>OX031006.1:192477686-193677686 GCA_943735925.1 Pollenia amentaria
AATTGCGTTTTATTCGTAAATTAGGCGTCCTAGAGCTTAAAGGATTAAATTCTGTGACCACTACCAAAATTCCATATTTTATATGATTTTTTATATGAAAACATAAAATTGCGTTTTATTCGTAAATTAGGCGTCCTAGAGTTTAAAGGATTAAATTCTGTGACCACTACCAAAATTCCATATTTTATATGATTTTTTATATGAAAACATAAAATTGCGTTTTATTCGTAAATTAGGCGTCCTAGAGCTTAAAGGATTAAATTCTGTGACCACTACCAAAATTCCATATTTTATATGATTTTTTATATGAAAACATAAAATTGCGTTTTATTCGTAAATTAGGCGTCCTAGAGCTTAAAGGATTAAATTCTGTGACCACTACCAAAATTCCATATTTTATATGAATTTTTATATGAAAACATAAAATTGCGTTTTATTCGTAAATTAGGCGTCCTAGAGTTTAAAGGATTAAATTCTGTGACCACTACCAAAATTCCATATTTTATATGATTTTTTATATGAAAACATAAAATTGCGTTTTATTCGTAAATTAGGCGTCCTAGAGCTTAAAGGATTAAATTCTGTGACCACTACCAAAATTCCATATTTTATATGATTTTTTATATGAAAACATAAAATTGCGTTTTATTCGTAAATTAGGCGTCCTAGAGCTTAAAGGATTAAATTCTGTGACCACTACCAAAATTCCATATTTTATATGAATTTTTATATGAAAACATAAAATTGCGTTTTATTCGTAAATTAGGCGTCCTAGAGCTTAAAGGATTAAATTCTGTGACCACTACCAAAATTCCATATTTTATATGATTTTTTATATGAAAACATAAAATTGCGTTTTATTCGTAAATTAGGCGTCCTAGAGCTTAAAGGATTAAATTCTGTGACCACTACCAAAATTCCATATTTTATATGATTTTTTATATGAAAACATAAAATTGCGTTTTATTCGTAAATTAGGCGTCCTAGAGTTTAAAGGATTAAATTCTGTGACCACTACCAAAATTCCATATTTTATATGATTTTTTATATGAAAACATAAAATTGCGTTTTATTCGTAAATTAGGCGTCCTAGAGTTTAAAGGATTAAATTCTGTGACCACTACCAAAATTCCATATTTTATATGATTTTTTATATGAAAACATAAAATTGCGTTTTATTCGTAAATTAGGCGTCCTAGAGCTTAAAGGATTAAATTCTGTGACCACTACCAAAATTCCATATTTTATATGAATTTTTATATGAAAACATAAAATTGCGTTTTATTCGTAAATTAGGCGTCCTAGAGCTTAAAGGATTAAATTCTGTGACCACTACCAAAATTCCATATTTTATATGAATTTTTATATGAAAACATAAAATTGCGTTTTATTCGTAAATTAGGCGTCCTAGAGCTTAAAGGATTAAATTCTGTGACCACTACCAAAATTCCATATTTTATATGAATTTTTATATGAAAACATAAAATTGCGTTTTATTCGTAAATTAGGCGTCCTAGAGCTTAAAGGATTAAATTCTGTGACCACTACCAAAATTCCATATTTTATATGAATTTTTATATGAAAACATAAAATTGCGTTTTATTCGTAAATTAGGCGTCCTAGAGTTTAAAGGATTAAATTCTGTGACCACTACCAAAATTCCATATTTTATATGAATTTTTATATGAAAACATAAAATTGCGTTTTATTCGTAAATTAGGCGTCCTAGAGCTTAAAGGATTAAATTCTGTGACCACTACCAAAATTCCATATTTTATATGAATTTTTATATGAAAACATAAAATTGCGTTTTATTCGTAAATTAGGCGTCCTAGAGCTTAAAGGATTAAATTCTGTGACCACTACCAAAATTCCATATTTTATATGAATTTTTATATGAAAACATAAAATTGCGTTTTATTCGTAAATTAGGCGTCCTAGAGCTTAAAGGATTAAATTCTGTGACCACTACCAAAATTCCATATTTTATATGAATTTTTATATGAAAACATAAAATTGCGTTTTATTCGTAAATTAGGCGTCCTAGAGCTTAAAGGATTAAATTCTGTGACCACTACCAAAATTCCATATTTTATATGAATTTTTATATGAAAACATAAAATTGCGTTTTATTCGTAAATTAGGCGTCCTAGAGCTTAAAGGATTAAATTCTGTGACCACTACCAAAATTCCATATTTTATATGAATTTTTATATGAAAACATAAAATTGCGTTTTATTCGTAAATTAGGCGTCCTAGAGCTTAAAGGATTAAATTCTGTGACCACTACCAAAATTCCATATTTTATATGATTTTTTATATGAAAACATAAAATTGCGTTTTATTCGTAAATTAGGCGTCCTAGAGTTTAAAGGATTAAATTCTGTGACCACTACCAAAATTCCATATTTTATATGAATTTTTATATGAAAACATAAAATTGCGTTTTATTCGTAAATTAGGCGTCCTAGAGCTTAAAGGATTAAATTCTGTGACCACTACCAAAATTCCATATTTTATATGAATTTTTATATGAAAACATAAAATTGCGTTTTATTCGTAAATTAGGCGTCCTAGAGCTTAAAGGATTAAATTCTGTGACCACTACCAAAATTCCATATTTTATATGAATTTTTATATGAAAACATAAAATTGCGTTTTATTCGTAAATTAGGCGTCCTAGAGCTTAAAGGATTAAATTCTGTGACCACTACCAAAATTCCATATTTTATATGAATTTTTATATGAAAACATAAAATTGCGTTTTATTCGTAAATTAGGCGTCCTAGAGCTTAAAGGATTAAATTCTGTGACCACTACCAAAATTCCATATTTTATATGAATTTTTATATGAAAACATAAAATTGCGTTTTATTCGTAAATTAGGCGTCCTAGAGCTTAAAGGATTAAATTCTGTGACCACTACCAAAATTCCATATTTTATATGAATTTTTATATGAAAACATAAAATTGCGTTTTATTCGTTAATTAGGCGTCCTAGAGCTTAAAGGATTAAATTCTGTGACCACTACCAAAATTCCATATTTTATATGAATTTTTATATGAAAACATAAAATTGCGTTTTATTCGTAAATTAGGCGTCCTAGAGCTTAAAGGATTAAAGTCTGTGACCACTACCAAAATTCCATATTTTATGTGATTTTTTATATGAAAACATAAAATTGCGTTTTATTCGTTAATTAGGCGTCACTCTACCAAAACTGTCCATATTTAATTTTCATTCAAACTTTTCATTTTGGTGACTTCACTCTAAAATTTTTTGATGCCGATATTAAACAAGTTAAATAATAAAACAGAGTTTCACAAATTTACCTTAGAATTTGTTATGTTGCCGTATCAATAATTTTATAAGTGCTATGTCAAAAATCGAAAACGATTGTCCAATCACTTTTGCTATATTTTTGAAAAGTCCCTTCATTTTAATGATTTCCAAATATCTGTCCTTCTTTTCCCTACGTCCATTTTTTAGAAGAAAATCCCTACGAATAGGGATTTTCCCTACGTATAACATCACTGAACTGGAGTTTCATCATTAATAGGCAAAGCGCCATCCATTGGCATATGGTTTGATTTTAGGACGTTATCGTAGAAGGTTCTGATATTACTAGAGTGCGGTACCTGAATGTCATTATTGTTTACTTTATTTGTAACCTTTGTTTGAGGGAGATTAGGTTTCGGGCCAACCGAACGCCATGTAATTCACCGCATACAGCGCAAACAGGGGGTAAATGGCTGCATGCCTTTGTATGACAAAATTCTTGGCAGTTTAATCATTGGACGGGACTATTGATTTTGTGCGGCTGCTCTATAGTGATTCTTCTGTACATAATGTATTTCAAACTGTAAATGGGATGCGTTTCGTTTTTTTAAGCTTAACATCGCTGGGTTCTAACTCCGCTCAAAATAGCGGCTGGGGATTTTTTCCTATTTTTAATATTTGGTACGTTTTAACGTTATATCGTCTGGTTCCACGCATGAGCCAATGCCCTAAATCACTAGATGACGACCTTAACTGCTCTTCAGTTGGTATTTATAAAAGTTTTAATTTAGTGTTTCAAATTTAGAAATTACTTTGCGAAAATCATCTTCATGATTCAGCTGTATTTTTGTCTCGTTTATACTACCTCGCTTTAATACAGCTACATAAAAGGAATTTTCACCTATCAACGAAATCAAACAATTTATTAAATCATTTGAGTTCTGCTCTCTATGATATTTCGGGGGTGGCTTAGACGATTTGATGAAATTTGGTGCTTCAGAGGATTCTTCATCCAGAATTGAAAAACGATTTTGGGAATTTATTCTATCAGATGCACCATCTTTTAATACTTTTGGGCCGAAGCAACTGCTGAAGAAGTAGGGCAGCAACCCCATTTAAGCACTGTTATATATCTATCTATACCACCTTGTACTTTAGGCTTTTAAGAACTTTTTACTTGTGCTGCTGAGTTCCATTGCTGTTTTTGGATTAACCGGATCATCACTTATTAAAATAGTTTTTACCGCTGCGGCAACACTTACAGGTAGCAGATTTGTTAGTCCGTAGTTATAAACACAAAGGGAGAGAGGGAGCGCGTACGAGTAATATGTTTTGCCGTTAGGTATTTACTATCATCAACAGGGTTACCGCTAGGAATTTTGGAAAAGTCGCACAAAAGGTCGTTTCATAAAAGTAAAGTCGCACAAAAAAGTCGTTTGAGAAAATAAAAGTTGAACATCTTTTTTTTAACGTTTTTTTAATAATAAAAAGCATAACAAAACCAAAAAAATTAAACAATACAGTCAGTTTCACTTTTTTATTTTCAGAAGCCTCTTTTGCATAAGAGTTTTCATGATATCGCTTAAAAGTCTAGCAACCTGGGCAAACTGTATATTTTTACACTCTCGCAAATGAACTGTCAAAATTTTTATGAGAATTCAATAACACAAACTTCGTAAATTTGCCTAACAATTGCGCATATCAATTGTGCATTTATACAAACAGATTTTTTTTTATGATTACAGTCGTTTTCAACGAAAAATTCAACAATTAAAACAACAAATTCTTGGACTAATCTGAGCAATTTAGTCTTTTGGCTTTATCTAGTTATTAAACCCTTATTGCTAAAACGTTATATTGTAACTTTTACTGAAAATTTGCGAAGAATTTGTTAAATACATGAAAAGGTTGCAAAAAAGTGATAAAAGTGTTGTCAAATGAACAAAAATCTGTTAATTGCTTTAAAATTTTAACGACTTTTTTTTAACGATTTACAACAAGTTAGATGCTTTCCAAAAAAGGGTAAAAAGTCGCAACAAAATTAAATAAGTCGCAAAGGTCGGTGATAAAAAAAGTCTCACAAAAAGTCGCAGACCGCTTAAAAAGTGTCAAATTGCGACTTTAGTCGGGCAAACGGTAACGCTGATCATCAAGTTTTTTTTTTTTTATTTATTTTTGCTTTTTTTTCGTAAGCATTCATTTTCTGTTTATTAAATTGTGATTTTCTTTTTTTTTATTGTTAACAACAACACCGAGAATAAAAAAAATAGAAAAAAATGGGACAAACTTAAAAGTTAATTTTTACAACAGTTTTGCAAATAAATCTCAATTAAATCAATTTGTGTTCATTGTATTGCCGCATAAATGATGATGCAAAAATAAATACAAAAAGAGCAGCATTTGAAGAAAGGGGTACAAAAAAAAAAAAAAACACAATGTCTTCCGTCTCGTGTCACCTATGCGTGTACTCTTTGGCCATACGGCATATGCTCATGTAAATCATTTCCACTTCGGCTTCCATACAACTGCCTTTCCGAATTAAGTAAAGGCTTTGGTACGATAGGCTCCATACAAAATAAGCCAGGTTGATCAAATTGCTCTTAAGCATTTTTTATACATGAGGTTTGTTTGGTTTAAAAATCAGCTGAGTTGACCTATTTTCACCTATTGAAATAAAACACCATTCAGTTTCTGCTTCCCGTTAAATACAGTTTTTTTGTTTATTAAATTTTGTATGATTTTCTTTTTAACAATTTACTTCTCATTGTTTGTTTTTATACATACGAATACCTTTAACATTGTATGTCTTTATTACATATTATATATATCAAATTAATATCTAACCAAAATAGTACCAAATATAATATATTATAAAGTTTTCAAATTATACAATATTCTTATAAACATTTTCATTTTTTTGCCATCTAAAAATATTGATAATTTTAAAGCAGTTGAAATCGATTTTATATACCAGTACCCATGTTCTGTAACTTTGGCGAGAACTTCTCGCATCGAAAGCATGTAAAACAAAATATTCCATCGTTTCTCGAAAAGTGAGAAAAAAGTGTGTCTGTAACTCATGTCGAAAACTCTCAAAAGAGATTACGTCGTTACGTTATAAATGTGTTAATGTTCCACTCGACGCCGATATTAAATTGCAGATGTTGAGAACGCCAGTCAAACATATCGTAGACGGCGACGAAATTGACTAAAATTGAAACATTTTCAACGACGGCGGCGAAAATACAGCCGTCGGCTATACCAAAAAATGTAAAATGCGACTTTAATGTTTGTTGATTACTAAATTGCTTTGAAAACCTTCGTATATTTTTGTATGAAAATCCGTTTCATAAACCCTTTATTGACATGCTTTATTTTTTATAACTTAGGGCGTATAACTATAACCAGCTGATTTTGCGTTCACACTACATGTGTTTTTAAATCAGGTTTTAACTCACAGTTTGTCGTAAAAATTGGTCGAAAAAAAAAACAAATAAATTTATCGTAGATTTCTTGCAGTTTTTTAAATTTGTTTTTATTGTTGTTGCTATTGCATCCATTATTTTTTGTAATTTTACAATGCTTCACTATAATGATTTTTTTATTTTTATTTTTATCAAGCGCCAAATAACTTTATCAGCTGTTTTCAATCATTGTAACTTGGTAGCACTGAATTGAGTACAAAGAAAACAAAGTTGTATTTCATAAAATCTACTTAAAACAAAATCAAAAAAGGGTTTTAAAAAGGCTTAGCAAAATAATTTTGTATGTAAAAATCATTAGGTTTAAACGTTAAAACCAAATTGGGTGTTAAAACCTTAAGTGTGAAAACGCTATTAGAGGCACTAGGGCGTTATGTTCATATTAAAAATATAAAGGGCCTTCGGAAAATTGATTCAAACAGACAGACTCCCCCTAAAAATCTAGATCATAGTTCAAATTGGCAAATGAACTATTTAGGCATTTGCCACGATTTATATTTGAATTTTTTAATGATTGCAGGTGCATTTTTCACCACTGTGCTGCTTCTCAATTAGTTTAAGCTTTGAATTAAGCTGTAATTAAGTTAAACCTGCTTTTAAATTCTCAAAATTTTTATTATTCCAATGCTTTTAAAATTAATAATTTTAGAATAAACATTTTTAAATAATTTTTCTTATGTCTTTATGTTTATATGTATAGTAATATTTCTTTTTGTATGGTTATATGTTTCACTGAGTGATTGTGTTTTTCACTTTTGGTTAAATTTTTGAATTGAATTAAATAAAAGTTGTGTTATAAAGGGTCTTTCATTAGGCGCTTCCTATTTTAAAATTTAAATAAAAGAAATAATGTTAAAGATATTTTAAAAATGGCTTTTTCCTTTGAAAGGCCTGTCGATGCCATTATGTATTGAAAATAACACCGTACAAATGTCCGACCCGGCTTCGCTGGGGGTAGCGCATCCAAAATGCCAATTTCTTAAACTCTGGCGCATTAATTAGGCTGAATTTGAACAAGGTTGGCTTTGAGAGCCGCAGTGGCTTGTGGCTTACTCGCATAGACCTGCGAATTATTTAAATCCACGAGAAAAATGGCACGATCTCAGTAGCCAAAATTGCTCGTGCAGAATATGGCGTGAGTTGTGTTGCGCCGTTCTGTTGAAACTAGTGCTTAAGAAACTAGACTAAAAGTAGCAGTAACAACAAAAATTTACAACATTTTCTAGTTAAAAAAAGGTAAAGTTTGTTAGCAAAAGTTGTAGTCGTAGCACAAAAATTAAATTCAAAGAGTTGTAGAGTTTTCAAATCTCGTTTGCTACTGTTGTATATACACATGTGTATATAATTTAAAAGCAATAGTTATAGTAATAGTCTAATAATAAAAGCATAGAACTAACAGAAACAGCAGTAAAAAAATCAAAAGATGGAATAATAAAGTGGCAAGTGATGAAGAAATATAAGAAGAATAGAATGTAGCAATAAAGTAGCATATGAACCAATCAAAAGCGGTTATTTTACGAACGTCTGATGCTGATTTTAGGTGACAAACATCACTACAAACCCGTAATACCCCTCCTCTATGATGGAATGGGCATAAATACTGTTTAATGTTATTATTATTATTAAACTGTATTAAGAAAACTGGTCCTTTGATAAAAAAACCTGGTTCGGGTAGAAAGAAAGGTGCATATGATGCTTCTAAAGGCAAAAAAAAAAAAAAAAAAAAATAGAAAGAATTTTCAAAAGAGCCCCGAACAAATCCGGTTTTTGGTTTGAAAAGTCAAACCCAATACATGCTTAAAAGCATACAAAGTTCAAAAAGTTTCTGATAAGAACGCTGCTACAAATTTAAAGGGCCAAAGACAGCACAAAAATTGATGCTCGAGGGAATGTTGAAGAAAAGTTTAGGGCACAAAAGCAGACAAAATTTCCCAAACTGTTCCTGGTATGCCAAGCAATATGCAAAAAAGTCAAATATTTGTTACAACGAGCTCTTTAAATCTACATCAAGGAATGTTTTCACAAAAGGCTTCCTCCATTCATATGACATCATAATTTGTCCACTTATTTTTGCCCAGTACAAGACCAGTAATGTGGTATTTGTACCAAGAAAGGCAAATCCTCTACAGTGTAGAGTCTACACTGACCGGAGCTACACTCACAGAAAAATACATCTTCATAATGATGATGCCCTAACATCAGAATTGGGACATCAATGTTATTACAAATGGCATCAATAAGGCAACAAGGGACGTCAATCCAACGACGAACGTAATCATAAATTTTTTTCACATTTTATGCGTCATCTATGCTATGACTACGTGACATCAATTCGATGCCACAGTTTGTGTACACTGATAGAAAATGCGCCATAACGCTGATGTATTTTGACATCAGTACAGACAAGCTGTCATCATTGCGATGACATAATATATCATGTCATTAGTGCGATGACATAATATATCATGTCATCAGTGCGATGGCAAAATTTTATCACTGCGATAACGTATTAGATCATGTCATAATATATTATTTACATTAGTTTCATGTTCAAAGAAGCAAACATTCCTTTATTGTATTTGTTTAAATTATTTAGTCAAATACATTAAATTTTCAAAGTAGAATGATTACGAAAACCATATCGGGCAAGCTACTGGTGTCTTATAATTGCGAGTTCTTCTGTTAACAAAGGGCGGAATACAGCAAAAGTGAAACAAACATGTGTAACGGGTAAAAAAATAATAATATTCTCTCAATTTGACTTAAGTCAATTCCAAAGACTAAATTTTATAACAGCGTTGTGAGCCCTTTCTCCGATGTTATTAAGTCATCACACTGATTACATGTCTTATTAAAGCCGTTAACTCCGATTCGTCATTTCTGTGATGCCGATGTGTCAACCCATTGATGACGTTATTTAAATTTTTGACCCTGATGACAATTTGGGCAAGTGATATTAAGGCTGGCATTACAATGATGTAAAGTGTCATGGAGTCAAAAGCGAAGACACTTGTCATAGTACTGATGTCAAAATAGATAAGCGTTATGACGCTTATTCTATCAGTGTAAAGTCAGTAAAGAGATATTGGGCTCTTGTTGAAAGAGAATTGATGAGCACAGAAAGGTGCGAAAAAGTGTGTTAGATTTTAAACGGACAGGGACTACGAGTTCCAACAGAGTGACAGAAAGCACTATAAAAACCTTAATGGAAGGGTTTCCGGAAAAGGTTCATAAGCTCATCACTAGTGATTAGGGTGCCCCGGTAGGCCAGTTGGTAGTGAGCTATTCTATCAGCGCCGATGTTGCGGGTTCGATTCCCGCCAGATACTCTGGTTTCTTTCCTGCAGACAAGCGTAGAGCTTCGCGGGATTAGTATAGGAAAGAAAAGAACTATACAAATTTTTTTTCAACTTAATAATAATTCTAATCAAATAAAAAAATAAAAACTGTCAGTATAGTTATTTTGTTTTTATTAACATATACATATCGCACTGGTTCCTCTTAAAGAGAATCAACTCAAAAATTTTCAGTTTACACTTTATGCAAGAAATCGATGTACAGTGGTCATATCTACCCACTGTAAAAATCTTACAGAATTTTATCTAGTATTTTGTCAATAAAATGCAATTGTATCCCCCTTTGTGAATAAGAGTAAATATAAAATGAAAACAGTTTTTTGTCTCTACTGAAAATTTATAAATTTTGAGCTAACCCCCTTGAGGAACCAGTGCGGTATGTTAAAAATTTTTCGATCTCACTTCTAATTGAACGACATTAAAATGTTGGAAACAAGTGGTAACAAAATATTGGATTTATGGCCAATAAAATTTATTTCTGAGCCACAGTGCGCCGCCAGCCCAAAGTCGACACCAAACAGTGACTTTTTCCGGGTTCATGAAAATTAATATCGTGCCAAATTTGACAATTTTGCTCGTTTACGTACATATTCGTCCAGGAATTGGCCTAATCGATTATTTTTCGTTTATTTTGTGATTTGGCAAAACAGACTGAATAAATGACAGTTTTAGCCTAAACAATATGGCCACTATCAACTTCTAAAGTCTGGAAGTTCCTATTGGAAGACCCTTTATGTACTTATTAACTAACATCAAGTCTTTCTATTATTTCTATAAAAACTTTTTTCATTTTGAATGGTTGATTTTTCTTTATTTTTTTTCTGTGTTTATATAATATATATTTTATAATTATATTTGTAATAAATATGTATGTATGTGTATATATATGTATATATTTTAAATTACATCATAGTCATTTAGTTTTCTTTAGATGTATATGTAACTAATAATGTAATAATGACTTGTTTAAGATTTCATTTCAGTTTTATTTTATTTTCCTTTCATTTTTAGTTATTATTAGAAGTATTAAGTTTTCTTAATATTAAATAAATTAATAGATATTTTTTAGGTTTTATTCTTTCTGGTATTTTTTTCTTCGTTTTTTATATGAAAGTATAGTTTTGGACCATTTTATTTGGGTATTTTATACATTTACTTACATAGATATATTATACATATATTAGAGTATTAATTGAATGAAAATAATTTGAAATTTTAGATATTTTAAATATAAATTTTAGGTATAGTTTTAATATTTTGTCAGTGATAAAGTTATGCCTATTTTTTTATAGCCATGCTTAAAGAAATTAAGTTTTGCTAAACTAAGTATTCTAAAGATCTCAATATTTTGAAAACATTTATGTAAGTACAAACATAATTATACCTACAGCATGAATATTATATTAATGTATATCTCTCTTAGAAAGAAAGTTTTTTTTTATGTTGAGGCCTTTTATTAGTGAGTGTGTTTTGATGAAATCAATATTAACTTTAGCTTAAAAAAATGTTCTCTTTTACATATTGTAAATTTGCGGCCAATTTCAGTTATAATTAACAATCATTTTATCTGTCAAATAACATATTGTTAACTGGCAGTTAACGGAACTTGTTGAAATTGGCAGTTAAACAAAACTGTAGTTTAATCTGAAAAATCTTTATATGTCGTTACGTTTCGTACAGATGGTGGTCAGATCTTACATTAATGTAAGGTCTGGCAATGTGCTGACAATATATCTCCAAAGAAAAATTGCCATCAGAAGTAAATTGTCAGTTCAGACGACTATAAGAAAACCATAAAATTTCATTGGCAGACAACTGCCCGACAATAAATACATCTGCCAGCAAAAACACACACGGTTGTCAGATAATTCATTAATTTTTAAATTTTAAAACAAAAAGCATATTGAAGTAAATGCCGGAAAACTGATTCAAGTAAACCATATAGATCGTTATGAACTTTTCTATGCTACAATATATTGATTTTTAAACAGATTGTCCTGGTTAGGGGGTTTCCCCCCAGATTTAGGGTGTTTTATTTTACTTAGGGGCAAATTGTAGGGGTACAAACTCTTAGAGGGAAAATTTGGGGACATAAATTTATATTATGGGGTTTTTAGGGGGTTTCACTATTTGCTTGCCTGTATATAATAATAACTAAGCAATACTAGATCAGCAATGTCAGCGTCATACACAATTGTGTAAGCAAAACTCACATGTACGCTTACGCTCTTTTATTTTGCGAGCGTAAAATATAATTGTTTACTGCAAAACACTCTCATTCAGCGGGAAATATCGCACAGCCTGTTTTGAGGCCTCTAAACAGAAATAATATATTTATCTGTTTTTAACATTGTACAATGATTTAAAAAAAAAATTAAAAATATTGGAAATAATTGTATAAGGTTGTAAAAAGACTTCAAATATTGTCAAGTGCTCAATTTTTTCCAAAAAAAAAATAAGCAAAGTTTCTGCGAAATGCAGGTTTCAAATCAAATCTTTTAAATAATAACTGATTGTGTCTGTCCATAACTCAACATTTTTCGATAATTATATTATTATTAATTGCTCTAAAGTCTTCATAGCAAAATATGTATGTTAATTAGGCCTCGTAATAGGCCTCGCAACCGCAGATTTCTCCCGCTGGGAATGTAAGAGACAAGAGTAATCGCACCAACACAATCATAATTGACACCACTGTACTAGATATATTTTACAGATTGTTTTTGGTTGAGCAGAAATCGTTTTTGAAAAGATAAAAAAAGAAGGCGTTTTAAGGGTGAAGTATTCATGGAAATATGCGTGTCACAACTTTACTAATCTAACACCTGAAACGTTTAAACTTTTTAATTCCAATATTATATAATATAGTTAACGAAATGATTTGGCAACACTCGATATTTTTGAAGAAACTTTATTCCAATATATAAAAAAGCAGATTTCAACTAACTCAATCTTGAATTTTATATGTATGTACATGAGGTCAACTAAATTATTATCACACGTACATTTCTTTAGAGAATACCTTGTATTTGTACTCGAAAAAATAAAAATCAAAAAACAACTGTTAGCATCTGACTTTTATGAAAAAAAAAGAATAGTTGTTACGGCACCTGGTTTTTAGACATTTTTAGAAAATTGTTTTTGAAGGGGGAAAGCAATAGTAGGATTTTAACTTCATAATGTTGCTTTAAATAGGTTTCGTTGATTTTCATTAAAATTTTGCAAAATTAAACTTTTTTTGTTTTTTTTTTTCATTTCACTCATGCATATCAGAGGTGGTGGCTATTTTTAAAAAATTTTTTCGTAATTAATAACAACTCTTTTTTCAAAATATATAAATCAAGAGCCAGCAAATATAAAATTTTAACCGCCATGCAGCCATACCTAAACAAAAGCGGAAGGCGAAACGTTTTCTTCCGCGTAGCTTTTATGCTGATATGCCATACCTAAACAAAAGCGTCAGCGTTGTATCACAATCATTAGTTTCAACTTTCGTGCTTACTAAAGCGATCATAAAAGAAATAAGAAATGGAATGAAAACCGCTGGTTTGACCTAAAAATAGCTACAAATATAGAAACCCTGCTTATTTTAACGCGCTGCCAAAATCGGATTTTCCAATTGCAAAGCGTTGACGCCGCGCTATTTAGAGGTGCTTCATACAAATTGTATTGGTTTGAGCATTTTTGGCAGCTAGAAAACGCGTTCCGCTCTTGCTTAGGTATGGCTGATAGTCTCAAAACTATGTTTTGTTATTTAAGTTGGTACAAAATCAGAAACGCCATTTTCCATCCCTGATACGTAATCAAGCGCTATGGTAGTATTAGTGAAAATGTAGTTGTATATGTGACACCGATGATGCTGGATGGAAAATCATAAAATTTAGATATGACGGCGAATATTACGTCCAGCACACATACACGAGTGAATTCGCCGGCATGACAAGCATTTTTACCGTGTACAGACAGACCCCTTAAGTGTTTGCAGCTTTGCCAGTATAAAAAAGGTCTCTTACAATGATGCACACCTAACAATAAAAAAGGCTTCCAACGTCTGTCAATGATCTACCAATGGCAACGAAGGTTGTTCACACGATTGTCAGATATCTAACAATACTGTTGTCTTACAATGGACTGCCAATTACTTTTCTGTTAACGTTGTCAAACAAAAATTGCCAGAAATATTTAGCACAATTGACTGACAATATTGTTAGATCTGACCACCGTCCGTACGATAATTTTTAATTAATATAATTTTGATTATAAAGGCGCCAAAACTATTTACATAGTTTGATTTTATCGTATTAAGGAATTACAATTTTTTAACCATTGGAGCATGGCAATGACCCCCATCAGAGACTTTACCTAATATACCCTATACCACTATAGGTCGGGAGGGTATTGTGTGTGTAGCAGTTAGAAATATTGGTTCTATTCCCAACTTTTGCAATACCAATCGATACAGAATCAATGTATAAATCGATCTTACGATTTCCATGCGTTCGCCCTGCTGGTAGTTGTCTGGCAATGTAAACCTTTTGCGCCTAAGTGCAAGCCGCAATTTTGGAGATAAATTAATGAATTTGTGACGTATGTTTTATGAAATAAGGACAGAGTCTAGTGTAATAGGTGATAATTGGCCTATAGTTCCACATAGCCACCATATAAACTTCTTTCCGGAAGAGAGTCTCTGTGCGCTTATAAACCATCTTATTAGCTTCGTATTTAGATTAAATTTGGCCTAAAAATATTTCATTGAACCTTAATCACTTCACCAAATATTATTGAAGTCGGCCATACAAATATTGTTTTTCGAAAATAAAGCTTTTATGGCAATAACTTTCTTATAAATGTTAGCATTGATATATAAGTTGGCGATAATAATATCTCCTATCAGCGTTACCGCTGTAATACTACCCAGTAAAAAACATTTGTGTTTTTTGAAGCACTTAAAAGAAAAAGCGCATAATCGAGCGCTTCAATAACAGTGCTCTTATACAGCAGTAAATTATAACGAATAAAATGTACAAAAACAGCTGCTATTTTAGTAGAGACAACGAAGAAAGCGAAAAAAAAAATTAAAAATATATTATGGTTTACGAAAATTCTTGAAAAAAGTCATTTAAACCAGTAAAAGCAAAACATTAACAAATATGTTAATATAGTTAGCCCTTAAAAAGCACTTTAGGAGTGCTTTATTTGCATGTTTTATTATGTTAAAAGAGGCGCTTATTGTCAGCAGAAAATAGTCCTCCAAACCGGGAACACCCCATACGAAAATCAGGCATCCCATCAGCAGGTTTGAAGTGATTTTAGGTATGAATTCATATATAAAACCTGCTCCTTTTGGAGCACATTTTTTACTGGGTAAGCACATTTTTTTATGAAGCCTTGTTTTTGTGGTCCGATTTCTATGCCAATAGGTCACAATCTATCAATTACCTCAGAGTCAACATAAGCTGGACCATTGCCTTAAATTAAGCCGGATCTATGTAGCAGAGTCTTTTGGTTGTATGTAAATCTTTGGTATCTGGGATCCATGCCATCGTTCAAAGTCACATCGGAAGAATTGACCGTGACACCGCTAGAATTGAAACATTAATATTTCAACAACCAATAGCTGTATATAGCTGTCCTTTTTAGTAGCTGCTTGTTTTTACTTCATTTTTCGTAAGTCTATAGTAAACTTTCACAGGTAAACGATCACAGTTTTTTCGCAATGAGTCCTCTGTCACAGTGACGCAAGGTCGGTATAACATTATCAATTAACGGATAAAATACAAAGAGATTGAACGGTTTATTGTTAACGACTTGGTGCCCAAAGAGCCAGAAGACCTTGACGAAGTCGTAATAAACCAAAAGAGGAAGCTGTGTTACATGTTTCCTTCCAAACTAAAAAGTGCATCAAGAGCAAAGTTTACATATGTCTTCAATGCGCCCACAAAGTCTGCCAGAATTGTGCTTTGGAAGACTAGCCCCCATATTCATAAAACATTTTTTAGGTTTATAGCGGGTTTATGAAAGGAATTCTATGAAAATTTGTTTAATAAAACTTTTATTAATCAAAAATATTTTGTATGAATATGGGGTAGTTCTTTAAAATATTTTTTATGTCTTACGAATTTGTTAAATGTATAAGAAAAGTTTTTGATTTTGTTTCTTTTTTATGAATTACTATTTCTTCCATAATGTTTTTAAAATTTATTTGTGTTTTCTTTTTTAAATTTAATTCTAATTTTTTGTAAGTAATTATTCAGAGTATTCACCGAGACATAACGTTGGAAACTATGTACCGAAAAAGGGTCGGTAACTAAAGGTTAAATGATCTCATATTAGATGCATAAATACAAATACAGTTTATTTTCTTGTTTTATTCCAATCTAACATTGATCGGCCATTTTTGAAAGGTTCTTTGTTATGCGGGAGTACCTTTTTTTAAACTGGGTTGTCTGGTTTTTTTTTTTTTTACAATTTTTTTTTGCCTTAATAAAGTAAATTTTTATGTTTTGGTTTACATCTAACACCAAACATAAAAGTTCTGAATATTATAAATTTTCATAAAAATTATAAAATTTGTTCAATTAAGAAAATTTCATGTTTAATTTTTTTTTTATATTTCGCTCGATATGTTTTTCTAATAGTATAGTAAATATGTATTTGAATATAATTTTTTAAATAAGTTTATGAACTAAAACATGTAATTTTATGATTTAAATTTTTTTTTGAGCTTTCATTAATCCGACTTGTTTATAACCAAAGACCAAAAATATGTCCTAAGCTCCAATATTTGTGATCCAAATATTTTTTATAAACTAGAGAAATATAAATCAAAAAATTTTATTATAATAATATAAATAAGAATAAAAGGATCACTTGAATAGAAAAGATAATATGCTCCAATTTTTACAATAGTTAATATGACTGGACTCTCATTATCCCCCGACCACACAAGCAATTAGTTAAGCAATTATTGCCGTCAAATTCTATTGCTAATGTCGACTATACACTGAACGAGTTCAGTGATCAAGTCTGTAACTGCTTAAACGAAACTTGTGACAAGTAAACTGTGCCAATATTCTACAGAAATTCATATTGCGTTTTAAAATATTCAACGCCACAATATATGCAGCGTTTAAAATTCAAAAATTCAATATGAATTTCTGTACAAAGCAACAACAAAATTAAAAAAATATTTTTAACTTTGTTGTTGCTTCCAATGTAATTTTTGGCGTTTCGTTGCGTTTTACACAATTAGGGCCTTTATTTTTAAGTTATAAGCGAAGAAGACAACATCTGAAAATAAAGTTGTTCCATTTTGATTTTTCCATTAACATATTCATAATTTTTTTTGTTGGATTCGACTTCATAAGTCCATTGCTGCTTTTAATGGGCCATAATTCAGGGCGATTCATTGCATAATTTTAGAATTTGCGATAATTATTTAACTAACATTCAAAACAGATATATAAATACAAAATATTGTTTTTGTTTTACATGTAAGTTAAGCGAACTAAGTCTTCGTTTGAAATTGATGAACAGGCCAAAATATATTTGCACCAGTAAACAAATAAATAGTATCAATCAAATAATTTTTGATATTAACAACATTTTCTGCATTAATTTTGTTGGTATAAGTAAACGTTTAATGCACTTGATTAAATTTTTAAATAAAGCTTATTTTGTTTTTGATTAATGGCTTAATTGAAAAACAAAAAAAATTTTGCGAGAATTTTTGCTGTGTACACACAAACTTAAACAAATATCAAAATAGTTTTGATTTTTTACTCAGTCTACTTTTTAATTATCAAAAATACCGTCATACACTACACAAACGCACTTCACAGTGCCAGACTGACTTAAGCACTGAACTTATTTAGTGTATGAGCGGCATAACACAAGACATGAACGTGTCTAAATGTTGTTAATAGTTTGAGCGCTTATTATTTTCTTTGCAATTAAAATAACACACAAACTTTGTTCAGCATATTTTTAAATCTATTTTCTAACATAAGATATGCATGTTCTTGTTCACCACCTCAAGATATAAACTTGAACATTAGCAATTTGACGCAGTTGTTATGCCTTAAGGCTAAGTTAGGCGAACGTTGCTGTACCGTATCTGTACTGTATCAATCAGCTGTTCGCTTTTTGGTATATGAAAAGCAATGCAAAAGCTTACCGTAATGTAATGTACCGTAGTTGTAACGTTTCATTCTGTATAAAATAGAATTTCATGCCGTCGTTACGTGACAGTTGTAAGGCAGTGATGGCCTGCTTGTATATTAAATTGTATGCGGGTATTTTCGCTCTTTTTTTTGGTACTTTTTTCCAGTATATCTATGGACTTTCGACAAATGACTTACAATACAACATATTTTTATATATATAAATATACATATGCTTAGATGTACAAAATAAACAAATGCATATGCACATACAATGGAAATGAGAAATATATAAAAGGCTTTAAATGGTTACAAAATATTGTTTTGCCTATGCACATTTACAAAATAATATATATAAATGTGTATGTATTAGGGATGCCAAACGGGAAATCCCGAATCCCGGGATTTTTCGGGAATGATAAATCCCGAATCCCGGGATTTATTTTTATGAGTCCCGGGATTTTTAACATCTCAACTTTTATGTACAAAACTGTTCGTTTTTATTGAATTTTTATACTATATACAAAAAAATTATTAAAAATTATATTTGAGTTATATTTTTTATTGCAAATAATTCTTATTTTTGAGCTTAATTTTTGTTTTTGGAACACAACGAGTATTTAAAATTTTCAATTTTTGCTTGATATATGACGACTGTTTCTGGATTTTTGTATTTTGCTTAATAAAAACCATTATTTTAAGTAGAAACGAAATTTGCAGATTCACATCTCAAGCCTTTTCTTACAATTACGTTTAGCAATTTCAGCTTTGGCTAAAGACATAATTCCAAAATAAAAATGATTATTTTTATGCAAAATATAGAAATCAAGAAATAATTGTTATATATCAAGCAAAAAATAAAAATTATTCACGATCCAATTAAAGTTTTATTCAGAAACTAAAGAATAAAGGTTGATATAATTATAACAATTAAGTCGTAAAATTGATGAAATAGCTCATATTCCTTCCGGTCCATTAAAAAAAAAATTTGCTTAAAAAACATACGGTAAATAAAATAATTTTTTATAAATATACACTATTTGACGTATTCATAAATAAATTATTTAAACTTGAAATCTGTTTTAAGAAACATTTGTATAAACATTTTGTTTTAAAATAAATTTCAAACGTACTTTAATTATTGATAATGAATCTCGCCCTCAACCTAGAGGTGTACTGTACTGCAGTCGACATAGTGTTACAGTTTTTAACTCAGCTATCGAGATCGATGAGGGACTACACTTTGCAGTGTATTAATGTCGTCACAACTTTATTCACATTAAAAATTGAATTTCTGTCAAAAAACCGGAATGAATTAATCTAAACTAAGAGATACGTATACTTTTTAAACTTTTTTCAGAATCTGATTAGTTTGATCATGGGTAAAGCCAGTGTTATAAACATATGTATAAAATAAATTGTTTTGTTGTTTTCATTTTTAAAAATTTATGTTACGTATATAAAACCTTTTGAATATTTAAAAAGTATTGTTTATTAAAAAAAAGTTGCATTTTAAGGAAACACATTGATCCCGAAAAATCCCGGGATCCACAAAATCCCGGGATTTCGGGATCGGGATTTCTAAATCCCGAATCCCGGTATTTTCAAAAATCAGTCCCGATTGGCATCCCTAGTATGTATATGCTACAATACATATTTGTTTATTGTAAATCTATAATATAAATATCAGATATTAAATTATTAATGTTTTTTTATTATTTTGTAAATGTGCATAGACAAAACAATGTTTTGTTACCATTTAAAGGCTTTTATATTTTTCTCATTTCCATTGTATGTGCATATGCATTTTGTTATTTTGTATATCTAAGCATATGTATATTTATATACATATGGAAATATTTTGTATTGTAAGTAGTTTTGTCGAAAGTCCATAGATATACTGGAAAAAAGTACCAAAAAAAAAGGAGCGAAAATACCCGCATACAATTTAATATACAAGCAGGCCATCACTGCCTTACAACTGTCACGTAACGACGACATGAAATTCTATTTTATACAGAATGAAACGTTACAACTACGGTACATTACATTTCGGTAAGCTTTTACATTGCTTTTCATATACCAAAAAGCGAACAGCTGATTGATGCAGTACAGATACGGTACAGCAACGTTCGCCTAACTGAGCCTTTAGTTATTGTAAAACGCAACGCAACGCCAAAGAATTACATTGAAAGCACAAACAAAGTCATAAATATTTTGTAATTTTGTTGTTGCTTTATACAGAAAATCACGTACCGTTTTAAAATTTTCAACGCCACAAGCTATGCAGCGTTTGAAATTTTAAAACGCAGTCTGAATTTCTGTAGAAAGCAACAACTAAATTACAAAATATTTATGCCATTGTTTGTGCTTTCAATGTAATTCTTTTGCGTTGCGTTGAGTTTTATATAATTAGGGCCTTAGCTTTTGTCGCGAAATTGCATTCGCATCGCAATATAAAGTAATCACCGTAATAATAAAAAACTAATTACGATTACAAATAATTAATTATATTCTTATTACTTTTATAATAAAATTATTATTATATTTTTAATATTATATTTTTATTTAGGTGACTTTTTTTTTAATAATTTAATTAAAATATTTTTTTAATTTATCAATATTTTTTTTTTTTTTATTATAAAATTACAAAATTGTTTTTGACAATTAATTGTTTTTGACAATAAAACTTAAAATAAAAAAAATTGAATTTTATTGTCAAAAACAATTTTGTAATTTTATGTTATATTAAAAAAAATTTCCTAAAGAAGATTTCCAATGGAAATCAAAATATTGATAAATTAAAAAATGAAAAAAAAAAATATTTTAATTAATTTATTACAAAAAGGTACCTAAAGCTTAAAAAAGTATATAAAAATATAATGATTACAAATAATCTAAAACTAATTACAAATACTCTAGATTATCATAAAATAATCCTAAATAATTTAAAAATAATCGTCAGTATGTATTTTAAATATAATATTCGATTATTTTGTTTAATATTCTTTAAAATAGTTAGATTACTTTTTATTATTATTAAGGATTACTTTTCACTATTCAGGATAATTTAAAAATACGATTTAGGGATGTAACAATACGATTTAGTCGCAATTAGGTATGTAACGATACGACTTTTTACCAATACGCTACCGATACCGATACTCAAACAAAAATATCGATACCGATACCAATAGGCATATTGAATTTGAATTAAAGTTAAATTTAACAAAACTCAAGTAGAGTAAATTGTAAATTATACAAAATTACAGTGTAAGAGATTATAAATATTTAAAATTGATATTGAAAATAGTTAAAAAACAAAGCATTAAATTTGAATCCTTAATAAAATTAACAAAAAATAAAACATTTTCTTACAAAATATTAATAAGACTTTTGTTTAATAACCAAAGTATTCTCAACCTTTGTGGAGATAAACGTTTTCGCAAGTTCTTTTGAGCCAGGCCTGCAGTGAAAAATAGTCTCTTAGATGCGACAGAACTCATTTGAAAACTTAAGAATTCCTGCGCCATTTTCTTCAAGTTTGGGTATATGAAACATGTCATTGCCCCCTTAAACAAGCGGATCTGCTTCTCTATAAATATTGGGAGATCACAGGTATCTCTTGACTTCTTCTTTAGCGGAATCAGAACATAGGATGGCAAGATGATCATCCTCCTCCTCGGATCCTCTTAGAGTTTTTTCACAAACTCTCCAAAGGGGAGTTATTGTAAACTTATCATAGCTTGTACCACATGTAGGTGTGACCGGGTTTTTATCACTTTCGGAATGCAGAGACATGGTAAGTGGTTCAGAAAGCCGTTTTTTCGGTATGATTGAAGTCAATTGTCGTTGAAATATTCGAGCATTGTATTGAGGGTCAAACATTGTAGATAAACAATAGGTTTCATTGTTCTCTTAAGCCATATATTTAAAATTCTCATTCACTTTGTGGTCTTATTTGTATACTATTTTTTAGCTTTTCTAAAGTCTCTGGAAAAAGTTTCCTGACGAGCTGGCCTAAGCAACCAGCGAAATGCGCATAGAAACTAGCTTTCCCACAACAATAAATTTCAGTTTTTTAATCATAAATAAAGATTGGGAGTTTAGCACGTCATTAATAAATGAATAAATTAATAATACATTTTGCATTCCCGAAAATAAATTTTCATATATAATTGAGTTAGAGCTAAGGCTAAGTCAGCCGCACAATTTTGAAACTGCGAACTATTTTTCATCTTCGTTGAATCATTTATTAAATGAAAAAATTTCATTATTCTGTTTTAATTTTATGCTCTGCTTTTTAATTTGTTATTTCTCTTAATTGCTATGCAAAATATAAGCATAGAACATTTAATTATTTGTTTAAAAATATTGCAAAAATACCGATTTATCGGAAAATCTGAGATATCGCCGATGTATTGGTATTGGCATTCGCTACATCCCTAATCGTTATCATTAGTAATCGGAGACACGAAAAGTAATCGTATCAACTCAATTAAACTTTATTAAAAATCGAAACAATCTAATCACTAATCATAATTTATGGGCACTTTACACTATCACACAAGTCTTACGTATTTTGAGGAAAATACAACCCTGTCATGATAACTTGTTTTTGTTTTTTTTTTAAATTTTCAAACAATAATTAGACATGTATTTTCGTGAAAATACGTAAGACTTGTGTGATAGTGTAAAACAGCCTTTAACAGTTTTGCTCCCAAGTTTTCTAACTTCAAAAGTTTTATTAGGATTGAGGAATATTTAACAAAATAATTACGTTAGATTTTTATTAAATACGTTAAATTCACAGAAAATAATTTACTATAAATTAAAATCTAATTCACTTGCTAAATATATTTTCATGTTCGCTGTAGCTTAGAATAATTTAGAATTAATGAAAATGTTAACCAAAAAATAGACAAAAGTTTTATTTGACTTATAAATTAAGACTTTTTGTGCTTAAAATACTTTTGCAAAATATTTATAAAATTTATTACTTATTTATTATTGTATTGCTGTTTTAGATGGTTTATAAAGTGTGTAAATATTGTTATATAAATATTCATATAAATATTGTATTTAATAAGCTCTAATGAGTACTAATAAATTGAATAAATAGATTATGTTATAAAAAATATATATTTCCAAAAATAAGCAGACAAAAAGACAAATTTTATAGACTTCTAATAGAGTTGCATGGAATATATAGAAACTCATTAGAAAGTTATTTACTGATCATTTTCTCTAATTAAACCGATCAAGTTGCCAACATGTTATTAGAAAAAATATATTTAATGTTCTTGTTGATACCCCAGAGAACAGGGAATTTCTCTAATGAACTATATTTTGTTTTTTTTTTTAACGAATCGAATAGTTTAAAGAATTATAATAATACATTTTTTCTAAATAAATCATCACGTTACACAGAAAAAATAAAAATTAGTTTCAAGTAAAAATTTGTGATATTAATTAAAAAATTTATTAAATTTGCACCAGTAAACAAATTAATATTATCAAGTAAACGTTTCATTCACTTGATTAAACGTTAAAATCAATTAATTAAATTTTTAATTAAAACTGATTTTATTTTTGATTCATGCTTTAATTGGTGAACAATTTTGGAGAATTTTTTCTGTGGACACTGAAAAAAATAAATATTGATTTTAATTAAAAAACTTGTAATATTAATTAAAAAATTAATTAAATTTGCACCAGTAAACAAATAAGTGTCAATTAAACGTTTAATTCCCTTCATTTAACGTTTAATTCACTTGATTTAACGTTTAATTCACTTGATTAGATTTTTAATTAAAACTGATTTTATTTTTTATTAATGTTTTAATTGTTGAACAATTTTGGAGAATTTTTTCTGTGTAGAGAAGGCTTATTATAGATGGTTTTAAATTAAAAAAATTTTAGAAAAATTCTATAAAATCTGTCATACCATGCACATCTCATAAATATTTCGTCACATTAAATACAAACGGACGGGCAACTACACAAAAATTGAGTTTTTGATTAATTTTCGTTCGTTTTATTAAACTACAGGTTCACGTAAATTTTTAGACCCAAGAACACCTTAATCTCATTGATTTTTTAAAGTTTTTTGCTTCTCTTGAAAAAAAAAAAAATTAAACTGTAGTTACGTCCGTTTGCATTTAAGGTGACGATTTGCTAATTGAAAATAAATCTACAAAACACAGTAAAAACCAAAATAAAAAAAATTAAAATACATAAATATTTTAAATATACGTAAAAGTTGTTCGATTTTTTGCTTCTAAAAAAATGTATACCATTTTCTAAGGACTTTCTATATGTTTGGTTGTAAGTTTTTGTTGTTTTCCACTGAGTCGTCTTTATCATTATTTCTAACCACCCGTATTGGAGACACCACATTTCGAAAGCAATATGGCCGCCAATCTTTGGGTTAGTGGTTCTGTAGGTGATTCAGAGTCACTGCATGATGTTGAGGGAACTTTATTGCCATTACTGACATCCAAGTCGGTTGTATATAAATCTTTGGGAAAGTGTAGATTAGCAGGCACAATATCATCTTCTTCCTCAAGTAAAAGACTTGAGTATGAGTGTGTTGTATTGTCACTGCGACTGCTGCCTTTGCCACCGCTTGATGAGTTACGTGACGAATTTGAAATATTCATTGCTGCCTCAACGCCACCACAAGCATTGGCTGATGAGGCTTCCAAATCTAAAACATCGCCCACAAGAATTTGTTGTTCATCAACTGGTAAATCATCCCCACTACTGCTCATAATGTCATCGTCATCATCTTCGTCTTCATCCTCATCATCTTCGTCATCCTCACAGTCATCATCATCCTCTACATCGTCATCATCATCTTCGACATCTTCATCGCTTAAACTGGCATCTATTGAGCCACAGCCTTCCTCTTCGTCCACCTCGACCTCATCTTCTTCTTCAACTTCAGCACTACTGCCACTGCTTACATTTGAATTTGGATCATTATTATCTGTAGTCATAACACTCGCAGCAGCCGAATGTCCTCCTTTGCCCCCAACCACACCTTTCACAACCCTCCCATACACACCATCTCTGTTTCTATGCCTTAAGTATTGTTCATCATGTTCGTCACTTTCTGCTGCCGAGGGATCTGATGATGGTGCTTCTAATATAAATTCAGGTGAAGATGACGATTTATTATAGTTCTCATCACTGTCACTAGATGTGTTGGTACCTGTGATGAAGGATTTAGAAAGTTAATAAAAGTTTTGCTCAGATTGCTTGTAACTAATTCAATTTATAAGTTGAACTTTGTAAAAACTATTTATATTAATTAAAAAATTAAAAATTTCGTTCATCTTCATTCGTTTTAAAATTTCTCAAACTATGACACCAGACTGAAATGGGACTTAAATCTTTTCAGAGGGATACATGCAAAGATAAACATCATTAAGGCTTTAACCTCATGATGTCCCTTAGACTGCCTATCGTAGACACTGAGTTCTATAGCGGAGGCTGCAAATCAGATCCTTGATATTAATTTTGCTGTCTGGCTTAGTTGCACCAATCTGTATTCCCACTTTTGCCGCTTAGTGTCTAGATGGTGCAATTTTTCTTGTTTAGCCTTTTTTCTTAAAAAATTACAATTATCCAGTGTTGGTAACAGGAACTGTAATTGTTCTTCGATTAAAATATATATATAGGGTTTTTTAGGGCGTTTTTTGTCGGCAAAAACCAATGACTTTACACAGCTCCATAATAAGTAATCCAGAGGCGTGAAATCGCATGAACAAGTGGTCCAGTGAACAGGACCACTGCTAGAAATAATGTTTCACCGTCTAATTGGAACCAAATGTCGTTGATGTAACGATAGCTCTTTCTCTTTCGAATGAATAAAGGACCAATGATGCCGCTAGCGTGTAAATCGCAACAAATAGAAAATTTTAGTGGTGATTCGTTAACGGCTTGAGGACTGTCTTCGCTCCAAATACGGCTATTTTGCTTACTGACGTAGCCATTTAACCAGAATTGAGCTTCATCACTAAACAAACATCTTTGATAAAAGTGCTCTATGAACTTCGCGAACATATTTTTTTTTTCAAAGTAAATTCAGAATGACTTGCCAAACCTGTCTGAACATACATATATGTCAACACAGTTTGACATTCTCAGCTGCCAAACCATAGTTATCGATATCCAAAGTTCTCATGCAGCTAAAAAATACTTCTTTAGTTCTCAAA
Source organism: Pollenia amentaria (assembly GCA_943735925.1). NCBI lineage: Eukaryota > Metazoa > Arthropoda > Insecta > Diptera > Polleniidae > Pollenia > Pollenia amentaria. The sequence goes on from OX031006.1 coordinate 192,504,189, forward strand.
ACTACTTCAACTTTCGATTTTTTTTAGTGGACATAACTGATAGAACTGATCTAGAACTGAATAAGAACTAAACTAGCATTGAAATAGAACTGAATATAACTAATACAAAAGTAGAAGTAAACAAGAACTGAACTTAAACAAAAGTAGAACTGAACTAAATTAGTAGTAGAACTGAACTGGATCTAAACTGGAAATTGAACTACACTAGAACAGAACTGAACTAGAACTGAACTAGAACTGAACTAGAACTGAACTAGAACTGAACTAGAACTGAACTAGAACTGAACTAGAACTAAACTAGAACTGAACTAGAACTGAACTAGAACTGAACTAGAACTGAACTAGAACTGAACTAGAACTGAACTAGAACTGAACTAGAACTGAACTAGAACTGAACTAGAACTGAACTAGAACTGAACTAGAACTGAACTAGAACTGAACTAGAACTGAACTAGAACTGAACTAGAACTGAACTAGAACTGAACTAGAACTGAACTAGAACTGAACTAGAACTGAACTAGAACTGAACTAGAACTGAATTAGAACTGAACTAGAACTGAACTGGAACTGAACTAGAACTGAACTAGAAATGAATTTTGAACTAAACTAGTAGTAAACTAGAATCAAACTAAACCTGAACTAGAACTAAAAGTTGTTATCTTCTGTTACTTACCCCTTAATTTATCTAAGATGAGGGGATAAAACTCTTTCGCTGTTGAATTGTCCGGTTCATATTGCAAAACTGTATTGATAAAATGATTAAGTTAATTTTTGTTTGTTATTTTATTAGTTTGATTACTTTATCTATTTATGATAAAAATGTAATGTGTGTGTATGTATATAATTTGTTTAATTATTTTAAAATTATAAATACATTTTCTACTTACTAAGTTTGCAATATTTTAAGGCTTTTTTGTAATCCTTGAGCATGACGGCAGAGAGGAACTGTTATGAAATACAAAAAAATTATTTTTTAAATGATTTACATTCAATAAGTATCAAAGATGAATTTTTGAAGCAATTAAGGATTTTCGTTTTCAACAATTTTGGGTTATTAACCAGTAAAAACTTTGCCTACAAAATAATTGCACTTAAAATTTTTAAAAAAACATGGACCAAATCCGATTATAAAACGTAATAACAAAGTTAAATAAGTGAAATACTTAGCCCATAGTTTGATCTAGAATGGGGTTTCGCCGCTCCTGAAAAATATGATTTTAAGACATACACGGTGTGTCATGAAAACCACAGCATTTAAAGGGTAACTAGTAACCAAAGCGCTTCAAATAAGCAAAATGCTTAACAAAAAGCAAAATAAAGGGTGGGAAGTCATAATAATGTCCAATGTCATTATGACCATGGACATTATGACATACCAAAAAGTGTCACAATTTCATGAACAATAACACCTTTTTCAAGGACATTGTGGCACTTTTTGGTGCTATATCAAAAAAGAAATAACGTTATATTTGTATGCGTATATATTTTTAAATACTTTTGCTTGGAATATAATAATCAATGATAAGTTATTATTTTTTTAATTTGATATTCAAATTTTTACAACAGGCGGAGCAAATTTAGAAATGTTTGCATGGGGTCAATAATACATTACTCGGTTCCACAAGGTGTATAATGCATTTTAGTTCCTCTGTAGTCTGTCTAAAGTTAAAATTGCTTTCATTTAATGAATTTAGAAGCATAAGTTAGAGAAGATAGCGGAGAAAATCCTTGTATAACAAACACCTGCTTCGCTAACTAAAACTTCTCTGTATATCCGGCCTTTGGCTAAGCGCAGGGGGGTTTCCTTCTATGGTATAACAAATACCGACTTCGCTAACTACAGCTTCTAAATCGGGACTTAGTATCGGGATTTATAAACTTAGGATATAAAAATTCGGGTAATAAAGTTCGGGAATCAGAATTCTGAAATTCGGGATTTAGAAAAATTCGTGATTTCGACATTTCGGGATTTTGGTAGTTTCCCAAATTACACTGTACAACACACACGCTTGGATGTAATTCAGGCGATCTACTGAGGTGTGTCATGGAAATAGGGGACTGTAGAGGGAGTAATTGTTCTACGTAGTACCTAGTAACATAATTAATTCTATATATCAGTTATTTCATTTTTTCTACACTTCTCTCTTTTCTGTACCTTTTTTCTGAAGTGATTCACAATGGACCGCATTGGTCTCCGAGTGGAAGACCTAAGAACGACTAAAAGAAAATTTTGTTGGCGAATTTGGTTTATTTTTTAACTAAATATTGTGCATCGTTATTCCAATATATGTAGCGGAATATCGCGAAACGTCGAGCTGATAGTAAAAAACTAAGTGCAGATTTGGATTCGGCGTCCCAAATAACTTTAAATACCACATTCAGTTCTTAATTTACAAAAACCTTGTTCCCTTCTGTAATCATTGCTTCTCTGCGGTTACATATTTTAAAGTTTAATTTTAATTGAAACTTTGCCCATGTCTACTTTTAAACGTAAAGATCTCAAAGGTGCCAAAAACTCAAATTGAGCTTAATATTGATGTAAAAAAGCGAAAAAATTTTTACAAAGGTGACTTTGTAAAAAGAGCGTATAATAGCTGCTATGCAACGCAAATAGTGGCTAAGAGATCTACTAAATAACGAGTGAAAGAATCTTTTAATTCCACAAAGGACCTAATCTTGATTATTATCTCAATAAATCATAAATAGACTTGTAAAGAAATCTATGAACTTTTCCTTTACCTGTTGAATTTTTACGCTAATAGAGACTTTACTGTTAACAAGTTGCTTCTATTTATGTATGAATAGTCTCAATTTGGACTAGAGTCGTATAATATATAAAGTATACTAAACAATCACAAGGGCAACATTGATTGTAAAATCTTTGATATCTTAAAGAAATTTGACCTTGAAAACTAATTTAAATTTTCATTATATTTCTCTTTTGATTGCTTTAATTTTGCCTAACACTAATTTTCTTTTCGTATTTTTTTTTTTTGCCTTTTTAGCAAATTTTCTATCAGCACTTTTATGATCCCAAAGTGAAATTGAAATTTTATTTCTTTCAGCTTAAGTTGTTCGTCTGTCCTTAAAAAGGCTTTGTCTTCAAATGGCACGTCCACCTCGACCATTTTCCCCCAAAAGTGGTTGTGTTTGTTAAACAATAAATAAATAAATACAGAAAAATGGCAGAAAAAAAGAAACGAGAAGAAGCAACAAAAACCTTTTAACCTAAACTTTTTTTAAAGTATTTTCTCCTTTTATAAGCTTTAAAATATTTTTGGATTATTTTTTAGCCGGCAATATGAGTTTGGCCTTTTATGTTCTTGCACTTAAGGAGACATTAATTTAAAGTGTTAACAGTTAAGGGCAAAATTATTGTGAAAGGGTAATACCTCTGCTAAAAATTCGGTTGGTGCTGATATGCTTTCGTCGGCATCTGTATATTCTGATAGACTTTGACTGAGGTCCTCATTTGATACGGAATTCGGTAACTGAACGCCACCCACGCAAGCGGCGGCGGCAGCAGCAGCTGTTGCTGCATTTGATGCTGCCGCCATTATATTGCTGATATTATTTGTATTACAATTGTTGTTGCTGCTGCTATTGTTATTGTTTTTGTTGCTGATGTTAATGTTGTTGTTGTTATTATTATTTTTTATACTGGTATTGTTTATTGATCTGCTGACTGATGCACCGGCTGTTGTTGTAGTAGTTGCTACATATCCACCATTGCCATTCGATTCATCCAGGAAAAGTAACTGAGAGATAAAGTGGAGGAAAAACTAAATATTAATAGTGTTGTAATTCAAAATTATTCAAATCTGTAAAATATGCCAAACCTTAAACAATAAACCTATTGTCATTCTAATTCTGATATTTGATCATTAACTTTGAAATATTTATATTCTAGTTAAAATTGTAAAGCACAATGAAATTGATAAGCTTTGAGCCATGTGATTTCATTCCATATGGGAGCCTGAGACCTTACCCCTTATGCAAAATAAAGCTCAAGTTCACATTAGTTAAATAAAACATTAAGCCCAGCAAAAGTGTATGGATTAATGAATGTAATGGTGATTCTTTAACGGCTTGAGGACTATCTACGGCAATTTTGCTTACTGACGTAGGCATTTAACCAGAATTGAGCTTTATCATTAAACACAATTCTTTGATAAAAGTGCTTTATGAACTTCACGAATCGATTTATTTTTTTCAAAGTAAATTTCCACAATTTGGCAGCATTGTTCTAGCGATTTATGATGACTTGCTAAACCTTACTTAACAGAAAAGTCAACACAGCTTAACATTCTCAGCTGTCAAACCATATTTTTCGATATCGTTAGATCTCATACAGTTAAAAAAAACACCCGATATAATTGTCCTTTCAAAATCGAAACATAAGGTTAAATAAACTCATATAACGAAATACCCCCAGCAAAAACTGGGTAATGACTTGCAATTACTGAACAACTTACTTTTCAATGACTACTTCATACCATCTGCATTACATAGAAGTAGTTGAGTAATGGCTGACATATAATCTGTTACATAAGTACTTGTTTATAAGTTGATTATGGAAATTTATAATTCATTCATAATAAATTGCATCTACGGTTTAATTTTTTTCAAATCTAATACAAATTGGTTTTTAATATTTATTCTTACAATTTGTTTTTTTTTTTTTTTATTACACTGAAAGAAAAATCCTTCATATATTTAATGAATCATTTTCATAAAAAAATTTTCCTTGGGTAAATGAAAATTTTCATAGTCTAAATCGAATTTCATAGTTAGAATGAAGTATTTTCGTTAAAATCGCTTCATTGGATTTCGTAATTACGTTAAAAATTTTCATTGGATATATGAAAACTTAAGTTTGTCCAAGTTAAACAAAAAATTTTAATTGGGAACATAAAAAAACAATATACAAACATAACTATATTCATAAATTAATACAAAATTATAGTTTCCTTAAAAAAATGTTTAATTGTTAATTAAAAAAATGTAAGATTTAATTATTTCATACATCTAATGTTACATGTTTGCCATTAATTTTATGAAATCAAAAAATGTTTTTATAAAAGCAACATATTTCAATAATTGCCTTCATAAATTTAAATTTTCATTATGACAATAAAAATGTCATTTTAGTAATGAAACAAAAACTTTCAATCCACTTTCAATCAGCGTTTTTATTGTTATTATGGATAATTTAATCTCATATTTACGCTCTTAATAATTGAGTAAAAAACATAGTTTTTTTATACAAAAACTACAATGCCCCAGTAGACAAGCTGGTAGTGAGCTAGTCTATCAGCACCGAGGTTGCGCGATCGAATCCCGCCAGAGGCAGAAAAAAAAACAAAGTAAAAAAAAAAACAAAGTAAAATAAAATAAGAAAAAATAGAAAAACAAATAAAATAAGGTAAAATAAATAAAATAAGAAAAAATAGAAAAAAAAAATAATAAAAAAAAATTTTTTTTTAAGTCATTATTTAAGTCCCTATTTGTAAGCGAATGTGGTAATGACTTATTTAACTCCCTATTTGTAAGCGAATGTGGTAATGACTTATTTAACTCCCTATTTGTAAGCGAGGGTGGTAAGTACTTGCCTCCAATGACATCACCGTGTTAAAATAATGAGTTAAAATGCCAATGTATAAGTAGTGATGAGTCGTTATATTAGCTTTTTAACCCATTACTTTGCAATGTAAGTTTTTGCTGGGCCGATATATATGCTTGTATTTAATTTACATTAAAAAAAATTTTCTGCATTTGTAACGAAAGAATTTCAAATTGCACCTGATCTACAGCTAAAAGAATTAACCCACGCTCTACCCACTACAATAAATATTACACCCTATTCGGGTAATTACCCACGAAATGGCAACTCTGAAGTCACTGCTACTTTTACTATTTGAGTATAATCACATTTGTTCCACATCAAATGAGTAGAAATGTGTACCCGCCAGCAAAACAGTCTTCCAGATATCTGAGAGAAACTCTACAAAAAAGTCGGAATCGTAAACACACTCTGTTAGATTTCTGATCCAAAAATTTATGAAGTGGTTGATAAGAATTCTTTCTGCCAGACATATCTTAAGAAATTCGATTTTTTTGCCGGCGTTTCTCATAGATATCTGACGGACATCTAATGAACAAGGCATGGGAAATTTTGATGTGTTAGCCGACATTTTTATTGCTGACAGATAGCTGAAAGAATATGGAATAAAATTCTAATCTAATAATCGCGCAAATTTCTATAAGAAGTCTTTTATTTTATTGCAAAATAAAAGGTTATAATTACAAATTTTAGATGTAAATACATACATACATACGTACCATTTTTAATATTTTTTTTAACAATAGAATAAAATAAAAGTATTTTCAACCTAATGTGAATTGTAATTATTTTCAAAAGAAAAACAAACATAACAAACTAGACAGAAATCGATCAGAAAGCGCCAGGCAGTACGTATAATCAATGTCTGACAGAAATGTCTAAGGTTAAAATCAGGTATTTGCAAGAAATTTCTAATTCAAACAACGTTGGTGTATTTTGCTGCCTGGGTATAAACAATGACAAAAGTAATAAGATACTACTTAAGTATAATTTTTTACTTTTTTACTATTTTTCGTCATTCTCCGACAACAATTAAAAGTTATCAAAATTATTAACACATCCAACGGCTTTATTCACGAAACGAAATGATCTATTTTATACTGGAGAAAAAATTTCACCATTTCTAAAAAAAACTTTTATTTTGTTTTAAATACTTTTTTTATTTCACAAAATTACCAAGTTTTAAAAGAAAACACCAACATTTATTTGGAAATTATTGTATTTAATAATATAAAAAAAAATTAAGAAAAAAAAACTCGCAAGAGGAAAAACTTGACAAATGGTAACTCTGCCTTCAAAAGAAATGCCATTTTGTCCGTGATTCCACAATAATAATAGAATTTATTTTGCAGTGATGTCACTTAAATAATTAGAATATGTAGAATAAAATAAAATGAGATAGGAACATCTTGGTTAAGATGTTGATTTTTAGCTCTACGTATTTCTTAGGGGAAAATTTCAACATCTTCGCAAATAGATGGTAGATGTTAGATGTTGACAAGTTTGAAAAGGCCATAACAGTAGGTTTATCCCACTGGTAACTTTACAAGTGAACTTAAAGTATTTGAAGCTGCTATATTTTCTGCTGAGGATATGGTAACTTCAATGACAGTTTGATGTCTAATGAAAATTTCCAAAATAATGGGATTGCTTTCGAAAACAATTGCATTCTATATGCGTGCATACGCTTGTGTTTGTAATAGTACAAGAAAAAAAGCATACATTCCCTCCATGTCGCACTTAAAAACTTAAGGACGAATAACACAAAAAAGTATTTAAAAAAATCCAAAATGATGGGAATACTTTCGAAAACCATCTGCGTGCGTACGCGTGTGTTTGTAAAAGTTTGTTGTAGAAACAAACAACAACACTACAAAATTAGGTTAAAAACGATTTGCTTCGTTTGTGTAGAAAAAATAAAAACACTACAAGAAAAAAAAAATACATTATTTTCATGTTAAAAAAGAAGCAAAAATTCCCGAATTCTATTTGCTAAAATTATTTAGTTAAATACATCAAATTTTCAGAGCAACGTATGGGCAAACAAATACGGAAATAGGCAAAATATTGATAAAAATATTTTAGCGATACATTTTAATATTAAGTTTAATACTTTTCAATACATACTAGGTACTGTCTAATTTAAAAAAAAATATTGGCTCCAGAGCACCTAGCCTTCCGGACTTTTTTGGTACTTCAGCCATTGACCTCTGAGTTCCCTCTGTGTCAATGCTTTTTAGCTCTTTTTTTATTTTTTAAATGAGGTAATCTACATTTTTTGCACGGTATCCGCTTTTGTAAACATTTTTCTTCAAATTTGCCCAAAAAGGTTTATATGGATGCCGAGGTGGGTTACTTTCCATCGGCACAAAATTGATTTTTCTGCTATTCAAATTGTGTATTGTTGCCTCGGCGTAGTGATATCGCGCTAACTCTGGCCACAAAACTATTTTATCATTTTGGTGATATTTTTTGATAAATTTTTCAAGTTTTGAAATACATTATAAACATTTGCATTTACTGCCAATCCACCCTTGAAAAAAATGGTTCACTAATACCACACTCGATAATCGGCCACTTCTGAGGGCACTTCCAACCCAAAACAGGCTTTCTTTCTATTCTTTTATTAATCTATATCATGGCTTTTGTTTTGTAGATAAATATCTTTTTAAATCCCATGTCTTTTAAATTGTTGACAATCACAATCTTTTTTTTGCCGGATTTTCATTACAAAATTTACATCTTAGTTAACGTCGGTCTAATTTGTTTAGGGACATTTTTAACACTAGTTGGTTAAAAATGCACATACTTCTTATTTAGTATAATGAATATGATTATACCGTTATATTTTATGATTTTTTTTTTTTTTTTTTGTAAACAACAAGTAGATTTTGTAATACCGCTTTGTAATATTTCCGTATTTTTTTGCCCATGCGTTGGAATGATTATGAAAAGTATATCGGGCATGCTGCTTATGGGTTCATTACACTTCACACAAGTCTTTCGTATTCCATAATACTTTGTGAGATTGAAATCTAATTAGTTCTGTTGCGACTGTCAAAAAATCTACTGTAACATTACAGTTTGTAGTCACACTATCATACATAAACATGCTTTTTTTTTAAATGCAACCCTGATCAAATGAAAAGTATTATTGTTTAGAAAAATTTCAAAAAACGATGAAGTTGTATGGGATGTCAAATTTTTTTTCGTAATACTTGTCATTTTCTTGACACATTGTATTCACACTAGCTCTGTTTCTTTACTCTACTTTGGGATCCCTCGGGATCCCAATTTGCACGAAAGCGTTCCCGTACTTTAAATTTGTGTAAAAGAGAGCGAGTTTGAGAGAGTACAATTCTTCTTCTTCTTGCACGAAACAGCCCAAACTTTTTCTTCGTGTAAATTGTTAAACAGCTGTAAAACATAAACAAAACAAAAAAAGGTATGGAAAAAATACTAATGAACAAAATTTGGAAAGTGTTGTGGAATAAAATAGTGTTATTAAATAAAAAGGTTTTATATTAAAATATCCAGCAAAATAATGTAAGTTATTGTAAAAATGTTTGTATTTATCTATTTTTGGTAATATATAGTTTATTTCTACAGATAATATACAATTTTTCAAAAGTGGCGCAAACTTTTATTGGTTTGTTAAGACTGTCAAAACACTTTGACTTTTTATTTTGTGCTAAAAATGGTTTTTTCTGTTCCCGTACTTTTGTGTAATTTTGTATCTTTGTGAGAGAAACTTATGCTAGCTCTCATTTTCACGAACTTTACCCAAAAAGTAAAGAAACAAAGCTACTATCACACTTTTACATATAACTGAAGCTTTTGACATGTATTAATAAAAAGTATAATAGTGTAAACTAGCCTTTATGGGTTCTTTACACTATCACACAAGGCTTACGTATTTTGGGGGGAAAAAACCACATTGTCATGACAAGTTATTATTGTTTTTTGAAAACTTTCAAACATGTATTGGATCAGAGATGCATTTTCGTCAAAATACGTAAGACTTGTGTGATAGTGTTAAACAGCCTTTATGGCCGTAATTTCTACAAATATAAATCTAGCTGTGTATAGAAATCTATGGTGTAAATGCGGCCAATTTTAAAAGAAAACTTAAAGTAAAAACACGTACGCCAAATAAACGTTGAAATAGGTAAAGATAACTGTTAGGTACAAAGAAGAGACCAGATATATTTTTGTAGAAATTTCGGGCATTAGTATTATTAGTATTTTATTCTTTAAATTTAATCGAAATCAATTAAAAATTTTTTGTTATCAAATTAATTGTACATTAGAAAAAAATAGCAAGGCTTACTTTCCCAATTTAAATTAAAATTACTTTTTTTATTACAAACTAAATCATCAAACTGTATAAGTTTGTTTTTTTTAATAGATTTCTCTTCCCAATTATATTATCCAAACCGGATGCCTTCAATGTTTTGTACCAGTTACATTTCAAAAGTTCATTTCAAACAATTATTCAATCGGCTGTATTAAATCCTGGCAAGTCTTTTATTCTATTTATTGGAAACAGTGTGGCCACATTAGAGTTTTTCGAGCTAAGTTTAGTTTTTTTTTCATGTTTAGCTTGAAATATTTAATTTAGCTTTTAGTGTTTTCTTCTTAAATTTAAATTTGGGTAATTAGTTTATGTTTCAAAATAAATAAAACAGTTTATCAGAATAAATTTATGTGTTGTAACCATATGACATAGTTAAAAAAAAAACAATAGCTTGGCAGCGCAGAAACAAACGCTGTTGCAGATTTGATCTACAAACATACCAGTGTTGCCAGTGGAAAAATGAAAAAAGTTAAGATTTTTTTCAAAACAGTTGAGTTTTTTTTTTTGTCAAAAGTTACATTTTGAAATATTTCTTAAATAGTAAATTAATGTGATTTATATTAAACAAATATTTTTATTTCATATTTTAGTGATAATAACAAATTCAATAATTAAACAAAAACAAATTTGAAAACTAAGAGATATACTCGTACAGCTGTGTAAGTTTCAAGCCCATAATTCTGTGGTTTTCACGAATAATCGCGTAAGTCGGTTTTTACCGAAATTGAGATAATGATGTCAAAGTGTTACATTTTGCATTAGGTTTTTATAAGTATTAAGCTTTTTAGAATATAATGTAGTATTATTAATTTTTTTCTGCTAAAAACAACTTAAGTTAACTGTTTAATAAAATATTTTGCTATTATAACGATTTATGTCGACATACATCGCCAAAAATTGTAAAATTGCTGAATATGTTTCCAAATAAAAAGCATATGTGATGTTATGTTGTTATTCGTGCAAAAAATATGAAAGTATTTTTTGAAAATTTTTCTATTAATAACAACTAAAGTCGTAAAAATAACAACGTAAGTCGTCATGTGTGATTAAAATGATAACATTTATTTTCACAAAAAAGAACTTATGTGGAGATATGATGTTATATTGCACACACTTAATGAGTCAATCCAACATACGCATTTTTAATCCTTTTACAGATTGCGATCCTGTGAGGATTTTTTCATGAAAACTATGTATAATACGCAGAAAGTCACTGTTAAGCATCTACAGAAGCCGCAATTGAAAAAAATAATTGTTTTTGCTCTCCTGAAAAGTTTGGTTTTATAACTTACGCGATTATTCGTGAAAACCACAGAATTATGGCATGAGAATAAAAAAAAAAAAATGTGTAAACATACATGCATGATTAAGGTACTTATTTAAGTTCTTTCTTTTTATTTAAATAAAACAAACATGTATTTTTAAATACTAGTATTTATCCCAATACTTCGTCAGCGTCTCTCTTTTTTTCGTGGACTTATTTATATGCCAAAGTCTCTGTTTCTAGGTTTTAATAAAAAAGTACACTCAAAATATTATGTAGGCAAATCCCACAGAAAATTCATTTAAAACAACTAAAAATTTATTTAAAAACCGATCATTTACACTTCATTTAAAATAAATGAATTTAACATACATTTTTGAATATTTTTTATTTAACAGTATATTCCTTTAAATTGCTTTAAAAAAATATAATTTAACTGAAAACAAATCAAACTACATAACAATATAAGTACGAAAAAACATTATTTGTTGGTAGTTTGTTTTTTTAATAACAAACATAAATGTTAAAAAATAAATTGATTCGCAAAATAAATATATTTCCATTAAATTTTAACAATACGGAAAACGAATTTAATAACCTACAATCAGTTACTGTAATAATTTTATGAGTGTAGACTAGGGATGCCAAACGGGAAATCCTGAATCCCGGGATTTTTAACATATCAACTTGTATGTACAAAACTCTTCGTTTTTATTGAATTTTTATACTATATACAAAAAAAATTATTAAAAATTATATTTGAGTTATATTTTTTATTGCAAATAATTCTTATTTTTGATTTTAATTTTTGTTTTTGGCACACAGCGAGTATTTAAAATTTTTAATTTTTGCTTGATATATGACGACTATTTCTGGATTTTTGTATTTTGCTTAATAAAAACCATTATTTAAAGTAGAAACGATATTTGAAGATTCATATCTCAAGCCTTTTTTACAATAACGTTTAGCAAGTTCAGCTTTGGCTTAAGACATAATACAAATATAAAAATGATTATTTTTATGGAAAATATAGAAATCAAGAAATAATTGTTATATATCAAGTAAAAAATAAAAATTATTCACGATCCAATTTAAGTTTTATTCAGAAACTAAAGAATAAAAGTTGATATAATTATAACAATTAAGTCGTAATATTGATGAAATAGCTTATATTCGTTCCGGTACAATAAAACAATTAAACATACGGTAAATAAAATAATGTTTTTATAAATAAACACTATCTGACGTATTCATAAATAAATTATTTAAACTTGAAATCTGTTTAAGAAACATTTGTATAAACATTTTGTTTTAAAATAATTTTCAAACGTACTTAAATTATTGATTATGAATCTTGTCCTCACCCAGGAGGTGTACTGCACTGCAGTCGACATAGTTTTAAAGCTTTTAACTCAGCTATCGAGATCGATGAGGGACTACACTTTGCAGTGTATTAATGTCGTCACAAATTTTTTCACATTAAAAATTGAATTGCTGTCAAAAAAACTGAAATGAATTGATCAAGAAAAACTAAGTGATACGTATATTTTTTAAGGTTTTTTTCAGAATCTGATCAGTTGGTGAGGCCAGTGTTATAAACATATGTATAAAATAAATTGTTTTGTTGTTTTAATTTTTAAAAATTTATGTTACGTATATAAAACCTTTTGAATATTCAAAAAGTGTTGTTTATTAAAAAAAGTAGCATCTTAAAGAAACTCATTGATCTCGAAAAATCCCGAAATCCCGGAAAATCCCGGGACTTAGGGATCGGGATTTCCAAAATCCCGAATCCAGGGATTTTCAAAAGTCAGTCCCGATTGGCATCCCTAGTGTAGACACAGAAAAAAGTTCTCATTCACTCAGGACCTTGCACCTATAATTTTATGTTTCTAAGTTCAATATTATTGAATTTTCAAAAAGAACCACATGTAGTAAAAAAATAAATTTATATTCCTGTATTTCCCCTTTTTAAAAGAGAAAATGAATGCTTCCTAGGACTGTGATGAAAAAAGTAGTTTAGAAGCCAAATATCGTAAATATCACAAGACGGTACAGCAAGCAGTGCGACGAGATAAAAGAAAGCACATAGACAGCCTTGCAGAAGAGGCCGAAAATGCTGCAAACTCTGGCGATACGCGAACTGTTTTTGAGATTACGAAAAAACTTGCAGAGCAAAGAATGCGTACCGAACACCCAGTACGTGACATAAGTGGAAATCTGCTCATCACTGACCAGGAACAACTCCAAAGATGGAAAGAACATTTTTCTACGGTATTAAACAACATGATTGATCCTGCAGCTCAACCACCTATTTTCGCAAGTTCTATCACTGCAACAAACCCTAGGATTCGAATCTCGCCCCCAAGCCTTGCAGAAACCATAGCAGCTATAAAACCGCTTCCAAAAGGCAAAGCTGCGGGTACCGATGGTATCCCAGCTGAAATATATAAATGCGATCCAAACCTTACGGCTGAACTACTACACCCCCTTATATGTGAATCGTGGGAAATTGAGTCCTTTCCAGACGAATGGAAGGATGGTATAATAGTCAAGATTGCAAAGAAAGGAGACCTGAAGAACTGCAGCAATTGGCGAGGCATATGTGTGTTACCAACCATAGCAAAGATAATTGCAAAAATAATCCTTAATCGCGTTAAAGAGCACCTAGAAAATACCATCAGCTCATGCCAAGCCGGTTTTCGCAGTGGATATTCCTGTGCGGATCATATCAACACCTTACGAATAATCACAGAGCAGTGTGTGGAATTCAACTCCAAGCTCCATCTTCTTTTTATTGATTTTGAAAAAGCTTTCGATAGTATTAACCGGGAGTTCATATGGTTAGCTTTGCAAAGAAGAGGTATACCGGAAAAACTTATATCGCTGATCAAGGAAAGTTATAACCAAGCCAGATGTTTCGTTCTTCACAAGGGGAAGCTATCTGACCCATTTATGGTGCAAAGTGGAGTTCGCCAGGGATATATATTGTCTCCTTTGTTATTCCTTGTCGTGATAGAAGATGTTCTAAGTTCCATAGAAAATAGCAGCCATGGTATCCAGTGGCAAATCAACAACAAATACCTGAACTACTTGGCATACACAGATGACATATGCTTACTTTCGCACAGACTTTGTGATCTAAAACAGACAACACTCAATTTGCAAGACAAACTGCGCTGTACAGGTCTTAAAATAAATACGGGAAAAACAAAGGCACTGAGTGTAGGAGTTGACTCTCCATCAACACTAAATATAGGCGACCAAATTTACGACTACACGCTCAACTTTTGCTACCTGGGTTGTGAGATTGACGAAAATGGAGGTGCTGACTTAGATGTAGAGAGTAGAATAAACAAGGCAAGATCATCCTTTGGCATATTAGCCCCAATATGGCAAAACAACAAAATAAGTCTTCGCACTAAGCTTAGAATTTTCGAAGCAAATGTCAAATCGGTACTTCTCTACGGATGCACAACCTGGAAAGTTACGAATGGGATTACCCACCGCCTACAAACATTTGTCAACCGCTGTCTCAGAAGAATTCTTCGCATTTTCTGGCCTCGGACAGTCTCTAATGCCGACCTGTTAGTGCAATCAAGACAGATTCCGATAGAAATTGAAATACGGAAGCGCAAGTGGCAATGGATTGGTCGTACACTACGACGAAACGACGACAACGTGGCCAAACAGGCACTTCGATGGAACCCATTTCAACTATCTGGCCGACAACCTGGCAGACCACGTACAACGTGGCGACGTTCCTCCGAAACTGAGATGAACAGTCTTGGCCTATCTTGGAACGAGTTAAGATCAACGGCACAAAATCGGGTCCGCTGGCGATCAGCTGTTATTGGCGCCCTATGCTCCAATGGGAGTTAGAGGAACACATATACAATATATATATATTTCCCCTTTTTGAAACATTTTTTCTCCCCATCGAAGTATCAAAAATTTTAATATTTTGGTGGTAGCTCATCGTTTAATATGTTTTGTAAAAAAGTCCCAAAACATAGGCACGACTTTCACCACTTAAACATTTAAATTCGAAAAAGTACCAAATTTACATTTGTATTTTTTAGATAAGTTTCGAATGTGATATCATTTTCATTTCTATGTAAATTAGTTTAGAAGAGAGATGGGTAGACAAAAAAATTGCAAAATTCAGGTTTTACCTGTGTTCTCCCCAAAAGAGTCGAATTGCAAAAAAGTACCAAACACCTGTCTGCTTATTTTTTGTAACTGAACAACAATAGGTATTAATTTTTTTGCTATCTCTTTTAGTTATGGAGATATAAGGTTAGTGAATTTATATGTTTTTTTTTTACCCTTTTTACCCCCTTAACCTTCGCATTTCCGAAAATCCTGTATCAGTGGATCGATTTGACGAGAGATACCAACTTCCTGTTCAAATTTCAAGCTTCAGGCGCTTAGGCTGTGCGGTAATGAATCAGTCAGTCAGTAACGTTATAAATTTATATAGTGCTCATTTGCTGCAACGTCGTCATAACTTAAAAGTATTAGTTTTACAGAAAGCAACTTTAAAGTTTTAAATTTACACACAACATAATGGAAAAGGAAAACAAATTGATTGGCTGTTTTCATAACACAAGTGATTGAACGTGCAGTAAAATTTGTATGAAAAACACTCAAAAAAGTGAATGCTTTTCATATAAGCGGTATTCACCCTTTGTATAAATTGTACATCTCTGTTATATTTAATACGATTTTATACTTCAAAGCGTGAGTGTCTTTTTCCTATGCATTGTAAATTAATGAATTTGCTGAGTGAGAGAAAGAGACAGATAAAGTTTCATCAACTGTTTTATTCTGGTAAATTCAAACACTGTTTACTACTGCTTTTTGTGGGATTTTCAACCACAGCGTAGTATATTTTAGTCTAATACATTTTGTTGTTGCAGTGTTGTAAATGTTAGTATTTTTACTAAAATTATAAGATTAACAAGGTCTACAAGGGACTTTACTATCAAGGGTGAATTCCGCTATAAATTTTACTTCACGTTCAATCACATGTGTTGTGAAAACAGCACATTATTCTTCTCTCAAGAGTTGAGTTTACAATATCTTGATATGGAATAATTACCACTTCATAAATATCTGGTTTACCATGCACTAGTGACATTAACTAAAATTTTGTAGTTTTGCAATATAACGTTGTTGCAGCAAGTAAGTGAAATATTTATAGGTATATCTATATATAAACACTATTAAGCCCATTAAAAATATCGAAATAATTAAAAGTAAAAACTATTAGAAAGCTATAAAAAAATTTAGCTTTATTTTTTTGGCTTTAAAATTCCTTCTTTAGCTCTTTTTAGCTCTATTTCAAACATGATTTAGATTTACATAATTTTAGTATCTGGTCACACTGATAGGAAACAATATTAAAAAAAAGTTTTTTTTTTGTTGCATTTAAGTTTTGTACTTACATTCGACATGTTTCTTGAGAGAGAATGTGTTTGTATTACACTAAATACTCTTTAACGTAAATCCATACGCATTTGCCATTTACTCTTTCTTACACATAAACACAGAAGGGCAGGAAAAATAATCCCGCTGCTGTTTCTTCTGATTTTTGACGTTCTTCCCGTTTAACACTTCCGCTAAATTGATTTTCTCTTTTTTTGCTTCCTGTAGTTTTGAATATTTTTTTTTGCGATTTTATTTTGTTTCCTCTTTAGTTAATGCCACTGAAGACTAATTTAATGCTTGAATATCCTTAAAAGGATTTGTTTGTGTTCTATTTATGAATGCTTTAATTTGTTGAATGTTGGCAATATATCTTTTGTCTTCATTTCGTTGTAGTACTTTGTAATCCTTCTTTGTTGTTCTTTGCTGGTCGTCTTTGTTTAATAGTTTCTTTGTTGTTGCTGCTGGTGCAGTTGTTTATTTAAAAGTGTTGTGGGGTATTATAGTTCAGTGCTTACCTCTGGACAGATACAAGTTTCATAAGATTGTCTAAAAGAGAGAAAGAGAAAACAAAAAATTTAAATTTTATGAAAGTGCATATATTCCTATTGGACTATTGAAAATGCAATTAGATTGTTTAAAAAAACAAGAAATAATAAATTGAAAATATAAGTTTGCATAAATTTGTGTAAATAGACAAAACTTAATATTATTATATAAAGATGTGTTATTAATAGAGTTTTTTTATTCCCGCACTTTTTGGATTCCCGGGAAAGCGGGAAATAAAAATCAAATTGCTGGGATCCCGAGATTCCCGCCCAAATTTTTTTATTTATTTCTTTACTTATTTCTCCAATAAAACTTATATTTTTTACTGACTATTACGCTTAAAATAATTAAGTCTAGTATCTAATATATAACAAAAAAGTAAAAAATTCAAGATTAAAATTATTTTAAGATACTTAAGAGGTTATTTTTATGTCAATCATATCATAGAAATCAATATACGTATGTATATACGTTGTTAAATTCAGAGCTCATTTGCATAATTAGAATGAAAGAATTAAAGTCTTACAGCCAATTTCATCAAGTTCTGTTAAAACTTAACTGTTACCTTACCTTCCAGTTAACAATATATTTTCGACAGTTATAACTGGTAGTTAATTATAACTGAACTTGGTGAAATTGGCCGTTAGTGGAATAAAATTTCTGGAAGGGCGATTAGGAACTGAAAGCATAACATTACGAAGGAGAAATTCTGAAACAACTTTAACGTTTAACAAATTCAGCAGGAAGGCGAAAATTTATTTGCTACATATATTTAATAACATATTTTTTTACAATTTTATAACCCTTAATCAGCAGTGGTGTATAAAGGTATACTAAGTTTGCCATTCCATGTGAATCTTTTTTTAATATTCATCTAGGATCCCATAAAGTATTTGTATTGTGAGTCCTTCGTTTATTCTAAGCTAATTTCGCCATATGGGTGTCAAATTGTTTCTAGATCTTCTGGGCTGATTGTGGTTTTATTCCAGCAGAATCGCTTCAGTTATAAGGCACCAAATTTCGTGAATATCGGTCCATAATTTACCTAAGGCTCCATGTTTAGACTAATCTCGTAAATCATGTAAGTATGGCTAAAAGCGTAACAAACATTGCTTTTGTGGTGCAATTTAGCATAATCTACTTTCATAAGACTAAAAATTACTTGAAATGCCGCATATAAGGCACAATCTAGGATAACACTTTACTACGCCCTTAACTGTAAAACCTTATAATATTATTGTAAAATTTACACTTCAGTTTACACTTTAGAAAAATAAATTTTAAAAGATATGTCTATAATTTATCATAGGTCCTATATAAGGCCCATTCTCAAAAATTACCTTAATAAGCCTTAAACTGTAGCAAATTTAAATATTGTGGTAAAATTAAGTTGGATTAAACTAATTACCTACACATTCTAGACACCAGTCCGACATAGATTTACTAAAGTTTGAAAAAAGATGTTTTTCAAAATTTCCCGGGAATCCCGCAATTAAATCCCGGAAAGCGGGAATTTAAAACAATTGAAAATCCCGGGAATTCCGGGAACAAACTCTAGTTATGAACATAATTTTCTAAGCTCCTGGACTTCTGCAAAAAAAATTGTTCTTTTATTCCCGGGAATGTCGATCTAAACATGTTATAAATATCAACCGAACACAATACGTTAACTACACGCAGAGAAAAAACCTGGTTGTGGTAAACTTATTCTAAGAGCAACATATTATGATAAGATTTATCATTGTTGTCAAAACATATTATGATTCATAAGAATCATAGAATATCATATTATGACCAAATATATTCGTAATATTCCATCATAATATTTTTCCCTTAATCATAATTTGTTTTTATTACATCATATTATAATTATTATTATCATAATATACTCTTATCATATTACTCATAAAAGGCTTAGAAGTTATCATATTATGATACAAAGAGCTTTTATTATGGTTAAAAGTAATCATATACACAGATCATCTGGAAAACTTTTGCCAAAGAATTTTAAAAAGCTTAAAATATTATGCAAATAAAATTTAAATCAAAAAAATTAGAACCACTCAAATCTTAATTGCAATGAAGCTGAAAAAATCATATTATGGTTCAAAATATGATTACAGCAATCATAATATAAATCGTATGTTATCATATGGTGCAATGTTTATTTAGTATCATTCAATGGTTGAAACTAATATAATGGGGGGATTCACAAGGTGTGCTATCAAGTCATATCGTCATAATGTCTTAAATAATATTTTACAATTGTTTAAAAAAAAATTTTGTTCTGTTTCAAACAACATAAAAAAATATTTTTTTTTTAAACAATTGTAAAATATTATTTAGGACATTATGACCATATGACTTGATAGCACACCTTGTGAATCCCCCCAATATGTTTTTAAAGTTACCAGTTGTTAGTTGTTGCAAAAATAATTATTTTGCAGTCAACCATACTCAAATTTATAATTGCGATAATCATTGAAATGTTAACAGTAACTAAAATTTTGCTGATATTCAATAAAAATAAAAATTTTTTGTTTACGACAACAGTATATGGTTCCAATAAACATAGTGTAGTTGGTGTAACCATGCCCAACCATATTTTTTCTCTGCGTGTACAATGTAGAGCCCTGCACAATTCCATATCAACAAACATTACAATCATTGAAACATTTTCAAACTCTACTGTAGTGTAGAGTTGTAAATGAATCATTCATTTTTGAATTGATTCGCGAATCATTCATGCACTGAATTAGCAAATTTTGAATTAATTCTTTTCACACAAAAAAATTAATTAAATGAAATTTGAGTCAATTCAAATGAATTGGTAAAAATGAATTGCAATTCATTTCCAATTCAAATGAATTTGTTAAATGAATTGCAATTCGTTTCCAATTCAAATGAATTTGTCAAAGTGAATTACAATTCATTCTGCAAATTCATTTTAATTTGTCAAAGTGAATTGCATTTTGTCAAATTCGTTTGAATTGAATTGATTTCAAATTAATTCAAATGAATTAGAAAAAGGAATTAGCAATTAATTTCCAACTCATTTGAATTGAATTGATTGAAATTTGCATTGATTTTGTAATTAAATCTACAGCAAGCATTACTCTTGTTTTGTTATTCAACTAATTTTTTATTTTAAAGACAGCGTATTTCAAAATAAAAATCAGTTCTTCTTTAAGATACAAACTCCAAACACCATGTTTTCTTTGATCAGGCGCGGGTCCAGGACAAGGCTTTTAAGTTTTTGTACTGAATATTTTCATTATGGTAGGAGAAATTTCCATTTCTTCATTTCTTCTAGGTCTGCTTTTGAATTTAATTGATTTAAACCCAATTTTGATTTCATTCATTTGAATTGCAATTAATTGTTCTAATTCATTTGAATGAATTCAAAATCAATTCAATTCAAATGAATTTGTAGAACGAATTGCAATTCACTTTACCAAATTCATTTGAATTGGAAACGAATTGCAATTCATTTTACAGATTCATTTGAATTAAAAACGAATTGCAACTCATTTTACAAATTAATTTGAATTGGAAACGAATTGAAATTATTTCTGCCTAATTTTTGAATTGATTCAAATTGCATTCAATTCTTTTTTGTTGTGGAAGGAATTATTTCCAAATTTATCTAATTCTTAAAGAATTAAAATAAAAAATGAATGATTCGTTTACAGCTCTGCTGTAGTGTCGCTGTCACAAACAAATGCTGAAGAGAAGTGAAGACAACGAATTAGCGTAAATCTGGAGATCCACATTGCATGATTTTTATACCTTACTTGTGTTCAACGCAATGATGCCAGAAGAATTTAAAAAAATCCCCACGTATCTAAAAAATCCCTGTTTTTCCTACAACCAAAAAAAATGTGCCCTACATTTTTCTCTACGTTAAAAACTTATTGGTTTTAGCAACAGGCAAACAAAAACATTTCTGGTTAACATTTTGTAAATATAATAATGAAAATATTTATTAACAACAAGAAAAAAAACCAAAATGAATGCTTTACACATACGTATACACATTCAATTTTAAAAATAACACTGTGTGACAAATTAAAATTTTTTTCTTTTTGGCAGAAACGCTATATATCCTTTAATTTACTTTTCATTTCCTCATCTTTTACCGTTTTAAAGGACTTAACATTTATCAAGAATAAATATTTTAAATAATTTTTATTTAACCCTTATGTGACTGAAAAGGTACCCGGGTACCTTTTGCGTTTTGAAATTAATTTTTTGTGTAGAAATTGACAACCATAGTACTTGAAACTTCTTGAGTGCTCCTTACTTTCGATATTTTATTCATTTTCAAAACTTTGAAAAAAATTAATAAATTCAGATAGGCGTATCATGCCAACATTTTTCATACACCCTTAACTGTTCGACAATGTACCCAGGTACCTTAATGTGATTCTAAGAAAAAATGCTATGTAAATTTTTTTTCTTTTTTTATTGTAAATTATATTGACAAGAATAAATAAAAATTAAGTGACATATTTACTTGTTTACATTCATGTGAATATATCATTCATTTACATATTTATGTATGATTATAATGTTATTTAGGTTGATCGTCCTGTAAACAGTTTGTGCATAATGGACGATTTACCGAATGCGAGTTGCAAATTGGTAAAGAGCAATTGCCACAAGTTTTGCGTGTTTTAACTTTTCTTCAGACAAAGTTTTGAACAGATTTGGCAACTTCCTGCTACTGCGATACGGCCACTTTTATCTCTGCACATTTGAGGTATCTGGATGTTCAGAAGTATCAAAATCTTTTCCAAGTATAATATCTATTGCTGTTTCTGTGTGTGCTTTTGCCATCACCTTAGGATTTTTAGCACGCCGCTTTATGTTTTCAATAGACAATTTCACACTGCGATCTTTTAAAAATGTTCTACGGCGCACAGTGGCGCCCGTAGAGCAAACGAGGTTGCAAAAATCAAAATTTTCATGAGCGCCGACGAAGTTTTGAATAAACCCATGTTATAGGAAACTTTTCAACAATTTCAAATATGCCATTCTTAATAATATCACATTTTTAGTTTAGAAGATATAACCGTTCAAAGTTGACCGACTTTCGGTTTTCAAAAAAACACACAATTTTTAGTCAATTTGTTGCGATTTCAGGTGTAATATCACGAAAAATAGGTAACGAATCGTCTTATTTTTTGTTTGTATTGATTGATGTATTTATTAAATGTATAATGATAAAAAAAAATTAACTGTTTGCTTTGTGTTTCTCCTGGTAAATCACTATTTAAAAACTATCCGTTTTTTCACTATTTTTCAACTTTGACGGATAATAAAAAAAATCTATATTTTTCTATATTTGCCATATTTGCAAAACCTGTTCTTTGATTATTTCTTTACATAATTCAAAAGGTTTTATCTGCCCGTACGTGCCCGTTTGGCTTCTAGAGGTAAAAAAGGTTAAAAAGACATGGTTGCAGAAATTGTATGGCGTCCATCCCTTATATGTTTTAACTGACAGTAGTTTGATCTAATAGTTTGAAAAAAACTACTCATTGAAATTAGCAGGTACGTACCTCACTTAAACAATACTTTGGCGTACAAATGGTCAAAAACAATATTGACTTATGGTCCCTACAGGTAGGCACAAATCTTATAGTATCAAAATTGCATTATTCAGCCTAAATCCATATGTATGCAGGGAACAGGTAAATTTTTTGGCATGGTAGCATATAGGCTTATGCAAAATAAGCATAATGCCTGGATTATTCTACGACTGAAAGTTGGCGCAACAATTACTGAAACCATTAAACAATTTAAGTACTGAAAACATAGCGTTGAACAATTTAAAATTATTTGAACTGTTTAGCAAGTTAACCACACCAAAGTTTTTCACGGGAGCTGCTTTAGAAGAACTTTATAGCTTACACGGCAATATTGAGAGAAGCGAAATTGTAAAAAATAATTTTTATGGACAGTAACTAGAATCACTGGAATTGACAATCAAATCGTGAAAAGATCTTGGATGTTTTAAACTGCAAAGAAAATGTCAATTCTACAAAATATGGAGAATATGCGTCGAAAACTGCATCTCTTTTAGCAGAAATGTATCCACAGAAGAAGTTGACCCCGCCCGTCCATAAAATATTGGCGCATGGCAAAGATATAATTGAGTACCAGTCTTTGCCAATTGTAGAGCTTTCTGAAGAAGCACAGGAGTCTCTTAACAAATTTTATAAAAAATATAGATTGCAGAACACATTCAAAGCATCAAGGGTGAGGCAAAATGAGGACCTCTTCAACATGTTGGCAGCATCTTCCGATCCACTTATTTCTTCCCTGCGGCATGTGAAGTCACGAATAGAGTTACAAAATAATTAAAGTTTAGAAATGGTTTGTCTTTTAGATATACCTTCTCTTACGAATTGTGATGAATATTTTACAGAAAATTGAAAAAATAAATTTAAAAACAAATTTTTTTTTTTTTTTAATTTGTTGGGTAATAATTTAAAACATAAAACCCTAAAGAAAAAAATAAAAACAATCTAAAAATGTAAAAATAATTTGTTTAGTTACCATAAAATTGATTTTTCTACTAATTTTAACTTTAATAACCCATAAGTAGGCCCCTACAAAGTGTAGCACCCTTTCCAAACGCTCATTTCATAGGCTGTACAGTTATCTATCATATGCTGTTTAAACTGTTCAATTATCTTATTCTGTTCAAAAGATATGATTTTTGCAACGAAAAAACTCAAATGGCGCCACTGTGCGGCGGTCAGTAGAAGTTAAGTGTGTATTGTGTTCCATATAAATAATATATGAAGCCAATGCTGCTACATTTACAGCATTAAAAAATAAGGATAGCGGCCACCGACTTGTCCTACGATTGCAAGTATATTCGCCCAACAACTTATCCATGTAATCGATACCCCCTTTGGTTTTATTGTAATATCTTATAATTTTGGGCTTAGCAGTCAAAGTGCCTTCGGCTGACGGGGCAAAATGCATGGTTGATAACAATATTACAGCTTTCCTTTTTCTTTTTGGCACGTACGAGCACAACGACGCCTCTTTGCGAAATACAAAATTTGTAGAAATAAATTGTCTAAGCCATAATTATGAATAATAATTGTGAATAAGTTATATCAAGTAAGACTTTGCCAAATGAATATGTAATAACAAACTTACCTGTCTTTATGTGCCCGCATATTAGCTGGTATGCAACGTTTATTTTTTTCTTACTGTTTCAACGAGTGTGAGATTCCACGAACTTAATGCTTTTGCCAGTTCCAGAGATGTAAACAAGTTAACGGATGTGACATTCCTTCCTGAGTTCTTATATGGACTTACAAGATCTAAGACAGTCCTCTCTCTCCCATTTTTCTAGCGCTCACTTTCTGTTTACCAGTATACAATTGGCCATGTAAGGGGAAGGAGTTGGAAGCATCACGTGCCCAAAATATTTTTATCCCATACTTTTCAGGCTTTGCCGGCATATTTTGTGTAAAACGAGTACGTTCACGATATCCGTTTAAATGCTCATCTACAGTTATACACTCATCGGGCCTGTAACTTTGGCGTAAATTAGCATTTAGCATGATCCAGCATTGCGAAATGGTTAATTTTTCATAAGATTTGTATGAAGGTACCCGGGTACCTTGTACAAAACAAGTAGTTTTTTTGTCAATCACATAAGGGTTAATATAAATATCTAATATTTTTAAGTTAGTAAACTCGGTACCAAATAAAAGGGAAGGCTCTGTAGAACTTAAAAAAATATTTACTGCAGTTCCCCTGAACAGAAATATATACAAAATAGCCTTTTAAAAATATTGCATTAATATTTTTTAAAAATTCCAAATTATATGATTTATTTCTTTTAGTTTAGAAGGTGTGATGGTTTTTTCTCGGTACATAATTCATTTAATAAAATAAGCGAAGCTGTTAGGACTCATAGTATAGGGCTTCTGCTAAAAATACTACATTTGTACTTAAATGCTATTTTATATGAAAAATTTAAATTTTTTACATTAAAACAAAACGAATACTTACGTATTTTTACACGGTATATATTTACAATGAGATAATATTTTAAAAATTCACTACATTCGCCTCAAAATAAAATATCTGTTAATTTTTCCGTACACTTGAAATATTCCGAAAAAATAACTAAAACAGGTAAAAATTCCCTACTATTGGCATCACTAGTTCGTCTCAAGTTACATGCAATGCTTTTTATGCGGCATAACACAAAATAAAAATAAAATTTAATTTGTCAAAATCAGCTGATTTGTTCGATCGCTGCTTGTGACGCTTACAAAAGTAGAAAGTAAACCTACTTTACACATTCAACGCCTCAATGCATCCTACGCTGTTGTGCATGTAACATGTTACCTATAACGAAATAGATTATTCTTTTTTGACAGTTGCGTTGACAGCGAAAAAGTGTGTAATGCGTGGTGTGGGCCTCCACGCGTAAATAAATTTTAAAACATCGAACCTCACAAAGAACTCAACTGTAGATGTCTTCAAGTTCTTCATGGGTACATGTTATGGCGGAATAATTCAATCTTAACCTTGTGTAAGCAACAAGTGTTGGGTATAATTTTTAAGGAGCCAGAGCTGTTTTGAGACAGCACGCCGATAAACCTGACAACAGCTCGAACTGCGCCTTAGGTCACAAGAAACAATGATATCTTTAAGATATCCTGCTTCGTAATTTGGGTATGAATTTGTTTGGAACCTATTAAGTCCAACGGGTACTGGGGGCTAATTCTGGCATTCGTGATCGAATACTTTTCCGATTCGAAAGTAATTTTGTTTTAAATTCTTTCGGTCGATACTGAAAGAATCGAAATTATTTTTTCAGTGTTGTAAAAAATCAAATAATGCTTTATAACACTGAAAAAATAATTTCGATTTGTTCAGTATCGACTAAAAGAATTTAAAATAAAATTGCTCTCGAATCGGAAAAGTTTTTGATCATGATTCCAGAATTAGCCCCCCTGGTTTTATAGCTTAAGATAATGCCAATTTTGTTTAACAAAAGAAAACTCTTATTGTAAAATTTCTTAACCCTTCAAAACAAAAAATTTTTTTTTTCATTAAAATGTGTAGACATTTGTCAAGAATATTTAGAGTAAAAAGAATTGTTTTAAACCGATTTTCTAACAAACGGCTTAAAATTTTAAAGAATTCATTATTTCAGAAATTGTTTGTATCTTTCCAAATACTTACAATATAATTGTCTAATGTCTATCTAAAAAAACGTTGCTTTGTTGTACCTAACAAAAACTTGTTGCCACTTAAAATAAGAGTCATTTATTTGGTTTTTATTTCGTTTTACAATCAATAAATTAACAAGCCTTGACATAAGACAAGTAACTTTTTTGTTACACCAAAAGTTATTTTTTGCCCTTTTGTTTTTCTTTAAACCTAAAAAATAAAAATAAAGCAAATACATATTGAGTATATTTTTTTTTTGGTCGATAAGAGTTAAAGAAGGGCGCAAGTAGAAAAAAATTGCTAAAAAGAAAAAAGCCCATAAAGCTGTTAAAATTGAATTAGACATGCAAGTTATTAAGTTGCAACAAGAATCATACAGTGTAAGTAAGAGACACACATACACAGATCATTAAGTACTCATGTAAAAGTTTAACCGGCGTTCAGACCCTACAGTTAAGGGGATTGACTGTTGCTTAGTAATACTATTGTTCATACAATTCAAAGTCATTTGACCTCCCCTGTAGATAGACGAAGTGGAAATGGATTTTGAGAAGTCCCCGGATAAATCGTTATCCTGTTTCCTAAACTCATTTGTCAAGTTAACTTTGTGCTACAACAGATATCGGGTATAAGAAACTTTAAGAATTACACATAATTGTTTCTTATATGCGGTTTTTTCTTATAAGCAATTATTGTTTATAAGTAAGTTATTTCTTATAAACATATATCTGTGGTTTTCATGGGAAACTGTGTTTGTCCATTTTTTTTGCGAGTTTGAGATGTTGATGTCATATTGCTTATTTTTATACGCTTTAAACGCCTTAAAATTTCTGAAAAAAGATGGACCACGTGCGATTTTTTAATGTTATAACAAAATTCAAAAGGCTCAATATCTAGCCCATAGTTTGATTCAGAATGGGTTTTCGGCTCTCCAGAAACCTCCTGCCCAGGACAACCACAGATGTATGGATATACTTGTTTCTTATAAGTGTGTATGCAATTAACCATTCATATTCATATTTTACTATAAAAAGTGAAACAAATTAAGTTCGAAAGTTAAAGTTTTTTTATTATGGTAATGTATTTCATTTTTTATTTGTGCACATCAGAGAAGCAAGCCGAATAAAAATTTTCGGCGGCGGTTAAACAAAACAAAAAGACTAATATAGTCAAATCACGAAAAAGTTAACCGAAATGTCCCAAGGGCTGTTAAATTTTCCGAAATATTAACTTTTTTAAGCGAATTTAAATTGTAAAAAAATGCAATAATAAACATACCTACGAGTATATTTATTTCAATCACTTAATTTTTATCTTTTAAAAAAAGAAACAGATCTAATTTGTACCGGCTGGTTTCAAGTTCACAATTGCTCTTAAACTACAATTTATAACACTGCTTTACAAATTTTTAATTTGGAAAAATACCAAGAACGCCACATGCCTAGATAAGTTAATTGGGACCTCCTGAACACGAAAAACGCTGTAATTCAAAATAGGCAAATTTTGAAGTTTGAGGAGCCCTAATTCAGCCATTTCTTATCAGATAGAAATTTGCGGCATATGCACGGAAAAGGCATTCAACTACCTTTGCAACGATATGCCATTTATCTTGATCGGGCGGATTCGGTTGGGCTCCACAAGGGTTTGAATACACCGAAAAACACAAAAGTACGGTTATCTAAAAAACGGTACTTAGAAAAAAAATTACAGCGTTTTTCGTGTTCAGGAGGTCCCAATTAACTTATCTAGGCATGTGGCGTTCTTGGTATTTTTTGGCTGTAAATCAGTGTAATTAATAATTATACAATCAGTCATGTGCGACATTTAACGTTTGTAATGAAAGAAGTTCTTCACAAATTTTCAGATAGCGAATTCTGTGTATTTTCTAAAAATTTCTCATCCAGCCATTACTGGCATTATTGTCTTTTCAGGTTGCAGTAACGCAAACTCGTGCTTAGCTATTCATATTTAAATTGGAACAGTCATTGCGCAATAACGTTTTCGTTGCTTCAAGAAAAACATTTGTACAAACCTGCCTTAAGATCGGCATTTCGGTGTATGTAATGTTTTCCTGTGTGCTTGTTCCTATGTGCTCTCCAAAGCCTCGAGAATTATGTGACGTTTCGTTTTTAGTTTTCAGATGGCAACTTCAAATATGCAATAATACAACGCCAATAGTTTTTCGTTAATGTATTTCTCAATTTTGTTTAAACTCTCCCCTTTCGGCTTAAAATATAATCTGATTTGTTATGTTTTGTACTGGTTTGTTGACATTTTTTTATAAATACACGCAGAAACTTAGAGTTAACTTTTCGGAGCGGCTTATGGGTGCTAAAATTTGGTTAATTTAGCCGCGAGATTAACTTTTACTAGAGTTAACGTTTTCGCGATTTTACTGTAATGACTTATTCATTTCAAAACTAAAAATTTCATAAAAGATAAATAAATTTTTTAAGAATAAGAATACTATTTACAGCAAATAAATACCTTGTTAGTTGTACTACGGTCAGTAACAGAGTAAATTAAGATCATTCAGAATTTCTTTAAATATGGAAATATCAGGCATTTTAAAATAGCAAATTAATTAATTTTTAAAATTTGTATATATTTATCAAGCTTGAGGTCTATTATTTTTTATAAAAACATTTGTCTTATTTTTTGTGACTTCTTCAGGGAAAATTAACAATTTAAAATTTCTTAGATAATTATGGAAAACAAATTTCAAACTGGCATACAAATTTTTAAATAAAAAGCCAATTTTCAAAGCAAACAACAAATTTTCACATATAAAACCAACTTAATTTTTTACAGTATAAAATATTTTTAACTTCCGTTCATGTTCAGAACAATTATTTATCGCAACATCATTTCACTCATTCGATTTGTCGAAATCGCTTCCAAGATTTCTCCGCACCCCTCAGTATAAACTGGTTCTGTACTGGGTCTTCTAGTATTATCATAGATACGAGTAGGTTCCGTACTGAGTCTTGTAGAACTATTTATTGTTGCTTGACATAAAACAGTCTTCTAGTTTTCGACTCATTCCTTCATTTTATTACACAAATGGTATTTTTTTAACACTTGTAAAAAAATAAAAACAATTTTAAAGAAAAAAAAAAGAAAATATTGATAATAGGTAACCAATCTTTTTAAATAATCAGTATTCAAAATTTTATTTCAATGTAACTTTATTTTGAAAATATTACAATTAATTTTCAAAACATCTTATTCCGAGTTGAAAACACTTTAATGTTCGAGTTGAAAACACTTTAATGTTAAAATTTTTTTTTTTAATTTTGGTCGTTAATATTTCTAAACGAAAATATTTGTTTATTTAAAATAGAGAATACCAAACTCGTTAAAGTTACCGAGATTTATCGTTACTTAACGATATTGGTAGTAAAATTCAAAAAGTTACAGAATTGCGGCACAGATCTAATAATTTAGGGGTGTTCTGGAAATCGAAAACGCAAGAATTTAAAAGTCGATTTTTTAATAAGATTTTTGTATTAAAAGAAATACAAATACAATACGATACAAATATTTCTCAATTAAACAGAATTCTGTAGGAAAATTATAAAGAATTGAATTAAGAGTGTGTTTTAAAGAACTTCAAAATTCTTGCGTTTTGCGTTTTCGATTTCCAGAACACCCCTGATTGTTTGCAAATTTTCAAAAAACAATAACAACTTATCAGGTTTGTATAGTTTTCAAAATACGTAAGACTTGTGTGATAGTGTAAAGCAGCTATAAAGGGTAGTTACACGATCACAAAGTCTTACGTATTTTGGGGAAAAATTATCAAATAATAATTAAACTAGAGATGCAATTTCTAGAGTGCTTTTTCTAAAAAGGTCCAAAAAGTGGCACGAAATTGTTTGAAATGATTTAAAAGGGTTAATTTAAAAAAAGGATCATAACAGGTATCAAGAGCGTCAAAATATGGTCAAATTGATATTTTAGTATCACAAAGGTAACGCTATATGTGAGAGCATTAGAAAAAACGTTCTCAAAATAAAATAGATTTTATTGCACGACGTTTTTCTACGTCCAATTAATCTGTTTTGAACACTGGGAAATTTTGAATAAAAAGAGAAAAGAATAAAAGAAAGCTTTTTTAAATGGGATATTTCGCTTTTAAAAAAGAAATAAACAGCAATTTTTTATCGGATTTCTGTGGCCATAGGCGAGAAATTCCTTTGCAAAATGGTTTGAAAAACGTTGGTTCATTTAAACACGTTACAAACTTTGTTTCAATCTTTGCAATTACAGAAAATATGGCTTGAAAAATTACCAAAAATTGGATTTTTCTCCAATTTCTAATTATAAGTTCTTAAAAGATTTGACTCTGCTATGAAATTTAAAAAAATTTTAACCTAGAAATTTATTGCAAACTTTGAAAGGATTATGAAAGGTTCGTGATCGCATACTTTTTTGATTCGAAAGCACTTTTATTTTTTATTCCACCTTCTTTATTCTGTTGTAAAGCATTTTTTAAGTTTTCACAACACTCGAAAAATATTTGCAATTCGTTCAGTATCAACTGAAAGAATTAGATATAAATTTGCTTTGGAATTGAAAAAGTACTCGATCACGACTGCCACTAGCCCTCAGATATGAATACAAATTTTAAAAGAAGTTCTTTCTTAATAACCCACACGCAGAGAAAAAACATGTTTAAATATGGTCACCTCCAACAAAACTATTTTTAGACAAAATTTTAAACATATTATGTCTAAATTTAACCATATTATTGTAACCAACAACCACATTATTGTTTAATTAGTCCTCCATCAAGAAGCCATAACCATATTACGGTTGCCTCTATTAATTTTATGGTTAAATATGACAATAATTTGTTTTTAAATTAACAATAGTAATTTCCTCTTCTCCAAGAGCAACATGCTATGGTTGAAAACCAACCATGCTATTATAAGTGTTAAGCATATTTTAGTTATTATTATTTTATTTATTTATTATTTATTTGTGTGAGCTTCTACAACAAAACTTAAGTTTTAAAAATAGCAGAAGTATACAATAAGTTAAAAAATAATTACTTAAAAGCATGATAATTGAAAATAGCAAAAGTATAAAATTAACTAAATATAATTACTGAAAAGAAAAATAATTGAAAAATGGCAGAAGTATACAATTAGTTAAAAAATTATTACTAAAAAAAAAAGAAAAAATAATAATAATAGTATGTTAAATTGGGTGTAGAATCCAGATTTGTTTATATCGGAACTATTCAGAATAAAAAAAAGTTACGTTCGAGAATAAAACTGAAAAATCTTCATTTTAAAATCTAATGCGTTGCTTGCTGCCGTAATGTTTGATAGAATATATTCCAGAGACGTATAGTGGGTATTAAGAACTGCCATTCCGATAGTAGTGTTTGATATCTTATGGGTATTATTGTTTTGTTCCTTTCAGATCGGGTAAAATTGAGACGATTGTACATTTCTTCGGGTTGATGTGTGTAGATTATTTTGTGGATTAGTTGTAACGTTTTTATTTTCATAAGGTCATCGAAAAGAACTCCACAGATTTGTCTGGAGTAGTAACTAATGTGTTGGCGATTCCCATAGGGTTTGAGCCCAAAGACGTATCTTGTTATATTGTTAAATGTCACGTTTAGCCGTGATCTGCTTTTTGCATCACAATTTGAAAATATTTCACAGGCATATGTTAACTTTGGAATCAAGTATGTTTTCGCCAGAAGCAGTCGGATCTTAAATGGGGTAAAAAATTGAGTTGGCCACAAGCTACGGAGCATTGAGAACGTTTTTCCACAGGTTATTGAAATGTGGTCTGACCAAGTTAACGTGTCATTGAACGTAATACCCAAGTTCTTCACTTTTCGTACGACTTCGATTTGTTGGTTGTCAATGAAGAGTCTTGGTGCTTCAAAATTGCGATATGATCTTTTATGAAGCAACATACATTTAGATTTTTTGGGGTTTAGGCTTAGACCATTTATGGCAGCCCATACTGCGACTCGTTCCAAGTCTGCATTAAGCTTATCTTCAAATCCGTTTGTTCTGCTACTTATGTATAATTGCACGTCATCCGCATACATCCTAATACGACTGTGCATTAGCTGACTGGGCAAGTCGTTCACGTATATAGAAAAAAGAAGAGGTCCAAGAATCGAGCCTTGTGGTACACCTTTGTTAACGGGGAGGAAAGTTGAAACTGTTGAGGAGTTAACCTCTACGTACTGTTCTCTACCAGTGAGATAGGACTGCATCAATTTGCAGGATGTTGGTGAAAAATACATCATTCTTTTCAGTTTCTGAATTAGAATAGTGTAGTCGACAGTATCGAATGCCTTGGAATGATCTAGTAAAACTAATATTGCCATGTGCCCGTCATCTAATTCTCCCCTTAGATTTTCGGCTAAGTCGGCAAGAGCGGTGACGCAACTATGATTAGCGCGAAAACCAGATTGTTTTGACGTTTATAAGTTATTGTCTTCGAGGTGTTTGGTTAGATTAACATATATTTTGTGATTTTTTAACGTTATTGTGTGGCTATTTTATTTTATTATTTCATTATAAATTTATCAGTTTTAGTCTTGTTTGTTTTGAATTGATAAAATGTTTTCACAAGGGATATTGGAGAAAAAAAACTTAATTTAGCGGAGCGCAAACAAAAAAAAAACACGTCCGAACACTTTGGCACTTTTTTGTGTAATAATTATTAATCAAAACATGTTCGGCGTCAATTATAATATGGTTGTGCCTTCTTGATGGAGGACACATCTAACCATAATATGGTTGTCGGTGATAATAATATGGTTAAATTAACCATAATATTTTCTTCAAAAATAGTTTTTCTCTGGGTGCATCTAAAGTTTTTTGCAATCTTTAATTTACGAGAATCTATTGATAGTGATAACCTAGCGATGTTATTGGTGTATTTAATAAATAGAACTATCAGAACTACAGGGTTTAAGTCATACCATAGTCATATCTAGTACAATACACCAGCCATGTATTTATGTACTCGTATCTAGCAATAATTTAATTAAACATTTACTTACTTTGCCCTATAGCCACTTATTTATTTACAGTAATCAAAGATGTAAAAACCGTAAATACAGTGGAACATTTTTCTATCGACCAGCGTACAATAAGATTTTGAAAATAAGAAAAAAAGGAATTTATGTATAAATATATTTAAGGCAGCGTCCCAACAAGGACTCAAATTAAGACATTGGTTACAAAGGATCCCATTCTATATTTTTGATCTGTTCTCCATCAATTAAAACAAACAATTTGTATTATAAAGAAGCGAGGGGTAAGCTCTTTGAGTTAGAGATGAACGATATTCCTGTACCTGTGATTTAATCACTGTTATTGAAAAATCACGAATAACAGTTGTGACCAAATTTGTCAAGTAACAGGTACTTGCTAAGTAGTTCTTTTTGCTTTTTTGATACACACACTAATTTATGATATTTCACTGTTTGTGTGGGTAATATCGTTTTTTGAATGCAATAAAGAAATATGTTTCTGTTCCTTTCGTTCTCTCTTCTACCTTATTAGTATTTATTTTAAACTTTAAAATTTAAAATTTAAAGCCAAAGTTTATTTAGCGAAGTATGTAGGTATATGCAAGTAAACAGCTTTGAAAGCTCTTACAATTTGCTTATGTTTCTTTGCAAAGTATTTACAAAAGCTCTTTTGCGAAAGCTCGCGTATTGTACATATAGCTTAGCCGCAATAAAAGAACTGAAAACTTACAAACCCTGATCACAACCAGTTTTAAGCAGCAGTGATTTTTAAATCACGTTCACTAATCACGATGTTCTTTAAGAATCACGGGATCGCTCATCACTACTTCGAGTAATGCCTTTAAATATTATTATTTTGTTTTAAGTCTGTACCCATGTTCTGTAACTGTGGTGAGAACTTCTCGCATCGAAAACATGCGAAACAAAATATTCCATCGTTTCTTGAAAAGTGAGAAAAAAGTGTGTCTGCAACTCATGTCGAAAACCATGGTAGAACTACACAAGGTAAACTCGTTCCTACAAGTACAACAAGACAAAAACAACAGGCCAAATTGTTTTTGTATTTTGAACCGAGATGTCAAAAAAAGCAACACTGTGCCTTCAAAATAAAAACACAAATTGAAAAAAAGACAAAACACGCGAAGGAAAAAATGGCGCGCACTAACTATGTGTAAGCAAACATGAAAAAATGTAAACTGCGGTAAACAGCTGACAAACATATGGGCCAACGAGTCTACCTTTTGTAGTTGTACCATGTCGAAAACTATCAAAAGAGATTACGTCGTTACGTTATAAATATCAAAATATTCCACTCGAAGCCGATATTAAATTGCAGATGTTGAGAACGCCAGTCAAACATATCGTTGACGGCGACCAACATTTACTAAAATTGAAAAATTTTCAAAGACGGCGCACAGTGGCGCCCGTAGAGCAAGCGAGGTTGCAAAAATCAAAATTTTCATGAGTGCCGACGAAGTTTTGAATAAACCCATGTTATAGGAAACTTTTCAACGATTTCAAATATGCCACTCTTAATAATATCACATTTTTAGTTTAGAAGATATAACCGTTCAAAGTTGACCGACTTTCGGTTTTCAAAAAAACACACAATTTTTAGTCAATTTGTTGCGATTTCAGGTGAAATATCACGAAAAATAGTTAACGAATCGCCTTATTTTTTGTTTGTATTAATTTATGTGTTTATTAAATGTATAATGATAAAAAGAATTAACTGTTTGCTTTGTGTTTCTCCTGGTAAATCACTATTTAAAAACTATCCGTTTTTTCACTATTTTTCAACTTTGACGGAAAATAAAAAAATCTATATTTTTCTATATTTGCCATATTTGCAAAACCTGTTCTTTGATTATTTCTTTACATAATTCAAAAGGTTTTATCTGCCCGTACGTGCCCGTTTGGCTTCTAGAGGTAAAAAAGGTTAAAAAGACATTTTTGCAGAAATTGTATGGCGTCCATCCCTTATATGTTTTGACTGACAGTAGTTTGATCTAATAGTTTGAAAAAAACTACTCATTGAAATTAGCAGGTACGTACCTCACTTAAACAATACTTTGGCGTACAAATGGTCAAGAACAATACATATTGACTTATGGTCCCTACAGGTAGGCACAAATCTTATTTGGACACGTGCATAATATCAAAATTGCATTATTCGGCCTAAATCCATATGTATGCAGGGAACAGGTAAATTTTTAGGCATGGTAGCATAAGCCTATATATTGCAAAATAAGCATAATGCCTGGATTAGTCTACGACTGAAAGTTGGCGCAACAATTACTGAAACCATTAAACAATTTAAGTACTGAAAACATGCCACCAATGACTTGACCACGAAGCATTTATCGGACGCGCTGTCTATTAAATATACATAGGATAGTGAAAGAGTTAGGTCGCAGATAACCAAATCTGTTGCTGATGCAAGCTCACTGCGACTAAAAAGGATTAAGGAAAGCATTCCCACGCACACATTAAAAAGTATGGTTCCGAAGAAGCCTTGGCCTTGTTTATGGACTTAGAACTTTCCAAAGAGAAATATGAGAAACTGCGGGCATCTTTAACGCGACACGGCGCTGACGTTTTACCCGGATACAAGCATATTACGCAAGCCAAAATAAATTCACGACCACTGCATACGGAGCTTACGGAAGTCTCTGCGAAAGCCAATCTGCAGGATCTCATGGGCCATACAGCAAAACGGTTGTTGGAGAGTCTTCCTGAAAATGAGGTTAAAATTCTTCCCAAGAAGTTGACATTGATCAGCAAATGGGGCTTCGATGGATCATCCGGACAAAGCGTTTATAAGCAAAGGATATCTTCCGATGACGCTACAATATCGGACGGAAATATGTTTATGGCATATGTTGTTCCTTTGCGGCTAAAATCTGATGTTTCCCTACACTGGAAAAGTCCACGTCCGTTATCAGTGCATTATTGCCGACCAATAATGTTTCAGTTTGCAAGGGAATCGGCAGAACTCATAAGGACCACGGTGAAGGACATTGAAGAACAAATAAGCAAGATTAAGCCTACAAAGCTGCAAATTGGAGAAGGAAAATATATTGAATGCAATTACGAGTTCCACCTGACCATGGTTGACGGAAAAGTCGTAAACGAACTGACAGGAACAACCTCAACAATGTCATGCCCGATTTGCAAAAAGAGTCAGAAGAACTTTTTTCAATTAAATTCAATTTATTTCATATATAATATGTTACATCTCAATTTTATATAATTAGTTGTAAAGAGTTTAAGATTAGTATCTTTTTCTGCTTTATTATAACATATTTCAATTAGTTATCATATACATATATATAGACAGAATTATATTGGAGGTAAAAATTTAGCAAAAACCTATTTAAACCCCTTTTTTCGTTTTATTTTTATATTTTTTTTATCGATTTTTTATTATTATTTGTCAGAAGAACTTTGGTAATTTAAACGATTCTACAAATGAGGAGAATTACGAATATGGAATGTCACCATTCCACGCAAGGATAAGGTGTATGGAATTCTTGCTAAAACTGGCGTATACCCTACCACAAGAGGAAGAAAACTTCGATGAAAATACATCAATAAAGGATAAGGAAAAGATCAGAAAGAAGCAAATACAGGATGCTTTTTTTAAACAAGTTGGACTATAAGTAGACTGTCCCAAGCACGGATACGGTAACTCAAACGATGGAAACACTTCTAGGAGATTTTTTGAAAATGATGAGGCAGTAACTAGAATCACTGGAATTGACAATCAAATCGTGAAAAGATTCGGAACGATCTTGGATGTTTTAAACTGCAAAGAAAATGTCAATTCTACAAAATATGGAGAATATGCGTCGAAAACTTCATCTCTTTTCGCAGAAATGTATCCACAGAAGAAGTTGACCCCGACCGTCCATAAAATATTGGCGCATGGCTAAGATATAATTGAGTAACAATCTTTGCCAATTGGAGAGCTTTGTGAAGAAGCAAATATAGATTGCAGAACACATTCAAAGCATCAAAGATAAGGCAAAATGGGGACCTCTTCAACATGTTGGCAGCATCTTCCGATCCACTTATTTCTTCCCTGCGGCATGTGAAGTCACGAATAGAGTAACAAAATAATTATAGTTTAGAAATGGTTAGTCTTTTAGATATACCTTCTCTTACGAATTGTGATGAATATTTTACAGAAAATTGAAAAAATAAATTTAAAAAAAAGAATTATTTTTTTTTAATTTGTTGGGTAATAATTTAAAACATAAAACCCTAAAGAAAAAAAATAAAAACAATCTAAAAATGTAAAAATAATTTTTTTTAGTTACCATAAAATTGATTTTTCTACTAAATTTAACTTTGATAACCCATAAGTAGGCCCCTACAAAGCATTGCACCCTTTCCAAACGCTCATTTCATAGGCTGAACAGTTATCTATCATATGCTGTTTAAACTGTTCAATTATCTTATTCGGTTCAAAAGATATGATTTTTGCAACGAAAAAACTCAAATGGCGCCACTGTGCGGCGGCGAAAATACAGAAAATACATTGCATTTTGGATATTTAATATATTTTTTAGTGTTTAAGTTTATTCTCATCCCGTTTTTGTGCGTGAGTTTATTTGACAGTTCAAAGCGGGAACTTTCTCACAAAAATTTTACAGACACATTTTTTTAGTATATTGGCGAGTAATTTCCTTACGTGACAGCTATTACTCACCAAAAATGTTACAAACGCAGTTAAGTGAGAAAAACAGCTGTTTGTTTTAATTTATGGCAATTTCGTTTCATTTCTCACATTTCAATCGAAAAGTTTCTCTGAGCGGGACTTACAGAACATGGGCACTGGTTAGAAAATTGATAGGAGAATTTTCTATCCAGACTTTTGAAAAAAAAAAAAAAAAAAAAATCCCTTAATGTTGCAAGGTTGTATGCGAGATTTAAATTCACTTTCCTGGCCACCATGTTTTACTAAGTTTTGTTACATCACTTTATTTTTGGAAATATGTACATATAGTATAATAAAAAAGGAAATTTTAAACTTAATTTGCTCCACATCTTTGCTCTCAACTTAAAATCTTGCAACATGTATTAGGGTAGTGCAATATTTGTAACCTGATTTCCTTTTACTTGTCATTAGTTTGCTGCTTTTAAAATCATCTTAAAATAACAAGGCATAGTCTTAGCCTTTTTTATTTCAAAACATTCTTCTATACCGCAAATTGTTTCTTTTATTTTTCGTTTTGCATTATATTTAAAATTTTTTTCTAGTTGTTTTAGAAGCACAAGACCAAAGTTTGGCTTTAAGTTACGTCTTCAACAGCAAAGCCACATAGGAGGAATTATTTGGCCACGAAGTCTTCATAAAGCCATCACGAATTACTGCATTATGCCTGATAAGCCGACGACTACAACTTTATGTAGGAAAGCGAAGCTTCCAAAATCAGCTCCTTATGATTATAACATTGAGTTGGTTAGTTCTCCACGAAGCTGTAAAATGTTAGGTTAACAACGATTGGTTAATGTTGCACCCTGCAAAACTTTAACACAGTACAATTATGCGACGCCAAACAATTAAACAGTGCGGACGAAACCTAAAACGCGTGAAGTCAGACAAACAGAGACAACGTGATTGCCCTTAAAAAAAAAAAAAACAATGACGATCGAAATGCTTTTCCGCCCAGAGAAGTTTTACGAATGTCCACAAATCCTTAATTAACTCAATGTTTGTAAATTTGTTTGCTTATTTAATCATCTTATGCTAAGTACACACTATGCAATTCTCATTCAGATTGCAGGTTTTGACACACACACTGCAATCAAAATAAACGCAATCGCCATTTTCTTTTTTTTACGTGCTTGACTTTTTTATGCGGTTATTTATTTCCAATTCTATACACAAGACTTAAAAGCCTCTTATTGCAGTATAGAACAATGTTTCAGCAAAAACATGAAAAATTATAATTCTTAATTAAAGATACAATTTTAAAACAGCAAAAAAAAAAAAAGTTTTTAAAAAAGTTTAAAAATACAAAAAAATAAAAAAAAAAAAATTATTTAAATAATAAAATAAATTATTATCTATAATTAAAATTTATAATTAAAAAATTATAATATAAAAAAAAAACACAAATGTAACGACATATTTGTTAAATAATTTAACGTGTAAAAGAATTAATAATGCTCTTTTTAAAGTTTGAATGTAGATGCTTATTCTGGGTACACACTATGCAATGCATTTACGCAATCTGGCAAATTTCATTCATTTTCATTCATTCGAGATTTCGTCAACATCAAAACGTTTTGATATTTTGAGATTGCATTGATGTAGATTGCACACATCTTGCTTGTTTTTATTAAACAGATAGAAACATGAAATCACGATACAGAAAGTGCAATCAACTTCAATGCAATCTCAAAATATCAAAATATTTTGATAATAATTAAATCTCGAATGCAATCCGAAATGAGATCATAAACACGAGTAGCTACAAACGATGCAATCTACATGGAAATTTGCCAGATTGCGTAAATGCATTGCATAGTGTGTACCCAACATTAAGGAAATGAAAAGCAGTTTTAGGCTGCTTTAAAAACATATTTCAATATTTAGAAATATTAGTTTTATAGTCTTTGCAAATATCTGACTAGATATTTGAGTTTAAAAGCAAATAACAATAAATGAATTTAATTTGTCTGG
Source organism: Pollenia amentaria (assembly GCA_943735925.1). Lineage (NCBI taxonomy): Eukaryota > Metazoa > Arthropoda > Insecta > Diptera > Polleniidae > Pollenia > Pollenia amentaria. The sequence goes on from OX031006.1 coordinate 192,544,340, forward strand.
CTTTGTAACATTTAGGAGATAATTGAATACTGGTAGGAGTTTTAATTCAAAATATCTTCCGTCTGTCTTTCCATGTAAACCTTGTGTGTAACATTATTCATTTTATTTTTTCTTTAATTTTTCCCTGAAGAAGTCACACAAAGGCGTGACAAAATATCATATTGAACTAAAAATTTTACTTTTGGCCAAAAAAAAGGCAAAAATTCTCTATAGTGCATTGACTGAAAAATGGGATAATAGTTAAATGTTTTGATCACATAAATAAATAATCCAAGGAAATAAAAATTAAACAGTTTTCCCTCGAAATTTTGTTTTGCCGATACATTTTTTGGAAACAATTTCGAGAACAATTTTCACAAAAGTATAAAAAATTGAACTGGCAAATTGTTTTTATTTTGATTTCTTGCGAAAACAATAAAAGCAATTTGTTTTTGTTTTTAATTTGTTTTTTCTTTACCCACTTACAACTACAATTAATGTTGGGAGAATTTCAACTAATTGTAGTGGGGAATGTAAGAAAAGATAAACTCGCTGTTTTTTTGTTGGTATTTTGTTTAAGCTTTGATATCGTTGCAAACAAGACGTTTTGAGTTTAGGTAATTCTCATTCCCTCTGTAGTCTTGCTTGCTGATAGCTTTGTCTTTTCTAAAATTATTTAGGAGAACGTTTCCTGATGATCTGTCCTAAGCAACTAGTGAAAGGCGCATAGGAACAGCTTATCCTCCAACAATACATTTCAGTATTTTTTATCAATTATAAAAAAGGGAATTAAGCACAATAAATAAATTCTTTTAATGAAAAAAAAAAAAAAAAAAAAAATTATGCATTCCCAAAAACAACTTTTTGATAATAAAAGCGATAAATATTAAAATTTAAGCTGCCGTGTTTTGAAAGATATATTTTTTCTGTGGTGCCTAATACACAAACATATAAAAATAATTAAAATAGTTTTATTTCGAAGACTGAATAATATCGTCACTAGAAAAAATCAGCAAATCGGCACTTCGTCAATTTCGGAACAAAAAATCGTCAAAATGACGATAAATCGTCGAATATGTCAGCCCCATTTATATTATATATATTTCTTTCGTTGATGTTTCGCTTGCATTTGACATTTAATTACAGGAAGTTTGCCAGTTAAAACAAAATCTGTGTTTTCTGTTCTCGCATTCAAATACAGAAACACTTTTTTTCTTACAAATCGAGAAACGATGGAATTTTTTGTTTCACAATTCATGTGAGAAATTTTACAATTCGAGAAATACAGAAACGAGCTACTGATAATAATTCATTGTACTGATCTCATGCTTCCTTCCTATCACTTTAAGGCAAACATATCTTATAAAGATGAAGACATCTCAATAATAATTGGCACAAAGAACTTTTACATGAGTCTTAACCTCATGACAGTCTTAACCTGGCACGGTACACTCTCGAAAAGTTGTTTTTAAATACTTTGGTATATATTACACAAGGGAACACAATTGAACTTTTTTTGTGCGGCGTGGCACTTTATTGAAAATTTTTTCAAATTTGAGGTCGCTGTTTTCTTTATATTGTGAACCAAAAGTTGTGCACCCATTGCGATGAAAAAAAAGCTCATTTCATTCGATATATGTTAAACTAAATGTTTTAGAACAAAACTGTGACTTTGGTCGGATTTTTTATGAATTTTTAAAGAACAAAAACCTTTTTTTTTCAATTGTTATTTTCAAAACTTCAACGATATCTCTGAAACTACTGGGCAAATTTAAAAACAATGTAAGCACAGCTTAAAGATGATATTGTTGCCGAGTATCGGATTTTTATTTTACCCGAATATGGTGAACCGTTTTCAAGTTATTCCAATATATGTAGTGAAAGTGCCCTAATTTTGGACATAACGGTATATCTCGAAAAGTCGAGCTGATAGAGAAAAGTGGAGACTAGATTTCAAATCAGCGACCTCAAATTAGTAAAGATTTTCAATAAAATTCCAGGCCGCAAAATGACTGCTCTCCAGTGTTATCATACGATCGGACTTGACCGACTATACTTCTTACTTAGTTTTATTTTATAAAGGCAAACAGCATTAATTTCGTTAAGTTCTTGTAATATATAAATTTTTAATATGATTCGTTGTGTTCCATGAAGGTTTTGTAGTTGTTGCCTGTCTGCATGTTTTAAATTTTTTGGTAACAAGTTTGTTTTCTCTCATGTCTTTTAACAAAAATGACACACAAATATTTATTAAGACTTAATGCAAAAAAAAAAAAAAAAAAAAAAAAGAAAAAAATAACCTGATAAAACAGCCGTAATCATACTTTGTCTAATGGATTTTTAGAATACGTTCTAAATTTTATCTTTGCAAAAGTTTCCAACACATGTAACGTTTTCAGGGTGGCTTCCACTAAAGGTCAGGGGGGGAATATTTATCCAATTAGTGATAAGTATCTGTGTTGCATATGTTAGTTTGTCGGTAGAGGTTGTGTAGTTACAATAAGGACAGCAGTATGTTAAGTCACTTAAAACGAATATAACATTTGTAACCATTTGTAACTCTTCACGACCAAAATTTGCAAAATTTATCGGATAAATGTCAAAAATGCTGAATAAAAAAAATATTTTATTAAAAAACGTAAAAATATTAGTCGAAAAAGTGATAAAAGAAGTCCAATTCTGGTAAACGTTCGATAAGTTGCTGGCCGCATGTCACGTATGATACGAACAATGTTGGCCTCGAAGGCATCAACTGTTGCTGTTGATCACTGGTTCAGCAGAAACCAGTGATTTAACGTAGCCCTACAGGAAATAATTTAGACGGTCTAATCTGATAACAATGAAATGCATCAACTTATTGCCAAATTTTGATTTCAATCACCCTTATCGTGGTTGGCGAATTTAAAATACGCCTGCGACTGTTTGGTAATATATTAAAGAGAACATAAATTTATTTCCTTTACAGCCTGTTTTTGTAAAACACAAGTTTTCTCACTTGAAGTTTTCGTATTAAAACGAAAACGTTTAAATATGGTTTTTTAAAAACATTTAAAAGCTTTCGTCTATTCATGTTTGACATAAATAGAGCTTTTTTCTATCGTTAAAAACGTTATTGCCAATGCGTTTATTTTCGTACCTTTTCATGCTTTTTGCATATAAGGATTTTGTGTTCAAGGGTAACCCTGGACTTTGTTTACTAAAATAAATTATAAATTTAAAAAACCAAAACTTCTATAAAAACTGTTAGTAGATTGGTAAAAACTAAAAATGTTGAATTAAAATGTTTACAAAAATGGCAATAAATAAACGCAATATATGAAGACGATTCTTTGCTACACATCAACATATAGAAATGGTGAAGGTATTTGCGTGATAGCACTAATTTTTTAAAACATACGGAAGAACTTACATACACACATACATACATACTTATGTAAATACTTGTTTCTAGAAATTATTGAACCTTCAAATACAGATTTGTTTTGTCTTTGTTGAAGCTTTGATATTGTTACATGTTACATGTTACATGTTTATGGTCTTACTCTTATAATATTTTTAGCTTTTCTAAAGTATTTGGAAACAGTTTCCTGACGAGCTGGCCTAAGCAACCAGCGAAATGTGCATAGAAACTAGCTTTCACACAACAATAAATTTCAGTGTTTTCATTAAAAAATTGGGATTATTAGCACATCATTAATAAATAAATTAATTAATTAATTAACAGATTTATGTAATTACTAGCATTTAACCCGCTACTTTATTAACGTCTCCTTTTCTTTCGTTAGCATATTTTTATGCCAAAGTTTATTTTTCTAGGTTTAAACTTGCTTAAATGCTAGCATTTAACCCGCTACATTTTGTCTAGTACTTTTTTATGATCATATTTGTGTGCCAACCCTGCAAACAATTTCGATCTAAAAATTGTCTAAATAGTTTCCCCATTTAGCAAAAATCTATCGCATTTGCGATTCAATTCTTATTGATGTAGTTACATCGTTCGGGAAGAAGTGTCCCACTATGGTAATATTTACAATCAGAATCTACTTAGTGTCTATATTTTATGACGAATTAGAGTGCTTTGGGCGATTAATATTAATTTTATTAAGTAGTATCGCTTTTGCCTCTAAAAAGTACCCTTTTGAAGTGTAACTTTTTCTTATTGTTCTTTATAGGGAGATCGATTATTCGACTTTTTTCAATAACCGGGTTTCGAATATTACGAATAGTTGCTATTTTGAAAAACCCGGTTTTCGGTTAAGCATTTTTAAGATAACCGGTTAACCGGTTTTAATTCGAATACATAAAAACACAAAAATCAAATAAGTTTTTGTAATAAAACGTTAATTTGAATAAAAACAAAACAATTTGCAAAGGTAAGGAACCAGCAAAATACAAAGATATGACTTAGATCAGACCTAACAAATATTTGACGATAAAATCCAAGAAAAGTGGGACCAGTAAATTGATCAAACTTTAGCTTAATTTTCAACAATTTTTTATTGATTTACTAAACTTTATTTGCAAGAAGATATTTGTATAATGTATATTATAAATTATAGGAATTTAATAAAGTTATTATTTAAAATATTCTCCCAAATTTATTTTGAATGAGTTTTAATTTGTTGGTGGTTGAGTATGTCTATATAAATCAACCATATTTTTAAAAAGTTACAAACAAAACCTCTTAGCCAGAATTATCTATTTCAAATTATTTTGTTTAAGCATTATAGAAACGAATAGTAAAATGAACATGCTTTAACCAATAGTAAAATGAGCATGCTTTTTGTGTGAAATATTTGTCAATTCATCGACTACAATTTAAAACCTTCCATTCCATTGTTTGATTTCTTCAATTTTGTTTAATAAATTAATTTGGTGTTTAATAAATAAAACTGGTAGAAATGTTTCCCATATCGTTAATTCCGCCGAAATGTTGTAGTTTTCAGCATGAAGAGATGCTAGAACTTCTTAAGAGTTTTTAATGCCTTAAAGGGCATTTCGTCCTCAGCAACACAATGGGCTAATATTTCACCAATGAGACTAATTAAAGGTGATTAATAAGTCGTGACATGGAAGAGCCTTTTCATTTTAGGACAAGCACCTAACCTTGTCTTTTTAATCGCGTTAAAAAATCTCTTTACATTTTGTTCATTAAAAGTTTAAGTTTGATCAATATTCAATTAGAAAATAATTAAATTACGGGTAAATCTGCAAAAGAGTAAGGAAAATGTATATAAACTACACATTATTAAATTTACCGGTTTATTATACCAAAATAACCGGTTTATTCGGTATTCGAAAAATGGGCATTTTAAAATAACCGACTTGGGCAAAGCTAAAATAACCGGTTAAAACCGGTCGAATAATAACCGTTCGATCTCCCTAGTTCTTTATAATGAAAGTGGGCCGTTTAACTGTTTATCTTTGTTTGTTTTGTTATGTTAGTCTGAGTAAAATAAAAAAATAAAAGATATTTAAAATATTTGAAAATCTACAGTACATTTAATCAAAAAACTTGTTAATGTTTTAAGGTTAAAAACCTAATGCGGAAAAATATTTTTAAAAGAATTTACAGAAAGTCACAAGTTTGTTCAAACACTAACTTTATAAAAGTTTCAACAAATTATAAAGTATGCAAGCTTTTTTTAATGCTTTACAAAGCTTATTTTACAATTTTTTTTTCACTGATAACTTTGATTTTCACTAGAAAAATTAAATAAAAACATTTCGTTTTTATTGGCTCTTACAAAAAAAAAAAAAAAAAAAATTAAATTATTTTTGAAACATTATTAAAAATTTACCCGAAGAATAAGTTTGGGTTTTGTGCACTGATTTATATGCCTTCGGTACAATTTTTAAAATATTTAATATTTCACTTTATTTTAGATAATATATATTTATATTATTTCACACGCACGTATGTACCACCGATCATATTACAATTTAAATACAAACTGCCATTATTTACGCATTTGGCTTTTGTACTAGATATTCGCTATTTAACAGCAAATCGTTGCGAAGACGCCAATTTAATTTGGGCTATGTTCAATCGTGCTCTTGTTGTAATTGTATAACTGTTACAATTATCTGAACAACTCATTAAAGTGACGAAAAAGTAAAATTTTAGAACTCATAGTTCGATTCTAACGTATTTTGTTGTTGTTAAATTCCGCAAAATCTACTTTTAAACTACCAAATGTGCCTAAGTAGTTCAAATTTCGGAGACAATCGAAAAATACTCTACCAATTGCTTGGACGGAAAGGTTATAGTTCTGCTACTAACATTTTTTTATCTTATGGGATGATAATCACTCAGGACCTTGCAGCTTAATTTTGAGTCTCTAACTGCAATATTATAACAAATTCAAAAGGTACCATACGCTCAACGCAAAAGTAAAAGAAAGACATTTAATTTATCGTATTTATCCTTTTTGATACTTTTTCTCCCCGTTGAACTATTAACAATTTCAATATTGTAGTGGGAATGGAGAAAAATGTTTTTTTTTTAAAAAAAGTACCAAAAAAGAAATTACGATTTTCACCCTTTAAACGTTTGAATTTCGAAAAAGTACCACATATGACTTTGCATTTTTTAGATAAGTTTCGAATGTGATATAACTTTTATTTCTATGTTTATTGGCTTAAAAGATAGGTGGGATGACAAAAAAGTACCAAAATACTCCCGAAAAGAGGAGAATTTTAAAAAAAATACCAGACACTCGTCCACTTATTTTTTTAAAGACAACGATAAGTATTACATTTCATTGTTTCTCTCAAGTTTTGGAAATATAAGGTTACCGGCATTTACCCTTGTTACCCCTACTCATTCGACTTTCCAAAAATCCCATTTTAGTGGATCTATTTGGGAAGAGTCAACCCACCGGTACAAATTTCAAGTTTTTAGCTTCAGGCGTTTAGGCTGTGCGATCATGAATCAATCAGTCAATAATGTTACAATTATATATACATATATATACATATATATAGATACACAAACCTTTAAAAATATTGTAAATAATTTAGGGTTCTTTCAGTAAAATATCCTTTTTATTTTCTTAAACGAATGCCTTTTACTTATCGTCTTCTTTTGGCATTTGTGTTCATTTATTACGAAGATGTCCATTTTATAAGAACCAAACGTGTGTGGAAAAAATAAAAGCTTTTTCAGTCACTCACCTAAATTGCGTTTTAATTTTATGAAAACTTAAATAAGTTTTCGTTCGTTTTTTTACGAACGAACAAATATTTTCATTTTCTAAAAACAGGTTGTTAATCTATTACCAAACTGTCGCAGGCGTATTTTAACCACGATAAGGTTGAACAAAGGCTGAGTTAGGCGAACGTTGCTGTCCCCGTGACTTACTGTAACGGACTGCTTGCACGTTGGTGCACTTATAGAACATCTAAAAACGTGTCATATGTTTTTCACATACATAAACAAAAAAGCAATAGAATACATAAAACAACACACACAGTGATGGGAAATCAAAAGGTTTAAATGTTGACCATTGTGCAGAAAAAGTACCAAGTGATTAAAATGGTATTAAAACAGTATTTAGCGAAAGTAAAAAAACATTAATAATTTAATATCTGATATATATATTATAGATTTACAATTAACAAATATGTATTTTAGCATATACATACACATTTACATATATTATTTTGTAAATGTGCATAGACACAACAATATTTTGTAACCATTTAAAGCCTTTTATATATTTCTCATTTCTATTGTATGTGCATATGCATTTGTTTATTTTGTACATCTAAGCACATTTATATTTATATATATGGAAATATGTTGTATTGTAAGTCGTTTTGTCGAAAGTCCATAGATATACTGGAAAAAAGTACCAAAAAAAGAGCGAAAATACCCGCATTCAATTTAATATACAAGCAGGCCATCACTGCTATACTGCTATACTGCTATACGGCATGAAATTCTAATTTATACAGATTGAGACGTTCCGTAACGTGACATTTAAATTCGGTAAGCATTTACATTGTACGCAAATAACAAAACGGACCAGACGTTTCGTTAGGGGACGTGGACGTTCGGCTAACTCTACCTTAAGTCGATGATTACGGTCGCTGTATGGTACATAGCGCCATTTGGGATGGGCAAAAAATATCGATATATCAAAATATCGATATTTAAAAAAATTATAATCGATATATATCGCCGATGTTAAAAATACCCATATATCGATAAATCGATATTTATCTACGACTATTGAATTAAATATTTTTGAGACTCTATAATAAAATTCAACATTTTTACCGTTGCTCAACTGCTAACAATACTGTTGTTTTTTAAGAATTGGATCATATGTTTTTTTTAATTAATATTAAGAAAAAAAGCGGCGCTTTTCTATTGTACATTTTCATAGATTACACAGTTCAGTTTTGTCTCGGTTTTTTAAGAGATGACAACAAAAAAATAAAAATACAACTTTTTTTCTGTTCTTTATTTTTTTTTTAATTTTTTTTTATTGTAGAATTAACTGCCGTTCCCTCGATTTCAAACGAAAACTTCGTTCTCATAACTTACCTTAAAAAATACATTTTAAAATTAATTTTTGTTTTAACTAAAAGTTAAGCGAATGAAAGTTTCGTTCGAAATCGAGGGACAGGCAGTAAATTTGAAATTAAAAGAAATAATAAAAAGTTAGAATGCAATTACATCTAATATGTTTATACATATGTAAATATGTATTGACATAGGTAAATTAAGTTTTTAAATTTGGTAATAATTTCAGCGTAATACGTTCGACATATCGATTGATCGATATTTTTAATTAATAAATATCGATAATCTTAAAAAATATCGATACGATATATATCGATATATTTTTTCAATTTTCCCATCCCTAAGCGCCATCCTGTGGAAACTATATCTCGCTCGCTAAAAAAAAAAAAAATCATTCATCTGGTGCGGTAACGATCTCCTTTGACCGTAACGCGGGCTCAGCCTTATTTTTTGAACATAAAAAGTCCAATGACGCCACCACCGTGTAAACAGCATCAAACTGTGAATTTCCTTAATGTAATGGAGTCTATGGGATTTGTTGTTGATTGTTCTCAATCCATTTGCGGCTGTTTTCTGAGAATAAGCCAAAAATACTAGTCTCATCGCTAAACACAATTTTTCTAGAAAATATCGATTTTGATTTTCAAAGTAAATTTGTATAATTTGGTAGCATTGTTCAAGCGTTAATCTATTCACAATGATTTGCCATTGTATACTGATCAAAAATTAAAAAAAATAACGCAGTATGAAAGTTCGTTTAACAGCTAAACCTTCTGCAGGCTCTATGGGGCTTAAAAACACCAAGCAAAGCAAAAACAAAGCAATGTTTTTGTAATTAAGTCGGAAACAAAGAGAGCAGATTACTGCTTTAAAGGAAAGTTTTTTTTATATAGACTTTTCCGACTGCTTTCTCCCAAAACATTGCTTATGTCAGTATAATTTAGTTTTTAGTGGTTATTTGTGCACTCCTCCCACCTGTTTTAAAGCCAAGTTACTTTGTTAGTTGCCGTCAAATGTTGTTGTTGTATGATTTTATATAAATACTTATATAATGTTAATGCAACATTCATACATGCATACATACATACATGCATTTTGGTTTTTTGCAATTAAATGTTGCAGCATTTTTTTTTTTGCTTCACTGCTGTTGTTGTTCAAGGTAACACAACTAGTGATGGATTTAATTAACTTAATTCATTAAAATGATTATCCGCATGATAATCAAAGAACGCTGAATTTGCTTAAAAATTACTAAATGTTGAGATCTGGACACAACTTTTTTAACCCATTTTTCGCCGCACAAAGTAAACTGACAATATAATAACGAAATAAGACTTTAAGTAACTGCCAGAAAATAAAACACTTCAGCAAAATAAGAAAAAAAAAAAAAACAGTAAGAGTGCTGGTGATTATAATCACCGGTGGTTGAAAAATGGGTTAATGGATTTTTTTTTATTTCGTTTGTTAAGGGATAATGAAAATTTAAATGGCGGAAATTAAAAAATATGGGATTTAATTAGGGAACTAATTAAATTGTAATAAGACGTTTTGATAGAGTTCTTTGAAGCTTTATATTGTAATAATATACGTCCTTAGGGTTTAACAAGTTAGAGTGCTATATTCGTCTGTGCCGAATCTTTGATACCCTCTACCGACAGGAGTGGGCTCTATATGATAAATACATATATATTATTAGCTAAGCTTCACAAAAAACGAACGTCAGCATTAAAATTGGTTGCGGTTGGACCTATATTAAATTATTGACCGACAATAAGAAAGTTCTATGCACCTAAAACCGTAATAAATAATGCTATTATATTGAAATTCGGTACGTCACAGTCTTAAAGGCCGAGAAATCACACTGCTTAATTTGATGAAGATTGGTCCATAATTTACCCTAGGCCCCATATAAACCCTACTCTCGGAAGACAGTTTATTGCGCCTAAAACCAAATAAAGTCCACTTTGGGAAAATAATTAAATTCGCCTAAAACCATAACAGATAAAGATATTGCGGTAAAATTTCTTCCAACTTAGATTCATATGGCCAGAAATAATATCATGCAATTTTGTGAAATTCGCTGTTAGCGCTAAAACTAATTACACTGCTGTATTGAAATGAATTTTTTTCAATACCAGAAATCAGTCTTTAGAACTTTGGGATGATTGGTCCATAATTTACCATTGGTCCAATACAAATTACCCTCCTAAAAATTATTTTAGTTCGGCTAAAACTTTTACGAATCATGATATTTTACTCAAGCCAGTTCAAAGTTCTAACAAGAAACGCATAAAACTTTCTTATTGTCGGTCAATAATTTAATTCAGGTCTAACCGCAACCAATTTTAATGCTGGCGTTCGTTTTTGTGAAGCTTATTTGATAATATATATGTATTTATCATATAGAGCCCACTCCTGTCGATGGAGGGTGTCAAAGATTCGGCACAGCCGAATAGAGCACTCTAACTTGTTTTTTTTAAGATTAATGATTATTATGATGATTTATTTATAGTTTTTTATTTCAGCCTTTTTTTAATGTGCGTTTTGAGTTGTTGTGAATTTTATTTTGTATTTTACTCCTTTTGCCAATCATCAAATTATATTAATTTTATTCCGTTTTTATATTCCTTTAACATCCCTCGATGACCTTCAGCAGCATTCTTTCCATTTTACTAGTTGGTAATTTTCTATGCGAACGTTAACGTGTGACTTAGTGGGATTGGCTATTAAATTGTAATATAATACTCTGGCCAGTCGCGGTGTAGAGAGATCTGCAATTTCAAGTCCCATGCAGCAATTATTTCTCCCAAAAATGCAACGATCAGACGTCTTATGTAAGAGATCAGTGGAGAAAACAGGTCTGAAGAGTTTAGAAGGGTTCATCGTCCAAATATAAACTCAAATAAACCTTTAGTATATCTGGCTTTTAAGAAATGGTAAATTAATTTCCTTAAAATTTTCATTCTGATCCATTGGGTGTTGGGTAGGGAGATCGAACGGTTATTATTCGACCGGTTATTTTAGCTTTGCCCAGGTCGGTTATTTTAAAATGCCTATTTTTCGAATATCGAATAAACCGGTTATTTTGGTATAATAAACCGGTTATTTTAATAATGTGTAATTAATACACATTTTCCTTCCTCTTGTTGCAGATGTACCCGTAATTTATTTTCTAATTGAATATTGGTCAAACTTAAACTTTTAATGAACAAAATGTTACAAAGATCAAAAAACATTATGAACACTGTAAATACAAATCGCTTATAAAAGCGTGAGTTCTTGTAAAAAAAAAAAACCAAAAACTATTCAAAATACTACAAAAACGTGTGCAGTTCAAAAGTAAATAGTAATTTGTGCGAGAGTATTCAAAATATTAAATATATTTTTATATAGAGGTTATCTCTAGAGATTTTTCGAAAGCGATTAAAAAGACGAAGTTAGGTGCTTGAAGTGCCCTAAAATGATAAGTTACAAAGGTTCTTACATGCCACGACTTATTACTCAACTTTAATTAGTCTCATTGGTGAAATATTAGCCCAGGACGAAATGCCCTTAAAGGCACTAAGAAGTCTTAAATAGTTCCACCATCTCTTCATGCTGAAAACTACAACATTCCGGCGGAATCAACGATATGGGAAAAATTTCTACCAGTTTTATTTATTAAAACACCAAGAAATAAAAAACAAAATTGAAGAAATCAAACAATGGCATGGAAGGTTTGAAATTGTAGTCGACGAATTGACAAATATTTCACACAAAAAGCATGTTCATTTTACTATTCGTTAAAGCATGTTCATTTTAAATGTTTAAATGTTTTTAAAAACAGTTTTTTGCCTCTCCCGAACATTTTTAGGTTGTGACTATGATTTAAGCATTTATCAATTGAGAGTAAATGCTATTGGCTTATAACATTTTTCATAAACAGATTACTTTCAACTTTCTCTTCTAGACTATTTCTATTGCTTTTTTAATTTGAAAAAGATAATCCATGCTAAAGTTGCCCCTAGACGACATGTTTGTTTCACCATTGATTATAAATTATTTTCATATCAGTTTCTTCAAATTTAAAGAAAAAAATGTTAAGATGGGTGAACTCTTTTACGGTGCAAATACAAATATTTGTGGCGGCAGCACGATATTTTAAAACCGAATACTACTTTGGTTTCTGCAATAACTATGCGAAAAAAAACAGAGACAATGTCAGAAGCAAATTATATGTACGTGTGTGACCAAATATTATAAACCTTATGTAAAATTGCAATTTTGACAGACATGCACAATTACATGTGACCTGTAAAGTTGACAAGTCAGATGTAAAAAACATGTCGTCTACATGCACCTTATGAGGTTCTGTTTGTAACTTTTATATATAAAATATGGTTGATTGCTTAACCACCAACAAATTAAAACTCATTCAAAATAAATTTGGGAGAATATTTCAAATAATAACTTTATTAAATTCCTATAATTTATTTGCTTTTGCAAAACATTTGTCTAGATCAAATATCGTTCAACAGTTTCGAAATTACATTATACAAATATCTTCTTACAAATAAAGTTACGTAAATCAATAAAAAATTGTTGAAAATTTATGTTATAATTTTAGGGACGCTACGATTAGGTCCACAGTTAAATAAAGGTTTCATAGAGGCCCCAATAAAAATTTATTTTTATGTAAAGATTAATTTTTTTTTTATCAATTCACGAAACGGTGTTACAATTAAATAGGAAAATTTTTTAATCCAAACTCGTTCATTTTGTTATACCTTGGAAACTAATCCCTGTCCCCCATTTCAATTTTTAACTTTTTTTGTTAACTTTTATGCCCAATGGGTTGTGGTATTCCTGCATTGTTTTGCATACTATTCATGAACTGTTGGCCAAATTATTCTGTCTATGCTGAGCAGACAGATGGTCAGACTGTGCGACTTAATAATAATGCCAGCCAATATTGATTTAGGCACAATTATCTTTTTTTTTAAGAATTTCAGTTTTGTGATGTGCAAAACAAATAAAAGCCATATGCAAATATGAATTTTATTTTTTTTTTGCTTTTCTTTGATTATCGGTAAAAAATTTGGCAGCAAAATAAACAATTATAATAATATCCTTGATAAATTCAAAGAATGTTATTTAAAATGCAAAGAAATAAAAAAAGTCTTTAATAAATCACAAGATTAATTTGAAAAAAAAAATAAACAAATCAAAATTCAAGTTATTTTTCCAAATTAGCCCTTTTTGGTACCTCAAAAGAAGTAAAACAAATTCTTACAAATAAATCTGTAAGTGAAAGTCAAAATTAATAAGAATAAATTAAAGTTTTTAACAACAAAAATTATTTGAATGCATTTTCCAACGTCTCTTGACTCTTGCTACTGTTTTGTCCCCCAACACTAGGGAGATCGATTATTCGACTTTTTTCAATAACCGGTTTTCGAATATTACGAATAGTTGCTATTTTGAAAAACCCGGTTTTCGGTTAAGCATTTTTTAAATAACCGGTTAACCGGTTTTAATTCGAATACATAAAAACACAAATATCAAATAAGTTTTTGTAATAAAACGTTAATTTGAATAAAAACAAAACAATTTGCAAAGGTAAGGAACCAACAAAATACATAGATATTACTTAGATCAGACCTAATAAATATTTTACGATAAAATCCAAGAAAAGTGGGACCAGTAAATGGATCAAACTTTATCTAAATTATTTGTGTTAAATTTCTGTAATTTAATGTATATGCATATTTGCCGTATTCACAAAACACAAGGCGTTGTATGTTGTATAACAAAACAATAGTGATAATTTATATTTATAAGGCTCTTTATAGCGGTAAAAGCGATTGCTAACAAGACTTTGATTGCTTATTAACATTTTTGAGCTGAACTTGATCCAAATATATCAACACAAATACATGGTTTGTAAGCACTAAGGCCGTTTTCCGGTATAACTTTTGTTTTAGTGCTAAGTAAAATCATTGACCGATTCGTACATACCATTTTCAATAAATTTCGTACAAATTTTTTTTATCTATTTACTTTTACAAAAGGATATGCAATAATTTACATGCTTTGATGTAGAGTTAAAAGCTTGGCAATGATATTCTAAACCTGTACTTTAAGGAGAAATTCAAATTCTACAAGCAAGTCGGGCAAACCCGACCATTTAATACTCTACACCACGGTACATACAGAAAATGTTTCGAGAGTCTACCATATTTGGGACCCTTGACCAATCATGGGCAGCATTACCGCTGTGATACTAAAGTATCAATTTAATCCTTTTTCGACAGTCTTGATACCCTTTATGACCCCTTCTTTCAATTACCCTTTTATATCATTTTTAACTATTTTGTGCCACTTTTTGACCCTTTTTCGAAATAGCACTCAAAATTTTGATTTTTAAACACTGCTGAACAGTAGTGCTTCAGCTAAACAAGTGTTGTCGAAATTAGCATTGCTTAAAACTAAACTTTAGAACAGACTCAAAGTAGACTTTCCTCTCATGATTTGTTCGAAGCGGATATGGAGAAATGGACTTCTAGTGAAGATTAAATAACAAAATATAGAAGTGGTAAGTGTTCGTAAAAAGTTTGTGTTTAAACAAATTTTACGACTTTTAAATTCGATTTTTGATAGTAAAGTACAAATTAAAGTACAAGTTCTCTAATAGCAAACTTAACTCATATACATATACATATGTATATTGGACCGACTCACCTTTTATGAAGCTGAAAAAAGTGTTTTTGTTAACCCTCTGAAAAGAAAGCTTTATATGTTTTATGATGATTCCCAAAATATTTTGGTTCTAGCGTTGACCATCCGTTAGATGGACCATTTTTAAAAAAGGTATTTTTTCAGTTTTTCGAATTTTTTTGTACTTTGCTCCAAGACGACATAAATAAAATTTGGTATCATCGAAAAGCGTTTTTTAATGGTATATAAAACTTGCGACCTACTAATTGAGATATTTAACTAATACATATTTTCGTTATGTTAATTTACTCTTTTTTTTTTGTAATTATTCACATAAAACGCGAAAATCGCGATGTATTTTATCTCTTTGCATATATAGGCAATATGGGTATCAGAATTTCGGGGTTTCAGTTTTTTCTAAAGCGTTTTTGAGTTACGCGAACATATGTTGTGCAACCTCCTCCATTTTCGAAATAACGGTATATCTCGAAAACCAGAGCTAACCTAAAAAACGGCTAGCACCAATGTATTCAGCGTACCCGAATTAGGTTAAAACGCAAGGTCCCCGGCTTGTCTGTTCTTTCAACTAGCACAGTGTTATTATACTATCTAATTTTATTGTAAAACCTAATTTAATTGCGTTAAGTACTTAAGCTATTTAAACAACTGAAAAAAATTTCGTAGTTCACCACGGTGCTATGACATTTTATATATTTACAAAAATTTTAGAGAACTACTATGTATATGCCTAATGTTTGTAAGTTTGTATAGGAAAACATACCAAACAACATTCTGACTTTTGGCCCAGAACCGTATTATTTTTTAATTAATTCACAGCATTTTCTTTGCGTCTTGGTTACTCCTTCTGATTCCATAATGACTTTCAGTAATTTCCTTTAACTTTCGAATGACATTTCCATCGGAACTATTCTTTATTCGAAGGCAAAAATTAAACAAATCACGTATTTTCATTGGAGCTGACACTAGAAATATCGAATAAATAATACTTTAGGGTGCGTACAGAGTGGCCGCTTGTTGCCGAGCCGAGCCGACTGACGCTTATTGCGAGAACTATTCATGCGAGAAACAAGTTTGAGTGTGCATAGTGAATGCGAGAATCAGCGCTGATATTTTATCTATTATTTGTGTTTTATGTATGTTTGTATGCATTTGGGTTTGTTGTTTATTCGTGTTTGTGAAATTAATTTTTTTATAATTGTTCTAATTTTATTTAATTTTTATTATTTATTTGAATTTTTATTTTTTTTTTAATTTTTATTTTCTTTTTAATTTTTTAATTGCATGTTTTATTTATTTTTTCATAAATTTTTGTTTTAATTTTTTTAAATGTTTTCCAAACAAGATGAAATCATAACAACATAACATAAACACTGTTTTCGGCGCTGAAAAACGCTTTGGAACAGCTTTGCGCTTTGACCAGCTCGGCGCCCACTATGACCTGTTCGCGCTTATTTGTACTAATTTGTATAGTACCAGTTTTCTAGCATTGGTTCTCGCAATAAGCGTCTTTCGGCTCGGCTCGGCAATAAGCGGCCACTCTGCACGCACCCTTAGGCAATCATCGGCACCTAATTTTACTTATTTTTAATTATAATTACTTAAGGCAAATGAATTTTGCTAAAAAATTCTGCGGGACCTATCAACAGTTATGTGATATGTCCTTACTAGGGTATTCAAACGATTAACCGTTGTTCGATTAATCGATTAATTTTTTCGATTAACTGTTCGCATAATTTAAAATTGCTTATTTTCGATTAATGAATAATTCGAATAATTTATGTCGATTAATCGATTAATCGAAAATTTGTATTTCACAGTACATGTTTATTAGTTTTTTTCTTTTATGTAAAAACACAAGCCTGTACGTTTTAAATAACCTTTTATTGTTTCTTAACTCAGGGAACATTTCCTTCGAGTAATGATTCAGATGAAGAAGACTATTTTTTTTGTGAAGAAATACCAGACCTGAACAAGACTATTGAAAGTATTAAAATTGTTAAGAAATCAATAGATTTTGTTTGTTGTGCTAAATTCCCCTTTTTTAACAATTGATAAAAAATACTGAAATTTATTGTTGGAGGATAAGCTGTTCCAATGCGCATTTCACTGGTTGCTTAGGCCAGATCATCAGGAAACGTTCTCCTAAATAATTTTAAAAAAGCCAAAGCTATCAGCAAAGAAGACTACAGAGGGAATGAGAATTACCTACATACAATCAAAAAGTCTTATTAGTAACCATATCAAAGCTTAAACAAAATACCAACAATAAAACAGTGAGTTTATCTTTTCTTACATTCCCCACTACAATTAGTTGGAATTCTCCTAACATTAATACATACAAAAAATTTCAGTATTTTCATCAATTATTAAAAAAGGGAATTAAGCACAACAAACAAAATCTTTTAATAAATAATTGTATTCCCAAAAACAACTTCGATAATAAAAAAAAAAAAAAAATTTTAAGAAATTAAAAAGAGATTCAAGTGGTATAATGGAATAATATAATTTTTAGCAAAGACAAGAAAAAAAAAACAGAGAAATTGGATATCTTTATAACGCTTTACTTTCAATCAACAATAAGTAAAAGAATCTTTTCTAAATCAAGTGTCTTTAAAATAAAAGAAAGATGTCGTTTGAAACATAAACATTTAAACTGTATTCTCTTTTTTTTAAGATTATTTTAAAAGATTAGCTTAAATTTTGATGCTATTTTTTACACTTTTATTACGTGAAGTAACTTTTGTTATATTGTTGTTAAAAAACATCAGTTTTGTTCTTGTTTTTAAACTTCTAAACTAGACAAAGTTAAAATTATACGATTAACCGAATAATTTCAAATTCATCGATTATTATTCGATTAAATTTTTACCTCGAATAATTATTCGTCCGATTAATCGATTAATACAAAACATCGGTTAGTTGATTACCCAAGCTCTTACCATATCACCGGTTACGAGATATGTCTTATTTTCACCTATTACAATTCCTTCCTTTTAATTATAAAATTGTCTTCACTGGTCACGGGTTAAGTGCTTTAAGAACAATTGGCGCAAATTTCCCACAGGGTATATGAAATTTTATCAAAATCGCCACATATCTTACTTAATATACATTTTATATTATTTGTGTTTTTTCAGGCTAATTAAAACAACGTTTTTGAATTTAAATGACATAAAAGGAGCATATAGAAAATACCAAACAATATAACATATACAGCTCAAACATCCAACCATGCAACATAAGTAAACATAAGCCAGTTGCTTGTTTGGCAGTATAATAGACCAGGGTTTTAATTATGGAAAAGCCAAGCGTTAAAATAAAACTAGGCATGGGTAAGTTGACTTTTATACTAATTTTTAAAAAAAAATATTTTATGTTTATTACACGCTACGATACATTTGAATGTAAATGTTATAAAGAAGTAGAAATACTAAACAAAAGTCATAAAGACTGAGAACAGTTTAACTACACTCAAAAAAATCCATGCTACATTTTACGAAAGAAACTTTTGTAGCTACTTTTTTTTTGTACGAGTACTATTTAAAAAAATTTCGTATATAATACGAAAAAAGTTTACTCTAGTTGTTCTTATGTGTTTTCTTTTCTGCATTTTATTTAAAAAAATGCAATTTGGTGTTCGTTTCTTAAAAGTTCTTCGCTCTCCAAAAGGGTGGCTTGTTTTATTCTAAAAAATGCACCCTTACTAATGGCAAAAGGCATTGCACTTTACGCCCCGTATAAATCGTCACTGTTGATAAAGCCCTGTAAAAAGATGGCTTCTGTTTATATATAGGGTTACCAGACGAAGTTGGGAAAAAATCGCCTCTAATCAGGACAGTAAAAATTTTAAATTTTAATAGTTATTTTTTTTATTATTTATTAGTAAAAACATAAGAAAGCCTTACGTTGTTACTGATAGGTTGTCAGTGATATAAAATTTAAGTGGATTCGGTATTATAAAATTGTTTTTGAAAAAAAAACGTCTAACCAAGAAATCTGAAAAACTTGGTGTTAATAAATCAGCAATCTGGCAAAGGTGTTTTCTTGTTTACATATTTTATAAAAAACAAACTAAAAAAATTGGAATTTCGTCATTCATTTTGTTCATTTATTTATTTATTTAATATCAATCTATTAACAAAATTTTGGTTTATGTATATTTTTTTTATATTTTTAAGATTAAAAAGGTTAATTTATGTACATATTTTGAAGAACAAACTTTTTGTCAGCTGCTAAAAACACGGCGTTCCGATTTTGTGTTTTGTTCTCGTCAAATAAAAATTGCATTATTACAGGGTCGGCAAGACATTTTATACATGTACCTTTTAACAAGGTGGTATTTTTTTTTTGTAGAAAAGAAAACACCATGAAAAACATACCACCTTGTAAAAAGGTGCATGTAAACAATGTCTTTCGAACCCTGTAATAATGATATTTGTTATTTGATGAGAACTAAAGACAAGTTATCAAGAAGTGGATGTCCTGTTTTTAACAGCTGGCAAAAACTTTGTTCTTCAAAATTTAAAAAAATAATTAAAATTTGATTATTGCAAAAATGAATAAAGAATTTCCAGTTGGCTCGAAAACAGTTCAATGCAAGTAAAAGTTAGATTTAAAATAACTTTGGCAAAACTATTGGATGTTAAGGTGAAAATTTAAATATACATAATTAACATTTCGTCCGCATCAGATGACGCAGCTGAATCCAATAATTGAATTATTGTCAATAATGCACATATAGAGCAATTCCATATGAAAGCGATCACCTTTTGGACGACCCCTCTCCGATTTTAAAATAAATAGTCTCAATCGATTGCCCAGCAAAAAATAATGTACCTACATATATTTTTTTTTTTTATAGTGACTGGTTTAGTGGTGGTGTACACCACTGTCATGTGACAAAATTGAAGAATTCTTCATAAGGGACCTCATTGAAAGTTGTTTTAAAAAAAACTACTAAAGCGATCGCAACGAGTGATAGCTCGTTGGAAAGGTATTGAATCAGGCTTTAATTGAAAAATAAAATTTTCCTAATTTTTCTTAGAAATTTACCTTTAAATTTTCCCAAGAAAATTAAATTTTCCGATTTTCCACAGAAGCTCCTAAATTTTCCGGCTAATTTTTTCCTCATAATTTTTGCTTTAAGAATCAGCAATAAAAAAATGGGCCCCGACTCCTTGTTTGGACAGGAGAAGAGCATTTAAGAGACCACCTTGTTAAAAATACATTTTAAAAATTATTTTACAGTTAAAAATACATTTATGAAGAAAAAATTAATTTTTTTTTAAGAGCCCCAAGTTGAGTGTGTAGTGAATATGGTCTGCCTGCCTTCACAAGATCGGCCATAAATCCATGGATAATAGCAGCAGTGGCATGTAATGGCACACCAAACCCGACTGAGGCTACAGGTCATAAAATGTTTTGTAAATTTTTTAAATTACCAGGTAATAAATATTAAGTCCCTTTTAAAAAACATTTTATGACCAGTAGTTCACGCAAACTTTCCTATTAAAGAAAAGCAAATATCGCTTATTTTTTTTACCTATTTTTTACCAAAAAATAAATATAAATACTTCACACACTCTGAGTCAAATTTCAGTTGAATACTAAACGTGAAAGTGTTAAAGTGTTTTTTTTTTGTAAAGTAAAGAGTGAAGCTGTAAAGACAATTTAAAGTAAAATGAATAAATTTTGCTGCAATCCGTTTAACAAGAGTGGACATCGTTCGAAAAAGATAAAAGTATTAAAATTAACTGGTGTTTCGAAGCGATACATGAATGAATTAAATATACAATACGGTGAAGAAGCAGAATTCATTTGCCCCAAGTGTAAAATCGATTTGTCTCAACAAGCAAATGCATTGAAACAAATGCAGCCACAATCCGAGAGTGAAATGACAAGTGAACAAAATGTTTCATCTGATAGTGAGGCAGACATTCCGATGGTCAATGATAGTGAGGCAGACATTCCGATGGTCAATATGTCTTTGAGTCCTTTGAATGAGGCTATTACCACTTTAGGTGAAACGCCTATTAGAAAAAGAAAGTTGCGAAGTGAAACATACAGGAAAGAGAAAAAAGGCAAGGTTATGAGTGCAATCGCGACAATATTTGATGAAGGCTCTGATAACGAATGCAGTCAAGCAGATGACGTTGATGACGGCAAACAAATGATTGAGCAGTTGAAAAGAAAATTCAATTTAGCGACCACTTTTCCGGAGAAATATCTCATTTTATCTGTGCTGCCTCAATCATGGTCTATACGCAAGATTTCTGAACAGTTTCAAACATCTTTTTACATCGCGAGAAGAAGCAAAGAATTAGTTCGACAGAAGGGCATATTGGCGACTCCCACCAAGAAATTTGGCTCAAGGACCCTCAGCGAAGCAACGGTGAAATTGATTCAAGATTTTTACTGCAATGATGACAACAGCCGCGCCTGCCCAGGTACACGTGACTATGTTATCACACGTGAAGATGGAGAAAAAGTACACAAGCAGCGCAGATTATTATTATGTAATCTATCCGAAGCATACCATCAGTTCAATGAGAAATACCCAGCAGAAAAAGTGGGATTTTCTGAGTTTGCCATCCTACGACCAAAAGAATGCGTGCTGGCATTAGACAGGCACGGAACGCATTCAGTCTGCGTTTGCATGTTTCATCAAAACATCAAATTAATTTTCTTTCCATGCAAGAAATTGAAAGTATTTCACGGTGAAATTGAAACATATAGGGACCTCCTGTCGAAGTCGTTGTGCGCATACCCCACGGAAAATTGTCATCTGTCCAAATGCGACAATTGTCCGAAGATTGACGAGCTAGAGCAATATTTGGCGGAAAAGTTTGAACAGCTGTTAATTCAGGAGGTGCATTTCAAACAGTGGATAATTAGCAGCGGCAGATGTTCCCTTGAGACCGTGGTAAAGCAGATTCCGGAATTCATCGAGGAATTCGGATTCAAGTTGAATGAACTGAAGGCGCACCATTTCATATCCGAGATGCAATCGAAATTTCTAAAGGAAAGTAAGGAGAAATTAGCCCAAAATGAATTCATTGTGATAAGCGACTTTGCCGAGAATTACACTTTTCTCGTTCAGGATGAAATTCAGGCTTATCACTGGGCAAACGACCAGTGTACGGTGCATCCTTTTTGCATTTATTTCAAAAACGAAGATAACGAACTACAGACCGTAAGCCTTGTTGTTGTCGCGGAGAGTTTAGCTCATAATTATCTGTCCGTTTATTTATTTCAAATGAAACTGTTTGAATTCTTAAGATCAAAATTCGATGCAATCGACAAAGTAACGTTTTTCTCAGACGGCGCGGCTTCTCAGTACAAGAATAAAAAAAATTTTTACAATCTTTGCATAATTGAAGAAGAACAAAACTGCAAGGTCGAGTGGCACTTTTTCGCGACGTCCCACGGTAAGGGCCCATGCGATGCGTTAGGGGGAACCCTAAAACGCATGGCGACTAAGGCAAGTTTGCTAAGGCCATATGCTGACCAGATCTTAAATGTACAACATTTGTTTTCGTGGATTCAAAGCAAGGAAATTGCCATTAACACAGTTTTATGCACTCAAAAAGAACACGATGCCATGGAGCGACGAATTCAAAACAGATATAATAATGTCAAAACTATAACTGGAACGCAAAAGTTTCATTGCTTCATACCAAATATTTCTGATATGTCAATTAATGTAAAGCGGTACTCTTCGTCTGCCGACGTGCTAAATTTAAAGTTACTTTAATTTTATAATGATGCCAAGACAATTGAAATTTTTAATAAATATTGTAATTAAGTATAAGCAGCAAAATAAGAAAGATTTTTTCTTCATAAATGTATTTTTAACTGTAAAATAATTTTTAAAATGTATTTTTAACAAGGTGGTCTCTTAAATGCTCTTCTCCTGTCCAAACAAGGAGTCGGGGCCCATTTTTTTATTGCTGATTCTTAAAGCAAAAATTATGAGGAATCCAAAAAAAAAAATTAGCCGGAAAATTTAGGAGCTTCTGTGGAAAATCGGAAAATTTAATTTTCTTGGGAAAATTTAAAGATAAATTTCTAAGAAAAATTAGGAAAATTTTATTTTTAAATAAAAGCCTGATTCAATACCTTTCCAACGAGCTATCACTCGTTGCGATCGCTTTAGTAGTTTTTTTTTAAAACAACTTTCAATGAGGTCCCTTATGAAGAATTCTTCAATTTTGTCACATGACAGTGGTGTACACCACCACTAAACCAGTCACTATAAAAAAAAAAAAAAATATGTAGGTACATTATTTTTTGCTGGGCAATCGATTGAGACTATTTATTTTAAAATCAAAGAGGGGTCGTCCAAAAATTTGCCAATTTTGATCGTTTTCATATGGAATTGCTCTATAATGGATGCGGTGATATCCATATTTTAACTTTTTCCTTTAAAAATTATTAAATATACTCAAAAACTATCCCAAATTTTTTTTTATAAAATACTAGAGTAACCCTGCCCGCAATGCTGGACAATACAATAACATGCGTTTACGTCTTTGTATTAAAAAAAAAATGTAATTCTCATAAGGAAAAAAAAACATTTTATATAGAGAAAACACACCATCATAAAAGTGCGCGCTTAACGGATATTCGTAGAAATTTTTCGATGGCTTTTTTTATAAACCATCAGTGAAAGTAGATTTTTCCAACGCATGTACTCGTTTGAAAATAGGTTGAGTGGTTCTCGAGTTATAAAATGACGAACATAGGACAACTTATTTTTATATATATAGATGTAAACATGAAATTACCGTTGCCAGATTACCGATTTATCCACACCAAGCTTTAAAGATTTTTGGATTTGAAGACTTTTTATGAGAACAATTTTGTAACACCAAATCCATTTCGATTTTATTTAACTGATAACCTACAATTAAAACTATAATGCTTTCTTATGTCTTTCTATAAAATAATAGAAAAATAACTTTGAAAAGCTTAACTTTTTTACTAACAAGATTCGAAGCGATTTTTTTCCCAACTTCGTCTGGTAGCCCTATATATTAACAGAAGTGACCTGTTGTGCAGAGCATTATCAACACTGTCGATTTATACGACGCGTTAAATGCAATGCCTAATGCCATTATTAAGGGGATTTTTTTTATAATAAAACATGTCACCCTTTAAGAGAGCAAAACATTTTTAAGCAACAAACACTAAGTTTCATTTTTTAAATAAAATTTCACCTGTTTTTGTAGAAAAGAAAAAACAATTAGTTTTACGAAAATAACGAATTCTTTCGTAGTCCTATTTTTCGTAAATATTAAAAAAAATATTTATATTTTACAAAATAACTTTCGTAAATATGTGCTAAAGAAAATATTTTGAAGTTTTGGCAAGTTTGATTTTCCGAGGTCCTTAAGTTTAGTACAGAGAAAGCACAGGCAATTTTCACAAGCCGTAGGTGAACGCGTTCGTTCTTTGATTGACGTAAACTTGCTAAAGTCCGGCAATTTAAAATGGATTTTATTTTTCATCGATATATTTCAAGATGTTTTATAGGCAAGACATTAAACCGTTGTACATTTCTCGTCGGGAAAACCAAAATGTATCCAAACGATATTCATCTTGGACAGAATTTTTATTTGAACTGTTAACATTGCGTTCTTTTCTTTAGACACAGCAAACATATTTTGAAGCGATTTTTTAAATAGTTTTCAGATTTTTTATAGTTTGGATAAAAGATTTTTAGGAAGACTTACAAGTTTATTATAATATGAATTACTAACGTCTCAAGCGAGGCGACTTTGTTTTTTGCCTTCCGTCTATATAGTACAGTGAGAACTCTTTATAATAATTTACATTGTCAAGTAATTTACCGTGAATAATGAAATTATTCTTCTAACACAGAAAAAATAATTAATTTTCCCCAATCGCCAAATTTATACCAAATTCATAATATCAAGCAAACTATTGCACCTATTACCAAAATGATTATATTGATTGCAAATAATTGCAAAATTTTGAATATTTTTTTTCGATACATGATATTTTTAATTTTAGTTAAAAAAATCATCAAAAAACTTTGGCATTTCAAACAATGTTTTAATTTATTTAAATAAATATTGACAATTCCCAACAACAATTCTACATGTTTAAATTATTTTATTTTAAACGAAAAATTCAATTAAGATTTTTTGTTATTTAATTAAAATTGTAATGGAAAATTTATTTCAAAACAACTAAAATGTTAATTAAATCAATGTTAAATTTTTAATTTTCTTTCAACTAAAAAAATAATTGATTCAATTATCACATTAATTAAAATTAAATACTTTTTAAACCATTTTTTATTTGATAAAACACTTTTTTCTGTTCGAAAGAAAGAACTCTTTTGCACATCGGAAATAGGCTGTAAACTTTTACATTTGTTTGAGGGGAAGAAAAAAAAAATAACATGGCCACACTGCCACACACCTACAATTAGCTCTGTTCCAGATGCATAACGAAACAGTCCGATCTTGCACAAAGTTACCCAAAAGCGTTCCACATAACAATTTTTGTGCATTTAAGAGAGTAATTGAGAGAGTATATTTTTTTTCATTTCCTGTACAAATTTGCACGAACTTTTTCTTTGGGTAAGTTCGGACAAGAATAACCAATCAGCTGTTTTTGTTAACATATGGAACTGAAAAATTAATCAAGAAATTTACAAGCAAAAGAAAAAGTTTAGGTGTTATTAATAAATATATAAGAAAGCAAAATGTAAAATTTTAATGAAAACATTAAAGTGGTAAATACATTATTGCATACATATTTCCCTTAACTTTTAACATAAAAGAAAACAAAATATCAAAAATGACAATGATGCAATTATTTTGGTTTTATAATGTTATGACTTTTAAGCGTCCAAAATTACTTAAATAGATCTTAATTTGAAAAGTAAGCATCATTCGTATTTGAAGAAGTGCAAAAATGGTTTTTTGTGTTCCAGTAATATTGGGTAGTTTTGGCAAATTCAGAGAGTAATTTTCATTTTACTCTCATTTGTCCGAACTTGCCCGAGATCTTGTGGAACACACCTATTGTTACTATAATAAACCCAAATAGAATTGTATCTCCGTCTGGTTACTTAGTGACGTCAGCCACACAAATAAATTGGTTAACATATAAAAAATATCTCAGTACCCATTGCACAGAAAATATATCGCTTAGTACACCGGAGAATGTGGATCTCTCTATTGTTAATTTTGACAGTTATCTTAAACTAGCTGTTCAATAATCCAGCATAACCCTCAAAAAAATTAAAAATAATAAAATATATTCTACAGATGTCGAGCGGTTCTTGACTGAATTAAATGAATCGTACATTTCATTACTTTATGAATAACTTTTTTTTAAAAAACTATCTGATTTGAAAAATACATTAACAAATTTATGAAAATTTTTTTTAACCCTGCACTTCAATTTCTTATACGTTATGACAGAAATATGAACTCTGTTGAACGGGTAGTGCTCCTTTTATATTTGTTTTGTTTTATTTTATTTATAAATAAATTATTTAACGTTCTTCATCAGCAAAATCAGAGAAAAAGTAACAATCTTAGTCGAAACGACTAACATTAAGCATGCAGGGTTAATTTATTATTTCTGCATATTTTTTAATACAAATCTTTTAATATTATTTAAATATTATTTAATTTATAATTCTTAGAAGTTAAGCAAAAATGTGTAAGTCAGAAACTACACTTTTTCGTAATGTAAACTTGAAACTTATAAAATTGTCATATCTTATTGACTTATTGACTCAAGGGAAAATGATAACGATTGGGAGCAGTTACGTTTATTGCTACCAAACGAAAGAGTTAAACCCAACGAAAAAGTCAAAATGCACTTTTTTTGACTTAATACCTTTTTGACTAACTTCAAAGAATTTTTTCCAGAATTCTCAAAATAATTTTACCAAAAATACTAAATAATACTGTGTCACAAATTCTCAACAAAGTCGTGACCAAATGAATCTGACAGCTAATCTATGTAAAATTGTACGCTGAATACGAATATGAAGTCAGAGTGGTCAAAAGTAGAACAAAATTACCGCTTTTTACATTTTAAAAAAGATGATGTCACTTTTATAAAAAAATCTTCGAAAATATTCAATGGCTGTTTTATTTTGTTTTCTTGAAAGATAACAAAATTACCAAAACAACAACGGGTCGTTTGTAAATATTGGCCAAAAAAAAAATGACTGACTTACAGTGGACCAAATTTAAAATTTCACAAAAATTTTAATGAGTTTTTGGAATTTTGCTTTTTTCATTTCCTTTTTTTAAAACCAAACAATAAATTTTACTTCGTTAGTTTATTTCAATACGAACATTTTGTGCCCCATAGGATCCAGATCGGTGCAAAAATGGCAAAGTTATAGTAGATTAATTGAATTTCAATTTTTATGAAATAAAAAAAAAAAAAAAAACAAGAACAGAACAGAACAGTACATATACAAAGCTAATGGTAGTAACAATTATTATTAAAAATGTCTTAAACCTGTTGAATTGCTTTGCCTATTGTGATATTTTCTGTCTCTTGCAAAAGGAACCAACAATAGTCGCCCAACATTGCCTCATCATACGCCCCTTGATACCGACGCTCCATTTCTTGTATTTATTGGTGAAAGCGCTCACCATGCTCGTCACTTTCATCGCCAAGGTTATTTGGGAAGAAATTGAAGTGGGAATGTAGAAGCTGTATTTTGAAAGATATATTTACTCAACATTTATAATGTAATAAATGTGTTTTGAAGATTTAATGAATATGATTAAAATCTTGGCGCAGGTTTTGGAGATTTTTTGAAGAAAAATTATTGTTTTTTTCTGATTGTACTTCTAAAAGTTTTGGCAACACTGTTTATTAAGCTTTTTTGCAAAAGTCCTATTCCTTCAATATTTCACATACTTTTTGCTTAAGCCAACCTTTGGTTAACATTGAAGCTATAGATTTGTACATTTAATAAGGAATGATTCTACCAGACACTACCAGAATATTTTGCATCTTCATGTTACAATGAAGTAATTTTGTATATACAGAAAGTTTTTACAATTATAAGACACCAGCAGAATGTAATAATGCATTTTCTTTGTGTCACAGTGGATAGTGATACTTTATAAATTTTATGTATTTAACTCAACAATTTTACCAAATAGATTGTGAGAGCTATTTCTTCTTATAAGTTATTTTAATTATATTAACCATTTTTATTTTTTGTGTTTAATGAATCAAATTCAAAGGTTGGCTTAAGCAAAAAGTATGTGAAATATTGAAGGAATAAGACTATTGCAAGAAAGCTTTAAAAATTGAAATTCAATTTATTGAACACATTCGAAAAATAAAAATGGTTAATATTATTTATAATATTTACCATATTATTATTATGATGATTAATTTGAACCAAATTATGGTTAATTTCGACCAAATTGTGGCTAATTTTTACCGTAGTTAACCATAATATGGTAACCTACAAACATGTTTGCTGTTAAAAACCAACTATTATAGTTTGCTATTAGAATATGGTTACCTCCAACCATATTTTTTTCTGGGTGTACTTTGCATTAAATCCCTAATCGTTAGTTAGTTAACGTTAGTTTTATGATAAATTTGGCCACACATGTGTTTTAGGTTATATAAAATTTCTGCTTCATTTATGCCAGTAGGTCCATAATTGGCCATATGTCCTATACAAGTAAAAATCGTATTTTAACACTTGGTCATCGTATTTATCTAGAAGTTTTAATTTTTGGTAAATTTAAAAATGTTTCAAAATTTATTTTCGGGAATGCAAAATTTATTATTAATTTATTAATGACGTGCTAAACTGCCAATCTTTTTTTATGATTAAAAAACTGAAATTTATTGTTGTGGGAAAGCTCGTTTCCATGCGCATTTCACTGGTTGCTTATGCCAGCTCGTCAGGAAACTTTTTCCAAAGACTTTAGAAAAGCTAAAAATATTATACAAATAAGACCATAAAGTGAATAAGAATTTTAAACACTCAGGTCTTACTTGTTACAATATCAAAGCTCCAACAAAGCCTCAACAATAAACATTGAATTTTTTTTTTCTTACATTCCCCTACAATGTTTCTTTTTAATCTGAACAACTCTTTTTCGTATCGAATTACATCAGCATTATTGAACTTGTTATATATGATTTTTAAACAAATGTTGCACTCATTCTATTAAAAAAAAAACTTAAAATTTAAAACGTGGATTTACATAATTTTTTATGCAACTCCCCATATGCATTGTTTCATATGTTTTATGTGTTTCTTTATCATCTAGTAATTGTTAAGACAATGTTTTTACTTGCTTTTGTGTTAACGAAAAAATTTTTCTAAAATAAAAATTAAAACAGTGCACTGGTATGTGAGAATAAAAATAATAATAATAACGGTTGCTGTTATACGTGCTCCTCTCGAGATACTCTTCATGGTGCACAAGTAGGCTCGTACCACCTCGAATGTGTGCTTATTTTTATTAAAATAAAAATTTTAATTACCACTTGTATAATACAAACCCAACCCATCGTGCGAAATTCGTTTGCTCTGTGCTTTGTTTCATATTTGCGTCGTACAACTGTAACAATTGTCATTTTATGTGTTTCGTTTATATTTAATTCTTTAAGAAGCGTAAGTTCCTATTTGTGCTATAGCTCACACTAGGCTGATCTCGGTAAATAAACATATAACTCTTAATCGGAAAAGCAAGTGCCATCCCTTTTCACGAAATGTCCAAAACAAAAAAAAAAAAAAAAAAAAAAAAGGGTTTAACTTAGTATTGATGGATTTAATCGGTCCATTATTTAATTAAGGTATCTTTTAAAAAAACCTTTTGGTATAGCGGTTGTAAAGCGGTCATATGTTTTTCCGAATTAACAGACTTGGCACAAATGCCTTCAAGGTTCTCGTGGGTATCTACTATATATTAATAATCTCTTACACGTGGGTATCTACTATCACGACTTAATCGGATGGGTGAAAAATTGACGTACAAACAGAAATTGTAGCCAATCACCTCCTAAATCATTTACTAGCCAGTTGCTTTAATTCAGATGCTTTTTAATAACTATTATTAATGCAGATCTATTAGATAGCCATTACATACAAAAATTTAAACGCAAACCTGACACTTTTTAGATCGTGCTCACCTTATCTAAACTACAAGATCCTCGTGAACCTAGAAAGTTATGCAGCTTGTGTTGACACAGGGACATTCGTCTGCTCCTAGCAATTAGAACTTAAATCGCAAAACCAGCTTCTTTAAAATATCTACTGCAAACAGGGACATCTACCAGACCTGATCCTTTCTCAACTCTAAACGCGTACAAGCCATCGAAGAGCCGAAGTTCTACCCCAAGAGGTCGGGGTAAGCATTATTGTTCTCCTAGAGTGGAACTACTCTTTAAATTATTAGTTTTAAGATTTTTACTATTTACTGTTAGGCCTACATAAGGCAGATTTAGTAAACAATTTTTTTTTTAAATATCAACGCAGCCTTAAAAAAATCTGAGTTTTTCTTGCATTAATGCATACAAGGTTTATACTAGGGAAGTTACGAATACCGGTACCGATATATCGGCGATACTTTAAGTTTGCCGATATATCGGAGTCAAAAAGTCTACAAGAACTGACCTTTGGAGCGTTTGTGAAAATCTTATAAGAAAACTTCGATAAGGATCTGTATTTTCTGCCACTATAAGTTAATTTAATAGAAACTACGTTATAGTTCATTAAGCTCTATAGGCACATTTGGTATATATGCCATTTTTTAGCGGCTATCAAAAAGTAAAGCCAACAATTGGCGTTATAGTCAAATTAGCAAAATTTATTAAGTTCTTTTTCAAAGCCACAAACAATATAAAACAACTAAGAATTAACTCATTTAATTTTTGTCATCAACTCTTCACTCGAAAAAAATAAGTTTTTGTCTTTGGTAATAAGGATGAAATTTCCTTATATTTTTTAACTATTTTTTTTTCTACAGTATGCAACTCCGTTGCAAAACCTTAAGCCTGCTGTCGGTGTAAAAACTATGAATTTTTTTATTTTCACCTAAAATGATTTTATTCGAATTCGCATATTTGTCAATTAGTCTTATAGTCAGATAAGCGATATAGTCCACATT
Source organism: Pollenia amentaria (assembly GCA_943735925.1). NCBI lineage: Eukaryota > Metazoa > Arthropoda > Insecta > Diptera > Polleniidae > Pollenia > Pollenia amentaria. The sequence continues at coordinate 192,575,720 of OX031006.1, forward strand.
TTGTCTGCAGTTAAAGGATGTGACTGTAAGGGAAAAGTACTGTATTATTTATTATGACCAAGTCTTAACCAAAAAATTTTAAAAGCTTTTTATTTTAAAGGGTTAACTTTTAGGTTTAGCTTCTTTTTTTCATATACATATGTTATATGTATATTATTTAATGTGTGATTCTTTCACTATTCTCTTAACCAAATACCACTGTCACATTGATGCTGACAGTTATTATATTTTGTGGCAAACAAACATAAAATACAAATAAAAGAATAACAATTTATTTTAGGGTTTCAATGGGAAAAAAGAAATTCTGACAAATAGTTATCAGTTTTGATGAAACCCTATATTCTTAACATGTGTAACTTTTTATTATAAATTCTTTACATTTACACATTTTATATTATAACTTAAGTTGTTGCAGTATTTTTTTTTTTTTTTTCTATTTCATATTAAAATTTATTTCTGTAAGAGATTTTTATCTCGTCCTTTGGCTTTCTATATTGTAAGTAGTTGAGAAACACATGTCGGACCAATTCATTTACTATTTTATTTCCACTGTTGAGAAAGTATCACATTTAAAATTTGCGTACTATATCATCCATCTTTCCGAATATGATGACCTTAATGCAAATTAATAAATGTTTTTGTTTTCAAAAGAAATCCCACAATTCTAAAAAAATGGTTGAAGATTTCCAAAAATCGGTTTTTTACTTATTGTTAATATTTTCCCTACCACAGACGGGTATCGGGATTCCAACACTCACAATATTCAGTACATAAAATAAACTGTAATTGTAATATAAAATAAATGAATATTCAGTTAAAAACCGGTCTATCAATTTTTGATTTATTTTTAATGAAAAGTTCATTTAATTTTTACTGTCAAAAATTCAATTCGAAGACGAATTTTTGACAGTAAAAATTAGATGAACTTTTCGTTAAAATTAAATGCAAAATAAGTAGATCGGTTTTTAACTAAATTTCCAGTTGTTTTGAATTTCGTTTTCGTTTAATTTTACATACAAAATACTTTTACTTAATGTACTTAATCAGACAATATTAAATGTAACCAAAAATCCATATTAATATGGGCTTAGTTTTTTGCATAAGTGTTAGAAATAGTTAAAAATAAATTTGCTTGGAATTTGAAATGTTTATTTATTTAAAAATGACTGAACGGAATACTTCTTGAATAACATACAGTCCGTTACTGTTATAATATTGTGAGTGTATTACATAATTATTTAAGATTTTATCGGTTAGTAGCATTTCATAACTTACACTTTTTTTGGTGCTTTATAAAAACTCGCTTAAATGCATATATGCTAATAAAAAACTCGCTTAATTTCACCAGAATCATGAAATATGGCTATTTAACTTACATCTTGAATGTACATGAACACATTTAGGGTTTGATTAAAATTTTGCAAATTGAGTTTTGATGAAATAATTTTTGTGCGTTTATATTGTATTTGACTCAAATTTGAAAGGATGCTTATATGAGAAATTTTTTAATGCAATTTATTAAAATTGCATTATATTGTGTTGCATAAGTGCGGGATATGCGCTTATATAAGCAACAATTTCGACTATTTTGAATAGCAAACTGTAGTTGCATAAGTTTAGATGCATAAAAGCTTTTAATGCTTATAACCGGTGCACAGTGGCGCCATTTGAGTTTTTTCGTTGCAAAAATCATATCTTTTGAACCGAATAAGATAATTGAACAGTTTAAACAGCATATGATAGATAACTGTTCAGCCTATGAAATGAGCGTTTGGAAAGGGTGCTACGCTTTGTAGGGCCTACTTATGGGTTATCAAAGTTAAAATTAGTAGAAAAATCAATTTTATGGTAACTAAAAAAATTATTTTTACATTTTTAGATTGTTTTTATTTTTTTTCTTAAAGGTTTTATGTTTTAAATTATTACCCAATAAATTAAAAAAAAATTATTTTTTTTTTAAATTTATTTTTTCAATTTTCTGTAAAATATTCATCACAATTCGTAAGAGAAGGTATATCTAAAAGACTAACCATTTCTAAACTATAATTATTTTGTAACTCTATTCGTGACTTCACATGCCGCAGGGAAGAAATAAGTAGATCGGAAGATGCTGCCAACATGTTGAAGAGGTCCTCATTTTGCCTTACCCTTGATGCTTTGAATGTGTTCTGCAATCTATATTTTTTTATAAAATTTGTTAAGAGACTCCTGTGCTTCTTCAGAAAGCTCTCCAATTGGCAAAGACTGGTACTCAATTATATCTTTGCCATGCGCCAATATTTTATGGACGGTCGGGGTCAATTTCTTCTGTGGATACATTTCTGCTAAAAATGATGCAGTTTTCGACGCATATTCTCCATATTTTGTAGAATTGACATTTTCTTTGCAGTTTAAAACATCCAAGATCGTTCCCAATCTTTTCACGATTTGATTGTCAATTCCAATGATTCTAGTTACTGCCTCATCATTTTCAAAAAATCTCCTAGAAGTGTTTCCATCGTTTGAGTTACCGTATCCGTGCTTGGGACAGTCTACTTTTAGTCCAACTTGTTTAAAAAAAGCATCCTGTATTTGCTTCTTTCTGATCTTTTCCTTATCCTTTATTGATGTATTTTCATCGAAGTTTTCCTCCTCTTGTGGTAGGGTATATGCCAGTTTTAGCAAGAATTCCATACACCTTATCCTTGCGTGGAATGGTGACATTCCATATTCGTAATTCTCCTCATTTGTAGAATCGTTTAAATTACCAAAGTTCTTCTGACAAATAATAATAAAAAATCGATAAAAAAAATATAAAAATAAAACGAAAAAAGGGGTTTAAATAGGTTTTTGCTAAATTTTTACCTCCAATATAATTCTGTCTATATATATGTATATGATAACTAATTGAAATATGTTATAATAAAGCAGAAAAAGATACTAATCTTAAACTCTTTACAACTAATTATATAAAATTGAGATGTAACATATTATATATGAAATAAATTGAATTTAATTGAAAAAAGTTCTTCTGACTCTTTTTGCAAATCGGGCATGACATTGTTGAGGTTGTTCCTGTCAGTTCGTTTACGACTTTTCCGTCAACCATGGTCAGGTGGAACTCGTAATTGCATTCAATATATTTTCCTTCTCCAATTTGCAGCTTTGTAGGCTTAATCTTGCTTATTTGTTCTTCAATGTCCTTTACCGTAGTCGTTATGAGTTCTGCCGATTCCCTTGCAAACTGATACATTATTGGTCGGCAATAATGCACTGATGACGGACGTGGATTTTTCCAGTGTAGGGAATCATCCGATTTTAGACGTAAAGGAACAACAGATGCCATAACCATATTTCCGTCCGATATTGTAGCGTCATCGGAAGATATGCTTTGCTTATAAACGCTTTGTCCGGATGATCCATCGCAGCCCCATTTGCTGATTAATGTCAACTTCTCAGGAAGAATTTTCACTTCCGTGAAAAACTTTGGTGTGGTTGACTTTCTAAGCAGTTCAAATAATTTTAAATTGTTCAACGCCATGTTTTCAGTACTTAAATTGTTTAATGGTTTCAGTAATTGTTGCGCCAACTTTCAGGCGTAGACTAATCCAGGCATTATGCTTATTTTGCAATATATAGGCTTTTGCTACCATGCCTAAAAATTTACCTCTTCCCTGCATACATATGGATTTAGGCTGAATAATGCAATTTTGATATTATGCACGTGTCCAAATAAGATTTGTGCCTACCTGTATTGACCATAAGTCAATATTGTTCCTGACCATTTGTACGCCAAAGTATTGTTTATGTGAGGTACGTACCTGCTAATTTCAATGAGTAGTTTTTTTCAAACTATTAGATCAAACTACTGTCAGTCAAAACATATAAGGGATGGACGCCATACAATTTCTGCAAAAATGTCTTTTTGAACTTTTTTACCTCTAGAAGCCAAACGGGCACGTACGGGCAGATAAAACCTTTTGAATTATGTAAAGAAATAATCAAAGAACAGGTTTTGCAAATATGGCAAATATAGAAAAATATAGTTTTATTTTATTTTCCGTCAAAGTTGAAAAATAGTGAAAAAACGGATAGTTTTTAAAAATTGATTTACCAGGAGAAACACAAAGCAAACAGTTAATTTTTTTTTTATCATTATACATTTAATAAATACATCAATCAATACAAACAAAAAATAAGGCGATTCGTTACCTATATTTCGTGATATTACACCTGAAATCGCAACAAATTGACTAAAAATTGTGTGTTTTTTTGAAAACCGAAAGTCGGTCAACTTTGAACGGTTATATCTTCTAAACTAAAAATGTGATATTATTAAGAGTGGCATATTTGAAATCGTTGAAAAGTTTCCTATAACATGGGTCTATTCAAAACTTCGTCGGCACTCATGAAAATTTTGATTTTTGCAACCTCGCTTGCTCTACGGGCGCCACTGTGCGGTGTGCAAATAAGCGCTTATTACGATTAGAAACAAATGGTAGACATTTAAATAGGTAATATGTAAAAAATAGGTATATTTCGGAAGGGTCTTGTTGTTGCTTAGAGCTGCTTTACACCATCACACAAGTCTTACGCATTTCAAAAAAAAAAAAAAAAAAAAAAAAAAAAAAAAAAAAAAAAAAAACCCTGTGATGGTAAGTTGTTATTGTTTTTTGAATATATTCAAACAATTATTAGATCAGAGATTCATTTTCGTCAAAATACGTAAGACTTGTGTGATAGTTTAACACGGCCTTTAGTATTTTTTTTTATACATAAATAAAAATTAATGAATTTACTTTCTTAAAGCTCGCAAAAAACCTTTTTAAATGTTAACTTCAAATGCATAATTCAGAAATTGTTTTTACAATTCATTCACAAAAAAAATAAAAAAAAAATTGGGATAAATTTTAAATCCAATATGTATTTTCAAAATCCTAGGCAATGGAACATAAGTTAAAAATAAGAAATTTAAATTTATAAAGCAGGATATTTCGTAAACAATAAGAGATTAAGGCCCTAATCATGTAACACGCAACGCAACACCAAAGAATTACATTGAAAGCACGAGCAATTTCATAAATATTTTGTAATTTTGTTGTTGCTTTCTACAGAAATTCATGTACCGTTTTAAAATTTTCAACGCCACAAGCTATGCAACGTTTGAAATCTTTAAACGCAATGTGAGTTTCTGTAAAAAGCAACAACAAAATTACAAAATATGGTCAATGTTCACCATATTATTTATGGTTATTTATTTCAGCCATTTTACCAATTTGTTAATTAAATGTCAATATTTAATTTTATTTCGTTTTTATACCTGTTACGTTATACGTTCCAATTTTATTAACAACCCCCTTTTTATTCATGTGCCAGCAGGATTCGGACAAAAGTAACCATAGTATGTTTAGAATAAACAATAATATGGTCAATGGTAACCATATTATGGTTATTTATTCCAGCTATTTTACCAATTTGTTTATTAAATGTCAATTTTTTAATTTTATTTCGTTTCTATTCCTGTTGCGTGTTACATTCCAATTTTATTAACAATCCCCTTTTAATACATGTTCCAGCCTGTGGCGACCTTCATTAGCATTCATTCTGTTTTACTGGTAAATTTATGTATTTTAATTAGTAATTAAAAAAAGTGATTGGCAATTGTAAGCAAACCAAGCAAGTATGAATTGTAGAGAGCAAAGCAACCATAATTTTGTTCCCTTAAAAATATTTTAAATTAAAAATTAAACAAACAATGTTATAGAATATTATAATTTCAAACATAAGATTGTGTTTATTATTAGCCATAACATGTTTGCAGACAACCATGATATGGTTATGACTTTTGGATGGATGAATTGAACCGTGATATGGTTCCGGTGACAATAATATTGTTAAAGTAATCATAATTAACCATAAGTGTAGAGTTGTAGCTTTATTTTATTGAAATATTATATTGTTAAATTTAACCATATTTAAAGTTTTAAGGGAGGTAGACACTATATTGTTTAATATAAACAAAATATAATCAATCGTGAAAAAAGTAATGTTAAAACCAACAATAGTTTTCTTGTTGTCATTGCGAGGACTATAATATGGTTTTGTTGACCATACTTCAAACCATTTTTTCTGTGCGTGTTTGTGCGGTATTAAAATCGAAAGACCTTTTTCGATTTTAAGCAGACACTTAATCAAATTTCTGGCAAATTCCTATTATTGAGTTTATAGTTTTCAAATCGTTTTTTAAGAAAAATATTTGCAAGGGATCTTGATTTATGCATCGATTAAACGCACTTAAACTAGAAAAGTCTTTTTTTGTGTAACAGGAAATTTTTATTTGAAGATGTCTGTAAAAGTGTAAATAAAAGTAAAGAACTAACGAAAAGGATTTTTTGTTTCAAAAAGTATTTATGTTTCAAATATTACAGTATTTTTGAATTAAAATTTTCCTATGTTGTAACGGTCCATACTGCACTCGGCCCTATCTCTTGGGAGACCATCGCTACCTATTCTTCCGACCGTGCTCAGGGCTATGGGGTGGTGTTCTTGTCTCCCTTAAGACCGGTTAAAAACCGCTAAAAATTAAATTTAAAAGGTAGCTAAAAGTAACCTATGTTAACCGTCGAAAAATGAAAAAAAAATTAAAATTAATAACCCGGTCTGAATTAAGTAACAGGAAGAAGATGGTAAAACTTCCCTATGGTCTCAACCCTCCCATCCTCGCTATCGTACCGCATATTCTTTAGATAGCCCTTATACTACCCTAACTAATTGTTGATTAACTTTTCATGGAATTATATGAAAAATAAGAATTTAGTTAAACGTCATTATAATTAGTGCACAATAAGGAAACATTTATTTAAACTATATTCAAACATATTTTAAAATATTTAATTAATATAAATTGATAATGAAAATGTGTATTTTGATTTTTGTTATGTAGTGTAGTGTTAAATTTTGAATACTCGATTTAGAAATTAAATTAAGGGTTGTTTTACAAATGTTATTAACATTTTATGCTAATAGCATGTAAATTCAAAATTAATTAAATTACAACCCAAAATATATTAAGATAATTAAAAAAAAAAAAAAAATTAATAATAATAACTATATTTTAAAACTCACCAAACTTTATCCAACGATGACAGCAGGCCTGATGTGATATTGAATTCATTTAATATCGTAGATTTTGAATCATTCCAAATTATCTTACTACCAATTTAATTTATAAGTATATTCAAAATTTTGTTAATTATATTCGTGTGTATGATAAATGTATGTAAGTGAATGTCAATGTATAAAAAAAAATAATTACATATTTTATATCGTAATTTACGTGAAATTAAATAAAAATTACGGTTATTAAAGAAAAATTATGATTTCTAAATGAGATTTTAAACCAAGATAATTTAAATTAAGAAAATATATGTAAAATTAAGAAAAAAGTTAATTTAAGGGGAGGGGAAACCACGTTAGGTTTAAGAAAAGAAATTACGTTAAATAAAGATAAGATAAAATTAGATTTAAACAAAAGAATAAAAGCACCAATTTCAGATTAAGTTAAAGTTATAGGGGAAAAAAAATAAATAGATTAAGTAAAGATAATATGGTTTTAAGTATATGTTTAAGAAACAGATAAGTTTCAAGTAAAATTGAAATTCGATATTTTATGTTCGCAAATAGGCGGATAATTGAAAATCCTGATGGAAGATCGTTCAGGATGTAGAGGTTCTCTTGAGTTTGACCAAATTATAGATTTGGTAACTGTTTGAAGTAAAATACGTGAAGAACTAAATAAATTGCTGACCAGGTTGATTTTCTGAAATCTAAGCCAAGAATAATAATTTAAACTTGTTAAATACAATCTACAGCTTACCTTCATACTCCCAATCCTTTTCATTAATATAATAATCCTAAGATTCTTCTTTTCCCTTATATGTGAAACTTTCCTCAAACAAATTTTCTTCTAAAATCCTCCGTTCTTTTAAATGTTTCCGATTTAATTTTTTTTTTCTTTTTTGAATAAATTCATTTGAAATGAAAATTTTTGATATACAAAATTTTCTATGTATGAATATTAATTGATATAAAAACTATGTTAAGTATTTTAAGTCTAGCAAACATTATAATCAAAACATTGCCCTCACAATGTGCCACGTCTCTTTGGCTATTTTCAATTGTTGGAATATTCAAATTTATGCCAATAACATGTATTTTCGGTTTGAGATGAATTGTACATAAAACAAGTTAGAGTGCTTTATTCGGCTGTACCGAATCTTTGATACCCTCGACCGACAGGAGTGGGCTCTATATGATATCTATATATCAATAACTAAAAATAATTATTGTGGTTATTTAATTGAACTGTTTATGGTTTTTATTCCAAATTTTGATATTTTTTTCAGGCTTAAGTTCATTAAATTTAATTTTTCATGAAATTATTTTTATGAAGAAAGGAATTTTACAACATGAAATTAATTCAAAATTTAGTGATAATTTTTCACTCTTGACTGAGCTGGGAATTGAACCCAGGTTTGCATGGACAGATTGCCTTGACATATTTCGATTGTAACCACACAATCTCCTCAGAGGGGTTTTCCGTTCAACACTCACCGCCATGGAAGGCGGCTGGCAGTCAATAGCCAAACATCAATCTTTAAACCAAATTGCTAGATCGAAATTTGTTTTTTTTTTAATGATTATCTATATTAATTGATTAACTATTGACTGCCAGCCGCCTTTGATGACGGTGAGTGTTAAACAGCAAACCCCTCTGAGGAGATTGTGTGGTTACAATCGAAACATGTCAGGGCAACCTGTCGGTGAAAACCTGGGTACAATTAGTATGATAGCATTATATATTCCGGTTGGAGGCGTACTAAACTGTATTCCGGGAGTAGGCTTTAAATGAGGCCTTATTATGGAGCGATCTTCACGAAATTAAACAGTATGATTTTGAGTAGTATAAAACGAATTTGTGCAAAATCAAATATCATTTCGTGCATTATTCCTCCATTTATGGTGGCTCCACATTTTGATTCATAGCTCTTATCCTACTGAACCAATATTGCTGGATTTTAATCCGAAACTGCTTAGGATAACTACAAGCAATTTGACACCAAGTTTGTTCTTTTCTTTTTTGGGAGTGAGCGTGTTTTCAACAGACCGATAGGCGGACATACGGTCAGACGGACGGTTTAGGCGGACATGGCTAAATCGACTTAGAATTACTCAGAGAGCCAGAATATATATACTTTATAGGGCCTTAGCTGTATAATAAAAAAGTTTCAAACGGAATGACAAACTAAGTATACCCTCATTTACCACTAGTGGTGGAGGAGGGTATAAAAAACGTTTAAACTGAGAAGATATAGTCATAGTTTGAATAAAAAAGAAAAATTGATTTTTCTTTGTGAAATGAAGTGCACGTTAAAGGATTTGCTTTGTTGTTGAACATTTTTTTTTTTTTTTTTTTTAACTTCCCTAAATGCAGTTTTCACTTCAATAAACAGTAAATTGAACTTATATGAGAGCATTTAAAACAATGATAAAAACATTTTGCTTTGTATAAAGTTTATTGACCTATATTAATAATAAAGCACACGAGTTAAATTGGACTTCAATGGATCATTTATATAGATATAGAGAATATAAATTGAGTAAAAAGTTCTTAAAACCCATTCCACAAGCCAAAAGAAATTTAAAATCAATAAAGTGAAATTTCTTTTAAAGAACTTTGACTCTTGGAGTCTGGACATTTCAGCCAAGGCTGAAAAAAGTTGTCTTTTGTATTATATTAGTTTCAAACACTACATCTCGTTTAGAAATCTGATATATATAATTATTGAAGAAAGGAACGTTCGATATTATGTTATTAAATATGCTTAACAGACCTTTAGGAGCGTTGTAGGACATCTTTTCCCGATGCATAAAGAAATCAAAACATACACCTTGTTAGAGTTTCTCAACTTTAGAACGTAGACCTGCGATTGGCAACCTATACTATTACATTTTGCTATCGCGTGCGTTGTATGAATTTTACATATGTTGTTGTTAATGTTGTTAAATTCTCTTCAATGTGTGTGCACACGGACGTAAGAAAAGAGAAAACGCGGCACACTTATTTTGCCGATCGCAGACTTAAGGTATGTTCAGACCTAAAAAATATTTGCCGAAAACAATACAAAAAAAGCATGACCAGAAAATTTATCAAACTTTAGCTTTATTTTAAAAAATTTTTATTGACTTCCTTATATTTATCTGTAAGAAGATAATTGTATAAATAAATTAAATGAGGTTTGATCCAATAAACGTTTTCAAAAGCAAACAATTTTTTAATAAAACTAGTGGTTACGTGTAGGACGCCAAATATTGAACAGGTGTGAACATAGCTTTAGGCTGAGGTCTTTGAGCACAAAAAAGAGAACAATGCCAAGTTTTTATGATTTTGTAAGTCTGTAATAATCACTTGTGGTGAGTGTGGGTATACTAAGTTTGTCATTCCGTCTGACAGTTTTTTACTATTCATCTTAGACCCAAATAAAGTAACATATGAATATTTTGGATCCTTAAGTGATTCTAAGTCGATTTTGCTATGTTCGTCTGTTGAAATCGTGCTAACTTTTGAACGACTCAAAAGAAAAGAACAGTATTGGTGTCAAATTCTTTCAAGTGCTTCTAAGCAGTTTGGGATAGAAATCCGGCGCAATCGGTTTAGTAGGAAAAGAGTTATGAATCCAAATGTCGAACAACCTCTCAAAAAAATTGATAATATTGTAACAAAAACTTACATAAATGATGGCAGAATGCACGAATTGACAGAAGATTTTGCACAATTAAAAGGGATCGAAGCGTTAAATATTGTTCAACGGCATAGAACGGACAGATTTATTTCCTAAATATTGTGCATTTGTTCGAGAATCCGCTAAAGAAAATTTGCATAAGACATAGTTCACAGGTTAAACAGGTGAACTTTATTCATATTTCAAATTAGCAACACTCATTGCAAATTTGAATCTGGCAAACAATAGCAAATGTAAATACTGCGATCTTCAAATACAATAAAACGTTTGTTTTTGTCTGCAAATTTAATAAAATCGATGTTATTCGTTATAGTGATAACAAATATTTTTAGAAAAATTGCAAATGTTTTACTTTAAAAAACTATTTAACTTTTTGCTTTATTAAATAATCAGTTTTAGTCAGGGACCGTAACGGTTATAAGTGATATCAAAAAAGTTATTTTATAACAGTCATTTTGTGAGTTTAAAAAAAAATCTAAATAAGTTTTTTTCAACGTGAAAATAAAAGGTTGAAACAAACTCTGCAAAAAAGAGTTTTATTTCACCGTCATAAAATAAAACTCATTTGAGGAGTTTTTTCCGTCAGAAAAAAAACTCATTATCGTTTTATTTTTTCCGCCAGAATCAAATTTGCATATTCAAACAATTTTTTTTTGCACATATTTTTTTTCAACAAATAATGAAATTAGTTAAATGGTTTTTCATATTTAAAAATATTTTCAAACAAATAAATTTTCGTCATCATTTACTTTGAAAATTTGATGTATTTAACTCAACAATTTTAACAAATAGAATTTGGGAATTTTTGTTTCTTTTTGTGAATTATGTTATGTTTTAATTAACATCAACTCTTCAAAAGAGTTTAATTTTATGACGGCGAAATTAGTTTTATTTTAGCCGGAAAAAATAAAACTGCTTAAATAAATTTTATTTTAGACAGAAAAAATAAAACTATATTTTTAAGAGTTTTATTCGACCATCTGTTTTTAAGTTGAAAATTAACTCTTAACTGTGGAGTTGAGATCGGGTTTCTAAGATCACCAGAGATTCTGAAGGAGCTTGTCAATACAAATATAGTTGTATATATATATGACAGTTAAGGGGTCCATTGACTCTAACATGAAGAGTTTTTAAGTTTTATATGTCTGGATAACTGTTATTTACGGTCCCTGGTTATAATAGATAAAAAATATAAAAGTAAATGTCTCTTTGACCATCTAATTTTAAAAAAAATTGGAAAAAAGTCTACCTACACATTATTTCTACCTAGGAACCACCATACCCATATTAACCCTCCATATTCCACATACAAATAAATATTTTATTTTCTTTGTATAAGATCGAATCCATCATTTTACTACAAATAATCGTATTTAGATGATAAAACTTTTAAGTAATTTATTTTGTTTAATGTTTTTTTTTCTTATTTCTTTCTCTGTTTATTGTTCTAAGTTGTTTAATAAATCATTAAATCGAATTACACCCTACAACACAACTTTAGAAGTTCAATTAAAACAAAAACTATAATTGAGACTGAATGCAGACATGTGACACATACATCAGTAAAACAAATATGACAAACATTATCTAATTCGAAAAGTTTTTAAAAAAAAATAGAACACAAAATTAAAAGAAAAAAAATTAAGGCAAACATGTTCATTATCCACTAGATAAAGTTTTTTATTTGTATCGTTTTTCTTTAAAGTAAGAAAACAAGATCTTTATTTCATTTATGGCAAATAAAAAAAAAGTTGCTTAAAATGTTTAAGGTCAACAAAATGGAGACTCAATAAGTGGAAAGACACAAATATTTTTATAAAACCCTTAAAAGTGTTTTTGTTTAAAACAATTTTTTTAAGCTTAATATAAAAAAAAAATATCTTGATAAAATTAATTTTCTTTAAAGATTCTCAAAAGCCATAATTTTCTATAGAAAACTTCTTGTTGGTTCTTGTTTCTTTAGGAAATTTCTTGATAAAGCAATTTTTTCTTCGAAAAATTTTCTGGACACCATTAATAATTTTCTTTGCAAAATTTTTGATGGCAATGTTATTTTATAGAAATGTTTTCGATAGCAATAATTTTCAATAGGAAATTTGTTGTAAGCTATTTTTATCTTTAAAAGATATCATTAACTTTTTTGAAAACCATAATTTTCGCTGTAATTATCTATGGAAAATTTCTCGATACAATTAATTTTCTTTAGAAATTTTTTTGATGCCACTAAATTTCTCTGAAAAATTTCTCCATAGCTTCAAATTTCTCGATACAATTAATTTTCTTTAGAAATTTTTTTTTGCCATTAAATTTCTCGTTAGCTTTAATTTTCTGTAAAATTTCTTTAAAGCTACAAACGTCAAAAGGGCGTAACAACAAAATATTCGAAAAAGAGTTGTTGATTGATTTTTGTTCGTTTTTTAAACTATATAAAATTTTAGATCCCTGCGTTCAAAAATGGCGACTTTATTAAAGAAATTTAAACGCCAATTACACCTTGTTGTTATTGATTTTGTAAAGTTTTTTGTTTTTCCTTTAAAAAAAAAAATAAAAAGTGTTGTTACGCCCTTTTGCATTTTAGGTGACGATAGAATTTTTTTACTGAAAGTTTTTTAATGAATTTTCTTTCGAAAATTACTCAATACTAATAATTTTTGTTCTAAATTTTCTTGATAGTAAACATTTCTCGATGGCCAATAATTTTTCGATATCCTTAATTTTCTATAGAAAATTTCTCGAGAGATATAATTTATTTTTAAAAATTTTTTTATAGCTGTAATTTATTTTAAGAATTTCTCGATATCTTAAATTGTTAACAAAATTTCTTGATAACTGAAATTTTTTACATTTACATTTTTACATTTTTTAATTGCTATAATATTCTAGAGAAATCACAGAAATATTTTTTCCAGCAAATTTTATTGATGATGCGAATTTTCTTTCTAAAGTTACTCGATACCAATAATTTTTGCTCAAAACTTTCTTGATAGTAAAATTAAATTTTTCTCGATGGGGAATAATTTTGTATAGATAATTTTTCAATATACTTAATTTTCTATAGAAAATTTCTCGAGAGATATAAATTTTTTTTAGAAAATTTTTTGTTAGCTGCAATTTTTTTTAAAAATTTCTCGAAAGCTGAAATTTTTTTAGAAAATTTTTTGATAACTGAAATCTTCTATAAAAAATATCTCGATAACTGTAATTTTCTGAAAATGTCTTTTATAAAAAATATCTCGATAGAATAAATTTTTTTAATTGCCTATAATTTTCTATAGAAATTTCGACAGAAATAATTTTTCCAGCAAATTTGATCGATTTTTCTTTCAAAAATTTCTCGCTACCAATAATTTTGGTTCAATAGTTTCTAGATATTAAAAATTTTATATTAAAATTTTCTCGATGGCCATTAAGTTTCTTTTGAAATTTTTGCGATATTCTTAATTTTGTATAGAAAATTTCTCTCGAGATATAATTTTTTTATAAAAAATTTTTTGAATGTTGTATGAAAAATTTTTCGATACAATTAATTTTTTAATTGATATAATTTTCTATAGAAATATCGACAGAAATATGTTTTCCATCAAATTTTATCGATGATACTAATTTTCTTTTAAAAATTACTCGATATTATAAATTTCGAACATTTCTCGATAGCCATTAATTTTCTAAAAAGAACTTCCAAATTTTTTAAATAAGATTATTATAATTCTCTATAGAAATAGCTGTACAATTCTATAGAAAATTTCTCGATAAAATTAATTTTCTACAGAAAATTTCTCGATGGCATTAATTACCTTTTGAAAATTTACTTTAATTTTTTCGGGAAATTTTCGAATCGCTAAAATATTCTACAAAAAATCTCGATAGAAATAATTTTTTCTACAAGTTTTATCGATGGTACTTTTAACTCGACTCCAAAATTTTTGATCAAACGTTTCTTTATAGTATAAATTTATTTTCGGAAACTTCTCGATAGTCATTAATTTTTTATAGAACAGTTGTTTTCGATCGATTTTCTGTAGACATTTGTCGCAAAAGGTGACATTTAACTTTTCAGTTTAAGATTTTATTGATATTCTAGCCAGTTCTTTTTTAAACTAATGGCTAAAGTTTAAAATATTTAGAAAGAAAATCCTTAGAGAATATAACGTTTTTTTGCATATTTTCTTTACAATTTTAGTTTTAATTTAAATTTTTTTTTTTTATTTAAATTTCAAAAAGCCTAAGGATAATAGGAATCATTATACTAGTACAAGCACTAACTTAATACATTCATATGTTTAAATGTGTGTGTGTTTGCTTAATTTCCAATTCAGGTGTACTTGGAATTACATTGCGGTGGTTGCTTCAATGTGTGTGTGTGCGTATGTGTGGGTGTATGTTTAACTGTATTTTACTACTTTTTTTTTATTATTTTGTGTATAGCGAGTTGAGGTTTTCGTTGGTTGCCTGGATATCCATTACAATCGTCCGACCTACCAACCGGAACACTGTTCTGATGTTTATTAAAAAATCTTGTATTTATTTTTGCTTGTAATTTGTGTCTTCTTTATTAAAGAAACGTCTGCATTTATATTTTACTGTTCTGCTGTTTTAAACAAAATTAACGAGTTGCTAAATATTTTGTTAGAAACACTTAGAGTTTTTATTTTCCCAGACTTTTTCCGTCCTCGGAAAAGCGGTATTTATTTTTAAATTTCCCGGGAAATCTTGCTTAATATAAAGCTGTGCAAAATATAATATAATTTAAAATAATAAGATCTATAAAACAGTGGCCGTATGGAAAAACTAGATAACTCCAATATTTTGAAAACACGAGACTTAAAGTTTTGAACATGTTTCTTTAATTATTTAATATGAATTTATATTTAAATAATGTTAAAGATTTCTGGTTCCATTGAACCAATTTTTGGACATTAAAACCGAAAATCAATGTCAGTTATATATTTTTTCTCGAAAATATTTTTTTGTTCAATTTATTTTAATATTTTACGGAATTAAGGCAACTTAAGTAATGATTTGTGGAAAAATATTAACTATTTAACTCATCACGTTAATTTACCCATTTTTTTTTGTACCATATTTGTATGGTTGAAATTCTTAAATTTTGCCCCTGCAGCGCGCAGGATACTCCTAGATGGCTCAAATGAATGACCAACTCCACTTTATTTTTCATCTCCATCATTTATTTCCTTAAGGGGGCTCCCATACAAAATTTTCAATGCAGACTAGAAATATATTGAAGAAAAAGTTCCATAAATGCCCAGAAGTCGCCCCTAGTGGGATATAATGTATGACCGACCTCAATTAATATTTTGTCCTTAAAATTTTCTCGTGATAAACTTGCTTTTTATCCCCACTTCCAAGGGGGGTTCCCATACAAATATTGCGTTTTATGAAATTCTTAAATTAATTAAAATTGTTCGTCTTTTGTGAATAAAATCCAAAGTTGTTAACAGATTTTAATCGTTTATGGCTTGTTTTGTTTGCAAGTTTGTTTGCACTTTTCCATTTTTTTTTAATGAATTTTTAAAAAACAAAAATTTCAAAATGTCAAAAAAAATTGTTTCTAAAATGACTGCGCATATTTAAAAAATGTTAACCTTTACCTAAATGTAGTTTTATTGCGGAATATCGTTTTTTTTTTTTTTAGTAATCTCAATAAACTAACCCATTTTTGAGGTACGCGAGTATATGTTGTGCAACCTCTTCCATTTTCGAAATAACCG
Source organism: Pollenia amentaria (assembly GCA_943735925.1). NCBI lineage: Eukaryota > Metazoa > Arthropoda > Insecta > Diptera > Polleniidae > Pollenia > Pollenia amentaria. The sequence continues at coordinate 192,592,230 of OX031006.1, forward strand.
TATATCTCGAAAACAAGAGCTAACCTAAAAAAACGGTTTGTACCACTGGACTCAGCGTGCCCGAATCATGCTTAAACGCCAGGTCCCCGGCTTGTCTAAAAAAGTGTCCAATTCTAGCACAGTGTTATTAATGGGTAAGTCGAAACGGGGTTTTAAAGTTGCTGAACCATATAGGGTACGTTAGATCTATATGGGTTAAAAACTATTCATTGAAAAGATTTCAGGTGTTTGATAGTCTTATTTTATAAATCAACAACTTTTGAAAAATGGATGTATAGTATGCATTCTTTGAACTCTCGGGAGTTGCAATTTTTAGCTTCAACATTTTGAGCCAAGGCGCTTGTGATCCGAATTTGTTCTATTTAGCTCTTTCTCTCTCAGTTTTTGAAACAACGTCGTTTTTAAATTCTAATTTTTCTAATTTTTTAAGACTCTATGGAGTCACTTTGTTTTTTCAAAAAATGCATGGAGTTATCTAGTTTTTACATAAAAATTGGTATTTTTCTGATTTTTGTTTTACAAATAACTTTTAAATGAGAAAGTATATCAAAATTTCGATCTGACAGAGTGAAAGTAAATGAAACACGCTTTCTATTTTGGCGTTATCACAATTTTCGCAAAAAGTGGAGCTAACTAGTTTTTCCATACGGCCACAGAAAATATGTTTAGTAATGCATTGAACGTAAGTAAAATAATTAAACTTTTCTGTTCTTTATACATGCATATAATAATATATTTATATATTAACGATAAACCATATCAAAACAACGTGGTTTAAGGTTAAATTGATAATTTTTGATAATAATTTTAAATAAAGTAACCCATGTTGATTTTACATTGTTGTTTTCTTTTCCTGTTTGTATGCAAAGCCATAAAACCAAAATAATAAAATTATTGACACACACATAAAAAACAAAATAAATCTTTGAAAATACGATTGAAGTACAGAATAAGCAATAACAGCATCCTTTGACAGCCTATTTCTTATTTTCATCAAGAAGAGAACACGTTTTATTTCTAGAAATAATTGCCATTATAGTCAAAGGAACATTGAATAATCTCTGTACGCTTTCAGTTTTATCACCACTTTCTTCATAAACCTGCAACCCCTTTTTTAAAGAAAATTATTTTGATTGAATCGCATTAGCGTTTTCTTTACATTCAAAGTTTCCCGAGACTTTAATTTTTGACTTTTGTCATCATCTCTTACAGAAATAGTATTTAATGCATGCAGTATCTAATCCAAAAAATCTTTTATGCAGTTGCTCTACACATATAAAATTATAAAATTTTTTGTAGCAAGAGACAAACATCTTTTTCGTTTTTTTTTTTAAAAAAATCTGGGTCTTTTAAAATATTTAAGCAATTAAAATAGATAATCATTCATTCAAAAGCAAATTTCGATCTACCAAGTTGAAATACCATTTGGTTTAAAGATTGATGTTTGACTATTGACATCATCCGGCTTCAATAGCCGAGTGAGTAAAACGGCAAACCCCACTGAAGAGATTGTGTGGTTACAATCGAAACTAGTCAGGGCACCTGTCCGTGAAAGCCTGGGTTCAGTTCTCAGTACAGTCAAGAATGAAAAATTATCAATAAAATTTTAATTGATTTCATGTTATAAAATTCCTGTCTTCATAAAAATAATTTAATGAAAATTAAATTCAATGAACTTTAGCCTGATTAAAATATCAAAATTTGGATTAAAAACCATTAACAGTTCAATAAAAATAACCACAATACTAATTAATATTTAAAAGTTGTGTACATTTTTACTCCTCTTCTTTTACTAGTTCGAAAATTAGTTTCCAGAAAAGTGTGAGGGATGCCGGGATTTTTGTCCCGACAAATTCCGTAATAAAAACACTAGATACCCGGCATATCACTTTAATAAGGAATTTATTTTGTGCACTTTAAGCCAGTACACAGAAAAAATTATTAAATTTCTCCAATCACCAAATTTGTTCTAAATTCATAATATCAGCAAACAAGTTGTTGATTTTGCACCTATTACCAAAATGATTATATTGATTACCAACAATTTTAAAATTTTGAAAAAATATTTTCAATAAATGATATATTTAATTTTAATAAAAAAAGTGATCAAAAAAATTTGCCATTTCAAACAATGTGTTAATTTATTAAAAAAAAAAAAAAATATTGACAATTCCCAACAACAGTTCTACATGTTTAAATTATTTTATTTTAAACAAAAAAAGTCAATTAAGATTTTTTGTTATTTAATTAAAATTTTAATTGAAAATTTATTTGAAAAAAAAAAAAAAAAATTCTGCAGGAAGAGTAGCCAAAAGAGTCTACTGAGCTAACTTTTAAATGGGTGAAATGCCTCTAGGTGCCGTCTTAAAAGCAAAAAACAATCAAACAAAGTATTAGCCACTAAACTTTTCTTAGTATTTTACAACTGTATACTTTTTTTGACGCGTTAATAACGAAGTAATTTGGGTTTTTATTGTTTTTTAAATTTTTTACTTTTTTGTAAATTTTTGTAAATTAAAATGAGCTTAAGTTGAATTTAAGTTCTTTTTTTTTACTAAAAATAACACTTTTTATATTGGAAAACCAGTTGTACACTTTATTTTGAAGCTCACGGTACATATTTTAAAAAGTAGGCCTTGTTTTACATTTATAAGAGACAATTTGTATAATGCCATGAATATTACACAGGGGTCTAATCACTGCATACGATATCGAGCAAAATTGATCGAACTTTTTTATTTAGGTATCTTGACACTTTATATCGAACGAAATCTTCGTAATTTGAGATGATAGCATTCGATATCGAGTACCAAAGATACGTCAGTGTCTATCGTATGCAAAAAAATACAATAGTTTACTCGATATCGAATACGGTGATTAGAGCCCAGTTTAAAGGGGTCTGTACAAAAATTTTTTTGATTTTCCATCCAGCATCGTCGTTGTCACACATACAACCACATTTTCACTAATACTACCATAGCCCTTGATGAGAAATGCTTCGTCCAGCCTCGTCGTTGTCACACATACAACCACATTTTCACTAATGCTACCATAGCCCTTGATGAGAAATGCTTGGCCGTGTACAGACCCCTTAAAGAATAGGAAGCACCAAAATAGCAACAATGCGTAGAGAAATAAAACAAATTTGTAGACTTGCTTAAAATACGTGAATGTCCAGTGTAACATTTCGTCGTATTTTAAAGTCGTTTCCATTTACCTCTTATTTCGATGAGTTAAGAAAATAAATAAATAAAGACGTAGCAGGGAAGACGAAGTAATGGTATGGGGTGCCATTTCCTTCTATGGCGGGAATCGAACAGGGATTAGCATATGAAACAAATATTAAAAGACGCGTTATCTCTGTTGTAAAACTTAATCGTAATATAATAGAAAATGTTTAGGGTCCCTCTTTACGACGATAGAAATCAATTTGATTCAATGGAGTATTTAAAAATGTCTGAAGATCGATATCTCTAGATTATTAAGAATAAATTTACCGCTCAATTCCTAACGGAATGTTTGAAGTAATTTCGAATAAAGCTGGCAGTACCCATTACACAATTTTTTTTAAATAATAAATTTTACTAAATGAATAACTAATTATCATGTTCTTTGTTATTTACAAATTTTGTAATAGCCCGATATCTTGTTTACAACATTAATTCGACCAAAATTTGTCAAATTAAATTCCTTATTTAAATGATTCCCAGTTTACATCTGACATACTCGTACGTGTTTTTTTTTTTTGTTTTTCTCTGCCTTTAAAATTTATTTTGCTAAGCGTGTTAAAATTGCATAAATTTTAATTAAAATTTTTCTTTAGTACCATATACCTTTACATACGTACGCACATACACATACATATATTTGCATGTATGTATATTTTTTCTAAAAGGTTTTTTATGAGTTTAAAATATCTCACAAAATAAATGAATAACATTTAAAAGTAAATTTTCCTCACTAATGAAGAAAAATATTTAGAAGCCTTAAACTTATTCACTACTATCGTGCATAAAAAGTGGACAGTTTTCCCTCAACATTTGACCTTCCCCCATTTTTAGGGAAAAGGGAACAAATTTGGAAAAAATATTTAAATTTAAGAAAAAAAAAAAAATACTTTTGAAAATATTGCATAAGTTAATTTGAAAATCAATTCGTAAATCTGATCTGGATGGGAAAGAATCAGGCCGTCTCTGTTTATCTCCCTTCGCGTGTTTCATATTTCGTCCGCAAAAAAACTGATTTAAATCATTAGAAGAAGCTGACTTGGCAAATGTCGACTTCCCACACGAAGGTATAGGTCGTTCGATATCTTCTAAAGGAGGCTCACCGGCCGTTAGCCGTAATTCGTGTCAAAAAAAGTGGCTTTGCTCGTGAAGGGGTAACTTTTTTTTCCATTATTTATTTATTGAATTTTCATATATTAAATATGAACTAACAATAATTAATCAAATCTTATACTAATACTTTATTTTTGTCCTGTCAATGCTAGACGAAAATTTTTCTCCTCACGGTTTCTGTTCACATATGTAGATGTTTAGCGGTCTTCTCGTCGGATGAGTCCTGCAGTATCTCTTCTCCTTAATCTAGAGTGGCCGCTGGCATTTAAAATATTTCGAGCTAGTGGATTTGGGTGCGCCTCAAGCCTTTTTAAATATTTTGCTGCGTACTTCGTAATAATAGGTTTTACTAATTGCATCCTTGTGGATATTTGAGTTTTTAACATACCAGGGAGCGGCTGTAATTATTCGAAGAAGTTTATTTTGGCGCCTTTGAATTTTTTAGATATTTGAGGCCGAGGCAGTGCCCCATAGTTGAATACCGTAGCACCAGATTGGCTTTAATATAGAGTTGTAAAGTTTGCAGTCGAGGCTAAGAACTGAATTTCTTCCAATAAGCCAATAAATTTGAATTGCTTTTAGTTTCATTTGTGTTAGTTTTGCTTCTATATGGCATTTCCATGTTAAACGCCGATCTAGATGAATGCCAAGATATTTTACATGCGATTGTTGGGTCACTAATTGATTATTGATTTTAATAGGGGGCATGAATCCCGACGCAAGGTGAATGTTATATGTACGCATTTTTGCTCATTGACCTTTATCCTCCATTGTTTTAACCTTTAACTGTGGAGGTGGTGGTAAATTTTACCCTCTCCTTAATTTTTTTTTAAATACTCTCTTCCATGGCGCTCTATTAATTTAATTCTCTTAGTATCTTCTCATACCGTGATGCTTTAAACACATTCGAGACAGCAGACTTCCGACTTCAATATGTCAACAATAGAATACATGTGTGTATATGGAAATGATTATTTTAACGACGACACGGCAAAATGGCTGCAGGTTGTTGTCTATGCTAATTTTGTCGTTGTAGTCAAATTAAACTAATTTCTATTTTTGTACGCTACAAAACAGAAAAAGTGCTGCTAATATAATCAAAAATTAGAAGAATTAGTGCTTATAATATATAATAATAATTTTTTGGTTAAACAGCAAAGAACCGGATTGAAACAAGAATATAAGCGCGGCTCACCACCAAATCTATATTATTATTACTTTTTAGTATCCTTAAAAGAAGTTATATAGGAAGATGTTTGTCACGTCCACGCTCTTAGTTTTAGCAGTATGGGTATCATTGAAAAATTGAAAGTGCTTTTCACATGGTGTTTAAAGCACACCGATTTATTAACCCATTAAGAGCCCATTTCAAATGCTCATACTTCTTGACTGACTTTTTTACTAAATTTGCTTTATCTTTAAATTATGTCGATTTAATAATAATTATTTAACAATAATATACACATGTTACCAAAGTTATTAGGACTTTGATTAATAAAGTTTTTCTGTATTGCGGGTTTTCAGCCTTCCGGAACACTTTTCAAATATTTACATATTACTATATTTCAATATGTAACAAGTGCATAAACTATTACCACTAACTCAAACTTATAAATAAATTGTGAAGTTTTCCAAAATAAAATTTTTTTAACCCTAATAGCCTTAAAATTTTATATGATGGAGTTTCTAAAAATATTGCATACAAAAACTTGGGGTGTTCTCTATAACATATTATATTTGAGGAAATATTATTATACATATCGACAAAATTTTAAGATAAATCCTCTTAAGGGGTTAATAAATCGGTATATTTAATACATCATATGAAATGTGTTTCGAAAGACTTCATTATGATACTAATACTTTAAAGATTCAGATTATATTTTTCTTCCTATACTATTGATAAAGTGCCCTGAAACCTTTACGACCTATAATTCATAAACTTAGTGCGTTGAACCAAAAAATTACAGTATAATCGCGATACAGTAATCTTGCGTTCAAGTTAACCAAATTTTAGCGCTTCTGTGCCGCTATAAACGTTGACTCTAAGTTAACTTTTCAGATCGTATTAGTAAAAGTACTGATTTGTACAAACGATAACAAATTAGATTAAATTTTAAGCTGAAAGTTTAAACAAAATTAAGAAATACATTAAAGAAAAACTATCGGCGTTGGATTATTGTATGTCTGAAGTTGCAATCTCAAAAATAAAAACGAAACGTCACAAAATTTTCGAGGCTTTGAAAAATACATAGGAAAAAACATACAGGAAAATAGAACAAAATATGCCGATCTTAAAGCAAATGTTTTCTTGAAGCATCGAAAACGTAATTGCGCAATCACTGTTCTAATTTCAATATCAATAGCTTATCGCGAGTTCGTGTAACTGCAACCTGAAAAGACAATAATGTCAGTAATGGATGGCTGGCAAATGTTTAGAAAATACCCAGAATTCGCTATCTGAAAATTTTTGAAGAACTAATTTTCTGACAAACGTCATATGTAGCACCTAACACATAATACATGACTGATTGTATAATTATTAATTATAAATTGTAGCCGGTACAAATTAGATCTAAGTTTCTTTTTTGTACAGATGAAAACTAAGTCATTGAAAAAAATATAGGTACATATGTTTATTATTGCATTTTTTTTACAATTTAGAAAAGTAAATAAATAAGACGAAAAAGTTAACAACCCTTAGGACATTTCAGTTTACTTTTTCGCGATTATACTGTATATTAGAATTTTTTTATTCAACCTGCCATGAAGATAATATTCTTCATGAGTTCCAAAAACAATAAAATTAAAATATTTTAAATGTTTTTTTAATAAATTCATTTGTTTTTACGTTAAGAAATTTATCATAAATAAGTGTTTATATTTTTGTAGGCTTAAATTAAGTTTGTGTACGAGTCTGCAATTATGCATGTTGTTAAATTTATAAAAATTAAAAATGATAGTGGCACCACTGAAATGTAAATACATAATAAAAAACACAGCTGTTTATATTTGTTCAATTGTAACTGTCGTCTTCAAAATAATTCAGTAGCTGATTACGCGACTACAATTGCAACCTGCAGCATTTGTAGTCGTGCCTTCGTGTTGCCTGCTGTCTCGAATGTGTTTAATGCATGATCGTTGTTATTCACCAGTGTTTTGACTGAGCTCGACTTAGCCTGAGCGGAGCTACGGACATGCTGGTGTAAAAATTTCCACTCGTCATCATTTACGTAATTTTTTCTTCGAAAATATTTTACCACCACGCCAGCGTCAACGTAAGTATTTAGTAGAAAAAAATTTAAACCACATCAAAATTAACGTAATATTTTCATTGAATTATTTTTACCACTCGTTCAAGTTTACCTCAGTGCGGTTTGCTACCCTGATTAAAATCAAATAAGTAAATTTTTTTAAAAACAGGACTCGAAGCTGTTTGTACCAGATATTGTGTATTGATAACCAAGATATTTCGACCAAAGTTGGAAGTTATAGCTCTTGCGGATTTATCTGCAATGTAGTAAGCCAATGTGAATGGGATGCAGATTTTGACCACCTAAAGGTTGACCTGTAGTTTATACACCTTAATATTTTTTTCGTGATCTCTTTAATATCTTAAGGTGTATACGTTTGGCTGTGAAAAAATGCCTTTTAACTTTTTTAAATTCATATTTTTTTGACAAGTTTTTGATATATCATTTTTTTATATTAAAAAAAAGGTTTGTAAATCAAAGTACCCGTTTTGTTTAAATATATAAAAATAATTTTTAGTTTCTTTATTTTTTGTGATTAAAAATGTAGTACCCTATTCTTCAAAAACAAATAAGTATAAAAAAATATTTTTTACTAAATTTTTTTTTAGTAAAATAAGGAGGGGTAAAATTTACCACCACGTCATTAAGTATGTCCCAAAATTTCACCTCCACAGTTAAAGGTTAACCACTTTTCCAGTTCAAATATATGATCCTGCAAGGAACGAGATGCTTCATGACAGTTTTCGTGTACGCTTAAAAAAGCTGTATCGTCCGCAAAAGTATAGTTGGCATGTCCGAAGTATATATAAGGTATAATATTGGACTCAGGATGCTGCCTTGTGGGACTCCAGCGGCAATTGGCTGAGGAGAACTTAAAAAGTAGCCTTCTTTAATAATGAATTAACAACCGACTAAGTAGCTTTCTAATAGCTTGTGCGTGTTCACTGGTAAATTTAGCTTAAATTTATGTAATAATCCTTCATGACAGACTTTATCAAAAGCTTGAGAAATATCGATTAAGAGGGCGGAACAATGAGTTTTTTTCTTCAAAGGCTTTTCTTATGGCGTTTATTACACGATGGGTTTGTTCAATTGTGTTATGTTCTCTTGTAAAGCCGAACTGATGGTTAGGAATCTATTTACATTTAAAATTGGGGCTAATAGTGACACTAACAGCTTCTCAAACAGCTTTGATATATTAGACAATAAGCTTATAGTTCTATATGACTCAACTTATGTAGGATCCTTTCCTGGCTTAGGTACCATGGTAACTAAGGATACTTTCCATTCTTGAGGGTCGTATTCAAGGTGTAAAATAGCATTAAAAATCAAGACAATAATTTTCTTTGCTATGCTGGGAAGCTCCAAAAGCATTTTGTTACTGATCTAATCAAAACCAGGGGTTTAAATTATGAATAGCCTCTTCGATTTCTCTTATCTCAAATCTTAGCTCTAACAGCAACAGGTGGTAACTCGACCGCAATATGGAGAGATTTATGAGGGGTTAATACGGGCTTCAAATGATTAACAAAAAGATTTCCTTTTTCTATATCATTTCGTGCCAAACTTCCATTTAAGTTTCTTAATGGTGGTTTAGTGATAACTGGTCTTTTAAGATTTCTAGCTGCACGCCATAATGAGTAGTCTGATTGAGAAGTTGCATCGAGTTCCTTAAGATATTTTTCAAAGTATGCTGTTTTTTGGGACTGCATTAACTTTCTTAACCTTTTTGTGCACTCTTTTAGTAAATTCTCAAGTTGAGGGGATCTATGCAATTGCCACTCTCTTCGAGCTCTCCTTTTTTCAGTCAAGAGACGCTCAACATCTGTAGAATATATTTTACTATTTTTGATTTTTTTGGGGGTTATGCTGGAATGTTGAACAGCTAGTTTTAGATAACTGTGAAAATTTCCAATAGAAAGATTCACATTCACCAAACTAAACTTGCAAATGCTGTAGCTTATAAGAGCGCAAAATGTTTTCTCTGTTTAGACAAGTATACTGCAAACCAGTGCAGTGTTGCCAATGAAGAATTCGGAAAAATATTTGTTTATTCAATTCTCTCAAACGCCATTAGCGTTGGGTGCGAAAATAGGTGCAATAATATATGTCACTACTACTTTGGTTATGTAAGAAAAGGGGAAAAAGTCATAGACGACAATCCCTATATTTTGTTTCTAAGTATCAAAAAAATCCCGACCCATGCAAAGTTTTTTTCAGGCGTCGATTTTAATCGGTTAAGGAATTTGCTATATTCCTAGCAAATCCCTTGCACAAACTACATTATTGTTAAAAAAACATTATAAAACAATTGTTTTAGTACAATTCATATTTACATTTAACTTGTTTTCATCATTATTTTCTTTTACCATCTTCAAATTTTCGTTAATTTTCTTGTTCTATAAGTAATTACTTAATGTTTTAGAAAAAGTTGCAAACAAATTTTGAAATCAGGCTCAAATGCCTTTTTTTGTCGAACGAATCAAAAGTTTAAATTTTAAACCTCACTTTAAATTTTTTTTATTAAAAAGTTAATTATTTAGAAACACTAGTTGCCTATTTCACGAAATCTAAGGAATTCTTTCTTTCGTACAACTACATTTGAAACAAAAACAAAATTTAGAATTGTTTTTTGATACAGAAATAGGCAGTAAATTTATAAAATTTTCTACTTAAATATAAATTTTCTATGCTAAAAAATAGATAAAAATCAGTTAACACTTTTATTACTTATCAAACCCAAATTTTTTAAACTTGATATTTGGCGACTACAAACTTAATGTTGAAGACATGAGCCAAAAGTCTTTTTGGCAACACTGGATATTTAGCACCCCTTACACTTACATGTTTATACCAGAAACATTTTGGTATTTTTTAAACCCAAGGTATACACTTGGCACTTGGTAGGAAAGTACCAAAAAACCTCCATATATATAGACAAAAATTTCAACATTCTTTTAAAAATGTTTCCTTTCCAATCCATATATTTATTATCTTAATCCTCTTTTACATTTAAAATTTCTATTCTTACTTTCCTGTACCATTAAAAAAAGTTTCGTTTTTTTTTGTATCAAAATGTTGATTTTTAGTTTCAATATTAAGTAATTTTATTTATTTATTATTATTAACTAGCTGACCCGGTCCGCGTTGCTGGCCCTAAGCAAACATTAGTGTTGTATTACTAGACGACTTAAATTGATCTTTAAACGAAATTTATGGCCTTTAAATAAAAATCCATGAAATACCTATCATAAAGTTTTTCTTACGAAAAAAGTGGGCGTAAAAGTGGGCGGGGCAAAATTTTCTTTCCGTAAAAACCTAAGTTGGACCATGGCGATCATTTTAAAGAAAAAATCGTCCAAATCGGTCAAGCCGTTCTCCAGTTATGCGCTTAATAGAAAAAGTGGGCGTAAATGTAGGCGTGGTAAATTTTTCTTTCGATGAAAACTTAAAGTTGATTAATACGAATTTTGAAAGAAAAATAAGTCAACTCGATGGAGCCGTTTTCTGATTTTAGGTAAATCGAAAAAAGTAGGCGTAAAAGTGGGCGGGGCAAAATTTTCTTTCCGAAAAAACCTAAGTTGGACCATGGCGATAATTTCAAAGAAAAAATCGTTCAAATCGGTCAAGCCGTTCTCAAGTTATTGATTTTGCCACGCCCCTCCGCCCCCAGGCCATTAATTTAAATAATAACTATCCTATCATCTAAGTTGGACCAAATTACATATATATGCCAATTTTCATGAATATCAGTTAACTCGTTTTTGAGTTTATTCGAAACATATACAGTGACACGGATTTTTTATATATTAAGATTGACAATTTGTTTTAATATTTATTTTTAGGCAAATATTTTTATATGTGAACACAGGGCAAACATGTTTTCCCGTATTTTAATTGACACTATTTAACATCTGTTTAAACAAACAAATAATGGGCAAATAAATGTGCGTAGTGTGACCAGAAAACTAAATTTTTATTGTTTTAAACGAATTTTAGGAAAACACAGTGAATCAAAAATTGGGATAATATTTGACATATCTTTAGTTAAATTTAAAAAATTTAATTTAATATACTTCATTTTATAAAAATAATATGATTTAAATTATCATAAAGATGTAAACTTAAGCTTTGTTCACACCTATTAAATATTTGACGTCGACTTGTTTTATTAAACCACTAACTAGTAAAGGGTATTTTACACTATCACACAAGTCTTACGTATATTGAGGAAAATTCAACCCTGTCATAATAAGTTGTTATTGTTTTTTGAACATTTAAAAACAATATTTAAATCAGGGAAGCATTTTCGCCAAAATACTTAAGACTTGTGTGATAGTGTAAAACGGTTCCCTCCTTTTTTAAAGAAAAAAAAAAAAAAAAACAACAGAAAATTCAAATTTAATGGGGAATGTTTATTATCATTTAAAAGAACATTGTTTGGCATTTATTTTTTTAAGATTATGTCTATCAAATGTTGGCCGTTGCTACGTCGCGGATGGTCCATCCGTTGAGTCCAATTTTCGATGACCCGTTGGAGGATTTCGACTGGTAACTGCCGAATGACACGTGCGATGTTTTCCTCCAAGGCCTGAATCGAAGCGGGTTTGTCCGCATAAACTTTAGAATTTACATATCCCCACAGGAAAAAGTCTAACGGTGTGAGATATCACACGATCTTGGTGGCCAATCGACCGGCCCAAAACGTGAAATTATGTGCTCACCGAAGTGTTCTCTCAATTAATCAATTGATTGATGCGATGTGTGGAAAGTGGCGCCGTCTTGATGAAACTAAATGTCGCCGAGATCACGAGCTTCAACTTCATGCATCGAATAGTCGGTTATCAAGGTCTGAGTTGCTGCGAACGGCGCCGAATCGACTCTCCACGGTCTTCGTGTATACTCTCAGCTACGACCGCTATATTTTCTTCACAGTGTGCTGGACGTGGTCTATTCGGTCGAATATTATCCAATAATGAATGCTGGGTCTTAAAATGGGTGATGGTGTGGCGAATAGTACGCTCAGTATGCCGATTATGTTGACCATAAGTTGAGCAAAGTGCACGAAACACATTCCTCACAGAACGTGAATTTTCGTAATAAAGTTGAACGATTTGTAAACGTTGTTCAGGCGTAAGTCTTTCCATTATGAAATGCCAAACAATACTAAACAAAAATAACATGACAGCATGACACGACTCATACGTGATCTGTCAAAAAAGGCTATTGAAGAAAGTATCTCTACTTGAATCACCCTTTATAATCTTATTTCATCATTAAACATTAACGGCCTAAGTTATAAAAAATAAAACCCTTTATTAACCCGTTTTTTTTTTATAACTTAGGCGGTAAACCATTTGAAAAATATGCGATTTTTTCAGCTTTTCCTGTTGCTATAATTAAAAAGTGGTAGTTCGACCCTCCGATATAGAATCCTCTTGAGAATAATTTGTCAATACATGAATAATAAACAAAAAGATTTATAATAACATATTATGTATTCCCAAATTCTTCAGCGAAAAACTTCTTTTAACGAAAAAAAAAAAAAAAAAAAAAGAGTGCTGATGGTTGAAGTTTTGATGATATGCCCAACCAGACGCGGATTCAGCTTGAGCCGTAGGGCTCAAGGTCAAATAAAATATAAGATCAGTTCAATATAAATTAAAAAAATTCATCTTTTTAAATAACGTTTTGGCTATAAAAATAATTTTATTTACTTTTAATGTTTTTTTTTTTTATTTGAAACAATTTATTTGACTACATCATACTAAATTGATTGATCAAAAAAAAAAAAAATACATATGCAATTGTTAACAAAATTTTGGAAAAACGAATATGCTTCACTAATTTTAAAATTAAGTTATGAATTTTAGTCGAACTGTTTGGGCTTTAATCTAAAGATACATATATAATTATTCTAGTTTAAGTTGATTAAAGTTAATTTTTTTATTTAAATAATTTTTGTTTAGAAAGGAATTTTTAAGCTTATTACAATGGAAAGACAAAAATAATTTTGGCTGCACATACATACGTACATATGTACCTTCAGTCGTAAATGCGCTAATGCCAAAATTTTTGAAAATTAAGTTTTTGATGCAGTTCAATAGAGTAAACAAAAATACATCGTTTGCGGAAAAAATACAAATATTTTTTTCTAGTTCTTGTTTTGCAACGATATGTAAAAGTTCTAAGTCCAAAAATGCTAAAGAAAAAGCGCTAGGGCCCATTAAAATTTGAAAATTTTAAAAAAAAATTTGTAAATAGTCAACATTGAAATAAATAAAAAATTTTATAGTATATTTTATTTTTTGCAAATTGACATACTAAAATGTACATTAAAAGTATAAAATACACTCAGGTCTTTTTTTATGCGGTAGATGCGTTCCACAGCAAAGCGCATAAAAAAAATCGCATAAAAAAGACTCTAGCTCCATACAAAAATTAGGGATACGTTCCGGAATTTAAAAAAATTGCATAAATTGAAATCAAAGTATTAAAAATGAACCTAATTCGCATAAAAAAAGTTTTTCTTTTAATTTAATTAAAACAAAACTTTATATTTATAAATGCAATTTTATGTGAACAAATATTTTATTTAAGTAAAACTAAACAAAAAACTTAACAAAAATAAATAATTCATATTAAGGTATTCATATTATAAAATAGCATTAAAACAGTTTTAAGTTCTCATGAAAAATAAGATAAAATAGGATTATGCGTGATTGGCATGAAACCTTATGATTAACGATTTCTCCATTTTTTCGATAATAGGGTGTCTCGAATAATATGAATATTTGTTGCTCAGTTGTGTGCCTGAAAGTACAGAGTTTCTTATGCAAAGTAAATTTTTTTTTGATGGCTCTGATTGATGATCGCCTAGTGTAAAGTGATCTGCCAGAGCCTTATTTTTAGCTTCATTTGCTAAGCGGTCCAAAATTTCGTTTTTGGTCTCTAAAGAAATCGTTTGTCGTTTTTTATTATTTTTCTCCATATCAAGATCTTAAAATCGAATCCGAAAATTTTATTTTAGCATTGAAACAATTAAAAAAATTACACTTCCTTTTTGGAGCGAAACTTCAACACCTTCGATAATTAAAATATAAAAATCTGTGTAAAATTCCACCACAATAAATATTTTAAATTAAATGCAAAATGCAACTGTTACCTTTGCAGCTCCATGACTAAACTGCAAACGTACGTTAGAACATTTCTTCGTCGCCTGCTTACAAAATCTATAAGGGAAATCCCAAATTTCAAATAATCTCTGCTGGTATTCGCATTAAACGCATTATTTAACAGAAAGCACAAGCCTTAACAGAAATCTCAAAGCTTTACAGAAAGCACACATTATATATCAAAAACTACATAACACTATTATCAATTATCTAAATATTATTTTTAAATAAAAAAAATTTGAATATTTAAAAACCTTATAAATTCAAATTCGCATAAAAAAGACCTGAGTGTATATAATAGAAAAGGTGATAAATCATAAAAAGCTACGTAAAACATAAATGTATTATTTTAAGTTGGTTTGCAAGCCCATAAAGAGTCGGCAATGAAGCAAAACTGGATTTACAGACTTAAAATATATTCAGAACTAAAGACCTTAGAAAGTTTTTTCTCTCTCCTATAAAATTTATACATTGGACTACATCCTTTTCGACTGAAGGTAATGATATATACTTATATAGGTACATTATATTAAAAAAAAAAAAATTACGGACTCACCATTGTTTTACTCATTTTTATGTATTTTTGTATATCAAAGAACTTTTCTTATTAATGCACTTGAAATTCGACAGTTATATAATTCTTCTTTGGTGAACTTTTACTAGACCAATACATATTTTCATATGTATATATGGGAAGGTAGAATGCATATACTAAGGCTTATTAATAATTCGACCGCTCGCATTTGCAACCCAAACGTTTATTTTTCGGAAATAGATGGCACTTGCTGGGATTGCATGTAGAACTATATGTATTTAAATACAGTAAACCAGATGTTTCATTGGAAATATATTATAAATAACTATTAGGATAAGTACTTGGATACTTAAAGAAAATTTGATTAGAGATTCTATAAAAAAACAAAAAAAAAAAACTTAATGGGATTTCCAAAAATTTTGTATATTCGGAAATTCGTGTGTTATCGAAATAAGCAAAAAATATTGTTATAATTTAGGGGGAGGGAATTTCCTTTTTTCACCCCCCTGAATCCACGCCTGTGCCCAACAGTATAAATATGGCACCTTAAATATTTTATATAAATATGAAAATAAAATATATTTTCTATAGAAAATTAATTGACCCTATAGACAAATAATACAATTATAGCGTTCATGGACTGACTTACCTTTTAAAAATTACGTTGCGGTGGCTGCTTCTGTGTGTGTGACCTTTTTTACAACTTCTTTCCTTTTTTTACCATTTACCCTCTTGCATGATGACTACTCGAAAATATAATCCTGGTTTAAATATCCTGTCTTTTCAAGGCTTCTGTTAATATTGTTAGAATTATGTGTTTTTAATTTGTTATATTTTAATTGTTTAACTTTAAGCGATTCCCATGACCCCGGAAAATTTTTAAAGTTTTTTACGGTTTTCTTATTTTTGGCCGATAATGCAGTCTTATATTTTAAATTCTATAAAGTTTTTAGATTAGATTGAATATCTTCTGAAATAGGAGGAAAACGTAAGTTACTTTTCTTAACATGGGTGCGCATTAGGGAAGAATGTCGGTGCATGAAAGGGGAAAAAGTCATTCAAAAGATTTCGAATACCTCCATGATGTTGCACAGAAAAAAAATTGATTTCAATTAAAAAAATTCTGATATTAATAAAAAAATAAATTAAATTTGCCAACAGTAAACAAATAAATATGTAGTATCAATTAACTGCTTTATTCACTTGATTATACTTTAAATTAAATTTTTAATTAAAACTGATTTTATATTTGATTAATGCTTTAATTGGTGAACATCTTTTGAGAATTTTTTTTATGTGCATCTACACCTATATTATATATAAAAATAATTGCTTAATTTTGCATATTGGATACACATATTTTCCAATAATAGGTAAATAAATTCATGGAATTCGACGCCCTACTTATAACCGACTCCGTCGATTTATAAAAATTATATAAATATTCGTAATAATAGGATTTTTCTAAATAATTGCATTTTTTTAATAACTGCCTTTTTTACTAAATGCGAAAATTTTTTCTTTCGCACAACTACCAAAAAAAAAACTTTAAATGTATTTCCGCACAACAAAGCGTCCTTTCGACATCGTGAAAATGGCTGTAAAAGTTTTGACAGTTGATTGAAGATTTTTATTTAGAAATGCTCTGCAGAAACTCTCCATAAATAGAAAACCGTTTTTTAGGGTATCTTAGGCATGAATATAAATGCGGTGAATAATACAGATGTATTTGAGTGAAACTGTTTTATATTTGTAAGTTTCTTTATTAAAAAAAAAATAAAGAGAAAAAAAAGAAATCGCCCTCGACGGAATTGATTGATTTCATCAAGACAATAAACATTAATAAACAAAATACCCGCATTTCTTAACGAGTTGTTTGTTTGTATGGGCTGTAAAATATCTTCAATACAATTAAGTACCCTGCATTGTGTAAAAATTGGATATGCCGTAGGTCATCACAATGCAAATCAAATTCTTAAGAACTTCCAAATTCATATCAACCGAATGGTTTTATAAATCTCATAATCCCGCTTTAGTTACAAATAACGTCAAAGGATGAACTTGATAATTTCTTATGAAAATACATTTTTGTAATAAAATTCTTAAAGGTGAATTAAAAAACAAGTTTGAGTGCTGTTTTCGGCTGTGCCGAATCTTTGACACCCTTCACCGACAGTAAGAATATTTCAGGACTTTATATCAGATCCCAATCTTCATGAAATTTTACAATGTGATTTCTAGTGACATGAAACTGTGACAGACCAAATTTTATTGCAATAGCAATATCCGTTACGGTTTTACGCGTACTAAAGTGTTTTTTAGAGTGGGCTTAATATGGGGCCTACAATTAATTATGAACCGATCTTTACGAAATTTGCCATTGTGATTTATAGTCATATGACGGATCAAATTTTATTAGAAAAGCACTATTCGTTATGGTTTTAGGCGTACTTAAGCGTTTTTCGAAAGTGGGCTTTGCATACATTTATTACAAAATGCTTTTCGAGACAGGGCTTAATGTGGGGCCAATTGTAAATTATGGACTAATCTTCTCGAAATGTTATGGTATGATTTGTAGGCATATAGAACGAATTTGTGCAAAATCTTATATCATTATGTGCAGTCTGAAACTATTTATGTTAGTTTTTGTAACCAAATTATTAATTCTGTAGGGTGGTTGTTTCACATTTTGACTCATAATAACTCTTGTCCTACCTGACCGCTTAGAATAACTAGCAACAGTTTGACACAAATATTGTTCTTTTCTTTTGAGTTTGATATGAGCTTGTTTTTAACAGACGGACAGACAGACAGACATGGCTAAATCGACTTAAAATTGCTAAAGGACTCATAATTCATATACTTTTTGGGGTCTTAGATGAATATTAAAAAAATGTCACACGGAATGACAAACTTAGTATACCCTCATTCACCACTAGTGGTGGTGGAAGGGATGAATATCTATCGCTAACTCTGATACATCGCTTTCAGTTTGCCTATCAGTCGGGCAAGTCTACGGTGACTGCCATCCATCACGTTTTGGACACGATTGAGAAGGCGCTTGACGCAAGCTCTCTGTGCGTTCATCGACATTCAGGGAGCGTTCGATAACACTTACTATGACGCAATTAGTTTTGCCCAAACAGTGAAAGTCGTTCCAGTTGTTATAAGAAACTGGATAAGGGAAATGCTTGTATCCAGGCTGATCAAGTTGGGTCTTTGTGGCTCATCGGAACAATTGAAGTAATTAAAGCTTGCCCACAGGAACATAAATGGAAAATAAATTATGGTTTGTAAATTGATATTTCTTTTGATTTTATTTGAATTTAAATTCATGATCTAATAAAAAGATTGCGTTAAAAAACGTAAAATCTGAATACCGATAAGTCGATAGTTTGTGGGGCGCTTATTAGTTGGTCGACATCATGGGCCAGCCTGTCAAGCTCGTCTAAGCATCTGCTATGAATATGTGAAATTTGATTAATATCGAAGTATTACTTTAGAAAATTCCGCTGTGCGTGGTACTTTATTTTAAATACATTTTGAACATCTTTTTTTAGCAGGTTACTTTTACCAATAACCCTGCGAGACATTTTTGTAAGTTTTTTTCAACAGACTGGTCCTGGGATTTGTGAAACAAGAACAAAAAGAAAGACCTCATGACCAGTGAAAGGAGAACTAGTCTTTTAACTGTACTGAATTGCAGTACGGTATTCACCGGTGGTGTTACACATTTTTTGGGACTTTCTAAAATTTGATTCCTAAATTTATTTCTAGGACTTGTTTTATTGAAATAATACTCTACTGTAGCAACTAACACTAAACACGTTCATTGATAATAGATGTGTGACTTGTCAAATGGTGTCAATTGCCCCCCTCCAATGACAACCCCCTGGAAAAGTGATAGGTCCCATTCATATAAAGTGTTAGAACTAGAGCCGGTCTCTACCCCTAAAAACCTACCACGGCACTACTTTGGAGTCAGTTCGCTTCCCTTTAGGGAATTTATGATTTATTTAATTTTCTACAGCTACGATTCTAACACT
Source organism: Pollenia amentaria (assembly GCA_943735925.1). Classification (NCBI taxonomy): domain Eukaryota; kingdom Metazoa; phylum Arthropoda; class Insecta; order Diptera; family Polleniidae; genus Pollenia; species Pollenia amentaria. Next base: position 192,611,580 of record OX031006.1, read on the forward strand.
GTGCCATGTTTGCTTTTAATTTTTAACATTGGAAAAGATTCTGAACTGTTACATATTTTTCAGGTCCTTTTATGTTTTGTATTTTATTTGTCTTGTGATTTCTTTGATTTTAAATTTTTTTTATCTTAGCATTCTTCCCTTAAGACATGGGTCACATTTTTCAATTTTTTTTTCTATTATTTTTTTTTGCAATTCTATTACAAACATGCACACACACTTTCGTAAGTTTGCTAAATAAATATAATGAGCAAAGGAAATTGCACTGCAAGTTCCATTAAACATTCATCAATTAATAAGCAGACCTTTTTTAATGACAACCTTTTAAGTTGTTTTGGGTCTTATATATGTTGTTTTTCACAAGACTGTAATCAAAAGCTTTAGAATGGGAATTTACGCACTCACACATTATCGCACACATGCATATACGTACTATTATGTACAACCTTATTAGCATCAAGCCAGAAATAAACACAGAAGGACTGTTTGGGGGGGGGGGAAGTACTCGTATAATGGCTACAAAAAGAAAATAATGAAAAATAAAAACAAACACAGGCCAATTGTTGATAAAGAGTAGAAGAGAAAGGCCAAGACAGAAAGAGAGTAAGTTAAAAGTAAAAAAGTTTCTTTAACTTCAAAGAACTTGTGCAAGGATATACATGTTTTATGTGCGTGTGTGTGTGCGTGACTGTCTTTGCAATGGTGTTTGTATGTATAAGTAAGTTTATTTTCTTGTTGCTGTTGTTTGGGTTTCCTTAATTTTTTTTTTTTTTTGTTACAATTGTAACTTTAGCTTGTGATGGGAAGAGAAGGGGTGTTAGAAAAGTTCTATACAAGCGACTTTTACTTTTGCCAACATTTTTTCTTTTAGTCAATGCGTTTGTATTGGTATTTGTGCATTTATGTGTGAATTTGATAGTCCCTTTTGCTTGTCTCTTTCTTATTATTTTCTTCTTCTTTGCATAAAGAGGGCTTTTGTTTTGATTTAAATGTTGTTGTTGCAGCGATTCTTTCACTGTCTATTATGTTGTGTATATTAAAAACAGGGATATGAACACATTAAGTTTTAAAATTGTTCCTATTGGCTTCTTAAAATTGTACTTTATTGAGAAAAATTGTACCAAAACAATTATATTTGAAATGTTTTCACAAAAATCTGAGATACTGTGCAGCTTTCTTCATTACTCGAATCTTTCACTAGAAGTCCGTTTTTTGTCCTTTGACATTGCTTAGTTTCGTATAGCCCCGGGATTTATATTGGCAAATTGCATATCTTACTCATAGAACTGAAGTATACTCTTGTATTTTGTCGCTTTAAGATAATGCCGCCAAAAGAATTAAATATTATATGCCAAGTGAATGATCCCAGACCTTTCCGTAAGTTGGAAAAAATGTACTCCACTGCTAAGATTACCAGTCTTTTAGATTTATTTAATTTACTCATATATCAGAATCAGGTTGGGTTTTTTTTTTAATTTATTTAATTTTTTAGTGCTCTCTGTAGATATATTACGTTTCCCGGTCACGCATGAAGGGAAAACAGTTCCCCCTTATTGCAACAGATTGACTTAATCGAAGTTTAACGTACTTTTTTTTATTAAGTAGGTTCACAAACGTAAGAAAAACTATACGGTCACGAATAACAAAGCAAACTAAAGTACTGTCTATACATATTATGGTTACTGCAGTCATGTTTTAGTGACCACGGTCATTTAATGGTTACCACGCTACTATTGTTTTTATACCACCCCTGGGAGATTTGCACTACTTTTGCATTACCATCAAATGTATCAAAAATTATTCTATTGCAAAATTATTGCATTACTTTAACACTTTTAATGCACTTTTTTCTAGCACATTATTTTCTTATCAAAATAGTACATTTATTTTTAAATACCACTAAAGTATATTCCAACAAATGCACTACTTTTGCATTGTTATTAAAACACATCATGAATAGTGCATTGTTATTGCACTATCACTAGAAATAGTGAACATGATTAATGCACTACTATTGCATTATTACTAAGACATATTGTAAACAAAAAACTTATATAAAATTAAATAAATTTTTTTTAATCAAAAACCAAAAATTAGCGGAGAGCGTAACAATTATGACTTTTATCGTAAAAATCAAAATATTTTTATTACTATATAAAAAGTTTTTTTATTTGATCATTGTCATTGTACTTTCAAAGATTGAATAGTACCAAAAAAAAAAAAAAAAAAAATTAAAAAGTACAATTGCAACAACTTGTTCAACCCCGGTTCAAAATACGATTGCACTTTTATGTGTATGTGTAAATCAGTGTGTGTTCATGTCCTTTTGTTTTTGTAAATGTATAAGTTATAATACGGAATAACTTTTTTATTTCACTTTATATGCGTTTTTCTTTCTGATTTTTTTTCTTCTAGTCCAGAGAATTAAATTTTCCATAAAATTCAACTTAATTAAATATTTTTATTATATATTTAAATTTATATTACTTTTATATTAATAATTTTTTTTTTGCAATCGAAACTTTTGTGCGTTATTTCACATTTTATTTCATTAGTATTTTAATTAAAGCAATTTCTTGTTATAAATTATAGAAATTTTCAAAATTTTAAAATTTTCTTCGCTTTAATAAAATGTATATTTTTAATGATTATTTTCCGTTTTTAGGTTGCTGTTCCTTTAAATTAACAATTAAGACTGAAAATGTATCCTGTCTACACACACTTGTTCGCTTCGCTCTGTTCGGCTAAAGGGCTTTTTTTGTTTGATAAAAATTATCTTATTCTGCTTTTCAGTCTTCTTGTCGTCTATTAAAAAGCTTTTTCATTGACTACAGTATATGGAATTGTTGTTGCTGCTGCAATATATATATATATATATATATATATATATATTTGTTTTGTTATTGTTTTGAAATTTTCTCTCTGCCCATCTCTCTTTATCTTTAGACAAAAAGGGTTGTTTGCAGCGTTACCAAGTTCTGTGTAATTATTCAAAAATGAACAAAATTTAATTAGTACTGTGGTTATTTTATTGAACTGTTAATGGTTTTTAATCCAAATATTGATATTTTAATCAGGCTTAAGTTCATTGAATTTAATTTTCATAAAAATTTTTTTATGAAGGAAGGAATTTTACAACATGAAATAAATTAAAATTGATTGATAATTGTTTATTCTTGACTGAGCTGGGAATTGAACCCAGGTTTTCACGAACAGGTTGCCCAGACTAGTTTCGATTGTAACCACACATTCTCTTCAGTAGGGTTTGCCGTTGTAGCTCTCACCGCCATTGACGACGGATGACGTCATTAGTCAAAAATGGTATTTACCTTGGTAGATCGAAATTTGCTTTTGAATGAACAACATTTTTTTGTTGGGGTATTTTTGGATAATAAAATTTTTATTTAATTTCGTCTTAACATATTTTCATATAGACGGTGTCCAAAAATTGAGGTATCATTTTAAAGTTCAGAAATATTCATACATGAATTCTAAAATTCCAACATTCATGATAAATTGCCATGAATAATGCTTGCAAAATTTTTTGTTTTATTCTCACACTGTAAAATGAATAGCTAAGAATTTTTTTTATTTTTAAGCACATGAATAGTTTTGTTTTTTATTTTCCAGTTTGTACATATGCACGTATGTGAATAAAGAAAAGTACAAAATTGTAAAAACTAAAATATGAGAGGCTAATCGTTGCTGTCATTTATGTTTATAATAACAAGAGTTCCTCTCTGTTGTGTTTTGCTTTATTCGTGTTTAAAAACACAAAATATCGCTTGCTTCATTTGTTCCTGTTTAATAGTATTTGTTGCCTTGATTTGTACATGATAAAAATGTTTTTTTAAGCGTCGTTTATTCGTGGTTTTTTCATACATTAAGAAAATAAAAACACTTGCAACTTTATTTTGAACAATTGTAAATATAACAACAGTACAAATTTTCAATGAATTACTTATTTTAAAAGTGTTGTGGTATGTTATTTTTAAAACTTTAATAAAAAAAAATATAAAATAAATCATACCTATTTTTGGTTTTTTTTTTATGAGCAGTATTTTCACTTAAAAAATTTTTTTTCTCTAAATTTGCACTTCAAAAAAGAGACATAAAAAAAACTAATCGTGCCACTAATTGTTGAAAATTTGTTTTTTTTCAACGTTCATAAATATTTATGTATGAATAGTAAAATTCAAACATTTATAATAAATAATTTGTCTTATCTCATGTTTTTTGTAGAAACAACACAAGAATGATATACATAAACACAGATTACGCATTGCGCATGTTTTTTATTATTTACAAAATTTAACTGTTTAATATTAAGTCACATCAGCACATTATACACATGTTTGTTTACTTGTGTTTCTACATTTCATTAAAAGCTGAATGAGCTATTTTGGTGTCTTTGTATCATGGAAACAAAAAACAATACAAATATAAGAACAAATTAAGCAAGAGATTTTTTGTGTTTTTAAACACGAATAAAGCAAAACACAACAGAGATTATGATGTGAATAGCAAGTGTATATTTGGAAGTATGTATAAGAATGCAAGATGAGCAAAAGAAGTTAAAAAAAAAAATTCTCTCATGTACAAATGTAAGAAAAAATAAATCTCTATTATTATCTCATGTGTTTTGTAGAAACGAAAAATAATGAAAATACTTTTATACAAGAACGAATAAAGCAAAATTTTTTTTGTGTTTTTAAGCACGAATAAAACAGCACACAACAGTGTATAAAATTTTTTATTCCTACCCATGAGTGAATAGTGAGTGAATATTTGGAACTCTGTTTTAAACTTAATAAAAAAAGAATTTTTTTTCGATATTAAAAATAATTTTATTTCAGTTTATTACAAATAGGCTCCGGTTAAACATGAAATATTCAGCCATGTCACAGAGTACAATTCTGTTCAGAAACGGAATTCATTACGTATTTTGGGGCTTCAGAAAATTACGAAAAAACTTTGCGGAATGCAACCATTTTTGTTTTCGTGAACGGAATGGGAGTTTTCTGTATCTTAAAGGCCAAAAAACTATCAAAATATATTTTTTTTATCTATAAACAAATATGTTTTCTTCGGGTCCGAACGGAATCATCTCGAACGGAATTGTACTCTGTGACATGGCTGATTATGTCGGTCAAGAGAACCCTCCCCTGGCTTGGCAAGCTCTCAATCTTTTACCAAAATTCTCAATCACGTTTTTTAAAAAACTGTTGTCAATGGTTGATATCTGCTCGATAATGTGGTTTTAAGCTCTTGAACTGTTGTGGGAATATAGCTGTACACTTTTAAAATCCCCCGAAAAAAAAATGGTCTAAAGGTCTCAAATGGCACGGTCTTGGTGGCCAATTCACTCTTCCACTACGAGAAATAATGCGATTTTCAAACTTTTTTTTCAAAACATCCATTGTTTCTCTTGCTGTGTGGGAAGTGGGTGGTACCGCACCATTCTGTTGAAATCAAATATTCTCAACGTCTAAGTTATCAATTTTCCGCCACAAAAAGCTTCAGATCATCTCCCTATAGCGATTTCCATTAACCATTGATACCTCAAATTTGGACACATATTACAAGTCAATTTCAGTTTTGTGACCCTCATAATTAAATATACACTGCAAGCAATATTGTTAGTTAAGATTTGGGGTTTTATTTGCACCATTAAAGAGAGTATCTATTGGCATTTCCTTTAGAAATCCGTAGTATTCATTTTAGCACGTTTAAGGACGGCTTATTTTTTGTTAATAATTTTATTAACTTTTCCAAACAATTTTTGCTTAAATAACACTTTTGATGCATCTTGGCATACTTTCAAGCAAGAACATTTCACCACTGTGTCTGAACTCTAATCCAAAGCTCATTTAAAATTGTAGATGTAGATGTACTGATTGAGATCTGGGCTTTTTGCTGGCCGTTTAATGTTTTGATATTTTTACTTTGACAGCCAATCCTTAACGTCCTGTTAAAAACAACTTCTTCCTCTGTATATTCACTTCTGTCCACAAAATCGGGTAAATTGTCTTCTAGGATGTGAAGGTAATCTTCTCTTTTTATTATACCATCGATTTTTACTAATGGACCGAGGTTTCATCAAGCTTCCACCTGCATCTTCGTTTCTTTAACTTGGTGGTTTTTTAAGGTTTTGCTTGTTTTCAAATTAAATCATTGTTAAACCTTAAAAAAAGGTTTCCGTTCGTAAAAAATGATGACCAACATATCTATGATAAATGCGGTCCACATGTTTTTTATACCCCAACCACAATAGTGAAGAAGTTATTATGCGTTTGTGCTGATGTTTGTACAACCTAAAAATATTGGTTCCACCTTATAGTATACCCAACGTTGCAGAATCACTTTCAAAGTCGATCCAACGATGCCCATCCGTCCGGCTGGCTGTCTGTCTATGTAATCTTGTGCACAAAGTACAGATCGCACGTTTGAAGATTTAAAAATAATGAAATTCTCATTCGGTTGTATTTATCTAGATAATATTCAACATAAAGAACTCTTATGTGAATCTTAAGCTCCTTATATAATTTTATTCTGTCGGGTCCATGATTGCACAAATAGATCCCAAATAGGGCCCCTCTCGAAAATTTGTCTCTAAATACTGTGGTGTAGGGAATCATATGGTCGGTTCGGACCGGCTTTATTTTCTTACTTGTTTATACATATTTAAATTAGAAACTACGACAATTTGGATGTTGAAGGGTATTATTGGTCAGAAGTTTTTAAGATAAAAATGGGCTGGAGATCCTCAGTTTTCTTATTTAAAAACGGCAATTACTTTCCTTCTTTTTCTGCCATTTTTAAACAGCTCAGTAGATAATTTTCAGAAAATGAAACTTGATTGCAAGTAAATGTAAATTTTTGATGTTTTTGTTAACCACACTAACACAATGGATGTTAACAGTAATGCAAAACTTTAAACATTTAACTGAACTAGAATTGAGTTGTAAATCGTAACCCCTTGTCTACACCAGAGATTAATATTGCGACAGATATTGCAGCAAATGTCAAAATTATGTTACCTTTAATGTATACACCAATTTTTTGTACATATTTATTGCCGGCAATTTATGTCGGAATAATTGCTAGTCAATTTTCGTTGACAATTATTGCTAACATAAAACGTCAAATTTGACTAACAATTATAAAGAAGCAAAAGAAAAAAAAAATGGAAGCAAATTGTGTGGGAAAGAAATTAAGTTTGTAAATGGTTGCAAATTATAATTGAAGTAAAAGAATTAAATAAATTAAAATAGGTAAATAAAAAAAAAACACTAAAATAAATGTGCAAAACTTATTATTGTTAATATAAATTATTTCTTATCGATCTTTATTATTTAAATTTATATTAATACTAGACAATACAATAACATACGTTTACGTCTTTGTATTAAAAAAAAATGTAATTCTCCTAAGAAAAAAAAAATTCATTTTATATAGAGAAAACACACAATCATAAAAGTGCGCTTATAACGCATATTCGTAGGAGTTTTTCGATGGCGTTTTTATTAAAAACCTTTTCTATGAAAAATATTAATTTTATTAAAAAAAAAAAAAAAAAAAAAAAAAAATATGTATTAAATTAATATTCTATATAAAAAAAGACTTCCAGCATAAGAAAATTAATAAACATTTAAATAATAAAGTTCGAATAAGAAAAAATTTATATTAACAACAATAATTTTTGGCACTTTTTACACTGCACTTTCTTCCTTGATTTTTTTTCAAATTATGAATTAACATAAAAACGTTTTCCCATGCCTTTAACATAAGCTCAGCAATAAGAAATATTGCTCTGTTATTCTTCCGACGTTATTGCCTAATTGCTAAGATTATTATCTTTGGAGTAGACCTGGGGTAATAGAGTCATAACAAAAACTGACATGAGGAATATCCTGGGGTTCACACATGCAAGTAATTACTTTCAAGTAGATTATACATACGTATAATCAACGAAAAATCGAAAAAAAATAGCCGCTTCGCTAAATGTACGAAACGCCTGTGTGTCTGCTAGATAAATAGTGCGAGTGTATGGAGTTAATCGAAGTAGCACTTGCATGTGTAGGCGCCAATGTTTTTTGTAAATAGAAGTTGGACCATAATGGAGGAGCCTATTTAGAACAAAAAAAAAAAAAAAATATTGGAATTAAAAATTTTAATATATGACATACATTTAATATATTAAGGCCCTAATCATGTACAACGCAGCGCAACGCCAAAGAATAACATTGAAAGCACAAACAATGTCATAAATATTATGTAATTTTGTTGTTGCTTTCAACACAAATTCATGTACCGTTTTAAAATTTTCAACGACACAAGCAATGGAGCGTTTGAAATTTTAAGACGCAATGTGAATTTCTGTAGAAAGCAACAACAAAATTACAAAATATTTATGACATTGTTTGTGCTTTCAATGTTATTGTTTGGCGTTGCGTTAGTTCTGTGGCATTGCGCTGCGTTGTACATGATTAGGGCCTAAATACTTGGGGGATTCACAAGGTGTGTTATCATATCATATTGTCATAATATCCTTATATTTTACAATAGTTAAAAAAAAATGATTGTTGAGTTTCAAACAAAAAAGTCCTAAAATAATAATAAATTTTATTATGTGTTATTGTTTTGTCATAACTTCAAAGTAGAACTCGAAATTATAAGGGGTCCCAATAAAAAATTTTCTTATTTTGCGAAGCACTAATGGTACATTTTAAAAAATAAGCACACATTTATGGGCTTCGCAATAAGACATACAAAGATGCAGTAAAGCACGTATTCTTAATAAATTTTAAAAAATATATAACATTTGAAGAGCCACGACATTCCCTTACTGCGAAGGAGGTTTGTAAGGGAGTATATTAAAGAGTTACGGTAACAAAAAATTCAGTGTGTTACATTTCCTTACTAGTTACATTTACCAATTTTGAAAAAAGCGCTTTCTGTGTTAAAAATGTTTTGCTTCAAAGTGGGCACTCGCCATAAAAAATTCATGCCTTCCGTAAGCGATATGGTAAGCGAAACTTTAACGTTTCTTCCTTACAAACTTCGTTGGAAGCTCCATTTTTTATTGGGGTCGCTCTCAACAGTCGTATTTTTCTCGTGTTATTTTAAGGCATAAAACTTTAAGACTTTATGATTTCCATGTGAATCCGCCAAGCATGTATAATATTTTTTAAATAACCAAACATTACAAATGCTCGAAATTGATTATATTGGTTCTTGTATATGTATGTAAATGTACATATTTAATTTATAAATGCTTACAACTACCCTGTAGGAAATTTCACTAGTGAAACTGTACTGATTCACTATTGAGACAGCCACCAGTACTAGTGACTTGTTATACCCCAGATAATGTTATTTACTATTGACATTTAACATATGCGTGCCATTTGAAATCTACTACTGGCGTTGGTAGTATTGACTAGGTAGTTCTTTTGCGACCATATGTAGACATTGCAACCAGAGAATCGCTTGTACGTTTTATTAAATCTAGTCTACACTTTTGGTACTTTTTTAAAGTAGAATTAAAAATTTAAAATTGCATATTTTTAAATATTTAATTATTTTATTAAGAAAAAAAAAAAAAAAAATAAGAATTCATTACAAATTTGTTGTCATATAAAATCAATATATGTACTTGTGTAGCCACTTTGTTGACAATGTCGCTAAAAAGTCACCAAAAAAGTTGACAAAACTGGTGACTTGGAGACACTTGCACCCAGGTTTCCTTCAGGGTATTTATGTATACAAATAATTGTTTGTGTTATATATATTCGTAAATAAAAAGTTTTACTTATTATCATGCAATTATTTGTGTAATTTAATAACTTTTGGATCATTTTGAAGCTTTGTCTGTGTAAAATTAAATTTGGTTTCTGGCAACACTGGTTGCTTGTTTTTTCTTAAGGGAGCAAAGAAATAAAAAGCTCACTAGCGCGACCGATAAAGTGTATCTAAAAAAAAAGAAAAAAAAATAATCATTTTTTTAAGGGAGTTAGCAGAACAGAACGCTTTTATTTTTGCCGGTTGTTTTCTAATTAAGTTGAAATTTAACAAATTTTCGAAAATAAGTCACTAGTTGATTTTATTATTAAGTGTAAAACTTAAAAATGCGACATTTTAGGAAAAATTTTAACCTTAATTTTAAAACATTGGTTAAATATAAATTTATTTAAAGCGTTGGCTATCGTTCGCTATGAAATTTTTGCATCCTTTTGGTAACAAACTCCGAAGTCCGCGATAAAATAACAGCTGTTTTTAATTTAAGACCCTGTTGTAAAGCAGAAAGTACTCCTGTGAGATCATTATGCAGCAACGACTGGAGTATCTTGCAACATATAGGTGATCTTGCAACATATAGGCGAGCGTTGTCATGATATAAAATTACTACTTCATGTCTGTTCGTTTAATTCGGCCGTTTAACACTATTTCGTTTCATAACTAGGGGAGAATAAATGAGCGCTGTTTACCCTTCAAAAGGCCACATACATAAGTTAGCAAAGACACAAACCATGTGTAGAAGATACTTCCTCAGTTGAGAATGCCTTTTTAGTTGAAAGAAAATTAAAAATGTAATTTTTTTTTAATTAACATTTTAGTTGTTTTAAAATAAATTTTTAATTAAAAAAATAATTAAATTACAAAAAATGTTAATTGACTTTTTCGTTTAAAATAAAATAATTTAAACTTTTAGAATTGTTGTTGGGCATTGTCAAAACCTGAGCTATATTTAATTAATTCACAATTTTAAAATTTTTATTAATCAATGTAATCATTTTGGTAATAGGTACAAAATCAACAAATTGGTTGCTTGATATTATGAATTTGGTATAAGTTTGGTGATAAGAGTAAATTTTTAATTTTTTTCTGTGTAAATTTTATCTGTAAAAGTACCTTTTGGTTTACAATATTAACTGGTGTAATTGGTATTAACATTTCACTCTACGGTGAGTAAATATTAAATTCCTATCGATGATCCTACGTACATATGTAGCAATTTCAGCACATCACTATAGGAAATTTCCCCTTTTTTTTGGCCAAAAGTACTTAATTTTTTTTTTGGAGTTTTTTATTTTTTTTTTTCACTATCTACTAAAAAACATACTAAAAAAAGCATCCCCGAAGAATAAAGCATCAATGATACTTTACCGTTATTTTATAAATGCAAAAACATGAGGTTTGTTTTTTAAACAAAACGAGGAAGTTACTATATTAAATTAGACTTGTATTTAAGTTTAAATTTTTTATTCAAAAAATTCATGTAAAAAATGTGAAAAATGAACAATAATGCTAAAAGTGAGTACTTTTATAGTAGTTAAAAATATATTCAACTTTTTTTTTAATTTGGTTAAATCGAAGGAAAGAAAAAGACCTTGATGTTATATACTGTAATAATAAATTGCAACTTCACTAAGCTCCGAAAAAAAATGATTAAAAGTGATAGATATAACACTTACGCATTTCGATAGAGCCATAAGTTGTCACCCATTCGCAATTTATTTCAGCTGCATATACTTGCATATGTCTTAAAAAAAGCGTATTTTTCCAGGTAAAAAAACCGTGAAAGTCCGTGAGCGCGCGTGACAAACTTCTTTCCCCGTGACGGTGCGTGACTAAAAATTTATTAGCTTAAGGAGGAACACTTCCAAAAAGCAAATCTAAAAAATCATTTAGGAGGAACACTTCCAAAAAGCGAATCTAAAAAATCATTTAGTTTGGCCCACTCGTTTGGCTAAAAATTAGTTTTGGACAAAAAAAAGGGAAAATTTCCTATAGTGCACATGTCCTATCCTATGAAATTACGACTCCTGTGACTTTGGGGATTCTGTCTTTTTAACGCCATTATCAACGCACGTTTTGTGTAAAGGTTTTTTCTTGCATACCACTGATGCAAAATGTGCCACAATTGGCCCATTTGTGGTACTTTTGAATGCTAAATGACCCTGTGGTACTTCCTAATCTATTTGTGCCCATTCAGATCAAAATTCAGCTTACTACTTTTAACTGTTTAGTAAATTTTACCATGTTAATTTTACCATGTTTTTATGAACATTACCCTTACAAACATCATTGTGTTGTTTGTTAAAAAAGTCCTTACTTTTATTTCCAAAACGGTCTCTTAGCGTCATTGAAAATGTGCAGCATCGTATAGAGGTATGCCACCGAAGCCGTGCCGAGCATTTGATCGATATTTTCTTTCACATATAATTGTCATAGATCCTTCTTTCATAATAAAAAATATTAGGATAATTCCCTGAAAACTTTTTGTTTTATTTACAATTAATATCGTGCGTGTTGGTTGGACTAACCTTTAGTAGACTGCTACATAACTTCTCTTCTGGAATTCTTATTTCCTATTGCAGCATTGGGCCTCAAGCATTCCCCTATATTTTACTGTATCATTTTCTTTACGCCATACGTCATTTAAACTGTAATTTGCGCCACGCAGCTCCTCATCAATAATTCTCGGCCAGGTTTTTGAGGATGAGACGGATCGTCGACTACATTCAGGGTTCCAAGTATGCTACTGTCAATCAATATTTATGCTGGGTCTTCTAATCATGGCCAATCCATCGCCATTTTCGACGTTTTATTTTATAGCACTGGTTTTTATTTTGTTCTTAACAACAAATATGATTTTATTTAGTTTCCATATATGCAGGATACTTTTGAAGAAAATGGTCACCTCCAACAAAACTATTTTTAAAGAAAAATTTAAAAAAAGTATGTTTAATTTAAACATATTATTGTCACCGACAATGATATTATTGTTAAATTAGTCCTCCACTTAGAAGACACAACAATATTATGGCTGCCTCTAAACATGTTATGGTTAAATATGACAATAATTTGTTTTTAAATTAACAATAGTAGATATTTTCGCCTTCTCCCAGAGCAACATGCTATGGTTGAAAACCAACCATGCTATTATAAGTGTTAAACATATTTTAGTTATTATTAACCAAAACATGTTCGGAGGCAACCATAATATGGTTGTACCTTCTTGATTGGAGGAGTATTTTAACCATAATATGGTTGTTGATGAACAATAATATGGTTAAAATAACCATAGTATGTTTTTATGTTTTATTTAAAAATAGTTTTGTTGGATGTTATCATATTTAAACATTTTTTTTCTCTGGGTGCTTATCAAAGATAATTTGGCACTTTTAAATCGTCAATTTGGCCCAAAAAATTAAAACTTAAATTGCATCACTGTTTTGTTTGTGCTTCATTTTACCTTGAAACTAACGTTTTTGTAAGATTTTTGGTACTAAAAGTGATAAGAATGGGCATTACCTTGTTTACTTTGCATTATTTGTATCAAATTATATCTTATTACCCAAATTCGCGATATTTTTAGAAACAAAATTAATTATTTACCAGATATAAAGATTTTCGGGAGTGGGAGCTATTTGGAAGATATAGTCAATTATGACTTTTATGACTACGAAATTTTCAAAAATATTTGACGAATTTGTGTAGTTCCAAAGAAGCAGACTTTTTCAGAATTTGTAAAGCATTTGATATAAATTTTTTTTACCGATAGAAGGTTTTGCTTCTCATATGCATCTTTTTAGAGGTGTATAGCAATGAAGATAAAATCAGCACACTGTTTGTGTCTATTTTTAAATACTTTTGAAACATTCTGTAGCTTCAACAGCAAAGCTTTATCTCTTTCATTAGTTTTTACGCTCTATTTTAATTTTATACCAGTATTGAGAAAATATTTTATAACACATGCTCCTTTATTTCTTTATTCAGTTGGCATTTAACAAAGAGAATAAAAAAAAGATAGAAAAATAAACAAAAATGTTTTTTTTTATTCGAGCAGCAATACTCACACTATTGTACACAACTAACACTTATTTACAACTGTATAAAGATTTATGTACGTTAAAAGACATAAACAGCTGTAATGCAACCGGAAACCAAAAAGAAGTAGAACGAAGCTTTTCCTTTTGAAAAATAAAAATAAAAAATTCGAAAAAATCATTATAAAAAAGCAGCTGAGAAGAAGTATAAAAAACACAAATAGTTTTTAAATCTACTGTATAGTTTGCAGTTGTAAAGAGATATGCATACATTCATACCTACATATATACATATATACAAACATATACATACATATGTATTTTCAAAAACGGTGACCATGTTTTTAAAACTAAAATACAGAACATAGTTTCAATATTAACTAAGGGCTAATAAATCAGAGCAAGTTAAACTCTGTTTTTGGTTTAAAATGTGTTTAAACCAACAAATCTATAAATCAGTAAACATATAAATCATTTTTAAACGTATAAAATTGGGCGTTTAAACTTCCAATACAGGCCATATGAATTTGACAACATTTATCGTAGTATTGCCACATGTTACTTGTTAGAATACATATAATACATGGGATACTGATTTACAACTGTTCAGTTTAAACTACATATAAATTTAAGTTTAGTTCAACTAAACCAGCGTTTAACCACTCACTGATTTATTAGCCATAAGAGTAGGAGTACTTTACACTATCACACAAGTCTTACGTATTTTGAGGAAAATACAACCCTGTCATGATAAGTTGTTATTAGGTGCGTTCGTTTACCCCAAAATTTGCACAAATTTGTGCAAGTTTTTACTGGATTTTACTGAAATGCGTTCGCTTACACAAAAATTTGCAAAAGAGAGCATCTACTGAGAGAGTAAAGTGACAGTTGTAAGCAAAGAGTCTGCAAATTTTTACTGAACAAATTTTTACAAGTAAAAACCAGTAGAAATCAAAAACATATGTTTCATTTAAGTAAACAAACAAAAGTAAGCAATCAAAAAGTATACAATTTGTAATAAAAACATTTAAAAGAACAAAAGCTGAATTAAAAGTGCAACAAAAACCAAAAATATTTATTACATCCTAAACAATTTTACTTACCACTTTGTACCTTCCCAAATGTTCCGGGAGAGCATGAAATATTAAGTTTTCTTTTTTTGGCATCCATGGTAAAATTTGTGTTAATTGTTCAATATTACTTATTTTTGCTTTTGTTTACATTAATATTTTAGAGATGTAAAGCTAATAAATATATGATTACTTCTTATTGCATATTATTGAGGGTACCAAATATCAAAAATCAAATATTGATGTAGTTTCGTATGTAATTCAACTAGAAACAAAATTAAAAGTCATGTACAAAATAAAACTTGCACAGAAGCTCATTTAATAAATAAATTTGCTACGAATTTATAATCATTACAATGCATTTCATCAAGTACCAAAAACATTATGTACTGGGTAGTCTAAACAACACATATTTTACAACACTAAGCTTTTTAGCGATCAGCTGTTTGAATTAACCTGCAAGTTTTTGCAATTTTTCCGTTCGTTTCCTTTTTTGTGCAAGAGCCATTTTTGAGAGTAAAATTTTCATATTGCCCAAAATTTACTCAACTACTGGATTTTACTGGAAAAGTAAACAAACGCACCTATTGTTTTTGAAAACTTTTAAAGAATTATTACATCAGGGAAGCTTTTTCACACACGTGACACATGCGTTTTATGTTTTTAATCATTTGCATGGCTCATTTGCTTTAAAACTGCAAATAACATGAGAAAATGTTTGATTAAGATTGGTTTTACCTGCAAGGAATTACTTTCAAAGATTTATTAAAAACGGAAATAAATATTGGGAATTATTTCTTTTTCATAAGCAACATTTTTTATTTTTCGAATTTATTCTATGAGTTAAATTTCAGTTATGTTTTTTATAAAGCTTTTTGTAATAGCTCTATTCCTTAAATTTTTTTTTTTTTTGTTTTTTTTTTTTTTTTTTTAGGAATGACTTAATACACTACCAGACTATTTATATTTAGTCAATTCACAAGGTATCCTAACATGTCATATTGTCAAAATGTCCTAATATTTCACAATGGTTTAAAAATATTGTTGTTGGTTTGTTAACAAAAAATGTCTTAAATAAATAGAACGTTGGTTGCTGTGTTTATTGTGCTGTCGTAATTAATCAGAACAATATTTTTAAACCATTGTGAAATATTAGGACATTTTGACAATATGACATGTTAGGATACCTTGTGAATTGACTAATTGTATTTTCTTGTTACATTTAACCTTAGCTTTCCGTTGGATATCAATAGAGAACACAAAAATTTACAATTATTAGACACCAGCAGAATGTAATGCCTTTTCTGGCCCACTACGGCCTTCGTCAGCATTCTTTGTGTCACACTGGATAGTGATACTTTATAAATTGAATGTATTTAACTCAACTATTTTAACAAAAAAATAAAAAATGTTGAATATAATAAAAACGAAAATATTTAATTGAATCCTGCTGCAGTAGAATAACACAGTACAACAGTTTAGTGAGTCATCAAGTGCAAACTTCATCTCCTACGGAATTTCTCAAAGAACTTGTCGAAATTAACAAACTTAATTTTTCCGAAAAACATACAATTTTCTTACAAAACCAATTGAAATTTTGTATTCCTGTTTTCCGCACAATTGTTGCTATAAACTAGGAGAAAAAAGTGTTAAACAAACTAAACCGAATAAACGAATAAATTTAAATTTGTTATATCATTTTTCACCATTTTTTTGCCTCACAACTGCCAAATTGTGGAAAATTTAGTAAAGTAAACTTCAGAAAATAATATTCATTATAATTCATAATTCTTTAGAGCCTTATAATACTGGCACATGCTTTCTCACATTTTATTGCTGTATTTAAAATCGAAAGTTCGAGAAATATATACAAAATGTAATAAAAGGCAAAAATGAAAAAAAAATATATATAAATTAATCAATATCAAGTTTCGGTGAGCAAGATTTCTCGGAAACGATAAAAAAAACATTGAAAAACATGGTATTGAAGACAACAGCTTAGCTAAATTGCAATCACATGCTTAAAAATTATCGTTGACTTGGCATAACATGTAATAAAACCTTGTTTGATTTGACATGACATAGCGAATCAGAAATTATTTGAGTATGACATTTTTACAGAAAATGTTGAATTGCGCAGGCCTTTAGTTTTCTTTAGCAACTAAAAATAAAACGTTGAATTTTTAGATGGGCCAATTAAGGAAACGTCGTAGAATGATCTTGAAATACAGTATAAATTAGGGGAGTAAAGATACGGCTTTTTGCCGATACGATACCGATACCGATCTCAAACAAAATTATTGCCGATTTCGATACCAATACCGATACATATATTGAATTTGAATTCAAGTTACAATTAACAAAACTGAAGTACACTGTTCACTATCATTACCCTTACAAGGTATTTTATAAACAATTTTTGACATTTCCATCCTCTTTACTTTGTCTTTCATTTAAGTAAATACTTTACCTACTGTGTTAAAAGATTTATGAGCTATTTAGTATATTTTGCTATTAAATATATATTCGATTTTTCTAATCTTTCTAAAAATGTTGGACTTCACGTTACCGATTCTGTTCTGGTAGAAATATTAATTATTTCTCAAAACATCCGAGGAGAATAATAATAATTAATACAGCTAAAAATTTTATAGAAAGAATTCTAAGAATAACTCTAGGGGAAAGGGAACTAACACTAAACTTGTCACGTGACAAGTCACTTAAACATGGCGATGTCCTACGAGGGGTTAATTGACATCTTTTTGACACTTTGTAACAGGTCACTGAAATAACATTAATGGACACATCCAATTTCGGTTAGAATAAGGCCTGTCGCAGATATTGTCACAAATGCACCATGTCAATATGATAGATCTCCTTCATATAAAGTAATAGAACTAGAGAGAATCAGCCACTACCCCCCACAAAATCCAGTCACATGAATAGTTTTGTGTCAATTACCTTTCCTCTGGACCAACTACTCTCTAAACACATTATCAACAGTTAAGTGATAGGTCTTGTTTTCACCTATCACAATTCGTTCCTTTTAATTATAAAATTTTATTCACTGGTCACGGGATAAGTGCTTTAGGAGCAATTGTACAACAAAAAATAAGCTAAAAATTAGGATATCAGGACATAAGTCAGACCAGAAATATAGAAATATTTCATCACAAAAAACGGCTTTATCAACCCATTGTGCTATTCTAAACCATTATCCAGATTTTGAGAATACAATAGTATTATACACAGAAAATAATTACAAACGTAGATTTAACAAATGTTACAAGTTATAAAAGTACCAAAAAAGTCGAGAATTAATTTTAAGTCAGACACTGAAAGTGTAGCACAAATTTATAGACAGATATTGTTAAATCAATTTAGCTACTAATAGGGAACCAGATTATGCATATATCGCAACGATTTATAAAACTGGATTTTTTTTTTTTTTTTTTGGCGAATGGTGGAATGGAATGGAAGATTTTTACAGAGGCTAGATATGGGTTGATCGTTTTCTTGGAAAAAATTGTAAAGGTTTGTAAATTTTGAGTTAACTTCCATTACTCAGAAAAAAAAATCAACTTTAATTAAACAATTCATTTAGACAATTAAATTTTTTACTACCTTTGCCCCTGCAAAAGAATTGATCATATCAATTAACAAATTTTTATTTTCGAGTCATGCCAAACATATTTAGTTAATTAAAAAATTAATTGCATAAAAAAAAATCAACATATGCACAAACATTTAAATTTATGTGTTTTGATTAAAAAAATTAATTGCAGTAAACAAAATAATTAATATATATATATGGGGGATTTCATGTCAAGTGACCCAACTTTTGAAAACGATGTCTTCCGATTTGGATGAAATTTGCACCAAGGTTAGTCCTATTGGATAATAGCTTAGACACAAATTTTCAACAAGATCGGCCAAAAAGTTTCTGAGTTAGAGGGGGTCAACATTTGACATTTTGGCCAAACCGGTGTTCTTTCTCATCCATGTAACTTATTAGCTATTGGTGTTAGCAAAATTTGTCCCAAACAAATTAGATAGCTATTTCTTCAAGCTATCGAAAAAATTTTTTTTTGTATTTTTTTAAATTTTTAAAAATTTTTTTTTTTTAAATTTAAAACTTATTTTTTATTTTTTTTGGAAACGGTATTTTTTTTTTTTTTTTTTTTTTGCTCAAAAGTAAGCTTATACATTTTTCTTTAAGGTAGTTTTGGTCGCTTAGTGGGATGCGAATGGGATATGTATAAAAAAAATAATTTCTAAAGCCTCTAGTACACGGCATGTAAAAAGCCACATGCGCATGTGGTTCTGACGTAATTTTGACGTCAATGCAAAGCCACAATAAGCATTGCGTGTTGTGTGATGACGTCAAAATTACGTCAGAACCACATGCGCATGTGGCTTTTTACATGCCGTGTACTAGAGGCTTAACTCAAGACGAGGATTTTTATTTTTTTTTAGCATTTGACGTCTTGACTTACAAATTATTTTTTTTTATACATATCCCACTCGCATCCCACTAAGCGACCAAAACTACCTTAAAGGAAAAGACCTAAGCTTTCTTTTGAGACAAAAAAAAAAATAAAAAAAAATACCCTTTTCAAAAAAAATATAAAAATAGTTTTAAATTTAAGAAAAAAAAAATTTTTTAAAAATTTAAAAAAAAACAAAAAAAAAATATTAAAGGACTTATGTGATTGAGATTAAGTTTTTTAGATTAGTTATCTTTTTGTTTTTATTATTATTATTTTATATTAATTTAATTATTATTACAAATAAATAAAAAGATTTAATTTGTCAACATCTCTGTAGAAAAAGTGATTTTATTCCTGGGATTAACATATTGTGGGTATTACAGTATCGAGGGAATGAAATGCTAGTTCGGTATGTTATATACCGTCGGAAAGGTTAATTTGTCTAGTTTCTCAACATAAGTTTTATTTTTAAGATTTTAGAAACACTTACACATAAAAAGGAAAAAATTCAAAATAGTGCATATGCTAAAAATTGAAGAACCCTCGTCTTGAGTTAGAAATTATTTTTTTTTATACATATCCCACTCTCATCCCACTAAGCGACCAAAACTACCTAAAAGAAAAATGCATAAGCTTTCTTTTGAGCAAAAAAAAAAAAAAAAAAAAAATACCGTTTCAAAAAAAATAAAAAATAAGTTTTAAATTTTAAAAAAAAATTTAAAAAAATACAAAAAAAATTTTTTCGATAGCTTGAAGAAATAGCTATCTAATTTGTTTGGGACAAATTTTGCTAACACCAATAGCTAATAAGTTACATGGATGAGAAAGAACAACGAACGGTTTGGCCAAAATGTCAAATTTTGACCCCCTCTAACTCAGAAACTTTTTGACCGATCTTGTTGAAAATTTGTGTCTAAACTACTATCCAATAAGACTAACCTTGGTGCATCCAAATCGGAAGACATCGATTTCAAAAGTTGGGTCACTTGACATGAAATCCCCCATATATATATATATATTCCCTTCGATCCTATAAGGAGCATAGGGCCTCAAAAGCAAACAAAATAATTAATATACACCAATTAATTATTTAATTGAAACATTTTAGATAAACATTTTTTCTGTGTAGAGGAACCAGTGCGACATACTTTTTAGGGTCTAAGAACAATACTGTAGAAATTACAAACTGAATGACAAACTTCTGTAAACTTTTTCCACTTGTGCTGAAAAACAGAATCGTTTTAAGATTTTTACTGAAAAAAATAATTTGCTCAGAAAAAAATTTTAAACAGTTTGTTCTGTGTAATAGAGAACGGATGGTCACCGTAATTATATAAGTATGTTCATGCTTCCTGTTAATCAGTATGTGCGACTTTATCGCACATTCATATTAAATATTAAGGAAGAGCTTTATGCACGATTATCTAGACGAGGATATATTTTATGTATGCAAATATTTTTCTCTCTCTGTGTGTGTGTGTGTTTTTTTTTTTAGCAGATATTCATAAAACGTAGTAAAAAGTAATGCCGGTTAATAGTTTTCCATGAATATGCAAACATATGTGAAGATTTAAGAAAAAATTCATACAAATATGAAATAAATATGTATGTACATCTTTTTATAAAATGAGATTACATTAAAAGCTTTGCGAAGGTGTTGATAATAAGTACGAAAAAAGTTAAGGCGATTTGTTTCGTAAAAAAATAATATGTTAAATTCATGTATAAATGTTACTGATTCCCACAACAGAAAGTAAAAATTATCTGAAGTATCACAAAAGCGAAATATAATTAATTATATCCATCTTCACAGGTGGCTATAAATATATCATTCCGTTTGTAATTTCTACAATATTGATCTAAGACCTTTTAAAGTATACATATTCTGGATATTTATAAGTAGGGCTACGATTTCCATTCACGCGGAGAAAAAATATGTTTAAATATGGTCACCACCAACAAAATTATTTTTAAAAGAAATTTTAAACATATTATGTTTAATTTAACCATATTATTGTCACCGACAACCATATTATTGTTAAATCAGTCCTTTATCAAGAAGCGACAACTATATCATGGTTGCCTCTAAACATGTTATAGTTAAATATGACAATAATTTGTTTTTAAATTAACAATAGTATTTCCCTCTTTTCCAAGAGCAACATTCTATGGTTAAAAATCAACCATGCTATTATAAATGTTAAACATATTTTTGTTATTATTAACCAAAACATGTTCAGAGGCTACCATGCTATGGTTGTGCCTTCTTGATGGAGGACTAATTTAACCATAATATGGTTGTCGGTGACAATAATATGGTTAACATAACCATAGTATGTTTACAATTTTATTTAAAAATAGTTTTGTTGGAGGTGACCATATTTAAACAAATTTTTTCTCTGGGTGTGCTAATGCATGTTTTTTTATTTCCGAATCAATAAATTTGCGTTAAAATGGCATCGATTTGTTTTTGCATATTGTTGCATATTTTTAGTAAAAATGCATATTTTAGTTTTAATATGCATTTTTTGCATATTTTGAAATTATTTAGGGATTTTTTTTTTAAATCTTTATATTATAAAAAAAAGGTCTTAAGCAATTTACAAAAAAAAAGTTATTTTTAAAATCAATACAAGATTTTCAAGATTTCGACCAAATATCCTTCTATTTAAACCGATGCAGCCCCTTACATGGTTAAGGCTGGCAATGGGCTTAAAATATTTTATACAAAACTGTTATAAGTTACTTGCTTGGCACATGTTTAGACCGCGTTGCAGAGGAAATTAAAAGCCATTAATGAAATGTATCTCTTGGATCCCTTCCATCGAAGCCAGTTTTACGAAGATGGTGAACCTGGCTAGAATTCTAATCAAAAAACTTTGAACATTTTAAGAATGTTATTGAATATTGATACCGATGATTAGGCAATTAAAAAAGTAAAAGAAATATTAAATTAAAATATCATCAGAAATCAATATTTTTTCGAACTACGGATATACTGGTGAAACAATAACTAAACTGAAGCGATTTAGCTGACTTAATTCTGAAGTGAAATTAATTGATATAAGTCAGAAAGTAATATTAACAATGTGGAAGGCAGAGTAGTCTCACAAATTAAACACAAAATCCAAAACATTTTGCTAAAAAGTGAAGGCTTTAAAAAATAAAATTAATTTCAAATATCCTTGATCTGATCTGGAATTAAAGAGTTATCTAAAAATGAAAATCCTGCAATTGCATTGGCATCCTTTAAGAATTCTGCTATAACTTCGGTTGACGTAGAGAGATCATTTTCTTGTACAAATGTTTTTGCGTCCGAACAGACACAGTTTTACTTTTGCTTAAACAGCGCTTATTTGTTTAAACAAATAACAATTTAATAAAGTTATTTCAGTTCTTAAAAGATATTTAAATAACAATAAATTGAATTTTTAATTTTTTTTTATAATTTAATAATATTAAAAAACGATTTTAAAAGGAAATTATTTGAGTTTTAGTGCATTTTTTATTTTAAAGCATATTTTGGATATTTTAGTGCATATTTTAAGCCCTTATTTTAAATTTTTTTACTGAATGAGAATCTCAGCCCTTTTTATAAACATTCGAGTTGTTTTAAGAAGGTGTTGCCTTAAATGGGATTTCCAAAGGGCCCAGATATGATGGGAGCTAGGTTTTTATATATTTATATCACATATAGTCAGGATAACTTTGCTATTCAGTCAGATCGGTCCATAAATGGCTGAGATATGAGTAAAAAACTATAACTGCTTCTAATTTTTAGCCACACAATATTACTTTTTACAGTCTCCTTAACTTTACTTACATCTTAAATAAGTTTTGTGGACTATTGGTAGTGAAAAGTAGCGAAATCGGTTTCTAAATAACCGAATTGTAGACAAAAACAAAATCCATCCCTTAATTTTCCCTGAAATAATGGTTTTGACACAATGGCGCTTATTCCCTATGAGCCAGGAGAACCAAATATGACTCAGATATTTCTTTTATATAAACAATATTGTGTATCGGTCTATTTGTTTACCTAGTACCCATGCAAGTGTACTTCCGAATTAAGGGTTTGGGTACGATTTTAATTTCCATAATAAAATATTTTATATCTTAAGATTCAGCAACACCGATTATAGCAAACTTTTGAGTCCCTAGCTAGGTCCCATATGCAACTATGGACGCATTAAAACAAAATTATGTTATGAGGTTCAAACTGATAACATAAGAATTATTAACGCCGAATATTATCTAGGTAACTGCATCTATTTGAGATTTTGTTCGTCTTAAAGTGATTTAAGGGAGGGGATTTATATATGACCTACGTTCCTAAACCTAACAGGACAAAATTACATAGTAGTTTTTTTTTTATCAATGCATACCAGTATTTATAAGTCAGTTATGGCACTACAAGCTATTTTCGTGAATAATATTTGTATGGTCGAACATGGACTGATTCCAAAATTAATTTCATAAGATAATTTAGGTTGAAATAAATTATATTTGGGCCAAAGTTTCTCCAAATACCAACATAATAAGATAGTTTTTCGGCACAAACCCTCTATTAGGAAAAAAGTTCGTATGGGGGCTATGTGAAATTATGGGGCGATTCTCAAAATTTAAAAAAAAAACTAATGAACCAAATTTCATTACATTATCTTAACAATTGAGACCTGTACTTTGCGCAGAAGGTCTACATGGACAGACAACCAGCCAGCAGGACCGACGACTCAGATACTGATTCTAAGTCGATCGGTATACTACTACAAATATTTGCATGCGTTCCACACATCAGCATAAATCCATAATAACCTTTTCACTTAAATAAGATCAATATTAGTCATACTATTAAGATTTACACATTAGTCCAAAATAATTTAACAAAAGTAACATTAAAAACCTCGAATAAATTAATAAAAATTAAATAAAAACTTTAAATAATAAGTTATACTTCCATTTATCTAAGGAAGGGGCAAAATGTTCATGCTCATCCTTGGTATACTTTATTTAGTAAATAAAATTCCTGTAATGGTTTCAGATGGCAGTCTGTTTCTCAAATCAGTTCAACAAATGATAATGCCCGTAATTTCTACTAACAGATATCTGGTCGGGTTCGTACCTTACAGTTATCTTTACTTATCTGGTAACACTATTTTGTCAATTTCAACGTAAAATTGCCCCACGTGAAATAACTATCGAAAATCGATGGTTTAAAATACACCATACTTTAACCCGTAGGTAAAAAATAGGTTTTAAAATTCTTTACACAATAGATATCTATACACAGCTAGATATCAATTTGTAGAAATTACGAGCATAAGAGCGCTAAATGTTTCTCAGCTTAAAAATTTTAACTGTTAAAGCAAACACAAAAAATTATTACTTTTTGAAATATTGGAAACATTTATTTCTTCAGGGGGGTTTTTTTTAAAAAAGCCAAAGATATTAGTAAATAAAGCTTCATAGTGACTGAGAATTGCAATCATTAAAAGAGTCATATTTGCAACGATATCAAAGCTTAAACAAAATTCCAACAATAAACAGTGAGTTTATCTCTTCTTACATTCCCCACTACAAAAAATTGGTAATTAAGCACAACAATCAAAATCTTAGCATATTTGATAACTTAATACAGTTATCAAAATGATTTATATCTTATATACTTAGAAACTTCTCCAACTAAAAAAACACGTTTAAAATAGGCTGCCCCAGTAGTAGGGTGGTCGATTATTCGACTTTTCAAAAACCGATTTTCGAATATTCCGAATAGTTGCTATCATAGTTGGGTGAACTGCACTAAATAATGATTTAAGTGCACTGCCACTACATAAAACTGCAAAAATATTAGTTTGCTCTCTTTTTTACCAGCTTTAGTGATGATAGGTATTTTTAAAAATTAGTGATACCACTCATCTTTAGTGAGGCTGCAAATTTTCAATTCATCACTCAACATCAACAAAATGATTGCAATAATTTTGCACTATCACTAACTGTGAGTTGAAACTGCAAACTGTGTGCACTACCCTAATCTATGGTTGCTATTTTAAAACCCCGGTTTTCGGTTAAGCATTTTAAAACGAACCGGTTAATAAAAAGTTTATTTAATTAAAAACAAAAAATTTCACAAAGGTAAGGAACGAACAAAATTCATATTTAGATATATATGACTTAAGGTATGTTCAGACTATGTTAAAGTTGTTACAATTGTACTTTTTTTTTTGGTACATTTTGACCTTCTAAAGTACCGGGGTACTACCGTGACTCATTTGATACAATTTAAAAATTTTTCATAGTTCCCCCTTTTTGAATTTTTAAGTATAGCAAACAAATTATTGAGGTCTTTTCATTACTTTTATGTTGTATGTAATGGGCGCTTAAAAATGCGACTAGTATTTTGGTGTATAGACTTACTCCCCTGTTACAATGTGGCAAGTAAAAGGCAGACAGACGAAGTTTGTTGGTAAGGGGGCGACGCTGTTTGCGTAACTTTACTTTTTTCCTCTCTCGCCTACAAACTTCGTCTGTCTGCCTTTCACTTGCCACATTGTAAAATTGTACCCACAGACGAGGCAACATTAGTCAAAACCTGTGTTACTGCTTTTGTTTCCTTTTTACCACAGAAGATGACACTAAAAGCAAAACATTAGTATTTTGGTTTTTTTTTTTTGAATATAGAAGTACTAAAAGCACTAAAGACATTTTTTATATCCAGTTGTTAATATACAAAATGAGCTGAATGTCCATATGTTTCCTGACATTTCTAGAGTCGTTGCTGGAATTTGATCCATTCCACATTCGTCTGCAAATGCGGAAAGAGTTTTTTCTTTTCGAAATATGATAAAAACTAAGGAAAGAATCAGACTACATGTGCCAACATTATCAAGTCTCATACAAACAAAGAATTGATTAAGATCGACAAATTCATGCTGCTATGATGTAAAAATTCCAAATAAATTATTAACTAAACAAATAAGTGCCGAACTTTGACCTCATATAAATATTCATAAGACTTTTATGTACCTTATTTTATTCATACATATAATGTATGTTAATGTTAAGTTTTATTTTTTTGTGTATAATTGAATTCGAAAAATTGGAATTTTAACATAACTGGCTTGGGCAAAACTAAAATAACCGGTTAAAACAGGTCGAACAATAACCGTTCGAGCTCCCTACCAGGTGGGCTAGTTAGTAGTAAGCGAATCTATCAGTATAAGTGTTGCAGACTTAACTCCCTCCAAAGACTCCGGACTTTTTCACTATAGCGGGCTGAAGGTCTACGTTACTGCAGTACAACAAACAGAATATTTGTAATACTTTAGAACTGTTTGGTGTGCGGTTTATGGGCTGGCGGCATCATCGGGACGTATTTTTCCAAAATGAAGCCGGTCAGGCAGTTACTGTGAATGGTTTACGCTATCGTGAGATGATAACGAACTGTTTATGGCTCGAATTGGAAGATATGGATGTGCACGATATGTGGTTTCAGCAAGACGGTGCCACTTGCCACACAGCTAACGAAACAGTGGCTATTTTGCGCGACAAGTTCAATGGCCGTGCTATCTCACGTGGTAGCGATGGCAATTTTTTCCGACTCAATATCGAAGATTCTTGAGAATTGTCCGGACAGTGAAATCGTTGTTGCTGGTGATTTCAATGTCCACAATTCTTCTTGGCTTCACCACTCGGGCCGCACAACCTATGAAGGCCAATATGTTGAGCTATTTGCTGCACATAATCACCTCGTGCAACTGGTGAATGAACCAACACATATTCCATGTGTTGATGGGCACCAACACAATACCCTTGACCTCTTCCTCTCTTCGCACCCTCAAAAGTACGAAGTAGAAGTTCTAGCACCTCTCGGTAACTCGGATCATTGCACCATTTCTGCCTCTTTTCCGTTCTCCGAACTTCGGAACGTTTCACGACAGGCTATGAAACGATCAAAATTTGTTTACGGAAAAGCACGTTGGGTTGAACTCAACGACTTTTTTCGGCATTTTAATTGGAAACTTTGTTTCGTTGACAATGACGTCAATGCCATGGCGAAAATGGTTGAAAATGTTATTATGCTAGGAATGAAAATGTTCATTCCAGTTAAAAATGCTTCGAATAAACCTAGATCTAAATCTTGGTTTAATCAGACGTGCAAATCAGCAGTCAGATCCAGAGAGGAAGCATTCAGAAATTGGCGTGACAATAAAACCGCTGATACTGAATTGCTACGCAAAATGGCAAGGTCGTCGTGTGCCAAAGTGCTAAGACGGGAAAAAGCTCTTCACGAGCAACGTCTTCGTGCTGAAGTTCTTACTGCTCCCCGGGGCAGTAAAAGCTTCTGGTCATTCGTTAAAAGAGTAAGGGTTAATGCTAGTTCTTCAATACCAACTCTTTTAAAGGATGGCCAAACATTCACGAACCTGGTTGATAAGGCTAATTGTTTTGCCGAATTATTTGCAAATAATTCTAACTTACCAGATAGCAATCAACCACTACCCGAACTCGAAAAAGTATCCGTAACTATGCCAAAAATATTTTTTCGGGCTCGAGCTGTTAAAAAGGTTCTTGCGGATCTCAACATAAACAAGTCTCCTGGCCCGGATGGTATACATGCACTGGTCTTGAAGCAGTGCTCTTCGACGCTAGCTCGTCCCTTAGCAAATCTTTTCAGCACTTTATACCATGCTGGTGAATTTCCCGCCTGCTGGAAAGTTGCTAATGTAACGCCAATTCCTAAAAAAGGAGTGGCTAATAACCCTGAAAATTACCGCCCAATTGCAATCTGTTCGGCACTTTCCAAAGTTATGGAGAGTATGGTAAATCACCATCTTGTAAAATTTTTAGAGTCAAATTACCTACTAAGCGACCGTCAGTATGGCTTTCGTAGAGGTCGTTCTACTGGAGACCTACTGGCCCTGTTATCAGAAAAATGGTGTCGTTCCATTCACCATTTTGGCGAAAGTAAGGTAATTGCTTTAGATATTTCCAAGGCGTTTGACAGAGTCTGGCATGGTGCACTCTTGTCTAAACTTGTTGCATTTGGTGTCGGTGATAATTTCTCTCGATTTATATCGAGCTTTCTCAGAGATCGCACTATACGGGTTGTTATAGATGGGGTTTCATCAAACGAGTTCAAGATTCATTCAGGGGTACCGCAAGGCTCCGTTCTTTCTCCTACTCTATTTCTTATTTTTCTAAATGACCTCTTATGTCAAACTTCCAACCCTATCTATTCTTTTGCTGATGACAGCAACCTTTGCCATTCGTATTCATTTGGTTACAGACCAGGCGTGTCCGATGTTTGTGCTATGAGACAGAACATGAATGATACGCTTGGCCGTGACCTAGACATAATCTCAGAATGGGGTCGTGCGAATAGGGTCGAATTTAATGCCCGAAAGACCCAATGTTGCGTACTGACGCATAAACGCGCGACGGATCAAGGTGCCTCATCTGTATGTATGAGTGGTATAAATATTGAGGAAACAGAATCTCTTGATGTTCTGGGCATGAGGATACAATGTGATGTCCGATGGACTGAACATATATTTAAGGTGTCGAAAGAAGCATTCAAGTGCCTCGGTTTTTTGAAACGGTGTAAGATATACTTCACTCCATCTGATCTCCTTACTATTTATACCACCTATATCCGACCGCGAATGGAATACAACTCTCATGTGTGGGCCGGTGCTTCAAAGTCTATTTTGGAGCTTCTCGACCGCGTGCAGGAGAGGGCGAAGGTTCTCATCGGCGACAGTAGGGTATCCAATTCTATTGACTCCCTTGAGCACCGTCGCAATGTGGGTTGTACTTGCCTATTTTATCGTTACTACAACGGGATGTGTTCTGACGAAATTAGGGATTTGGTTCCCGAAACCCATAGCTTTGTTCGTAATACACGTTTTTCCTCAAGAGCCCATCCTTTTGTGGTCGATTGGCCGGTGAATCGTACAACGCATTACAGGGAAAATTCGTTTTTTGGCCGGACTGTTCGTATGTGGAATAACCTTCCTGCTGAAGTCTTCCCTCTCACTTACAACATGAATAAGTTCAAGTCGAATGTTCACAAGCACTACTCCCTCTTTCCTCCTTCCCATAACCTATTTTCCTAGTTCCAACACAATGCAATGCATTAGTAGGGGTCATCCCCTGAGTGCTGGTCCTAACAAAAAAAAAAAAAAAAAAAAAAAAAAAAAGCCAGCAACAATTCAAGAGCTAAATGATGATTATGCCTCACCGTCATCGAAAATTTGGACCATCGAATGGATGTCTGCCGCTGAGGTCGCGGCGGCCATTTGGCCGATATTTTGTTCCGTGCATAATTGAACCATACCAATTTTATCATAATAAAAACAAATGACAATAATTTCCAAAATGATTTGTGTTTTATTCAAAATCAACATCGGCCCTTAAAATTTAACCACCCTTTATTAATAGGCAAGTCGATTTTTTTTGCTCCCTTTTACGCCAACAATAAACATTGGATTTTAACAAATGATACATCATTCAAAAGATATTTTCTGGCAGAAGTGCACAATTGAAACCGGTTCTATTTATTTGGGAGCTATAGGCGTTAGAAATTGTTACATATATATAGAAAAACTTCGTGTACGTGTGAGTAAAAAAAAATGTGAACAAATAACAGCAACAGTATGCTTTGTTTTTGTGTTTACACAGTAAAAACAACAACACCATAAAAAGTTTTCTCCTATGCCTTAAATTTGATAACAGTCAGCGTGACCAGATCTTAAAATTTTTTACAGCTAAATCTGGCATTAGACATGACCAAAAAATGGTAAAAATGATTTTTAAATGCTAAAAATGTTAAAACTTTGTATTCGGAACTAAATATGTACATTTTAGTGACTTATTCATTACCGAAATTAAAATACCTATATGGTTATATTTAAATAAGTGGGTAGGTTTTGGTAAAACATCAGATAGATACAGATACACATGTAGTTGAAATTAAATTTTTAATTTATTGGGCCCATAAACTTCTGATACTTTCAAAATTGAAACGATTTTATTTCTATGCTATACAAAATTGTTCACATAATTATATTTCTTATAGTTTTAGAAGAGTTGAATGCACACGAGTCATTTGGTTATGCAGCCACACGATTGGGGTATTAAAAACTGTGAAAATTGGTACATTGCGGCAATCGTGTGATCGCAGCTTAAGGGTTTGTTGTTCGGTTCCCTACAAAACAAATACTGTTTTAAGGGCCCAATTTACCACACAATCGTTTGAAAAAATTAAGGAGCATGTTTGTGTGAATATTAAGAATTTGTAATAAATAAATAAACTGTCAGCTAAACACTCAAATTCTAGGAAAGACGAAATACTTGGTTCCTTTTTTGAGGATTATCATGGCAGCACCGTGATCGTACAGCAAACTTTTTTATTCACTTTCCTTTTTTATTTTAATTCACATTTTTTACAATTTGTAGACAATTTTTTTACTCACAAATAATTTATATTTTTTAGTATCTATTTTTATTTTTTACTTCAGTGCTGCCAAGTTTATTTTTGATATGAGAAAAACAATTGATAACAATTTGATATCAAATTGATAAAACTTGTAGGTCAAATGCTTATATTCAAATCATTAGCAATTTGATCAAATCAAACAATTGAAAGTGGTTTGAGAATTGTGTTTGATGTCAAATGATAAAGTCATTTAATATCAAAGGTTTGACTTCGTGTTTGTTGGGTACTTTTACAATCGTAATTATCATAATAGTGTGCGTTTTGCCCACCTCTTTTTTTAAGATATATAATTCCAATACACTTTTGAAACAACTACTACCTAAGCGGCAATCGTGTTTTCCCAGCTTTAAATTGGAGAACAGTAGAAAATAAGAAATAAAAATGAGACAGACAATTATAAATATTTTGTTTTCTGTTTGGAAGAGTTGGTGTTTTACCGTTGATTTTTTAAATTTTTTTGCATATGAATAAATTTAAATGTTACCGTTGATTTCTTAAAATTTTTTGCATATGAATATGCTATTTCAATGTTACATTTAGTCAATTCACAAGGTATCCTAACATGTCATATTGTCAAAATGTCCTAATATTTCACAATGGCTTAAAAATATTGTTGTACGGCTCTGCCGCTCAGCGCTGGACTTTTCTGATTAATTACGACAGCACAATAAACACAGCAAGCAACGTTCTATTTATTTAAGACACTTTTTGTTAACAAACCAACAACAATATTTTTAAACCATTGTGAAATATTAGGACATTTTGACAATATGACATGTTAGGATACCTTGTGAATTGACTAATTATTAGCATGGTTTCATTGTAAAGAATGGGCTTATTATATTTTTCTAAAACAATAAGGTGGATCAGTAATTATTTACTTACAACCTGGCCCACAATGTCGACAAGAACATTTCTTTCTTATATTTATATTGAAAACAAAAACAAATTTAAATTTTTTATTATTGTTTTCAATATAAAAATGCGAAAGAAATGTTCTTGTCGACATTGTGGGCCTGGCAGTTAATTTATAATTGTATAAAATAATACAGTCCTCAACAAATTGAATGATGATACTGACATCTTAGATGTTTCTTTTAAGTGTTCAAACCCACGTACTTTTCGACCTTTTTACCGAATCAAAAGCTATTTTTGGGAGTGGGTTTTCAGTCAGAGCTATAGTCCAATATGGACCAATTTCTCGTAAGATAAACTGAGTTGCAATACAATAAATGTGGGTCCAATTTAATCTAAATACCAACATTATTAGACGGTACAAATATTAATTCCGGAGAGAATTTTGAATGAGGACTATGTGGAACTATGGTCCGATTCTCACTATTTGCAATATGCATAATTTTTTTATTTACCCACACTGCAATAGGTGGAGAGGATATTATGGGATTGTACTGATGAATGTAACAGAAAAGCATATTGGTTCTGGACCCCGCCAATCGGGGAACCAATCGAATAAGTCCGTTTGGCTGGCTGGCACACACTAAACAAAGTCGTTATTTCTAGATTGCAGTCGATTGTGTCGACTGCTGGCCCATACTAGTTGAAATAAATTGGTGAAATTGGCTATTAGTGTTTTATTTTTTTTTTAAGAGCTTGAGCTTTTGATCCTTCGGTAGTTCTAAATATTTTTTTCTAAAAACTAAAATTTTTTAAAAATTAAAAATAGTTGTTACAGCACTCGCTTAACTTTCGTTCATATTTTTCTTTTTATTTTATGGTCTACACATTTTTTGAATTGTTTTATACATAACAATAAGCGCAGTTTATTTAGTGATGTCCGTCTGTCCGTCTGTTTTTCTGTATATCTGGTTGTCAATACACAACATCCGACAAAATATGGGCGGTATTTAAAAAGTGGGCTTGGCACTAAATATATTGATTTATATCTAAAGAAAAGTATTAATATAACTTTCTGTTCTTATCGCACCATGTTGAAGGGCATATAAGATTCGGCGTAGCCGAATATATCACTCTTATTTTTTATTTTTTTTTTTATTAAAATTCGTTTGGTAATACCTGTTCTTCTTCTTCCTTCGTGCAGGAAAAATAAAAACATTTTTCTCACAAAAAATCTCTCTCACTTTTCCAAACTTTGAGTACGGGAACTGTTTGTAGTAAGATTGGGAACCTGCCGGCTCTCAACGTTGAGTGATCGCACCTATTATACCGATCGACTTAGAATCATTTTCGACCTTGTGCGAAAATTACAGGTCACGATTTTGGAGATTATTTTGTGAAATTTGGTGCGTAGGTTGTAATTGACAGAAGGGCCAAGAATATAGAAAACTGTGAGAATCGGTCCATAATTTTACATAGGCCCCATACAAGCTTCGTGCCGGAAACCATCTAATTGTGTTAGTATTTAGATTCAATTTAGTCCAAGCTTATTTTATTGGCATCTTAATCATTTTACAATTGGAATTGGCCCATATTTGATCATGGCTCATATACAAATATTACTCCCGAAAAAGCTTTTAATGCTTTAACTTTCTTGTAAATGTTGGTATTGACATACAAATTGGCGACAATCACTTTGACGATAGCTTCTATATCATGAAAAATTCTTGTGCTGGTAGATCAAAAATTCATCATAGGTCCCATATAAATCCCTTCCTAAAATCACTTGAAGTCAAAAAAAAAAATCTCAGATAGATGAAGATATCTAAATAATATACGGCACAAAGAACTTTGACATGAATTTTAACTTCATAACATAATTTTGTTCTGACGGGTACATGATTGCCCATGGGTCCTAATTAGGGTACACTCTCAAAAACTGGTTTTAAATACTGTGGTGTAGAGTATCATATGGTCGTCCTTGACCGACTATACTCTCTTGCTTGTTTTTGTGTTAATGTTTTTGTTGTTTCTTTAGTGCTACCATTTGTATTAGTTCACCTTGCTTCTTACCATTAGCAACTATTGCATATATTTATTCGAGTAAATTAATTTTCAATAAAATTTTGAGTTATTTTAAACATTATATTTAACCTTTTTTTTTTTTTGTTGTATCTTACAAATATTTCATACAAATATAAATGTTAATACATTGAGCATATAGATTTTATAGATTATTCGTTAAATTCAAAATGATATAAATTTTTTTTTTCTCCATAATTTTTTAATTCTTTAAAGAATATATTTTTTTTAACTTAAAATTATAACATTTAAAATAAAAATTAAAGTAAATATTTGAATAAAAATTATAATACAATTGCATAAAAAATTACCCCAATTTTGTGTTGTTTCAAAAAAATTAATTCGTTACAATTTTCAAAAAAAAAAAAGAAAACTTCTCAAATAATAAATTTCGTTGGTTTGTTCGTTTGCCATTTATTGTAAAATAGAAATCAAAAACAAATATTATTCGGTTTTCTGTTTTTCTAACAATAAAATAATTAAATTTTTAATTAAAATTATGATATGTGTAATATATATGTTTGGTTGTGCGCCGTGTTGCTTTGAAATGTTTTAGAAAAAAGTTCATAATTTACATTTAAACGTATTTTTTTTTAAATTAACTTTTATAACTACAGTCTTAAATTTGTTATAAAAAAAAAGTAAAATGTTTTATTTAAACTTATAATTAAATACAGTTTTGTAACTAGCTTCTACTCATTTTGTGGTTGTTTTTATAAAAAATAATAATACAAACATTTATTTATTTTATAAAAAAAAAACTAACTTAAAATTCTAAAAAAAAGATCATTTTTTTTATTAAAAACTAAAAATATAACTCTTTTAGAGTTTTTTTTTTTTTTTGTAAATAGTCGCAAAAATGCTTTGCAACTGTAATTATTTTATTAAAAATATAAAAACCTATAAAAGAGCATTCGTTAAAAAAACTGTCAATCAAACTTAATCAATCGCCTTCTGTTCGCTGTTTACGCTCTCTTTTAGCTACAAAGTTTTTTTCTCATTAACAATTCATGTAGTTGTGATCATCTCCACCACTTGCTTCTTCTGTTTTCTCATCTTGCTGTTTGGATTCATTTAGTTTCACAGCTGCTGCCTCTAAATCATCCCCTATATTTTGATAAACTTCAGCCTGGGTCTCTACACTAGCTACTTGTGGCGCTGCTATGGGCGTTACTGACTGCTTGGGTTTAAATGATGAACAAATTGGTGTAGCTTTGGTTAATTTACCATAAATGATATTCGATCTTTCATTCAATTTAATTGTCTGCAAAGTAACACCATTTTGATAATTGTGCTCCTGTTCCTGTTTGGCTTCCATAATGGTGTTCAGATAATTATTGCTGGTGGAGGATGATATATTTTGACTGTTATACACAGGTATATTTGAGGGGAACATTTGATAGTGTTCAGATGAGGTGGGACTAGTGGGGGTATTGAGTCTGGTGCACGAAGACATGGGGGAGGGAAAGGTTATTTGATGCCTCTCATCGCCCGGTGTGGAATTAGGTGTGAAAATGGGCCTAGGTGGTGGAGGCACTAAATAATTATCCATTATCGAGCCAGGGGAACCTAAACGACAGCCAAAACGTCTATCATCATGATCGGAATGAGTGCCAGAGTCTCCCAAAGAAGTGCCGCTACAATTGCTGCCCGTGCTTAGGCGTCCTGAGGAAGATGACGAAGATACTGATTGTAAACTCAAAGAGCTTATGGGTCTTGCTGAGGACTTGAAACTAGAGGAAGTTGTAATGGAAGATTTAGTCTCATCTAAAACACTGTCTACACAAGAATTCTTTTCTTGGTGTAAATTGGAGTTGGATTTATGTCTAGAGAACAATTTTTTGAACTTGTCAAAGGGTGTCTCCCGTTTAAGATGACTTCTCACTTGATCTTGTATACGCTCATATTCTTTTCTCAGTTGATCAATTTGCTCCTGTTTCTCACGGAAACTTTGTTGCACATCATTGCGATGCTTCCATTTCTCCACTAAAACCTCGACTTCGCGTATGGATAAGACATTATTCTTAAAGTCATGCATAATTTCGGCTAATTCATCATCCACATTAGAGCGGGCTGAACTGGAAGCATCCGAAGCTGAACGTTTTAAAGTGCCGTAGGTGGGTTGGTGGGCCAGGCGTTGCAAAGAACCCATGCGGTTTAGACTATGACGTGATTGATGTAAGTGTTCCTCTTCAACAGGACGATTAGAGGGTTGGAATAAATAATTGCCATCATCGTTGTTGACAGGTGATAGGGGTTGTTTCGATTGCTGTTGCTGCTGCAGTAGTTGTTGTTGTTGTTGTTGACAGGCTACAGGCACGTTTGAGGGCTGCATTACATAATCATTATTGGCTGTTGTACTGGTGCAATTCTCCAATAACTGAGAGCATTCCTGGCTAAATTTATCTGTCTGATAAATAGGAGCATCGGTCACATCTTTTGAGACCTTATTTTGTTCCTTAGAGGCATAGTATGGGGGTTCACTGATTCTCAGTTCATTGCTCGTTATTTCGCCGGTGGTTATAACTTTGTTGCTATCGAAATTCTTGCAAACATCGGCCGAGGAACCTTGTAAATTTTCCTCTTCTGTCTCCACACTGATATAGTTCAGATTTGACACGGCCATAGTTTCACATTTTGTTTTATTTTCTGGTGAATTTTCACGATCCGAACCACTAGACATTTCCATGTATTCCGCCTGCTGTTGACCCTCAGTCACTTGACGGTTTTTAGGCGACTTGGGTGATTTGGGTTGCTTTGGTTTGGGAGAAGTGGGATAAGATTTAACTGCCTCAATCACTACTTTGGTGGACGTTGACTTGCTACTGCTACAAGAATTATGATTATTTTTAGATTCTCCACTAATGCCTTTAAAATAATGATACATCGTGGTTAGTTCATGGAATTCCGAAAAACTCATTATATTGCGTGACAATTTATGATGACCCTCCATATCGGCCAGTTCGGCTGGAGTCTTGCCAGCACAATTGCGTATGCCACAGGCTGTATCACCCCCGGGACATTCCATTAATTGCATACACAAACGATTTAAGCCCCAACGGGCAGCAAAGTGCAATAATGTAGGATATTCTTCTGGGCTGGATTCTCTCAGACTTAGGAAATGATTTTGTTTTTGTTCATAGGGTCCATTTAATAAATGGAAATTGGGTGGCATATTCTTTTGAAAACATTGCAATAAATGAACATCTAAATCTTCCTTTTCCGTAGGACCAATACCCAAGGCATGACACATAAATTCAATGGGAGAATCTTCTGAACGCAGTAGTTGTTCCAATTCACGTAAACGTGATTCACATTTAATGGGGCGGGCTCCCAGCGATTTGTGATTCTTTTCTAAACGTATCTCCACCATGGTGGAAATTTCCATGCACGACTCTGTTAATAAAAATAAGTTATAAAAGTGTAAATATATTTTTTTTGCTTAAATAAAGAAAAAAATCTCTTACCCGGTATGGCAAACTGCACTGTATAGGGATTACGACATTTGAAATTTCTTATTTCTATTAATTCTCCAGACTTTTCTACAACAATCTTCAAGACATCATCTTTTTCCAAGGGATCATTTAACATGGCCACCACTTTATTTTGTCCAATTTTCACTTTTTTCGGTAAAATGGTAAAACCATCCGAACACGAAGAGAAACTACGAGAAATACTCGAACCAGAATCATTACATACAGGACGTTGACACAAAGCACGACCCAAAATATCCGTGGCTATGCCCAAAATATTACTAATCTGGGCCTGATCATTGTCCCGTATAACACAGCGGCGCCATCTTAAGTAATTAGGTAGAGCTGGAAAGTTTTTTTAAGGAATCCATAAGTCCTTGGAATTCAAATTTACTTCTAAAAAAAACTTACCAGTTTTGTGGATCTCCTTAACTTTTTCTTCGGTAACATCTAGCAAAATGCCTAAAACCTTTTCAACTCTGACTATGCTGAGTAGTTGGGACATTAAAAGAGAGTGCGACAAAGCCAAAAGAGCGGGGCATAAAATAATGATTTGTAAGGCAGTGTTTTGATATTTATAAGCAATCTCATCACTAAATGGACCATCTTCGATTTTAATATGCAAAAAGCTTTAAATTAAAAAGATTTTTTTTTGTAATTTTTTTTTATATTTAGGGGAAATTTAAAACTTACTTGAAAGGTTTGCGTCCACGTTGCTTAGTTATTTTATCAAAATGATTTTTGAGAAAATTCGCTCTTAAAATTGCTCTTTCACTGTGCTTGGCTGTTACTATTAGAATATCATCCATGTTGTAAGAACCGGTAGAGCTGGTCATGCTGTTGCTCATGGTGCCACAGTTGTCTAAAAAATAAATTTCAATTTAAAAAAATGTTTCTAATAAAGTCAATTTCTTTTTCGATATGTTTTTACTACTAGGTAAATTTAGAAATACACACACAAACACACACATTCTCGCACAAATCTGATATTTTGGATAAATATTTTGATAAGAATTTTCCAAATTTTGTGGTGGCGGTGTTAAGAGTGTGTTGTTTGCATAGAATTGATTTCTTTATATTTTTTTAACGATTGGGAATGGCAAACAAAAACAGAATTGTTTCTATGTGTATATAGATTTATTTGTTTTGACGATTTTTTACATGATTCTTAAAAAAAAATACATTGTGGGAAGCACAAATGTCAACAAAAAAAAAAACCGCGATAAGAAAATTTGAAATCTTTTCTTTAAGAGTTACATATATGTATAGTTGTTGTTGTTTTTTTTTTGTAAGAAGCAGCCTATGAAACTTTTTATTTTATTTTTGCAGTTGTTTTTAAGACATTTTTCTCCATATGTCACTTGCCACTTTGCTGCCTATAAGGGGTGTTTTTTTTAGAGGCAAAGAACTTTTTAAAAAATAAAACACAACAAATTCAATGAAATGACCAAAATTTGGGCTTTATCAGCTTACAAATTGCATGGCCTTTAATGTTTATAGCGTATGGCCTCCGCGACTACGTTTTATGATTGCCATTCTGTCGGTCCAATTTTGTACCACTTTTACGAGTATAAAAACAGAGAAAAAACATTTTTCAATATGATCACCTCCAACAAACCTATTTTTAAAGAAAATTTTTAAACATGTTATTGTTAATTTAACCATATTATTGTTACCGGTAACCATATTATGGTTGCCTCTAGACATGTTATGGTTAATTATAGCAAAAATATGTTTAGCACTTACAAAAGCATGGTGGTTTTTCAAACATGTTGCTCTTAGAAAAGAAGAAAAAAAAACTATTGTTAATTTAAAAACAAATTATTGTCATATTTAACCAATACATGTTTAGAGGCAACCATAATATGGTTCTGGCTTCTTGATGGAGGACTAATTTAACTATAAAATGATTGCCTTTGACAATAATATGATTAAATTAACCATAATATTTTTAAAAATTTTCGTTAAACATAGTTTTGTTGGAGGTTACCATATTGAAAAATGTTTTTTCTCTGCGTCTACTAAAAGATTGTTAATTGTGCGTCGAATGTTGGCTTCTAAATTATCCATTTGACGTACCCCACAAAAATGACTCCAAAGGTGTCAAATTACGCAAACGAAGATATTGATTGGAAACTCAAAGAGCTTATGAGTCTCGCTGAGGACTTGAAACTAGAGCAAGCTTTAATGGATGATTTAGTCTCATCTAGAACAGGGTCTACACAATAATTCTTGTCATATTGTAAGTTGGAAATAAAATTAAGTCTAGAGAGCAATTTTTCGAACTTATCAAAAGGTGTCTCCCCTTTAAGATGACTTCTCACTTGATCTCCATAAAATGTAGCCCAAAGGTGTCAAATCATACGAACGAGGTGGCCAATTTTCAGGTCCATTTCTTGAAATAGTTCGGCCACCAAAAGTTTGGCTGAATGAAGTGATGGTTTTACGCACTGAATGACAAGTTCTGTCGTTTTTTGGAACCATTTCTCCTCCAAATTATTTGCAATAACATAAGGAATAAGAAAACTACGAATTATTTGCTTGTAGCGTTCGTCATTCACGGTAATGTTGGCAGCCGTTTCGGATTTAAAGAAAAATGGGCTGTTGACGCCTGCGGCTTGTAAACTGCACTAGACAAGAACGGAGCGTCAAGGTTCTCACTAGGACTGTGCTCTCTCCATAAACGTCAATTCTGCTTGTTTACATACCCGTTAAGCCAAAAATGAGCCTAATCGCAAAACTTGACGAAGTGCGCTATAAGTTTGGCGAACAGAACGCCAATTTTGGAAATAAATTTTCACGATTTGTAAATGTTGTTCTGGTGTAATATTTTGCATGGTGATTTTCCAAAGTATACTGATAAAAAAAAGTCAAACACATTTCATTAGTACTCAGGAAAAAACCTTGCTCCAATTAAAGCATTAATCGAAAATAAAATCAGTTTTAATGAGGACGATTCTATAAGAATCTTTAAGGAAGATCTAGAAATATCAGCGAATAACGAACCAGTCACTATTTAAATTAGCTACATCACAAGACAAGCCTCACTTGCAAGATGTAAACAAAGTGTCTTGCAATCCAGTTCACTCAAATCAATTGATTTCATGTAGCGATGATGGTAACATTAAAATATGGAAGTACACTGAATAGATCTGAAACGATTTGCTAAATAAGATAAAATTTTCTAAAAATTAATTTTTAACTAAGAAATACAATGTACATTTTCAGAATAAAGTTTTAAGAAAAAAATGATATGAAAAAAAAAAAATTAATCAAGTGAATTAAACGTATAATCATGGGATTTAACCGTTTAATCAAGTTAAACATTTACCCCCATATTCATAAAAAATATTTTTGATTAATAAAAGTTTTATTTAACAAATTTTCATAGAAAATTCGTTTCATAAGCCTGCAATAAACCTAAAATATTTTTTTATGAATATGGGGGTTAATTGTTACTATTAATTTGTTTACTGGTGCAAATTAATAGTATCAATTAAACTTCAATTGATTAAACGTTTAATTCACTTGATTAAATTTTTAAATAAAAATGATTTTATTTTTAGCTAATGCTTTAATTGGGGCAACATTTTTTTCTGTGTATGACAGTTATCCTTATCGGAAGTTCTAAGTTCTGTAAAAAAAAACACCCTTTGCATATATTCCATACAACATGATGTTTGGTTGTTGCTCCAGTCTTCATACAACTGCATATTTAGTTTTATCTTTTTTATGTCAAATGAAAGTAGACCCTTTTATTTCTTTAAAACAAAATAAAAGAAAAAAATAAAAAATCTTCTTTAGGGAGTGTCTGTTATTAAAATTGTTTCTGCTATAATATTTTATGCAATTTTTAAAAATCCTACATAATTTTTAAAATATTTTTAGTTTTGCAATTTTCTAGTTATTTATATCATTTAGTGTTAGTTGGTGGAATTCTTGTTGGTTCCATATGATCAAATTTTATATTAGCAGTCAGTGTGTGCTACGGAAGGATTATTATGCCAGACAGATGACAAAATCAAACCGGCAAAGTTGATGGCTTTTTTTATGAGCCATACAAAATTGGAGTAGACAAATTAGTAGGAATTTTGATGGAAATAAATATGTACTTACTAAAACTTAAAATATATAAAATTCTTAGAAAAAGAAAAATCAAATCATTTCAAAGTAAAAACAACTCTGAAAGTATAGTCGGTCAAGCCCGACCATATGATACCCTACTCCACAGCATTAAAAACTAATTTTCGTATGTGTACCCTATTGGACCCGCCAGAACAAAATTATGTTATTAGGTTAAGATTCAATTCATCATTTTCTTATGCATAATGAAAGGTTAG
The DNA here is from genome assembly GCA_943735925.1 of Pollenia amentaria. Taxonomy (NCBI): domain Eukaryota; kingdom Metazoa; phylum Arthropoda; class Insecta; order Diptera; family Polleniidae; genus Pollenia; species Pollenia amentaria. The sequence continues at coordinate 192,653,219 of OX031006.1, forward strand.
GTCGAAAAGAGGGGTGTGATGCATCCATTCCCATTTGGGTATACACCTACGCCAATTTGGAATGTTGTGCGCTCTAAAGGAAGAGTTTCTTCTATCCATAAGCAAAACCCGGCTTTAATACACCTTAAGAACATATTCGCCTCTATATTAATTTCAAAGGGTTTCTATTCTATTAAATGTTTCTAAAGAATTATCCCTTTCAAATTTGTCGCTCTTAATGCGATAAAAAGCGGAACATTTGCACAAGTATTGCTACATTGCCTCTGACTCTTCGCCACAAGCTCTAGAAGCTGTATCGTTGGATAATCACATGTGGGCTAAATGAGTTAGGACTTCTGTTATCCTGCCGAACGTAGTGTCCTGTCATCTTTTATCATTAAACTATACACAGAAAAAATTATTAAATTTCTCCAGTCACCAAATTTATTCCAAATTCATAATATCAAGCAAACAAGTTGTTGATTTAGCACCTATTACCAAAATGATTATATGATTACTCAAAATTTTAAAAAAATATTTTCAATAAATGATATTTTTTGATCAAAAAACTTTGCCATTTCAAACAATGTGTTAATTTAGTTAAATAAATATTGACAATTCCCAACAAAAATTCAATTAAAATTTTTGTTATTTAATTAAAATTTTAATTGATTTTAATTAGTATTGTGGTTATTTTATTGAACTGTAAAATAGATAATCATTCATTCAAAAAGCAAATTTCGATCTACCAAAGTGAAATACCATTTGGTTTAAGGATTGATGTTTGACTATTGACCTCGCCCGTCCTCAATAGCCGAGTGAGTAAAACGGCAAACCCCACCGACGAGATTGTGTGGTTAAAATCGAAACTAGTCTGGGCAACCTGTCCGTGAACGCCTGGGTTCAAATCTCAGCGCAGTCAAGAATGAAAAATTATCAATAAAAAAATTTTAATTAATTTCATGTTGTAAAATTCCTGTCTTCATAAAAATAATTTAATGAAAATTAAATTCAATGAACTTAAGCCTAATTAAAAATATCTAAATTTTAATTGATTATTTATTTTAAAACCACTAAAATATTAATTAAATCAAAATTAAATTTTTAATTTTCTTTCAACTAAAAAAATAATTGATTCAATTATCACATTAATTAAATTTAAATACTTTTTAAACCATTTTTTTAATTGATAAAACACTTTTTTCTGTGGAAAATTCAAAAGAAATATCAAATATGAGAAATTAGTTATATTTTTTTATGTTGATAAGTTTCAAAATTTTTGTTGCTGATTAAACAAAATTTGTTGTTGATTAAACAAATAAAATTTTGTGAGTAAATCGCCCATTAAATTCATTAACAAAATTATTGAACAAAAATATTTAATTAAATTAAATAAAATTTGTTGATGTTAAGAAAGAATGCGTAAAAAGGCGAAAAAAAACATATTTAAATTAATTTTCTTTGATTGAAAATCCGCAAAATAATTTTGTTTATATTACGAACGAGATTTATTTGTCACGCAAAACGGCTGTATTTTTTAATATTTTTTGAATATTTCGTTTGCTTACATTATTTTTTATTTACGATTAGCTTTTTGATCCTTCATGTGAATTTTTATTTTTGTAAAAATTTGTTTAATATGTTAAGAACTTTTTGATAGTTTCTATAATTTTCGTTAACATATTATTAAATATAGACTTTTAAACTTTGCAGTTTTTTAAATTTCCTTATTTTCTTTAAGCAAATCTTAAAAAATTTTAATTATGCATTCCATTTTTTCAATATTGAATATTTATTTTATTTCTTTTATTTTAGTATTTTTTAACCTAAAATCCCCACATAAATTACCTGTTTTTGTAATTTTTTTTTTTTTTTTTTTTAAAAAATCTCTACATAATCCACTTAATTTTATTAAAATTTACACAAACTTGCTGTGCTTAAATTGTCTGGTTAATAAATTAGACATTTAAATCCTTTTGAATATAAGCGTTCTTTTTTATTTTTGTTTAACGTTTGTAAAACACTTTTAATAATGTTTTAAATAAATTTACATAAATTTAGTCACGTTTTAAACATTTAAACACAAACAATTTCTTCTTCGTTAACATGAAATAAATTAAAAAAAAAAAAAAAAAAAACAAATCTTAACAAATTTTGTTGACACTGCTTAAAAGGAAAATTTATTTGACTAAAATCAAAGCACTCAAATGGATCTGAATTTGATTTTGATGCTGCTGCTGTTTGACGAAGATGTTTGTTTGCTTGTGATGTTGTCGCTGGGCCCAGCGCACAATTACTGAAATGGTTGCATCAAGAGGCAAATGTTGAACTTTTTGACACCCACCATACAAAAATATATCAACAAAAAATCAGACGAAGGCGAAAAAAGATACCGAGGAATGAATGGATGGTCTACAAACAAGCAGGCAGACAGAATGACGGACGGACAGACAGATATTGAAACAGAAGCAAAGAAAATTTTATAAAAAAAATGCAGTTAACAAAACAAAAATATAATACTTTTTTTGCTTTTATTTTGACAGTTTGTTTGTTTTTTTTTTTCCTTTATAAGAGCATTAAATACAGGGAAGAGGAGGAAAATAGAAAGAGAGAAGAAGAATCTTAATGTCACTTCATGGTTTTTTGCAAAAACAATCCTTCCTGTTTCTTTTAGTTATCAAAATTATGTTTTAAAGGGTGAATTTTTATTTGAAATCTTTTACTTCTCCTGTTCTTCCCTTTTCCAATTTTTGTTAAAATGTCACATTTCTTTTATAATTAACTCTAGACAGACCCAGAGACAGACTTATATTCTCTGCTTTACAGAATTGTCTTTTTTGTTCTCAATTTTTGCAAAATAAAAAAAAACAATTTTAAACAAACATCTGTTAAGTGTTATAGACAGATTTTTTGTCTATATAAATAATAAAAACAACAACAGCAACAAATAAAATAATATAATTTAGCGGCATTTCAAGACTCAGAAGAAGAAATTTTTCCCCTTTTTCTTCTCCCTAACAAATGATCTTGTTTTTGCACAATTGTTTTAAGTTGCCTTCGTAAGTCAAGTGTTTTTAAAATTGCAAAAAAATTTATTTTAAACGATAACGAATTTTAGAAACGCTACATAATACACGTTTTGAATTTAATGGTGCCAATCCAATATTTTTCTTCAAAGGGGTCTACGTGACGCCGAAACCGGCGCATTGACAGAGAAAGTGCAACACCGGTTTCTCCTCCTCCTCATCCTTACAGTTTCTGAGACAATGTAACCCAGGACCAATACAATTAAATGGAATTTTCTAAATTTTTCAAGAAATTTTGAACTTTGAGGAAATACATATTAAAAAAAATTCCTAGATTTTCCCTTTTAGGGGTTTTTTTTAATTTAAATATAATTTCCATTCAAACTTTTTCAAAGTAATATAATAAAATATATATGAAATATAATGTTCTTTAAAAAAGTTTCATATCGATTCTAAAAGTTCCCAATTTATGAAGAAGAACCTTTAGTTAAAATAACATTTCAATATTTTCTTTAATTTCTTTTTTAAATATTTCAATTTTGTCAGAAAAAAGATCAATTAAACTATTATATAAGATTTCGATAATCGTAACAAGACCTTTCGAAAAGTGAAATATATTTTAATCATGTTTACAAAATTTACATAAAATTTCCCTTTTAAATATGAGCTGCAGCAAGTTTCAATTGCAACTTACTTATTTACAAAAAATATTTCTAGTTTTCTTAATTTAATTGAAATTTCCCAAATTGTTTTTAACTTATAAGAAAATATCCTTTAAGGGAAATTTAAATTTTTAAGAGATTTTTTTTATAAAAAGTTGTTAAATTTAATCTTTTGCTAAGTTTTTTTTATGGAGCAATTTTGAAAAATCTTTTTAAAAAATAAAAAAAATCCCTTTTAGGGAAATTTTATTTTATAGCAATACAAAACAGTTTTTTTTTGATATGAATAAAAATTTATAAAGATTTTTTAAATTTCCACCAAAGGAAATTTTTTATTATATGTAAATTTTTGTATATAAAATGTTTTATTTTACAAATGTTGCAAAATTATTAAAATTTCTTTCAAATTCCAAAAAATTCCTTTTAGGGATATTTTATATAACATAGGAAAATTTTTTTTTATTGGAATAAAAAATTTAAAGATATTGGGAATTTCTCGAATTTATGTAAATTTTTGTTTATAACCAAAAATTATTTTACAAATTTTGTAACATTTTTAAAATTTCTTGAAAATTAAAAAAAATCCCTTTTAGAGGAATTTTATTTTATAGCAATTTAATAAAAAATTTATAAAGATTTTAAAAATATCCAGAATTTTTTAAAAAAATTTCCCCTAGATGAAATGTTTTTTATATCGTCACCTAAAAAAATTCTCGATTTTCGATTGATTTTTGTTCGTTTTATTAAACTAAATGTTAACAATTTTAGATACCTGCAATCAAAAATTGCGACTTTATTAAAGATATTCAAACTCCAAATACACCGTATTGTTATTAATTTTTTAAAGTTTTTTTGCTTCTCCTGTAAAAAAAAAATTAAAAATGATTGTTACGCCGTTTTGTATTTTAGATAACGATTTCTAGATTTCTGTATATAAAAAAGTTTTATTTTGCAAATATTTGGATTTTTAAAATTTCCTTTTAAATAAAAAAAAAATAAATCCTTTTTGGGGAAACTTTATTTTGTAACAATGTGATAAAACCAATTTGTTTGATTTTTCATAAAAATTTATGAAGATTTTTTAGTTTCCCTTAAAGCAACTTATACTTTCAAAGAAATTTTGTCGTAAAAAAGTTATGAATTATATTAAAATTTTTATTTTTTCAACATTTCTCAGCAAAGGAAATTTTATTTTAGATAGATTTTAGTTTTAATTTAATTTTTAGCTGATTATAACAAATTTAAAAAATTTCCTTAAAAAAAATAAATTTTATAGCAACTTTTTTTTTTTTTTGATTTAAATCATTAAACAAATTTTACTGTACTAGAAAAATTTTATTAAAACTATTATTTAAAATTATATTTTGTCTGATTTATAAAAATTTCTATTTCTAAATTTTCCCTTTAAAAAAATTTTAGGGTTTAATTTTTTTTTATTAGTAATGTGATTTTCTGCACGGTCTTAAATAAGAAAACAAATACATTTATTTACGAATTAAATATCTCGCGATTTTATTTTTATAAAAAAATTCCGCTGACAGCTGTCACTCTGCCAGTTTTGATTAAGAAAACTTTTTCAACGTAACAAATAGAAAAACGTAAATATAAAACATTCTTGAAATTCTTTTAAAAGAAATAATTTTTTTTTTTTTTTGATCTCACTCTTACCCATATCTAAGTACTGTGATTCATCAATTGTTTGATTAAATATTAGACAATGCTTCAATAAACACATTTTTGGTTTGCGTAATGCCATTTTCTTCTTCTTTGTTTTGATTGAATTTATTTTTTGTTTAAAATTAAAAGAAATTGTCAAATAAATTTATTTTGATTTTAAATTAAATTTTTTGTTCATCTCTCTCAATTGTCTTGTCTAAAGTCTAAATTGCAACTAAAGTCTGATTTAATTTGTCTGCTTTGTTGTATTTTGTGCTGGTATTTTAATTAAAGTATTAGTTAAATTTAGTTTAGACAAATTGTTATGATTATGATTTGCTGCTATATATTTATCTCTATATCGCTATGTCTCTTTGTCTGTCCATATGTTTGTCATTTGGTTTTGTTTTCTTAATTAGAGCCGATCAAACTGGATAGAATTTCTGTTTTTTTTTATAATTATATAAATTGAGCTTTTAATTAATGAATTAATCACTAGATATATTGGGTTTAAAAAAAGAGATTAAATTTCAAGCCGAGAGTTATATATAGAATGGCAAAAAGTGTAAAAAATCTCTTTAAAGTAGGCAACAGAGATTTTTGTTTTTAACTTATTAAAAACAGAGCAATTATTTAGCATATATCTTTGATAAAGTATACATCATTTAAAGAGCTGTATTTTTTTTTTAAATAAAGTTGTTATAATATACCTAAAGTTGATTCGAAAAGAATTTATAAAAAGTCTTCCTAAAGTTGCCAATATGTTACTCATTTCGAATGTCTCAAAAGTCCAATTAGACGTGACATTAACATAATGCCTTAGCCGTAACCAGGACCATGGAAACTAAGATCCAATTGCTTAGCATTTTTAGGGTTCTGGCGTTATGGTAAGTCACCTATAATCAAATACAGTGTTGTCCATTAGGTTGGTTCATACAGCTTTTTTGTATGTTTATGGTTATGCCACGTCTAATTTGATCCTTACGCAGGCAACAAATAACTTATTACTAATCTCCTTAAAGCAGGCAACAGATTATAATGATTATAAATAGGGAATGACATTTCATGCAAATGCATGTTTTTCCTCGAAGTTTTAAAAATTAAATGAATATCCGAATAAAATTAAAATTAAAAATAGAATATTAAATGAATATCCGAATCACAATTTTTGTTGAAAAATGGTATCGATTTGCTAGTGCATATTTTTGAATATTTTATTGTTAATGCATTTTTTGTCATATAATGTTTAAGAATGCATATAAATTCGCATATTATGTTAGTTTTTACTGAAAAAGGCATATTTTTTGTTTTCATTCAAATGACTTTTGGTGTTATCAGATTCAAACAAATGAAGCACTCAAAAAAAAATTTAGTAAATTATTTTAAAAAAATTACGAGCAATAAATGATTTTATTAAAATTTAAAAATACTGTTATTCGAATGCCTGAAGAAGCATTTCTGATGTGCAAAATCACCGTTCTAGGTTTTTCTGCGGTGTTAATTTGAATGACTTTGCAAGATGTTTTTCTGTTTGATAAAAATCTGGTGTCTTAGTTTATGAAGTGTCAGTTTTTCTTTAAATACTCGTAATAAATGAATATTTTATTATTTCTTAAAGTTTTATACGCATATTATCGAATAAAATAATGCATGCAATTTTACGCCCTAATTGTTAATATCCCTTAAGTATGCAATAAACAACTTATATTTTTTTAATGATCGTATTTGATAAAAAAAAACTAACAAATAAAGAAAAGTATTCTCTTACTCAATTTTTTTTATGTCCAAAAGCAAAAAAAAATAAAAAAATTATGTTATGTTTTTTAGAGTTGACAAGACAAGACCTTAATAAGCCCGTTTAGAGTTTTCTAAAAAACATAACAATCAAATTTGTAAAAGGTCGATAATAATTAAAAATAAAAAAATTATATTTTTAAAAATATAACTTTAAACGAAACACACACAGAAAAATTAAAAATTGTCCCTAATCACCAAATTTATACCAAATTCATAATATCAAGCAAACAAATTGTTGATCTTACACCTATTACCAAAATGATAATATTGAGTACTAAAAATTGTAAAATTGTGAATATTTTTTTTTTTCAATAAATAATATTTTTAATTTTAATTAAAAAAATGATCAAACAACTTTGCCATTTGAAACAATGTGTTAATTTATTTAATTAAATATTATTAAATATTCCCAACAACAATTTTACAAGTTTAAATTATTTTATTTTAAACGAAAAAGTCAATTAATATTTTTGGATATTTAATTAATATTTTAATTAACAATTGATTGCAAAACAACTTAAATATTAATTAAATTAAAATTGTATTTTTAATTTTCTTTCAACTAAAAAAATAATTGATTCAATTATTACATTAATTAAATTTTAATACTTTTTAACCCATTTTTTTAATTGATTAAATACTTTGTTCTGTGCATTCTCAAATGTCAAATGCTGAAAATGGTTTAAAAATATCAACAAAGAGGTCCACAAGTCCTTGACTTTGTGAATGCCCTGGTTCTTAAGTGGAAGGGCAACAGGCATCTGCTAGTTTACTAGTGTAATATGCTGCGTCATTTAGTTTGTGTTTGATGGCAGACTACCTCGTGATATATGGAGAAAGAGGAAAAAAAGTGAATCTCGCGTGCTCATCAAGCACTCCGTGGCAAAATTCCAAGAACTAGGCTACAAATTGCTCCCTCATCCACGCTATTCCTCCGATTTTCAGCTTCGAGTGATTATTTCTTGTTGCCAAACATAATGAAATGGCTCTGCGAAACGGCACTCCAATGAAGAACTTATCCCACAAACAAATATCATTTTCGATAACCTGACAAATCTTATTTTTTGGGAATGGATATCAAAAATATTGGAGAAACACTGGGCATAGCGTATAGAGCTTGAAGGAGACAATGCTGAAAAATAAAATGATTAGTTATCCAAAAACATGGGGCCAAATTATCGCATTCGATATTGAAATTACCATTCAAATTTCATTGTAATTTCGGTCAATATCGAATGTTGTAATTGAATCCCTAAAAAGTCACGGACCAATAGACCCGCCTCATACAAAAGTTTTCTCTGATAGTTTACGTTATTTATATTTGTTACTAGCTTAAGCCGGTGCACTTCGCAACCCCTGTTAAAATAAAATGAGTAAAATTTTTTTAAACAGATCTCGTGTATTGATAACGAAGGATGCCCCGGAGACTCTGATCTCCTGCAGACAAGCGTATATCTTTGCGTGATAAGCATAAGAAAAAAAGCAGTTATTGCCAAATTTAGATTCTTTTATTGTTACCGTTATACAGATATAGAGAAATCTATATTCTGTTTATATTAATGGTTACATCTTTAATCCAGCCCACTTTTTGACAGAGTTTTTGTATAGATAATCAAAAATGTTTTGTATTGATAACCAAGTTATTTGTCAAAATTTAAATAAATTTTGCTTATATCGATTCTATGATATACAAAAAAGGGATGTGCCATGCCAACTTTTCCAATTGATCCTACTTTTTGACAGATTTTGCGTCTTAGTATCTAAACAATTTATGCAAAATTCGAATAGTTTTACTGTTACCGTTCTCAAGAAAATTTATATTCGGCCATGTTCTGAAAATCGAAATCACGTGAAATTGAAATAGATGAAGATTTTCAATTGAATTCTTGTAAAAATGAACGTAGCGATTCCTGATTTCAATAGAAGCTTAGGTAGAGGAAAGTGTCCTCAAAGTATAAGATATAGCAAAGGAAATATTTTTATGAACTTTGAACACGGGAGAGTTTCCAAAATTAGTTCGATTCAACAGATTTTGACTGATTTTTTATATAGATAACCGAACTATTTGTTCCGAATTTGAAAACTTTTTCTTGTTACTGTTCTGTTGATACACAGAAATGAATTTAAAAAAATATTCGTATGAATAAATGAAATTTTATAAATAAATCTCCCTAAAGTATGCAACAAGTAACACGTAATGAGTTAGCTTAAAGTAGGCAACAAGTAATTTATCTTTTGAAAGTTCGTAAAATACTTGTTTCTAAAGACACTGCCTTTTCCGTTGAAATTAGTGCTCTCACCTCTAAATTCAATTAAAACTCAGTTAAAAGGGCATTTAAGAGTAAACACTTCAGTTTTAATCCTTAAGTTATACTTCGTTTTTAGTAACTCTTGGCTTTTATAATAAAACGTTCTCATGACTGAAAGCATCATCAAAAGTTATGCTGATGATAATGATGATGATGACGATGACCTAAATTCAAAAAATTAAATTTTATTTAAATTTATGATCAAATTTATTTTAACAAACTGCAATAACGAATACATGTGCTTGTTCTACAGTTGAAGTAGTTTATTTGCTAAACTAAAAACTATTTAATAATTGAATAAAATAATAAACAAAAAAATATGAGAAAGTCGACTATTTATTTATTTTTTTTTTGCTTTAAAATTTCGTTTGTTTTAAACAATTGATTTAAACGTTTTAGGGAAAATTATTAAAATTATAAGTCAATAAATTCTGAGTTGTTGGGTTTCTCATTTATGTTCAATGGGCAGCCTTATAGCGGTCCCTTGGTGTTATCCTGCACCAGTGTACGGAGTCAAGTCAGTGTTCATTAGATTCCACTCAATAATGGTGGAGTAAACTGTTAGGAAATAAAACGTGTCCAAAATAAATTCGTTATTAAATTTATTTTAAAAAAAGAACATCACATAGTATGGCCAAATTTTAGTAGATTTATTTTAAGTATTTCAAACATAGTAGGGAGTATTGCACTAAATATTGATTTAAATCAACATTGCACTATCACTTAATAAAATTGCAAAAAATTAGTTTGCAGTATTTTTTACCAGCTTTAGTGATGATTGCTATTACTTTCACTAGCAGTAAAAAAAATTGAGTGGTATTGCAAATTTTTTCACTATCACTAACGGTGATTGAATGTATAAAATCTACACTCAATTCAAATAGTGAAAATTTTTACTTGCAATTCAAAAAGCTGCATATAAAAAAATCTCACTAAATTTGTGTGATGAACAAAATTAAATTTTGCTAATAACGAAATAGTTCTTGGCTTTAATCATGAAAAAAACAAGTTTATGATTTTAAATTAAGTGCAAAATATTTAGGTGCACTCAAATGAGAGAAGAAAAAAAAGTTGCAATAAGCTGATGATTGCTTTTTTTTAAATCAAACTATTTTGTTTTAAGTGCAATATTCTTTGAACATCACTATCACTCATGTTTAGTGAAGCTGCTAATTTTCGATTCATCACTCAACATCAACACAATGATTGCAATAATTTTGCACTATCACTAACTGTGAGGTGAAACTGCAAAATTAGTGTACTACCCCCATCTACGATTTTAAACAACAGTTTTTTATTTATAAAATTTATTATTAACTGCCTGTTTTTAGAAAATAAAAACAAAGTTTCGTATATGAAATTATATTGAAAACAAAAACGAATTTTCGTATTTAACAATATTCTTTATATTAAAGCTCACACGAAATTTTGTTTTCATTTTTGAAAAACATGCAGTAAAACAAATTTATAAATTTTTTAAATCTTAGCACAATTACCTTTCAGTTAAAATATAATATAAGTTTGAAATGAAGAGTTTTAAACATTAAAAACTAGAGTGTTAGATAATGGACACATTTGCTCAGTACTCGCACTTGATTACAAGGTTGCCGCTCGACGATCGAAGTCGCTTTTTGTGCTCGTCCACACATATCAAGTTTGGCTCGTCAAGTCTTGAGTATTTAGTAGAGAGGGGAAAGGAGAATAAAAGGCGGCACAGACTTGGGCGTACTCGTCAATTTTCTTTTTTCCTTTTGTTTTTGTATTCATAATATACTAAATGAAAAGAAAATTGACGATACAAACTTATTGCGTATGGACGTACATGCAGGCTCAAAAGTGAATTAAAGTAAACCTGTTCAGCTCAACTTTACTTGTCTGAAGCAGAACTTTGTGAGACTTTTGAAAATCAACTCATTTTGCGACTTTTTTAATATTTCACCTCAAAAAAAAAAAAAAAAAAAAAAAAAAATCATCAAAAACCGGCACCGGCGTCATAATTTTCAAAAAAATCAACAAATTATTTTTTGTTTAGGAAATTTTTTTTATATATTTCTTTGACATATTGACACTGATAAAGGCTATTTTCACGGTAATACAATACATTACCACTTTGTTGAATTAAAATGTTATGAAATTCTTTCCGTGCTTAAAATAAAAAATAAAAAAAATTAATGTGTTGTAAGACTTTTCATGTTTACACGGATGATATAAGTAAAATCAAAGCAAAGATATTAAACAGCTAAGTTAAGGTCGGTATACACTATCCTACTAAGTCGCACGATATGTCAAAAAAATCATGTGTGCTCATAATGTATGACAGTGTGGCTTAAAAATGAATTGAGTAACAGATTTTTTTGACAAGTCTGTCCGATTTGCAAATATTTATGAAAATTTTCATAAAATGATAGATTCTATGCGATCAGAGTTGCATTTCCTTGTAAAGTAGCTGAGTCATTTGAGTTTGCATCTTTTTTGTGGGATATTGTGGCATTGACAGCAGACTCTGTAGACATTTTCTTTATGTCGGATGGAATTCCGTCAGATTTTCGTGTGATTGAATCGAACGATTATGTAGGATAGTGAATACCGGCCTTTAATAGAAAAAAACCGATGGTTACAGTTTTACAATATTTACAACAACAACATCAATATTTCCTAAGTTAATTTTAGTTGTTTTTGTAATTGTATAAAATTGTTACCACCTTCAATAGTTACTGCTAAAATACACCTCTGGTGCGATGAGAATACATAAGTTTCTAAAATAGTTTAGAAAATTAACATTTAGCGACGACCGCTTGTCAAATTTTGTATCCGTATTCTATCTTACTCAATGCATTTTGCTTTTACATGATGAAATTTTTCTCATTCGTCATTATTTTCTGACACGTCGTAATACATTGTATTACCGTGTAAACTAGCCCTAAGCGATTAGACAAATTTTTAGAGGAGTTCTACAAAAATAAAAACAAATATTATATATTTTCCAAAAAGTGATTTAAGAGCATCAACATTTGAAGCGAATCATTTAATAAAGCCGGAAAATGTCAAGAACGCTAAATGTTTCTTTTCGTTCGTTTTATGTTTGCTATGTTTTTTATAAATAAAAATTATGAAAAAGGTTTGCACCTTTTACTTTCTTAAACGACTATTTTGAGCAACTTTATTTTTATAAAATCACCTTTTGTGACATTGTTTAAAAAATTCTAACGGTAACCAACCCTGCTTGTTCGATAAAATTCTGCTCACGAGTCCTTGACAACTGTGCGATATACAAATCGTCGGTTGATAATTTAAATGTCGCGTGTGGATTTTTTGCGGTTTTGAGTTAAAATTGATTCCTTAGGTTTTCCGACCTGATCTTTCATTTGGCGTAATCAGTTTTTCGATACCTCATACGGTTTTCGAGATATGGAGTGTTGAGTTTGTCATATGTGGTATTTGCTGAAGCAATTTTCAAATTAGATGTGATCAAACTCAATTTACTCGAAACTATCGGAATCCACATACGAAAATTAAATAATCAGCCGACGAAATGTCTTTATCAGAAAAGTTTTGGTTTATGTCCCCGGTTTGAAGTTTGTCCCCAAATTTTCAATTATTTAATAACACATTAGCTTAAATTTAATTCATCAACTATTCTTTGTATTTTGAATAACCAAGAAAGTTTTGAACGTAATACCTCAACATTCAAGAAAATTGCAGTTTTATATAGCAAATTCTGAATCGATTATCATTAAATTCTTTAGTGTTATTTTTTGTCTCAGTTAAACTAAATTATCGCAAATTTTACAACAATATTATTATATGTCACATTTTTGCAAGTTGGCTTTATATGGAGCATATGGAAAATATGAACCGTTCTTCACGAAATTTGGTAGTTTCTAGTCATTTGACTCAAATTTCTGCAACATTTGCACCGATGTTTTGAAATACGCATATTACCGAAAAACGCTAGAAATTGTTTTTATAGAAATTGTTTCCCAGAAACAAAACACAACAAAAAAGTTATTTTTCATGTATCCCCAAATTTTGCAAAAATTCCCTTGCACGAAAAGCTGTCCCCAAATTAACGCTCAAATGCCTGGAGACAAATCACATCATCTCGTAACATTGAAAGGTACCAAATTATCAACTTATTTTCGTTCTTAAGCCTAGTACTCTGTTCCAATTTGTGAAAAATGTTCAGCAACATCTATTATTTCATGCGAAAAATTTGACATGTATCAATGTTATCTATCTCGAGAGTTTGCACAATTTGACGTTTTTAATCTTTCAAAGTATGCGACATTGTTTTGGATATGTAAACAAAACCCACATGTATTTTACTAAAAAGTATTTTTTTAAATAAAAAATTAAGTAAAAATGAAAGTAAATATTGATGAAAAACTGTTACCGGTTATTTTATTTATGTTTTGCAGTTCTCATTTTTATATGAAGTTTAAACTTTTTTCATTTGCTTAAAATTCCACGTGAAATAAGTGCAGCTTATATTATTTCGCAGTTGTAAAAAAAAATGTTGCCAGAAACATTTCGCAATTTTTTCACAAATTAAACAGAGTACAACTCTACCAACATTTTTTCATAGAAATTCCGCACAAGTTTTTTTCATATGAGTTTTGACAGCATTTCACGTGAAATGTTGAACAGAGTACTAGGCTTTACACAAAAATCTTGCTGTCGAACTGCTTGTGTCGTTTATTGGATCATTTACTTATACAATCGTAATTATCATTATAGTATGTCCATCGCTCACCTCTGTTTTTTTTTTAAGTTATATAATTTCAGTTCAAAGTTGTACACTTTTGAAATAACTTTATTTAACTTAAACACTTTATTACTTTTTTAGAAAACTAAAAAAACTAAGCATTATAAATTGAAAGCAATTAATAATTTTGCCACCATATTTTACCAAAAAATTAAGCCATTTAAGCAATTCCCAAAAAAAAAAAAAAAAAAAAAAACAGCAATTAAAAAAAACAAGAAAACACAGGAAGTGACAATTATTCAAACATGCATCAGTTAACCCAAAAAAAAAAAGAGAAAGAAAATAAAACGAACATAAAAATCACTCAAAAATAGAGTTAAAAAAAATCAAGGGGTTTAAAAGTTAAACAAACTTTCCAAACTAAAAATATTTAAAAAAAAAATATTTTTTAAGCTGAAAAATGACAAAATATTTTCTAACCAAAAACTGACTGATTGAGTTATAACTTTGAATGTTGGGGGGGATAATGAATGGGGGAAGATTTACCTTTAAAAAATTAAATTGATTGCTTCGATTTTGGGGTAAAAGAAGAAATGATTTTGAAAAAGAAATCAGGTTATAAAATCACTTTTTTTTTGTCGCTCAGGAGGCGTCTTTATTGCTATTAAAAGCTGCTACTTTAGCATGAGTTATAAAGTTTTGTAGTTAAAATATCTTTTGTTTTTTATTTTATACATTTTTTTTTCTCTATCAAATAATGGAAATTATTTGGAAAATGTTGTTTGTTTGTCTAATAAATGTCTTCATAAATTTACACATTGTCTTTTTGTTGATGGACTGAGTGCGTCAGTGGAAGAATGAGCGAATGGTGGAGTTCGTTTTAGGTTTTCTTGTTTTTGATTTTGTGGGTATATCATAAATTTAAGTGGTTTTTTTTTTGTTTTGTTGTAGGCAAACGTATTTAAAATAAAATTTATGTTTTTATTTTTTAACATAAATTTTTTATGCGGAATATTTAGTTGTTATTTTTTTGGTTATTTTTAAAGATGTAAAATAAATAAACGGTAATAATTTACATGTGGCGGTTTTATTTAACAAAAATTTAGGAAATATATTTATAGTTTTTTTTTCTTTTTGTTTAAAAAAATTTGACAAACTGTAAGGAAGAGTCCATTAATTTAGTTGAAAGTACTACAGAATAAATAATCTTTTCATAAGTGCAATTAAACATTTTGTAATGACGGAAAAAAATCTATAATTAAATTCAATTCTTAACTTTTTATGCTGTTCATTTCGTTTCTAATTTCTTTAATATTAATCTTAGATCCTAAAAGGTATGATTATTCTTGATCCTTATGAACAACAGAGTCGATCTAACGATGGCCGTCTTTCCGTTCGTCGGTTTGTCTGTCCGTGTGTTTTGAGTTTCGAAGACCCCATATTGGTTGTTGTATCCCTGCTGGAAATTTGTGCCAGCAGGCTGGTCCTGGGATTTGTGAAAATAGAACAAGTACAAAAAGAATAAGCTCATGACCAGTGAATGGAGAACCAATCCCTTTACTGGTTTATGAAGATTCAAAAGGTAGAAAAAGGAATGACCCTGCGGGTAATTTGTGTCAATCGTTCCAGCAGACTGCTCCTGGGATTTGTGAAAAATTTTTTTGGCTTTCTTAAATTTGGTTCATAAATTTAGTGCTAGGACTTTTTTTTTACGTTTATTTAACAAAAAACATATAATTAACTATAAATAAACAAATAGTCGGAATATAACTAAGTTATTATACACAGTCCCAAAAACGGTTTCTCAAGTATTTTCTATATGATATTACCATTTTTTGGATAATATATATAAATTCCTAATGATACGATTTATGTATTTTTATAACGATTGATGCAAAGAAAAATTTAAAAAAAAAAAAACCTTACGTGTATATTTAAGAGAAATTTCTAGGACTTGTTTTATTGCAATAATACTACATTGTATTGAAATAATTCTCCATTGTAGTAACTAACACTAAACACGTTCGTTGAGAATAGATGTGTGACTTGTCATATGGTGGCTGTTAGGTATCAATTGACCCCCTCCAATGATAACCCCATGTAAAAGTTATAGGTCACATTCATGTAAAGTGAACCGGTCCCTACGACCAAAGACCTATCACGGGTGTCAGTTCGCTTCCCTCTGGGGATATTTATGTCCAATATACTCCGGAATAATTAGCTGCTGAAATTTAGTCAGCTCAGTCTACCAATGACTAGGGTATGAGCAAAAAGCCACGACTGCCTGTAATTTTAATCAATAAGACTTAAATTTTTACAGTCCTTTTTTTAGTAATAAGCAGGGAAGCCGGAAATATGCACAAAAAGTGTTTAATATGCAGAAAATAATTGAAATTTTTAAAAATATGTCTTAAAAACGGAAATTCCTTATTTTAAGACAAAGCATTTATAAATTTTAAAATATTTGCATATAATAAACATATAAAAAAGTATATTTGGCGCATACCGACTATATGATACACTACACCACAGTGCTTACAGACGAATTTTTGAAAGTTACCCTATTTGGGACCCATGGGCAGTCATGGACTTACCAAAACAAATTTATAACATAAGGTGAAGATTCACATAAGAGTAAGTTGGGCCGAATATGGTGAATCCATAGGTGATTTTAAGGACGGTCACTGAATATCATATCAAAAAAAAACCATTAAAGGGAAGTTATGGTATTAAAAATTATTTTCGGGATTGATATTTGTATGGAAGCTGCGGCCAATATGGAACGATTCCAAGTAAATTTGGCGAAAGTAATGTAGTTTGTACCAAATAAAAAATGGAGCTTCCAACGAAGCAGGTTTGTAAGAGAGAAAGGTAGAAGTTTCGCTTACCATATCGCTGACGGAAGACATGAATTTTGTATGGCGAGTTCCCACTTTGAAGCAATACATTTTTTATACAAAAAGCGTTTTATTCAGCGCATATAAAAACGATCAGTTTTGCACACTGAATTTTTTGTTACCGTTATTCTTTAAATTTTCTCCCTTTCAAACCTGCTTCGCAGTAAGGGAGTGGGAATGACGTGGCTCTTCAAATTTTATATATATATTTTTTAATTTACTAAGAATTTGTTCACTTGCCTTACTGCATCTCTGTATGTCTTATTGCGTAGCTCATAAATGTGTTTTTACTTTTTCAAATATACCATTTGTGCTTCGCAAAATAGGAAAAAATTTATTGGGTAGTAAGTGAGCCTTATTTAACCTTAAAAGTAAATGTAGGTGGTTTAAAGGCACCCATATTCTTATCCCGAAACAAGTTTTATGGGGGCTATGTGAAGTTATAGACCGATTCTAAACATTACATAAGCTTCGTCCTTGTGATATCTAAATTGTATATACCAAGTTTTATCAGATTGTCTCCGATCTTGCGATTTGAAGCAACACGCTTTTTATACAGATAGATATTCAAAATAGAAAAGCCGTTTGTAAACCATAATTAAAAAAAAAAAAAAAAATGTTCTTTTGTTCCGCTGCGAATTCATTTACAAAAAATCAAAATATGCTACAAAAAGTCAAATATGCTCTATAAACTAAAAAAAATGCCTAAAATATGCTGCAAAGGATGAAATATGCAAAAATATGCACTAACAAATCGGTGCTAAAATTCACAAAAATCGCTCAAGGATAAATATATTGTTTCTGCCTTCAGTGCTCACACAATGAAAATAATGCAATTTCATATTTCCCTGATAATGAATTTCTTAAAAAAAACTTAGTAAATACAACTTTCAGAAGATTTTATCTTAAAATTTTACAATCCGATGTTAGAGGAAATATTTAAAAAAAATAGCTATTTTTACTGCCTGGCCCGCAATGTCGACAAGAACATTTCTTTCGAATATTTATATTGAAAACCAAAACAAATTTTAGTTTTTTTTTTATTGTTTTCAATATAAATATGCGTAAAAAATGTTCTTGTCAAGGCAGTTAATAAAGAAAGAGAAAATGAGACCAAAAAAAAATTATTTTAAAAATTGCCATGTTAGTACAATGGTGAAGTGTATATGTTATTCGGCAAAGCCGATTATAGCACTCTTCCATGTTTTTTTTTTTTTTGTATAAAAATGTATTAATTTAAACAAATATTTGAATTTTTCGTAATTTTTTTATAATTTACTACCTGCTTTCCAAATCATTTACATGTGTTCTTAAAATCTCTCAAGAGCCCAACATCTGGTTGCGATTTTTGATGTTTTATTAAAAACAATACGAAACACTTAAATGCTAAAGAAAATAAATTAAAAGTGGAAGAGTAATTGATACTTTTTAAAAAAGTACTAAAAAATTTAGGTATGTATTAGAAAATGTAGGTACTTACATAGTTGAAGTACATACTAAAAAATTTTTTTTAATAGTGTTATTGCCTTCTTTATACCCTTCGCCACAGGTGGTAAGGGTATATATATGTTTGTCATTCCGCTTGTTATTTCTACAATGTATATAAAAATCTGGGTCTTTATGAGTAGCGAAGTTTATTTAACAATGTCCGTCTGACCGTCTATCCGTGTGCATGTTTCCGAAGACCCCAGAAATGGTTGGGACTAGATTGTTATATATTTATGTCACATATATTCTGTTAAAGTTTGCAATTGAAATTCATCCAGATCGGTGCAGAAATGGCTAAAATATGAGCAAAAAACCACGACTGCCTCTAAGTTATCCCTTGTTGTTGTTGTTTTTTTTTTGAATTTTTGTTTCTTATATTAATGTTATGATTTTTTTTTTGCATTTTTGTGCACATACATATTATCGCCCGAGGGTTTAAGTGCTCTATGTGCCAAAAATGCATTTTGAGAAAATCGATGTTGAATTTTAACATATTTTTTTTAAAAAACTACTCGATAGAATTTTGTGATTTTTTTGAGATGATTCTGAGGAACAATTTTTATCTACCGATCGCATCTATAAAGGGATATTTTCAAACCGTAATAAAAATCCTGTTTGCTTTATACGCAACCT
This sequence comes from Pollenia amentaria, assembly GCA_943735925.1. Lineage (NCBI taxonomy): Eukaryota > Metazoa > Arthropoda > Insecta > Diptera > Polleniidae > Pollenia > Pollenia amentaria. The sequence continues at coordinate 192,672,371 of OX031006.1, forward strand.
TAAACATATATCGTTGCAAATACAAGCACGTAGAGCAAAATTATCATTAAAAAAGCAGTAAAACACAGCATAAACTTTTAGTAAAAAATTTATTTACGAAAAACAAAAATTAAAACTATTTACAAAGTTATTATAAATTCACAAACGATAATACAAAAATCAGTATCTTATTTTATTTGGGTTATATAGTAATTTTTGTCTGCTTCAGAAATAAAATTTAATAAAAATTTTAAATCAGAAAGTTCATCATTTTGAATTTTTGCATTTTTTTTAACAATACTTATCTCTGTTTCAAAAATATTTAACGGTGTTAATAATTTATTCCGGCAACCTTTTTTTATTATATTTGCTGTATGGAAATGAGGCTGCAAAATTGAGTTTTTAAATTTTATTGAGAGTAAGTTATTTTGAATATACTGAAGAACTTTTATTTTAGTAAACGGAAGAATCGAAAAATTTAATTGGGTAGATATCTTAGAAAAATTCTTAAAATCTGAGAATTGCATTTCTACAACCTTAAGTTTTATTTTATTTGTTTTGAAATTTTTTTAGTAGCTAACGAGTGACAAAATACTATGAATTTCTAAATGTTTGAGATATCTGTCTAAAGCACTGTGAACGCAATCTATTTCTTAGATTTGTGAATGACCAGGCTCAGAAAACTTTTGAATAATACTTTTTGACCTCTAAATGGTCTGACAAAAATTTTAAAATTGCTGTGGTCATCATTTGATTTTTATTTTGGGCAACACGCGAATCGCTCCACATAACTATATTTTGAATAGTTGGATGTTCTGTCATCAGAGTATTGAGTATTTATGTATACAATTACTTCTTTCGTTACCTCCACGACTGTTAAAAAAGATAATTTTTTTTAAAATTCTGTTAAATTCTTCTTTAGCAGAATTTGTCAGTCGATTTCTGACAAATCGGGAAAATGCAGACTAAGGAGTAACAGCCAAACCTAAATAAGCACGCCAAGCGTTGCATTGACTGTAGCGGTCGGTTTCTCACTTAATACAAAAAATACAAGCACCTTTAAGAAATTAGTTACTTTATAGCCTAATGCAACGCTTGACGCATTTATTTATTTTTGGTTGCAAGAGCTACTATAGTATACTATTTTACTATATATAGTATCTATATATATAAAATTGTAACGTTACTGACTGATTCATCATCGCACAGCCTAAACGCATAAAGCTAAAAACTTGAAATTTGGAGCGGAGGTTGGTCTCTCCCCAAATCGATCCACTAAGACGGGATTTTTGGAAATTCGAATGTTTAGGGGGTAAAAACGGGTAAATTCGGTAACCTTATATCTCCAAAACTAAAAGAGATACAACAAAAATTTAATACTTATGGTTGTTCTTAAGAAAAATAAGCGGACAGGTGTCTGGTACTTTTTTGAAATTCGGCCCTTTTAGGGAGTAAGCGGCTAAAACATGTATTTTAGTACTTTTTTGTCACCCCATCTATCTTTTAAACCAATAAGCATAGAACTAAAGGTTATATCACATTCGAAACTTATCTTAAAAATACAAATACGAATTTGGTACTTTTTCGAAATTTGAACGTTTAAGGGGTAAAAATCGTAACTATTTTTGGTACTTTTTTTTACAAAATATTTTTCTCCATTCATTGACATATACGTACTAAATTATGGGCTCCCACTACAATATTGAAATTTTTGATACATCAATGGGGAAAGTTAAAACCTAGAAACATAAACTTTGGCATATAAATATGTCCACGAAAGAAAGTGAGACGCTAACGAAGTAGCGGGTTAAATGCTAGTACTTTATTAAAGTGAGAACTTTTAATAATTCTTTATAAAGGAAAAATATATTAAAAATATTTGCATTCAACAATTTCAACTGCATGTAGAGCAAAATGTCCAGCAGAAATCAATTTCAAGATTTTGTACTTAAATTTTGCTCTATACGCCATTAAATGACATATAGAGCAAATTGGCACCAAAAGGTTCTGTTTAATAAGATATAGAGCAAAATGGACACGATTTATCTCAGTAATGAGGCGTATTAGTGTAGGAATAATAAAATAAATAAAAAAAAAAAAAAAAAAAAAAAGATAACCGAAAACGGATTGCTGATTTAAAAAATTTGGGGTTGAAAACCTAAGTTGGCGTTCTTAACTCAAAATGGCGTAGGGCTCACATAAACCCCCGGGCGACGATATGTACATTCACCCATGCCACAGAGTGCAATTCCGTTCAGAAACGGAATTCATTCCGTATTTTGGTGTTTCAGAAAATTACGAACAAATTTGGCAGAATGAAACCATTTTTCTTTTCATGAACGGAATGGGAGTTTTCTGTATCTTAAAGGCTTCTATTAATAAAAAAATATGATTTCTTTGATTCCGAACGGAGTTGTACTCTGTGACATGGCTGAATGTATGAAGTTTAATATTTTTTTTTTTTTTTTGTAGTGAAAATCAAATTCTAAACAAATATTGACTGTTCCAATAACTCCTTTTAAGACTTATTTAATTTAAACACTAATTTAATTATTCATTAATCTAAAATTACACTTAAATGAAACTCTTTTCGGCTTTTTCCAAACATAAAAAAGAAAACCACTATTATTATATTTCATTTGCATAATAAACCATTGAAAAGTCATTAAAATTAAGACAAGTCTATTAAACCCATTGAAAACAACAACTACAATAACAAAAATCAAACTATTTTTAATTGAATTGTTATACTCGTTCCAAGTTGAGTGAAATAGAGACATGTAAATGGTTGCATGTGTTCATAAACATGCAACTACAACCCCAACATCAACTACTAAACCGCCAAACTCTGCTGCTAACGACTGTTGCCAGTCAGACATTTGAAAGACATGCCTGCCTGTTCTTAACAAGTGGTTTAAGTAAATGTTCAAAACTATATTTTGGTTTCAACTACAATTTGGTTTTTGAAACAAATTTAGAATAAATAATTTTATTATTTTTCAAACGAACATCAGGGAAAATTAGAACTAGAACTTTTAGAAAATTGTTGTTTAAATGGACAAGTTTGTAAGGCAACTTAAAAAGTATTTAAATTGAAATAAAAAAAAAAAAACAGTGAAATGAATAAGTCGTTATTATGCAAAACTCGTAATTGTTGGTGTTACAGTTTCCATGTACTTGGAAGGTGGTTTTGATTAAGGGAAGACATAAAGAAAGAAAGGAATTTATTACACAATTTTATAAATATTTTAGTTTTTGTGAGATTTATTTTTAACTCTTAGATGAAATGAAGAGTCTTCTAAAAGTAACTTCCTAACTTTGACAGTTGATAGCAGCCATTTTGTTAATGATATATGTATGTGTTTAACTGTCAGTCATTTATTCAGTTTTGTTTTGCCAAATCTCTATGGACGAATATAACGTTTAATAACACGTGCAAACAATAAAATTTTAAAAATTTTATGCACTGATCTTCAAAGATTAGGCCCGTTTTTTGGATGAAAGGGTACGTCAACAATCAAAATTGTAAAAGTTGGGACGATACAGATCCACATGAGTCGAATGCATCCCTAAAAAGTCACTGTTTGGTGTGGCTTTGAGAACGACGTTTACCCCGTAGACTTTTTTTGTGGGGTTCCCTGCGCTCTTAAAACCAAATTCAGCCAGAACTATCCGCCAAAGTTATAGGAAATTTGACATTTCGGATGCGCGCCATTCAGCGCAGCCTTTTTAAGAAATAAAACATGTTGCTGATACCCGTATCTTACAAATACTTTGTTTTTATACCTGTGATCGGAAAATTCAGAGCGCTGCGTTTGACCTTTTCTCTTTTATTCTCTTTTATTATGTACCTGTGCACACACATTGAAGATAATTTAACAACGTTAACAACAAGATCAGTGTTGCCAGTGAAATTTCGAAAAAGATACATTTTAGTTTCCAAAATAAATACATATTGAAAAAAATTTGAAAATCAATTTTTTGTTTTTTGTTTTAAAATACAGTTTCATTTGTTTAGTGTTATTTAAAAAGTTTTATTTTTTTAAGATAAAAGTTTGGTAGCACTACTAAATACAAAAAATAATAGCGGTTTTTACCCTTCGTATTAACTCTGCTTTTTTAAATGCGATTTTATTTTCCGTATGTATTGTAAGTTAATGAATTTGCTGAGTAAGAAAAAGAGACAGATAGAGTTTCTTCAACTGTTTTATTCTGGTAAATAAACACTCATGTTTCCTAAAGTTTTTTGTTGGATTTTTAAACCACAGAGTAGTAAATTTTAGTGTAATACATTTTGTTGTTGCAGTGTTGTAAATGTTATTACTTTAAGTAAATAAATAAGATTAACAGGGCCTGAGAGGGACTTTACTATCAAGGGTGAAAACCGCTAATATCATAAAAAAGTGTATTTATTTAATTGCTTTGCCTGTTGTTATTGTTTTTTGTTCTCCATTACCCCCTTTGGGAGACTATGGCTCCCACAAAGCATGTCCATCTTACATGATTTGTTGCAGTTGCTTTCGCGTTTTCCCGTGTAAGATTTCACTAGTTCTTGGAGTATCCATCAGTCCATTGCTATTTTGAGTTTTATCAGTTTCGCTAATCGGTCCTTGTTCCACCTAAGTAGATGATTGGTCTGCTGGAGCAGGTCCTAGGATTATGGGGCTGCCATCTGTCGTTGCCTAGAAACAACGCCATCCGTCTATTTCGGTGTTAGGGTGGGAAACCCTGCTAGTCTTTGATTTATCTTCCTTTTTGCACAATCTGTGCTGGCTGTCTGACCTTTGCCATGACGTTATCCTCTTTTCCAGGCGAAGGGTGGTCAGACAGCCTCTTGGATGGATTGTTTTGAGGGGGGGTTGAAGATACTTAATTTTTGTTGTTCTATTGTTGTGATATTGAGACCACCTTGCTAAGTTGTACACAATGGAAACTTAAATTGAATTTAAATGTACCAGCTTGGTAAATTAAATTTCATTTAAGTGTTTAGTAAAGAGCAGAATTTTATATTTTAAAAGATTTTAATGTGCATACGTGTGATTTTGTAGTGGAAATCATACCGTTTTTGAGTTTTTCGGTGTGGTTTTCAATTGTCGAAAGCACAAGCAAACACAAGTAGAATGCCCTGTTTTTAACACTTGGCAAAAGATTGTTTGTACCAAGTAATAGCTGATTTTTTAACGCTTTTTATGTTATTTTTCGACAATTTGTTTTTTTTTTTAACCGATTTAGCGATCTCAAATTAGTTTTAGTGTTTGTTTAACTTTTGCAATTTTTCGCGAATTTTAGGCATGTTCGCGATAGAAGCGATTTGTTCCTGTTACTTTTCTGATTCTTTATATCTTTAACGATTTAAAATAAATAGTAGACTTTTATATAACATGTCGCTGTTAGCAAATTCTTGCGAATTTCCGCTAATTTGGAGATTTTTACCGAATTTTGCCATTCCTTATAGTTTTAGGGACTTTTAATCAATTTTTTGGCTTGTTTGAAATATTAAAAATTTTCGCGAATTTTCCCTATTTTTTTAACCCATTTAGCGATATCAAATAAATTTTAGGGTTTGTTTACAAGTTTGCAATTTTTCGCCACGGTCGCGATAGAAGCGATTTTTCCTGTGATTCTTTCTAGCTTTTACGATATATAATAAATAGTAGACTCTGCTATCATGCCGATGCTTGCAAATTTTTGCGAATTTCCGGTAATTTAGCAATTTTTACCCAATTTTTGCCATTCCTTATAATTATAAAAGTTCATAATTTTATGAAATTTCATAATTTGTTTATTATTATTATACATATTAAAATATCGCGAATTTTCGCTATTTCTGCAATAGATGTTATTTTCCGACATTTTGTTTTTTTAACCCATTTAGCGATTTCAAATAAATTTTAGTGTTTGTTTACAAGTTTGCAATTTTTTGCGAATTTTAGCCATGTTCGCGATAGAAGCGATGTTTTCCTGTGATTCTTTACAGCTTTTACGATTTGTAATAAATATATGACTTTACGTTCATGACGCTGTTAGCAAATTAGCAATCTTTAATTGAACTATGAAAACAAGCCTGAAATCACAACAGAAGTCACAAAAGCAAATATAATTTTTGTATTGACGTCGAATTTTTTTAATTTTAAAAATAAAAAGACAACACTATTGGGGGATTCACAAGGTGTCATAAAGTCATATGTCTTAAAATAATAACATGAAAAAATGCGACTGTTGTTAGCAACCCCTCATAATTTAATGTGCTATTAATTACGGCAGCACAATAACCATAGCAAGCAACGTTCTATTTATTTAAGACACTTTTTCTTTACAAACCAACAACAATATTTTTAAACCATTGTAAAATGTTAGAACATTATGACAATAAACCATGATAGCACACCTTGTGAATACCCCAATTGAATATTTTATTTAAGTAATTAATTACGATGGTCTTCTTACAGTAGTCGCACAAAGTGATTTCAAATAGTTGTTTACGTAGCTGAACGTTTTGAAATCACAAAATAATATGCCCAGAACAGAACACCTTTCTTGTGATTTCAAATAACTTTGATAGAATGTGATTTTCAGAACAGGTCTGATAAATGATGATCGACTTACAATCACTTTTCGAATCGATCTAACGTTGTCCGTCTGTCCAGCTGGCTGTCCATGTAGACCTTGTGCGCAAAGTAGAGGTCGCAATTTTAGAGACATTTTAATGAAATTTGTTACATAGGTTCTAATTGTCACAAGGACAAAGCCTATTGAAAATAGTGAGAATCAGTCCAATATTTCACACTGCCCCCATACAAGCTTCTATCCGGAGTAGAGTCTTTTTGTCCATAAACTGTTGGTATTTAGATTAAATTTGATCCAAACTTATTTTATTATAATCATAATGATCTTACCAAATTTAATTCGCATCGTTCCATGTTTGGCTACAGCTTCCATACAAAAACTTCTCTCGAAAAAAGCTTTTAATGCCATTACCTACATAAATAAATTACCACGAAACGTTTACGATAGCTACTATGCCGTAAGAAAATGTTGTGGCGGAAGATTTCACATAAAATTGCACAAATTTTTTAAAAATGAAGATATCTAAATAATATGCGGCACAAAGAACTTTAACATGAATGTTAACCTCATAACATAATATTGTTCTGCCGGGTCTATAATTGTCCATGGGGAATTTGTTTTTAAATACTTTGGTGTAGGGTATCATATGGTCGGGCTTGACCGACTATACTCTCTTACTTATCTTAAAATTTAACGATAGTAAGCGTTTAAGGAAAGACCCTTTACATTTAACAATTGTTTAAAGTGCCAAAAATATAACGCAACTCTCATTTCACTTTTTAATAAATATTTTTTCAAGACTACGAAAATATTTATAAAATACTTTCCATAATTGAAACATTTACTGGTTTAATGAAGCTATTAAGGAGGAGTACATACAAAATATTTTTTTTTTTATAAATTCCTTAGATCATCTACATCATTATCTTCATCATTGTTGCCAGCAGCCAAAGTATGAGTAGCTTTAATGTGAAATTTATTATAATTGGCCCGCTTTTTTTTTGTGTGCTTATTTATGGAATGAATTGTATAAAAATCTGCTAGATATTTACTAAATGAATTGTATAGAAAATCTACTGGATATTTACTAAGACAGCATATATATCGTTACCTAAAATGCAATAGGCCCTTTCAATTAAATATCATGTTTTTCATTGGTTTTAATATATTGCATGAACCCAAATGCCCGCAAAAATATTAGTAATCTTTCAACCAAAATTAGCAATTTTACTACCAAAAAAAAAAAAAAAAAAAAAAAATTTATTATATGAAAATTCTAAAAGTCCTAACAGTTTCCATAGTAAGCAAAATTATCAATTGTCCAAACAAGTGGTAGGTTTTACAAGAAAAATAAATTTTTAACAGTTTAAGGCAATTTAATTATTTAAAATTTTTAATAGTTTTTTGCTTCCCCTGTAAAATTTTGAAAATTTTAGATATGGCCTTTGGTGTTTTATGTAACGATATAGCCTATAAAAATTGTAGCAGTTCTCTAAAATTTACATTGTTTACGGTGCTAAAACACAATGGAAACATTAAAGCTGCAAGCGATTATATACAGAGCGAAAACGGAAGCTAACAAGTTTTCAGCCAATGGTATTCCAACTACAACGAAGTGTTATCAATATTTTGACAACATTTGTTGTAAAATGTTTAACAAAACGTCGTCATATTGAAACCAAAGATGTGAAAAATTCCATTGTTGTCAAATATATAGCTCATCGAAAGCAAAAAAAAAAAAAAAAAAAAAAAAAAGAATACGTTTAATTATAATTAAATATTAATTCGACAAAGATCTTCTTTTTGAAGAAAATTTAAATGTCGATGAGACAGATGCAGTAGAAATTTAAAATGAAAATCATTGCACTACGATGTCTCTTAATATGTAGTTCCAGTAGTAGAAAACCTTTATATATGGTGAGGTCCTTGTTTTTGTTTATTATTTATTAATATATATGCAACGACTCCAATTTTTTTTATGAAATCTTTAGGTTTTAAATTTATTTAAAATAAAGTAAAGAAATAAATATAAAAAAAAAATATATATCTCATGTGGTTTATATTGGATTGGTTCACAATTCTTTACAAAACTGAAAACAATGTGTTATGGAAATGATATCTAAATGTTGTCGATAAACCACATGTTGTCGAAATAAGACCATTATGGTGTAAATATGTTTACAGTCTGTTGTCAAAATGAGACCAAATGGTGACAAAGTGAGAACGAGGTGGTTTAAATTAAACATTAAAGTAGTTGCCTCACTCTTGACAACGGATGGTGTCAACTTTGGTATATTTATACCAGATTTTTTCCCTCTGTGGATTATTAAACAATAATTTTTTGAATATAAAATATTTAATATTGAACTTTGTTTCTTTGCAAGAAATAATCTTTAAATCATTACATAGTAATGCAGAAAGGAAGTAAATATAATATTTTTAAATAAAAATATTTTAAATGCAAAATGATCCTTTTATATAGGTATATAAAGTCTGCCAAATGAATCTGACAAAAATTAATTTCATGTAATAAATACCTTAGAAGCTTAAACAGATCAAAACTCTTTAAAACACTTGATTATAAGAAAGTAATGTCAGAGTTATTACTAAGTAGTCTAGAAGGTAAGCGTCGATTTAATTACGCTATGTGGTCGTTCGCTTTAATTGTAAATTACTATAGTTGCTTTTTGAATATTTGTAAACGCTCATAGTTTCTACATCAAGTGCTAAATAATGTTTATTACAATGTTGGGCAGCTACTGCTGGTGATGGCAACGATGCTGATGTTAATGAAGCTGTTGATGATGTTTTTAAAGTTTTATTACAAACTAAAAGTTGTAATAATTTTTTGTTAATTTTTTTTTATATTTGTAAACATGTTACTTTCTGTTGCATTAAATTTAAGTTTGTTTCATTAAATAAACAAAAATGTTTAGTTTTCAATAACATTTTTAATGAAACTATTAAATTAGCTTTAAAGTTTGTAAAAATATTTAACAGTCGTCATGAAGTATTTTTGTATTTATTACGATCTTAAAAAATTCAAAGAATTTTATGAAAACTCGGAAACATTTTTAAGCAACTTCATTCAAAAAAGTTTTTCACTAAATTTAAAAAGCTTTTTCACTAAGTTCAAAAAACATTTCATTAAAATTTAGTTAAAATGTTTTTTAACTTTTTTAAAGTAACCTTAGTAAAGCCATCTTATTAAAAAGTTTCTAGTTTACGAAAAAGCTGTTAAATAAGTTTTAGTTTTTTTTTTTTTAATAAACATAAGAATATTTTTTCTAAATATCTAATTTGAACTGCAAGTTTGTAGCGAGGAAAACCTTTTAAGTAATGCATTCTTTGAATCTATTGGCGATTTCTTTTCTGAGAAATATGTTGCATAAATGGTACATGCTCTATCTCTTTTGTGTAGAGCATGTACCATTTATGCAACATTTTTCTCAGAAAAGAAATCGCCATATGATTAAACATTTTTCACAGAACTTTTAAAGGCTTTTAAATAAAGCTTAAAAAATCGTATGTAATGCTTTAGCAACACTTTTTGAAGGGCCTATTTTACCAATTCTATTTTAATAACAATTTATATTTAAATTTAGTTTTTCATATAATTTTATTTTAAATTGACATGAAAAACGAATTTTAAACATAAATTTATATTTAAATAGAATAACTCCCATTTTCACAACTTACCGATAGCTAAAGGAAGGATTTTATTGTCAGTATAAAAAGTAATCCATTGTTTTAATCTTACTTTAACCTACCAGGTAGGATACACCTTCCTTTAACTTATCGTTCACTTGAGATTTAAGTAAAGTTGTAATAATGGAACTCTTTTAATACGGCCAATAAAGTTCTGTCTTTAGCTATCGGTAGGTTGTGAAAACGGGCCTAAATGAAATAGGCATTAAGTGTTTATTAATACATTTTGAGCTTTAGGCTTTGAGAAAGTCGCCTAACTAAAGTTGTAAAGAAGTCGTTATAAGTGTTTTAATAATAAAACTTAATTAAGGCTGTTTGATTGTAGGTAAAAGTTAAAAAAATTTAAGAAAGCTTTTTAAAAAATAAATCTTAAAAAAAGCTTTTAAGAACACTTTTCCTAAAAGCTTTCAAATTCAGCCTTAAGAATAGCTTCAAAATACCGGTTTAAAAAAAGCTTTTGAATACCATTTCAAGAAAAGTTTTTAATATAGCTTCACTATAAGCTTTTTTATACAGCTTGACAAAAGCTTTAAAATTAAGTTTTACGTAAAGCATTTAAATTTAACTTTTAGAAAACCTTCAGGATAGCTTTATAAGAAACAGTTAATTTGTTGGAAATGGGTTATTCCACTTTTTGAAATAGCTTTTAAAGGTGTTATTATTAGAAGCTTCACTTTGCGTTGAGAAATTTTTCATATACAATTTATGGACTTAAACAATTTGTATTAAAATATTTTTGAAGTTAGGTGAAATGTTTTGGAAATTAAATAAAAAACAAATTTAAGGGTATTATCAAACTTTAAGGAAAGTTTTAAAAAACTTCATTGAAAACAAATTTTAAAGGATACTTTAAAATAGTTTTAAAAAATACATAAATAAAAAATTATATAAAGCTTTTAAATAGAACTTTTTATAAACCTTTTAGACAAGTATTAGCCAAATTTTTAAGACAAGGCTTAAAAGTTTAATCATTTAAACTTTTTAAAAGCTTTAAATTAAGCTTTATATGAAAATGTTTCCTTATGTTTTATTTAACCCAGTTACGTCCAAACGCACGTACTTTTATATTTGCTTTTCCGTTAAACAGCATTGAAAGCTCATCCGATGTTTAGTTGTGTCTTTAAAAAATAAGCAGCAAGTATTGTTATCGCCAATATCTTTTGTGAAAGCTCGAACATTGTGCTAATGGCTATTACGTAATTGGTTGAAACCAGTGTCGTCCAAGCACACATACTCTAATATATGCATTTGTTGTAAACACCTTTGAAAGCTTTTATATTTTAATACTTTTTGTTCACACTCTCGTCCGTGTGAAGGAATAAAGCTCTTTTGTAAAAGCATTGTGCTATGGATTGGACGGCTGATTATCTAAAACTTTTCTTAAGCCGTTTGCCTCTTCTTAAAACCCTTTAATTAAACCTTTAGAAAGTATTTAAAATAAAGTTTTAGAAAATATTTTCAAATAAAGCTTTAGCTAAAGCCTTAAAATATTGTAATCAATTAATGGAGATATAGCTGTTTATGGTCATTGCTTGTTTGTGTCCTCAGCATTAAGGAAGTTAATTTTTAACAAAAAGATAATCCCCCTTTTTCCCGCCTTCTTTAAACGATCAAGAAAAGAAAACAAAACTCCACAGACTGAAAATGTATATAAACAAAACATTTGTTTAACATTTACCATACAAAACATTAATGTCAAAAGTACACAGAAAATAACGACAGCAAAATGTCAGACAACAAACTCACAGACACAGGCATACAAATTACAGTAAACATTTCCAAATATCACAAGAAATACAACAACAAAAACGAAAACCCCTTAAACAAGAAAACGCTGAAAAATGATTGACAAAAATATGGATGATGTATTTTAATTTTTTATATATTTTTTTTTGTTATAAAGACCGCCCAGTAAGAAGACAATATTGAGAAAATAAAAAGCAACAATAATTTTTTATTTCCGTTGTTAATGGTATGGCAACTCTTTAGTGAGATACACATTCACTTTTTATACCCACTCCCCTATAGTGGAGAGGGTATTATGCGTTTGTGTTGTTGTGTGCAACACTAAAAAATATTGGTGCTACACCCACCTTTTAGTATGCAGATCTACTCCGAATCACCTTCTGAGTCGATCTAACGATGTCCATCTGTCCGTCCGGCTGGCTGGTTGTCTGTCCATGTAACTTTGTGCGCAAAGTACAGGTCACAATCTTGCAGATAATTTAATGACATTTGGTTCCTAGGGTCTAACTAATTGTCACAAGGACTGGCCCATTGAAAATGGTGAGAATCGGTCTGTAATTTCACAGAGTCCTCATACAAGCGACTTTCCGAAAATAATCTTTGTGCCCATTAACCATCTTTTCATGCTGGTATTTAGATTAACTGCATGTTTGTAGAACGCAAGCGCAAAAGTGACTCGCTTAACTTACACTTAAAACAAAAACCAAATTTCCAAATTTTTTTGCTTTTAATTTAAGTTAAACGAGTCACTTTTGAAATCTCGTTCTACAAACAGGCTGTAAATTTGATTTGATTTCAATCTAATTCATTTTAACAAATTTTATTGGCATCGCTCCATATTTGACCGTAGCTCCCATACAAATACTACTCCCGAAAATAGCTTTTAATGCCATAAGTTCCTTATAAATGTCGGTATTGTTATACAAATTGACAACAATGACTTTTACGATACCTACAAAGCTCATCATAAAATAATGTGCTGTAATGTCAAAAATTAAGCATAGGTCCCATATAAATTATCCCAACCTAAATTCTTTTAAGCCAAAGCACTCTCATATAGATTAAGATATCTAAATAATATTCGACACACAGAACTTTTACATTAATCTTGACCTCTTAACATAATTTTGTTCTAGTGGGTCATTGCCCATGGTAAAATTTGTTTTTAAATACTGTGGTGTAGGGTATTACACTGTCAGGCTGGACCGACTATACATTCTTACTTGTTTTTTTTTTTTTTTTTTTTTAATTAAAGTGATCAAAAATTATTATTTATCTTTCATTGACTTATACAAAGGCAAAACTCTGTTTATATGATTAATAATAAAAGACAATTGTTTTAAAACAATCAACTAACTAAACTTATCACTGGCATTAGTTTAGTTGCTGTATGTGGTAGTATTAGTGTATGTTGTAAGTAATTTTGTAATGTTACAGTAAATTAGTATGTGTTTGTGTTTTTATGTCCATATGAGTTTTTGCTTTAATAGTACAAAAACCTTCAGCATAAATTTGAATAAATTGCGTTTTTCTATATGAACAATTTCCGGTGCGTTTTTCCTCTTTATGTACACAACACAATTTGTTTATGAGCACTTTTTTTAGTTTTCAGTTTTTAGTTTATAAAGTTTTACTACCATCAACTATCTGGTCTTTTCTCTGATTACATGAATTCCTTTCGTATGCAACATGATCTAGAGTTTTCTACAAAATTCATGTATTTTAATATTTTCCACTATGATTTTTATATTTAATAATTCTAGAAAATAGAAACCAACCAAAACATAATAATTTTCCAGTATTTGATTAGTTCGTTAATCTTTTAACACGTACTATAAATTGTTTTTGCTCCTTCCTTTTTTTATGTATTTTAATTTCAATTTTTTTTTTGAACATTTTAAATAGTTTTGAAGAAAAGAAAAAAACTGAAATTGACTTGGCTGTCTTACAACATAACACGTACCTTTAGCTTTGAAAACTTAAGAAGAAAAAATATTTTACATCTGTTTGAAAATGAAAATGTTGTTTTTACTACAAAAATAAAAAAGGGGAGAGTTTGTTTAAGTTTAAGGGCTTATCGTTTCCCCCTTTTATGTATCTTACATCAAATTAAAAATTTTTTTTATTTTAAAGATTTTTGTTTTCTTATTGATATAATTAAAATCTTAAGCGTAGCTTGATGTCTAGACATGATTTTTTTTAAAATATTTTTTTAAAATATATTTGTCATATTTTTTTGTTGTTTTAAATTTATTTTTAGTTTAACGGCGAAGAAGATTTCTATTAACAGCAAATAAGTTTAAATTGAAATAATGTGGGGTAAGTTAATTTTTTTTTGTATTAAAATACTTCTAAAAAAACTAATAAGAAATATTTTAAATGTTTATCTTTTAAATATGCAATAGAAAATTAGTTAAGAATCATTAAAAAGATTCTTAATTTTGTGTTTTTACCATTAATTTTCTGACACTTCTTTCTATATCTTTCACCTTTGGTCTGTGCGTCTATCCATGTGCATGTTGAAATGGGGTTTTCGAAGACCCCAGAAATGATGGTGATCAGGTTGTTGGATATTTCTGTCACACATGCTCTCTTAAATTTTGCTATTAAAATTCAGCCCGATCGATCCACAAATGACAGAGATATGAGAAAAAAACCGCGATTGTCTCTAATTTTTGTTAAAAAATTTTGCCTGTCGTTGTTTTTATAGGTTTTTTATTTTAATATGTAAATTTTGTTTTTGTTTTCTACGCACACAGAAAAAATTATCAGTAGTTTTTTATCAATTAAAAAAATTGTTTAAAAAGTTTTTGAATTTAATTAATGTGATAATTGAATCAATTATTTTTTTAGTTGAAAGAAAATTAAAAATATAATTTTGATTTAATTAACATTTTAGTTGTTTTAAAATAAATTTTTAATTTAAATATTTATTAAATAACAAAAAATCTTAATTGATTTTTACGTTTCAAATAAAATAATTTAAACATGTAGAATTGTTGTTGGGAATTATCAAAACCTGAGCTACATTTAATTAAATCAATTAATTTATTGCTTGAAATGCCAACGTTTTTTTTATCATTTTTTTTTAATTAAAATTAAAAATATCATTTATTGAAAAAAAAAATTCAAAACTTAAAATTTTTACAATTTTTAGGAATCAATATAATCATTTTGGTAATAAGAGCAAATTCAACAAATTGGTTGCTTGAATTTGAAATTGGTATGAATTTGGTGATTAGAGACAATTTTTAATTTTTCTGTGCATAAAAAATACATACATTAATTGCCGCTTAAATAGAGAAATGTGTTTAAAACGAAAAAATGTACTAAACAAAATTTTTTTTATTTAAATTCTGTTTGATAATGTGTGTTAGTGGGAGTGTCGTCTAAGACGCTGCATTATGTTGGGAGAAGGGTATTAAAGATTCGGCACAGTCGAATATAGCACTCTTACTTGTTTTAAAGTCATTTGTACGTTTTAAGTACGTTACAAAAAAGGTGCTGTAAAATGTTTACAAATTAATTTATTTAAGTACTTCATATAACAAACAAGTAAGAGTCCTATATTCGGCTATGCCGAATCTGATATACCCTTCACTATGGTGCGATATGAACGGAAAGTAATATTAATAAATTTCTTTTTTGCCACGGCCACTTCTTCAATTCCGCCGACATTTTGCAGGATGTTGAGCATTGATTACGAAGATTCTTGTACCTAATTTGGAAACTTGGGCTCTTGCCGTTCTTCAGATATTAAGAAAAAACGACAACAACAAAGAATTTTTGGGTAAAATTAGAGGCAGTCGTGGTTTATTGCTCAAATCTCAGCGGGGTATATGCGACATAAATGTAGTACAACATTTTCCCCATCATTTCTGGGGTCTTCGGAATACCCATTTCAACATTCACACGGACAGCGATGTCTTAAGGTGGCGAATAGAGCAAACATGATTTTTATTACCGTTAGAAAATATCCCGTTATAGATGCGATCGGGAGATAAAAATGTTTCCTCAGAATCAACTTTTTCAAACAATTATATGATTTAAAAATCACAAAATTCAATCGAGTAGTTTTTTAAAAAAAATTTGTTCAAATTCAACATCGATTTTCTCAAAATGCATTTTTGGCACATAGAGCACTTAAACCCCCGGGCGACGATAAGGACTCAGAACTAATAACTTTTATAGGTTCTAAGACATTGACGTCCATTTTTGTTTTTTACGCTCATTAATTAAGTTGCTCATCTGACAGCGACGAATGCACATAAACGGAAGCTGTGTTAATATTATTTTAAATATAGTGTGTAAGATAAGTGCTAATGAAAATAAAAATAAATTTTAATGCTTTTTCGAAACTGTCATAAAAGCATAAATGTCGAAGATTTAATTGGAGTTTTCTTAGATACAATTCTAACTATTCATTTTTAAACATGCTCGCAGTTCGCATTGAATTTTTTTTTTACTTAGTAAAATTTAAAAATTTTCAATAAATATTTGGGTTGTTCACGAAATGCTGGTTATCAGGTTATAAAATTATTTAGTTATATTCATAAGAACAAAATACATTTATTTAAATTTTTTTAAATATATTTTGTTGCTGTAAATATAACGACATAACGATATAACTTGATAGTCCGCCTTTCGTGAACAACCCAAAGTTTTACAAAGTCAATTTAAGAAATAGATAATTTTGCTTAGACTGTATTATTATAAAATCTTACAACCAAAAAAAAATTGCATACTATTAAATTTTAATGAAAATCTTTGCCTTAGTTTTGAGTGACACTGTACTTTACAATACTCTCACAATACATGGGTAAAACATTATTGGACATCAAAGGCCTAAGATCAATATTGTATAAACTATAAACAGAATGACAAAGATATACAAACCTTTTTCACCTAAATAAGTGTATCTTTTTTCCTTAAAAAACTTTCCAACTTTAGTTAATGGATTTTGGAATGCCTTAAAAAGAATTTTCAAGTATTTTTTAAATAATTTAAATCATCTTGCAATGACTTTTAAAGATGCTTTCTATAAAATTTTTCATGGTTGCAATATTTTTTTATTTTTACCTTTAAAAACAAAAAAAAAAATTATATTTTTTTCTTCAAACTCACCACAACAGAATGTATCCATTTCAATTTCGTCCATTTTCAAAACCATATTTAGTTTTTTGTTTAATCCTAAACACTTATTGAAAATTCAAATTTATTTTGAAAATATATTGCCCCTTTTTAGCAATAATGATATACTTTTTTAAAAGTTAATTTAAAATTTTTTTAAAACAACACAATTTTTATTAAGACAAATTAAATAATTTTTAATAGTTTTAAAAATTTTTTTTAACAGATTTAGTTACATTTTTATAAAATTTTTCATTTTTTATTGTTTAATTCTTTTTTTAATTTAAGCGCAAGCGTATTGATTTTTAATAGTTATTCTTCAAGAAATCGTTTAAATAATCGATTAATTTTTGTTTAATTTAAAGACCTTTAAAAACTTCATACAAATTACGCACACAACTGTTCAATTAACAATCCTGTTTAGTTCTGTGGTCAATACAATTGAAAAACTTCAGAAAAACTTCTAACATACAAAACTTACACTAAAAATAAAAAAACACACCCACCCACACACACAGTCAATTATAAATAAACTCATTATTTTTTTGTACTCTTACTACTACTTGTGCAAACACTGTGAGAATTCTACAAGAAGAAGAAGAACGAAAAAAGAAAAACAAAATTATAAAAAAATTTTACAAATGCAAAGAGTTTAATTCAGAGTTGAGTGTGTATGAGTGTTAAGGTAAAAATAAAAATAATATAATATTTTTGTTGTATTGAGCATAATTTTTAATAAATTTGTTTGGTTCTTGTTGTTGTTTTTGTCCCTTTAATACGTGATTTGCCAACTTAAAACCCCAAACGCAATATTATTAATTATGTAAATATTGGTATTTGTTGTTGCTGTTTAAATATAGAAATTATTAAAATAACTACAACATTGCAATAAAATGCAAATAAAGGTATTCTCAGAGAATGACTAGAGAGGAGATTGTAAAGGTGTTTGTGTGAATTTTGAATTAAAAGCTCAATAAACATGTGTCTTTGCAATCGCAATGAATTGACGCCGTTAATCAAATAAATATGGCGCGTTATACCTAATAGTTTTGTATAAAAAACAATTAATAATGAAAAACGATAATAATAATGAAGTAAAAAATTTTTACTAAAAATGTAAGAGAAAAAGGCAAAATAAAAGAAATTACTGCCAAAATAAAAAATGATTAAAGAAATTCTACCACAATAACAACAATTAAATATTAAAAAGAAAAAAATTTCAATTGTTGGCAATTAAAAAATTTGTTAAGGCATATTTGGTAAACAAGTAACGGTTATCTGCCTTAAATGATAAAAAAATCGTTAAAAATAGAAAATTTTATTAATATCAAAAAAGAAATGAATCGAATTTGTAGAACGCGAGCGCAAAAGTGTTTTTGTTTTAAATGTAAGTTAAGCAAGTAACTTTTTCGCTCGCGTTCTACAAACAGACAGTAAAATATATAGAGATAATTAGGAACACAAACATGTAAAAACCAAAAAAAGTTTAAGTATGTTGCGCTAAAGAAAGAAAACTGCCTACATTTAGGAAGCTTTAATACTTTCGTATATTTTTTTAATGAACTGTTTTAGAATTTTTGGTATTTGTGTTGGTTTTTATCGTTATCAAAATTGCATCTAATCGAACCCTTAAGTTGTAATGGCATTAAAAATCATGCGACTAAGACTAAAGTTCCCAAAATTTCAACTAGGGATGTAACCGGTACCGACCGATATATCGGCGATACTTCAGGTTTGCTGATATATCGGTTGAACAAAACACTGGGGGGTTTTGTTAAAAACTAACATGGATTGACCTATGTCAGTAGTCGTCAGGGAGTCTGCCCCTCTAGATTTGGTGTATAAGTACCAGGCGGTACCAGGGTAAGGCAGCTGACGGCTGGATAGGGTTGTAGAGCAAACAATTGCTCCACAGAATTACGGGCCGGTATTCCAAATATGAGGAAAAAAATAAAATACACAATGATTTGTTTGGTGGGAATTCAATGTTTGTAATTGTGTTTATTTGGGGTTATGCTCACCGCTTTGGTTAATGGTTGAAAAACAAGTGAAGTTAAGTTTTACATGCTAATTGCGGCTAACGTTAAAAAACAATGTTATATATTTTTTTTTGTAGTTCAAGTTGTAGCAAAGGGATATTTTTGACGTTTAACCAAAGATAGCGAGTAATATTATTCATTTTGCCGTTAAATTTAAAATTTATAAATACAATTTGTAGATAAGTGTATAATGTGAGTATAAATGTAACATTAATACAAGATTTATAATTAAGTATGTAACATTTACGATACATTTAGTATAGTAAAGGATGTAAGTGTTCAAACCGTGTTTGGACACGGTATCGGCGATATTTTACTGTCGATACGACGATACTTTTTATAGAGTTTTTTTGAACAAACAATTTAATTTTCAATGCTTATTGTTTGCATAACAACTAAAAGAAATAATGCATTAAAAAGCAGAGCATAAATTTAAATCAGAATAATAAATTGTATATTTTAATTCTAAGGCTGAAGGTCTACACCGCGCGTTCTGTGCGTTTGATACTTTCTTGACTCTTTGTCATAACGCATGCAAAAGTAGAAAGTAATCCTACTTCATGCATTTACTGTGTAACTTGTCAATACAATTTTATACTGATTCTACTTTTTCCCTCCAGGTTTAAGGTTTTTTTCTTTATTCTCTCATTGCTGAAACTTCTATGTCTTTGTACATCTTATTTTTCTGCTTATTTTCATTAAGGTTTTAAGATTACAAATTATTTAACTAAAAATTTTGGGTTACTTTGAATAGACTACAAAGTCTTTAATATATTCCGCTGATTAAACGTCATCGAACATTATAAAATATAATAAATCAACGGAGATGGAGAATTGTTCATGCTCCCAAAATCTTTCATTATCTCTGAATGAAAAATGTGGGGCTTAGAAAATAATGAAACCTATTGTTTATCTACAATTCTTGACCCGCGATACAAAGCTCGAATGTTTCAAAGGCAATCGACTTTAAATGCCTGGCGTCTTACTTTACATGACCGCATTTCTAGAAAAAAAGTTCTGATACGAGAATTGGACTTTGGGGCGTTTGTGGATAACGCTATAAACATCTTATGCTGTGGTTCGGCTAAAGAATAAGTCGAGAGATACTTTAGATCTCCTAATATTTCTATTAATGCAAGTCCGTTTGTTTACTTGCTCAACGAACTGTTATACCCAAACTTGAAGAAAATGGCGCTGAATTATAAATGTTTTCAAATAAGTTCTTTCGCATCTGAGAGACTATTTTCCACTGCAGGTCCAGGTCCAAATTAATTCGCGAAGTCTTCTTCGCAAAAGTTTTTTTCCCAGAGTTTCTTTATTGAATCTTCATAGATTAAATATGAACTAACAATAAGTAATCAAGTCTTATCCTAATATTTTAATTCATCTCGTGCCAGTGCTCGACTAAAAATTTATCTTATCACGGTTTCTGTTCACATATTTAGGTGTTTATCGCTCTTCTGATTGAGTGAGTGCTGCAGTGTCTCTTCTCCTTAAGCGAGTGTGGCCGCCATCATTTAAGATATTTCGAGCTAGTGGATTTGGGTGTAGTTCAAGCCTTTTTAAATATTTTACTGCGTATTTTGTAATCATAGTTTTGACCAATGGCACGTTGAGATCCTTGTGGATATTCGAGTTGAGAAAAAAATATTAATAAATAATATATAATAACTTTCAACGCAACAGCTGTCAACAGTCTAACTAATAGTTAACCAAAAACATTTGATGGTTTAACTAATGGTTAACAAAAAGATGGAAATAATATTTT
The DNA here is from genome assembly GCA_943735925.1 of Pollenia amentaria. NCBI lineage: Eukaryota > Metazoa > Arthropoda > Insecta > Diptera > Polleniidae > Pollenia > Pollenia amentaria. The sequence continues at coordinate 192,693,308 of OX031006.1, forward strand.
ATTGGTTAAACTATTGTTATTAGCTAACTAATGACTGTAAATTTGGGCGTTATAGTGTGGAATTTTTTGCTATTGAAATTCAGTCAGATCGATAAATAAATGAACCACGATTGCCTCTAATTTTTACTTATAAAATTTCTTTTTGTTTTTGCTTAATTTTGTTTGTGTTATTAGCAGGGCTGTGGAGTCGTCAGAAAAAAGTACTAACTCCGACACCGACTCGAAACGCTGAAATTTTTTAAGTGCGACTCTGACTGTAACTCCCACCATAACCTTGATGCTAAATGTATATGAGACTGGTCTTTATTTGACTTTAAACTTTTTTTATACCCTCCACCATAAGTGGTCAATGAGGGTATATTAAGTTTGTCATTCCGTGTGAAACTTTTTTATTATGCATCTAAGACCCCATAAAGTATATATATTTGGGTTTCTTAAGTAATTCTTAGTCAATTTATCCATGTCCGTCTGTTGAAAACACGCTCACTTTCAAAAAACTCAAAAGATAAGAACAATGTTGTTGTCAAATTGGTTCTAGTTATCCTAAGCAGTTTGGGATTGAAATCTAGTAAATTCCGATAAGTAGGATCAGAGTTATGAATCAAAATGTAGAACCACCTCCCTAAAAAATTAACAATTTTGTTACAAAAATAACATAAAAGCTGGCATAATGCGCGTTCTATATAACTATAAATCATTCTGTACGTGTAAAACCGTAATAACTATTGATATCATATTAAAATGACCTACGTCATAGTTTTATAGGACTAGAAATCACACTGTCAAATTTCGTAAAGATCAGTCCATAATTAACCATATTCCCTATATAGGGCCTTCTTCCGGAAAATAGTTTAGTACGCCTAAAACCATAACAAATAACGCTATCATAATACAAATTGGTACGTCACAGTTTTATAAGGGTATATTTTCATATTTTTTTTTAATTTTTTTTTATTTTTTTTTTATTTTTTTATTATTCCTACACTAAATCCCGCGAAGCTTTTTGTTTGTCTGCAGGAGACCAGACTCTCTGGCGGGAATTGAACCCGCAACCCCGGTACTGATAGACTAGCTCACTACAAGCTAGCCTACCGGGCTAGAAATCATACTTTAAAATTTCGTGAAGATCGGTCCGTAATTTATCCTAGGCCGCATATAAAACCTTATCTCGGAAAACAGTTTAGTAAATAATGCTATTGTAATACAATTTGGTACGTCAAATATTTATAGGACTTAAAATCATACTTTAAAATTTCCTGAAGCTCGGTTTACCATATAATGTTCAATTTTATGCTCACTCTGGGAAATTATTTAAATACGCCTAAAACAGTGGTAAAATTTGGTCCAATTTTGGTTCATATGGCCCGAAATAATAGCATGCAATTTTCTGATTATCGGTCCATATTTACCTTATTTCCCATATTAAGCAGCCTTCTGAAAAGTACTTTAAACGCTAAAACAAATTTCACTACTATCAGGCATGTCATGAATTCCGTTCGGAATGGAAGTGATTCCGTAGTTATCATTCCGATCGGAATGGTTTTAGCTTCTATAGATTCCGTTCGGATTCATTAAACCTCAAAAAAATATGAAACCACTTTTTGTGTATTAAATATGGCAACACTGCAACGAATGTAGAAAACAAAACAAACAAGAAAACAGCTGATCCTGAAAACCAGCCAAATTTAAGTTTTTCTATCAAAGTAAAAAATTTGTGATTTGTGACAAATTCCGTTTATTTTTCTATTTTTTGGAAAGCATTTAAAAAAATTTAAATTTTTTTATTTAATTCACATAAAATTATATTTATTTTAGATAAGGAAGCAAAAAGACAGTGTGCTTTACTGATAAGAATGTATTTTGAATAGTTTGTACACCTGAAAAATGCTTAAAATATGAATTCCACTTTGAAAAAAGAAAGTGGTATCATTCCGAAAAAAATTTTCCTTTTACATTTTCCATAGAAGCAAAATACGGAATCAATTCCACTTCCGAACGGAATTAAGCTCTGTGACACGGCTGTATATTGGAATTTGTTCCATTTCGATTTTTAATAACAGAAATCACTCTACAGGATTTCGTGATGATTAGTCCATAATTTACCATGGAGTTATATAAATTCCCCTCCTGAAAATCATTTTAGTTCGGTATAAACTGTTACAAATCATGATATTTTATTCAAGTTAGTTCAAATTGCTAGAAATAAAAGCATAACACTGTCTGACTGTCGTCCAATTGGTTTAAACCGGAACCAACTTTTATACTGACATCCGTTTTTATAAAGATTCATTAATAATTTATATCTCTCATATAACAGTCGGTGGAGGGTATCAACGAATCGGCCCAGCCGAATATAGCACTCTGACTTGGTTTTAATGCTGTACCTTTTAAATGGTTCGATATAACAAGAAAATGATTCTGTACAAATTTCAAATCGATATTTAAAATATTGCATCGCCAATTTCGAAGAATTTTTGTTTTGGAAAATATTAGAAAATTTTTATAAATTTTTTATGTCGAAAAATTTTGGAGTCGGAATTGCGAGTTTTTGTGGGTACTACGACTACGACTACGACTACGACTACGACTACGACTACGACTACGACTACGACTACGACTACGACTACGACTACGACTACGACTACGACTACGACTACGACTACGACTACGACTACGACTACGACTACGACTACGACTACGACTACGACTACGACTACGACTACGACTACGACTACGACTACGACTACGACTACAACTACGACTACGACTACCTCTACGACTACGGCTACGACTACAACTACGACTACGACTTCAACTACGACTACGACTACCTCTACGACTACGGCTACAACTACGACTACGACTCCACAGCCCTGGTTAGTAGGTAAAAGGTGAAGGGTTTAAAATATTCGGCGCAGCGAATATAGCACTCTCACTTGTTTTGCTACATATTTTTTCATAATCTTTCTATTCATTAAAGCCTTTTAAAGAATATCCTTTAAATGCGATGCATTTAATCAGAATTCCTTATAAATTCTATTCTTGTGACACGTTTAAGCTATTTCGGCTTCTTTCAATGACATTAAACCATAGAAAATGAAAAAGCAATAATCAAAAGAGAAAAAAAGTAATACCTATTTATCAAATTCTTAACTATTTTATTTTAAACGCAGTTTTTCAAATACTTAAATGGAAGAATTAAAAAAAAAAAGAAACTGAAAAAGAAAGAAAACCAGCCACATTTGTTTGAACAAAAAAAAAAATTCTAGCGCACGTAGGAAATTCTATGTTAATCCTTAAATCATTGAATCGTGACAAACATAACCAATATACGAAACAAAATTACTCTAAAGCTTAATGTCTATATGAACGCATATAAGCAACTATATAAGCATATGCTATACATGCTTATATGCATTAAAAAATAAAAAAAAAATTATAACCAATAAAAAAAAATCCTTAAAAGTATAAAAAAAAATAATTTTAAACACCTGAGAAGCATGAAAAATTTTCTAATGCAATAAAAATATATTTAAAATCGAATTCAAATAAAACTGAAAATATTAAAAAAAATTTTATAATTTATTTGTGCATATAGCACAACTAAACTGTTAAACAATTATTAACATATGTTGCTTTAAATTGAAAAAAAAAGAAAAAAAAAATTATTGAAATTTAAAATAATTTCTAAAATTTTAAACACGTTTTAATATTTTTTGTTCCATAATTCGTTTTCTTGCGATATTTTTTTATTATTTGGTGACTTTAAGTCCATTAAAGCCATTTAGATGATTTATGACTAAAGTCTTTATAGTTTCTCATAACAATTTATTCGAATTAAAGCCAAGAAATAGTTGATTGCCTTCAATACTATAAATTAAAAAAAGTTGTCAACTCAAGTTTATAATTTGTAGCAAAAAATAGTTTATAATATAATAATTTGAGGATTTTTTTCTATATAAAATGTTTATAATAAAATATTTAAGTTTATATCTCTGTATGTGCCAATTTAAAATCATAAACTAAAGAGGTTTGTTGGAAAGACGATTTCCACTTCTTATAGTTTTTTTCTTTAGTTGTTTCTGTTTCTTAAACTTGTAGTTTAAGTTCAAGTTCAGTAGATTCTTTTGTTTAAAATTAAACTCACGTTTTATTGAAAAAAAAAAAAAAAAATAAACAAGTAGATTTCGTCTTGGACAAATCAACTGATATGTCAAAAAATAAATAAATATTTTATGATGAACAGAAGAGAGAAATTTACATTTTAGTTTTTTATCATAAACAAAATATCAAACTGTCAAATTATATCAGATGGCAGAAAAATGAGGCTCATAAAAATACAATTAAATGTCAAATTGCATTCCCTTTGTACGATTTTGTTAAGAAAAAAACTTTTAACAACCTTCTCTACTGTAATATTTCATATATTCAGGTATGTCACAGAATTTGTACGAAAGTGAAAATTTTCCCATTTCTCAATTCGTACCGTTTTTGGTTTGCTTCTTCAGCTTTCGTACGTTTTCATAAATCCAAAAAAATCAAAACATTGTTATTTTATTAAATATAATAACATTATTAAACAGTTTCTTTGTAAACATAAAAAGTATATAAATTATTGTGAGTACTTCGAAAATAAATTTAAAAACTTGCTGTAAGCAAAATTTTATCCTTGAAAAATTGCTAAATATCGATATCGATCAATATGCCCGGCCGGTGCTTTAATAATTGCAAAAATGATCGAAACCAGAAAAGAACAAAAAAATAATTCAATGCTTTTTATGTTTATTTTCACATTATTTTCTTGTTTAAAGTGCCCGTACACGACATGTTTTTTACATCTGACTTGTCAACTTTTCAAGACATATGAGGTGCTTAAAGTACGAGGGGTTTAAGTGCTTTTTTTAAAAATTGAGATTAATTGCTCATATACCCCGTGGGCTCTAACGAAACAGGTATTTTAAAGACAACTACTAGAATTGGTCGCCATATCTAGCTACCAGAAGAGAATTCCACATTTCCCTCTTGTGTTATGAACAGTGCTGCCACGACTTATAACATTTTTACACCCAACTTTTTTGAAAAAGTTAACAAATGTGAATACGAGTATTACCAAATAAGAAATGCCTTTTGTTAATTGAGAAAACCATTAAAATTTATTTTAATTTGCATTGTAAAACTAAAGGAAAATAGGAAAATATTAATAACAAATTAAGAGATCAAAACAAGAAATGTAATTCTTCTACATATTAAAAAAATTACGAGAAAATAAATTAACTGCCTGGCCCATAATGTCGACAAGAACATTTCTTTCTTATATTTATATTGAAAACAAAAACAAAGTTAAATTTTTTATTATTGTTTTCAATATAAAAATGCGAAAGAAATGTTCTTGTCGACATTGTGGTCCTGGCAGTAAAAGTTTTTATTTATTTTATAAGAGTTAAACCTGTCAAATTGCCATACGAAATTCAGTATATTGAGAGTTAATAAATTAAATTTGTTAGAATATGTCCTGTACAATAAAGGAAATTTGTACTTCACATTTATAAATAACAAAAAAGGAAAAATTAAATTGTTTTCCGCTTTTTAACTGCCAGTGGCAGGGCTGTCCAATATCTCGATTTTTTAATTCTTTTGGCGATGGAAATTTACGTTTGGCGATTGTTGTCAGAGGTTTCTTTATAAATTAAAAATACTCCCAAATACTTACCTAAATATACCGACAGGTTATAAAAAGTTAAATTTCTTATATTCACGCCATTTTCTTCCATAAATACTATATTATAGTTTACATTTAGTATTGTGGTTATTTTGTTGAATTTTTTTATGGTTTTTAATCCAAATATTCATATTTTTTATTAGGCTGAAGTTCATTAAATTTCATTTTCATTAAATTATTTTTATGAAGAAAGGAATTTTACAACATGAAATTAATTAAAATTTATTGATAATTTTTCATTCTTGACTGCCTTGGGGCAGTATATAACAATTTAGTTTTGAAAAATCTTTAAAATTCCTATGTTTATTTCAATATGTTGAAATATACTACTGGAAATAATGTAAATTTAGAACATTTTACTTCTATTCGAGTGTTATGAAACACTAAAACTTCTTATATGTAGTTTCCTTCGAATCAAAATACGCGATAACTTACGTTCACTTGAAACAAATAATGATAAAATCGCAGTGCAAAGTAGACATTATAAGTCGTAAATAATTTCGCTGGAACCGAAATACACGATAACCGCCCATGTAAATAAAAACTTTAAAAGTTAAAAAAAAAAACCTAAATTGCAAGTGTTTTAGAAAAAACATATTCATACGTTTTATTATTTTCGAAAAAAAGTAACCAAAATGAAAAAAATATTCACATCTCCACATTGAGAAACAAAATAACCAATTTTGGTTAGAAATAACCAAAAACGGCAGCTCTGGTTATGAACTTCTCTGAACTTTACCTACTAATTCCATATGCAATCTAAATTTCTAAATAAAACCCTTAAACCCCTTGTGCTTTGAGCCCCACATATTTAATTGTGAATGTCTGTCAAAATTGCTGTTTACAGAAGGTTTAAAATATTTGGCCACAAACGTAATCAATTACATGTGATTAGAGCTTAATCCCGTTTGAGATGCTTGAACGCGTTTAAAAACCCCGGTGTGGCCATACATTACTTGTATTTTTAGGCGCTAGGGCAGAACGCCCAAGGGCGTAACGCCCAAAACCAAAAATGTCATAACGCCCAAATCTTGTTATATTGCCCAAAACCCAAAAAAATAATGACAAAGTGCCCAAATGCTATGCCATATCGCCGAAATAACAAAATTTGTACGTTGTGACATTTTGTTGAAAAGTAAGCAGATTTATTTGGGTGTTGTGACATTTTCTTAAATATGAATTTTTTAAGTAATTCTATTAATTTTAGTGAAACTGTATAATAAAAACAGTTAGTTTACTTGAAGATTTTGAAACTTCTTTAACAAAACAATCACAATTATTTAGCCTTCACGGTCGTTAGTAGAAAATAAAACAATGCAATCGGAAAGTTTTGAGTTCGTGAGTGGGAAGCGGTGTAATTCCAAATTAATATATTTAACAAATGAAAAACAATTATACAAAAAAAAAAAAAAATCGAATTATAAAGGCAAAACACTTTTTACATGTTATGCATCCAATTGCAAGGCACGTGCTGAAATTTTAGAGGATGGAACGTGTGTCAAATCGCAAAAAATCGCGCATACAAATCACCTCCAGCAGGAAGAAATTTACAAAGAATTAATTGAAAGCAGTTGAGGACATTAAAAAACAATGTAGCAATCCTTCTGTTCTTTTGAGCGACACCAATGCCGCGAGTGGTATAAGAAAAGTTTTTAAAAGAATTTGCGAGAGGTAAGTCGATTTAGAATATTACTCAGCGCGAGGAGGGGGGCGCGTTGCGTTCGCGTCGAACGCGAACAGAGTGGCGCGATGAGGCGCGCTATCCACCACACTGCTACCTATCCAACGCTATACAATATAATTTTTTGCTATATTTTAACTTATTTCTTAAATGTATATATATTTTTTGTAACTGCAGTAATCAGAGTGCTACCCAAAATCTAGTTTTCACTAGCATGAGACGAAGCCTTGGAAGACTCTCGTCAAATATATTTTTGAAATCACCCCGAACTCCATTAGATGTCGTTGAATCATTCCAACACGAATTTATTTGGAAAACCTATGGTTTAGCAAGGCACCAAATTAATCCTCGTCAATTTTATAAAGCGTGCATTTCTGAGCCGGCATTTTCGTATTGCATCTTTATGTCGGAGGCAATAATGCAGGGTATCACCGAAAATATTCCAGCAGGACAGAGACGGTATTTGATTGATGGAACATTTAAAGTGGTTCCAGCAGGCTGTTTCACTCAATTGCTGGTGATTTATATTCAATATTTAGATGATCAAGTGAGTTTGTTAAAAGTTTCTTATTGGAAAGACACATCTCACGATTTTTTGTCCAAATTTTTCGCCTGTGGTGCTTCATTCCGATACGACGCAACAATTTCCTATTTATATATTATAAATATATAAATTTTCATATTATTCGAATGTGTATTCAAAGTCAAATTACAAATTTCATATTTTTTTTTACTTTTTTGGGCCTTATGACAGTTTTTCTTTTGGATGTTATGGCCTAGACTATAACTTGAAAAAATATTTCGCCCAAATTCAATGTCATACAGCCCAAATGGCAAAGCAATAACATTTTTGGGCGGTATGGCATTTTTGGTTTTGGGCGTTACGCCCTTGGGCGTTCTGCCCTAGCGCCGTATTTTTAGGGTTCACATTTCGAAAGTTTTCTTTCTGAAATTTTCTTTAATTTATTCGTTTTTACATATTGATATTTTTTTAATGAAATTTAATATTTTTTTACATCTTTTCTTTAACATAATTTTTCTTCCGTTGAAATATCTAAAAAAAAAGTACTGTTAGAACCGAAAATTTTATAAAAAAGGTATGAAAACTAAAAGAAAAATTACCGTGTTCTGAAATCGAATTCGAGTGAAAATTAAATCGAACAAATTTTAAAAATTTTGTTTTGAAGAATGACGTGGAGAGAATTAAAAAGATACGCTGAAGGCAGAATTCTATGCAAATCATTTGCTCACCATCAAAGAAGCAATCATGTCAATAAAACATGAGCCGTCTGAATACAGACTTAAGCCTAGTACTCTGTTCCAATTTGTGAAAAATGTTCAGCAACATCTATTATTTCATGCGAAAAATTTGACATGTATCAATGTTACCTATCTCGAGAGTTTGTGCAATTTGACGTTTTCAATCTTTCAAAGTATGCGACATTGTTTTGCATATGTAAACAAAACCCACATGTATTTTACTAAAAAGTATTTTTTAAATAAAAAAATTAAGTAAAAATAAAATTAAATATTGATGAAAACCTGTTACCGGTTGTGTTATTTATGTTTTGCAGTTCTCATTTTAATATTAAGTTTAAACTTTTTTCATTTGCATAAAATTCCACGTGAAATAAGTGCAGCTTGTATTATTTCGCAGTTGTAAAAAAATTTTGCTAGAAACATTTCGCAATTTTTTCACAAATTAAACAGAGTACAACTCTATCAACATTTTTTCATAGAAATTCCGCACAAGTTTTTTTCATATGAGTTTTGATAGCATTTCACGTGAAATGTTGAACAGAGTACTAGGCTTTAGCGAAAGCGTAAATATCACGCACAACTTAAGGTTGATATTTACGAAATAAAAAACAAGTACAGGAAAGTCTGTACCCAATGCAATTCTGCCCTCCCATCTCACAAATAAACTTAGACTTTCTGAAAGAAAACTTTCATAGTGGGAACCGAGACTTACCAAAGTGTATCTTGGTAAAAACTGAACCCTTCTGTAAAATGTTCTGGTAAAGAGTATATATATATTCCTCTTACTCCCACTGGAGCATAGGGCGCCGAGGCTGTTCATTAAGCGATTCGTTAGCAAATTGGATTTCAGAAAAATGGGTTGCTGGCCTACCTTTCTTAGATTGGTGATAAAGGGTAACTATTAAGTAGTTTCTGCTACAACTTTTTAAAAAATGCACTTTTCATTGCATTCGGTCACTTTTCCTCTGTCTTCAATTTTATTACATTTTTAAAATATTTTTTAAAAACTCTTGTAGACTTTTTTTTTACTTTTAAACATTTTTTTTATAATGATTCCATATTAATTACTACAATAACTCGAAACATTTGGCAAATTGACAACAGTTCCGCTGACCCCAACGCCATTTAGCAACTGTAATTCAAAAAAATATATAAAAGAAAAAATATGGCATTATAAACAATTAACATACAAACTCGTACTTTTATCAAACCATTAGAAAAGGCCATCTAATTAGAAAAAAAATTATTTAACAAAAAACTTAAAGAATTTTTAAATTTAAGCGACAATATTTTCTGTATTTGTCCAACAAAACGTGTTAATGGCACGGAAGTTTTTTTTCTTTAAAAAGTTGCTTTTGTTATAATAATATTTGTTTACGAATGTGGCAACGCGTGCCATATCTTTTTTCAAACATTAAAAACAACAAATTTGGTCAAAGGCGTGTGAGGAGTTACCATATTTGTAAAAATTTAAACAAAACAAATAATGTTTATTTTTTTAATGGTATTCAAAGTTTTTTTTATGATAAAAAAAATCAGAATAAATCAATAAAAGCATACAAATGTTTTGCATTCCATGTGTGCTTAAATCTTTTTTTATTTGTATTTTAAAAACAAACTATTCATCAAAAAACTGTCAATACCCATCATCATTTTTTTACTCTTCATCATCTAAAAGGAAAATTTATCTAAAGTTTATAAAAATTTTATTTCTTTTACGTTTTTTTTATTGGGGAGAAGCAGGAAAACCAGCAAAATGGCATGAAAAATTGAAAAAATTTTCATACACATGTTTATTTTCATGGAAAATTTAAACAAATTTTCATTTTTTTATTGTAATTTATATACTTCCTTATGAGTTGTTTTTTACACCCTTTTGCTTTTAATGTGTTTTTTTTTTAGTGCATGATAGAAATTTTTTTTTAATATGAACTTAGACAAGTTGGAAGAATTACAGAATGTCTGTAATTTTATATTTTACAAATTGTAAAAGAAAATTCTTTGGAAAAAAATTGTTGCATTAACATTAACAAAAACTGTTTAAGAATTTTGAGTTATTGCAGGTGTTTATGGGTTATAACATCTTTGTTACTGGGCGTTTGTTAGGAAATTTATTTAAAAGGAAGAAGAGGGAGCTAATTCTGGCAGTCGTGATGTAATATTTTTTCGATTCGAAAGCAATTTTATTTCTTATTCTTTCAGTCGATACGGAATGAATCGAAATTACGTTTTCAGTTTTATAAAACATTTTTTTGAGTTTTCGGAACACTGAAAAAATAATTTCGATTCGTTCCGTATTGACTGAAAGAATCAGATATAAAATTGCTTTCGAATCGAAAATAAAATCTTAACACATTGAAATATAAATTTTAAAAGGGCAAGTTTTCTTAGGCTTTTGCTTAAAAAATAAATTGCTTCTTATTTTGCGAAATATAAGGAAAATTGCTTTGTTTGCCTAAAGTGCATATTTTAAAACTGCATAATTAGCAATTTAGCAACAAATATCCAAAAAAAAAAAAATTTAATTTTGCCTTCCAAGACTATATTTCGATTCTAAGAGCAACCTCTGATAATCGAAATAGATACTATTGTAACATATTGCCTTACTATAAATATAAGATGATAATTTCAATTTATTCTATTGATATGTGCGTTTATTGGTAATTTGAATTTAAAAACTTAAAGCAATAATTTTCAATATGTTCAGTCGACAATTTATTGGGTTATGCTGCCTTCAACATATTAAATCATAGGTTAAATCATAATCGAACTAGTCAACGGCGCTTTCAATCTCGTTGCGTAGATAATGCCTATATCACCTTCTGCTACGCACTTATTGTTTATTGTTTTCGGTTGCCAAACTCTTTTCTTTTTAAGACATGAAAAGCAGTGCAGTTGTAGATGTAGAAAAGATTTACATAAGGACCGCCATTTGGCCTAATCTCATGTCGGAGCTTAGCCACTGGGTGACAAGCTATGCGTTTACCAAACGCCCCTGTATGTGAGAGAGAGTATCACAAACAGCTGGTAATTTAGTTTAGTGGCGGAATTATACATCTGCCCCTCGTTTATAAGCAGGAGCTATCTAACCTCCGCTGATTTAATAAATATCCAGCAGCATCCGTTGGATAGCAACTGCACACAGCAATGAATCGACCTCAAAATTTGAACTTACCCCAAATGGAAAGCTTTATTGTAGTTCAGGAACTTGGCTTGGGTTCAACCACAGCCACCACCTGATCCCCAAAAGCATCCTTTCTTGAGAGAGCACTCCTTGTGGATAGCATATTTCTAAGAAAAATACATTCTATGAGAGTAGTCATCATTTTCATCATATGCTTAATTCCTTACCGACTCCAAGTCTTACCCCTCATTCACCTCACTCCACCACTAACTTAACAAGGCTCTTGACTCTTCTTTCTAACCAACTCCAATTATCACCGGTGCCTCAAATATTCAGCCACTCAATACCAGGTCTTTGCCGCTTTCCGGATCCCTCAAATCTTTATTCACTCATTGACTAATAGGCCTTGACCATTTTTCTCTACTCCACTTCTCATTCTCCACTTCAGGTCGTCACCGCTTTCCGGATACCTCAACCCTTCATTCAGTCATCAACTGCAAGGTCTTTACCACTTCAACCACCATCACCCATTTTACTACCTCAATAAATGTACTTCTCACAGAATTAATCTCCTCGAGCACTAAAACACCTCGCCTTAAAAAGAGTTCGATTCCTGCAAAAGTAATCTTTCCGTGGCGAAAACCATTCTATTACAAAAGAGTTTACCTTTGGAGGCCCAAACCAATAGTCCGTTCAGTGCTGTGCCACGGGAGGCAACTGACTCCTGTGGTATCAGATAGGATCTCTGGTCAGCCACAATACCCGGAGATCGTTAGATCTCAAGAAATCTGTCAATTTGCAGCAGGATGAATCACAATAAATGATACCTACAAACTCTCATGGGGAGTGCAATAGTACTAGAGAAGATGTTTTGGCGTTTCCTCTTCTTCATCGTTACAGCTGCTACACAAATCGTTGTGGAAATGCTTCAACTTTTTAACATGTTCGCCAATTGGCCAGTGACCAGTTATAACCGCAGTGAGGTTAAACGCAAATCCTGACCTTTGCATGGCCAACGCAAGCCAAATCTAATTTAATTGATGTGCAAGTGGAAACGTTCTCCCATTATTCCTTGGCAATAAGGTTGAGTCTTTCCGCAATTCGTTGCTTTCCCCCTGTATGAGGAACACCATTATGGATGTAGATTTTACTCAAATTTAAATGCCTTACGGGTGAGTCGGCTCTTACCATATATGCCTCCATGTCCAGGTGCCCATGTGAGGGGAACCGTCGAATGTCTCGCTATCTCTTTAAAAGACGCCCGACATTATTGAACATCTTTCAACTGGTGTCCACGTGTTCAAGGGATCTAACCCTGCCTTTACACATTCAAGTAATTACTTGCAAGTAGTGTATGTGTATTATCAACGAAAATATCGAAGAAATAACCGTCTTGCAAATAGCTCGAGTATTTACACAGTCAGTTGCAAGTTTATTTTTCAAATGTTTTTGAAGCGAAAACAACTTATGAAAAAAGTTTTATATTTGGGTTTAAAGAAAATTATCATGTTAACGTTATCACGAAATTAATTTAATAATTTCTGCTTTATTTTATTTTTGGCCCATCTTGATGGAAAAAATTATGTTTATTTTTAAAATATGTGAATCCAGTATTGCCGTGGTTATCGATATCATAAAATTTCTGAGAAAATATTTTGATAAACAATTTTTTTTCCAAATGCTTGCAATTTATGTATAAAAAAAACCGAGTATGTTGCTGTATAGTAGTGGTTCTGTTTTGTTTTTATTTTTATAAATACACAGAAAATCAGCTATAAACATAATAAACATAATTTGTATTTTACTAAGTACTAGTAATTTTATACAAAAGGCATCCACGGTGACACTGTTTCTTTATTTGTCATTTTATTTTTTCGAACTTGCACTTGCATGTGTAAGCCCTGGGTAATGGCCACTTTACTATAAATAAGTAAGAACGCAAACATTTATTACAATAACAAAAAATAACACTAAAGTTGTTGGTATTTCTTGTAGTGCATATAAAAATTTGCCCTTATTATAAATAACAAAGTTGTAGGTTAAAGTCACAATTTTATTTTATTTTTTCGGAAAACTTTTATCAAATAGAATCTGGTAATTATTCCTTTTTCTTAAGTTACGTTATTATATTCAACATTTTTTTTCGAATTTATTCTATGAGCTAAATTTCAGTCATGTACTTTATAAATCTTTATTAAATACATAACTGAAAATTAGCTTTTAGAATAAATTCGAAAAATAAAAAAATATCAATACAGTTAATAAAGCCTTTAAAATCTCTTTAACATCGCTTATGAAATAAAACCCCTATTCCGAAACGTTATTTTTTATTATAAATTAACTATAAATAAAAGCCTCTGCTTCATGATTCTCCATGGACCCCGAATAGGGTGCACTTTCGAAAATGTGTGTTTAAATACTATGGTGTAGGGCATCGTATGGGCGGGCTTGACCAACTATACTTTCTTACTTGTTTTATATAAGTTTATTTAACTTCTTGGCGAATAATTATACGTTTTTTGATTTTATAAAAGAATATTTTTTTATAATTCGATTACAGATTTTTAAGGTGGACAATTAGAACAACAAATTAATTCAATTTTAAAAAACGCAATTCTAGAGTAATAGAATAGCCTATTTTAATTTATTCGCTGATCTTTTAGGAGAACAAACTAAAGTTTTAATTAAAAAATATCAGTTCGATTGCATAATTTATAAGAAAAAGGTTTTAACTTCGAAAATAGATCTGTTAGAAGAATAATTTTTGGTTCGATCGTTAGTCTTTTAGGAGATTAAGTTGCTACCTGTTTTTAGAACACGAGCGTAAGACTCATTCGTTTAACTAATATTAAAAAAAAAACCAAAAACTGAAATATTGTTTTTGTATCAATTGTAAGTTTTGATCGAACCTTCGATCGCAGTTCTCTTTTAAAGAATTAATTTTATTTAATTGCAGATCGAACAAGCTTTAAGAAGATTTACATTTTGCTTCGATTTTCTATATTGTAGATCTTTTAAAAGAAAAATTTTAGTTTGTTAATATATCTTCTCTAAACTATTAGCGATCATTTTAAAGTCTTACGGACAATTTCTCCAAGTTCAGTTAAAACTATTTATCACTATAACTGCCAGTTAACAATATGATTTTTGACAATTAAAGTGGTAGTTAGTTTCAACTGAACTTGTTGAAATTGGCCGTTTATCGTAAATATTTCCTGGTAAATGATCATCTTCTTTTTTATTAACGAGTAGTTTATGGTTCTAAAATCTTTTTTAAGTAACATCTCTGGTTTTTTTTATCCCAAAATACTTTTAAGACAACTGTGTGCAATAATTATTTCATTCTCACTCCCAGTTCATTGTAAAAATAGGGGGAGTCATGGTTCGTACTAAACAAAAATATAATTTTTTATAACGTTTGTCTGATGAGGTGCTTTGTTTTGTTTAAAGTTTATGGAGTTCTTTTGAATTTTTATTTCGTTGTTTTCATTATTTATTAACTGTGCATTTTTCCAAGGAACATCTGTTCATCGGATATTTCACAATAAAAAAAATTATAAATTTTTGTTTGCCCTTGTTTTGAGTTTTTATTTAACAAAAATGTTTATAATTTTATAAAATTTCTTATGAAAAGACTTTATAGGTCTCAAATTGTACATACGAGTAAAAATTAGTTGAATATTTAGTTTAGTAAACACTCAAATTTTAAACCAATGAAAAAAATTATTGAGAGATATTGAAGAAGACATGTGGGTGATTCACAAGGTAGTCATAAAGTTGTAAAGTCATAAGTATATCTTAAAGTAACTACAAGAAATATATATGACTGCTGTGGGCAACCGCTTATAATTTAGATTTGTTCTGTACAGTTATGACGAATCAATGAACACAGCATTTACATTTTTATTTTGTTTGAAACACAATAATATTTTTGTAAATAATTCTAAAATATGATTTAGGACATTATGACGATATGACTTTATAGCAAACCTTGTGAATCATCCAATGGATTTTCTGACGAACTTTTTTATAAGCGGTTTTTGTTTCTTATATCCATTAGCATCTGATTTTTAAAAAATAAAAGTATTTTTTCTACGAATCTACGAAGACATTCAGTGGAAACGCTTAAATTGATTCAGCACACAGGGATATACATGGAATCTGTATGGCTGACTCTTGGCGCATGCAGAGACCACATCGAATCTGAATGGCTTATCAGTTGATACAGGTGGTACGCTCTCGAAGAGTATTTAACTTATCGCACACAAATTTTATCTTATTGTTAGTCAGAGATGGTGCGATGAAACAACATGTAGGGAAACCAGAAAACTCTTGCTTATTTAAGATGGAAAGAGGTCTTAGCAAGCTTTAAAGCTGTTCAGACTTCACCTTAGAAAACTAATTGCGGTTATAACTGGCCATTGGCCTATTGTAAAACACGCCCAGAGGCTAGGAATCCCTTACAATGACTTGTCTAGAAGTTGCAACGACGTGGAAGAGGAGAGTTCAACGAAACATCTTTTCTGTCATCTTTTCCGAGACCTTAGACTTACACTGTTTGGTCGAAGATCCATTAGGGGGCAAAACCTGTCTCTCTGCACCCAGAGAAAAAACATGTTTAAATATGGGCACCTACAACAAAACTATTTTTAAATAACATTTTAAACATATGGTTATTTTAACCATATTATTGTCATCGACAACCATTAGTCCTCCATCAAGAAGGCACAACCATATTATGGTTGTCTTCGAACATGTTTTGGTTAATAATAACAAAAATATGTTTAACACTTATAATAGCATGGTTGATTTTCAACCATAGAATGTTGCTCTTGGAAAAGAGGAAAATACTATTGTTAATTTAAAAACAAATTATTGTCATATTTAACCATAACATGTTTAGAGGCAATCATAATATGGTTGTGGCTTCTTGATGGAGGACCAATTTAACAATAATATGGTTGTCGGTGACAATAATATGGTTAAATTACACATAATATGTTTAAATTTTTTTTTTAAATAGTTTTGTTGGAGGTGACCATATTTAAACATGTTTATTCTCTGCGTGTGACATTGATTTAAATAGCACCCACTTCTTCATTGCATCAACCGGCTGGCTGAGTAAAAATGTCGGCAGTCAGGTAACATAGGACCCCTGGGAGACAGTGAAACATGGTAGCACAACGTGAACAAATTTCTGGACCCACGTAAAATGCACTTGATTGTGGCTACCAACTGGAACTAAACATAACCTAATAAAATCCAATAAGAGTGCGCAGTGCGATTTAAAAAAAAATTGAATTTTTTTTATCTTCCTAGTAAATATCTTTTTGTTAATACATTTTTTTTTTTGAAACTCAAAGAAATAAATACTCAAGCTCGAGGTCATAAGTTTTTTAAAATAATTTTTATTTATTTAAATAAAAAAGAAATCACTAGAGATCTTGGAGATCGGCTACACACAATCTGTCAAAAATTCCACTTAGCATGTTTTGTAGTTAGTGGTGGAGGTGTAACATTGACATTATTTTTATTTTAACAATTTTACTGTCTTCTAAATTGTCTCAAATCTAATTTAAAAATTCCATTTACGTTTTAATGCCTCATTTCAGCCTTAATTCACATATTAAGTGACAATAAATATCTCGAGATTAAAATCTTAGACCGTTTTTAGAGTTGACAACTTTGTTTATCTTTTATTTCGCTTGTTTGCAATTTCCAAAGACTTTTTGTGAATATTTAATTGCTACAAAACGTATCTGAAATAGATTTTGAATTTAACACTTTTTGTGTAGAAAATCCTGTGAATTGTTTTAAACAAAAATTAAAAAAAAAATTGAAAAAGAAAATAACATTTAAAAGACACAAACACAACATTCGTTTGCTCAACACGTTTGCATCATAAAATAAACTAAACTACGAGTAGCAAGCAACAGGCGCCACTTTTGGTATTTTAACATACAATTATTTAAACAAGTGTTTTTTATTTAATTGTTGTTGTTGTTGGTGTTTATATTTTTTAAATACACTTATTTATCTGTTTGTATGCATTAACATATACAAAATGCATATTAAAAAAATTGTCATTATGGAGAAACAAATTTAAATGAAATGAAAGGAAATTATTAACATTGTCTTGTTAGTTTTTTTTTTTTTTGCCATATTGCAATTGTTGGCAGCTTGTTGCATGTGTGTAATAGTTTTGTAGACTATTGTTATGTTAATTTCGTTGGTGTTTTCGTTTGTTTTTTTTTGTTCCTTTTTCTTGTCTCCAGTTGTGATAATTATCTTAAGGGGACCCTACAGTAGGTAGCGGTAGGTGGGTGTGTTAATGGACAATCTTTATCATTGATCTTTTTAGAAGAACAATTTAAGCTCGATTGTGGAGAATTTAAATTCAGTTTTCATGTAAGACATTTTAGAAGAATAATTCGATTAAGTCTCATTAAGGAAAACAATTTCAGCTTCAGTCGTAGATTTTTGAGCGAATGCAATCCCTAAACTGTTAAAAAACAAATTTATGTTCTTATCTTCACTGATATAGAAAAACAATTATAAGTTTAATCGTAGGTATTTTTGGACGATAATTTGTAGTTAATACGGACATATGTCACAAAAACAATTGAAGCTTTTCGTTTAATTATTAAATTAAATAATTCCAGTTTCTTTTGTAGATCTTAAGGAACATCTCAAATCGTTTATCTCTATGTAGAACTATTTAAGTTTCTATCTTCAATCGTTTAGGAGAACAGTTTAAAGTTGAATTTTAGAGAAAAAAATAATATATCTTTTGTTAGAGGTATTTAAGCTTTGTGTAAGCTTTGTCTTTAGAAGAACAATATTTTTTTTATATATTCAGTTCCTTTGTTATTATTGATAAATAAAAAAATATTATTAAGGATATAAATGACCTCAGTTTCGATCTAGTCCCATAAATTTATTAATATCATTTAATTTTTTATTATTTTATCCAGCTAAATAAAGTATATTAAATTTAATTTTCATTAAATTATTTTTATGAAGAAAAGAATTTTACAACATGAAATGAATTAAAATGTATTGATAATTTTTCATTCTTGACTGAGCTGGGAATTGAACCCAGGTTTTCGCATAGAGGTTGACCTGACATGTTTCGATTCTAACCACTAAATCTCCTCAAGGGGTTAACCGTTTAAAACTCACCGCAATTAACGACGGATGGCAGTTAATAGTCAAACATCAGTCCTTAAATCAAATGGTATTTTAAATTTGGTAGATCGGTATTTGTTTTGCATGAATGAATGATTATCTATTTTCATCCTTACATCTGTTTTTCGTAATTTTTGTCAAGAATTCTTCTTGAAGTCCAAAGTACATTTTTCTATTTTTCATGTGTTTGTCTTTTTTTTTCTTGTTGACCTTTTTGCAGCCCAACTTGAAGGACAAATGTAAACATAGCTCGTGCCTTACCTATTAACAATATTAGTATTGTGGTTATTTTATTGAATCCAAATTTTGATATTTTAATCAGGCTAAAGTTCATTGAGTTTAATTTTCATTAAATTATTTACAACATGAAATGAATTAAAATTTATTGATAATTTTTCATTCTTGACTGAGCTGGGAATTGAACCCAGGTTTTCACGAACGGAGCATTAACAGTTCAATAAAATAACCAAAATGCTAAATATTATTTAATATTATTAAATTTCAGCTTCTATCGTAGATTTTTGAGCGATAAAGTTCTAGCTAGCTCCAATCGTTACTCTATTAAAAAAAAAAAAACAATGTCCGCATTTATCTTAAGCGATCTACAAGAACAATTTGTGGTTCGATCGCATTACTTTTTGAGGACAATTTGTACTTAAATCAGAGATATGTCAGGAAAACAATTGAAGCTTTAACATAAAAATTAAAAAAATTATGTCAGCTTCTTTCGTAGATCTTAAGAAAGAAATCCAATCGTTTATCCTTTCGGAGAATAATTTAAGTTTCTATCATAAATCGTTTAGGAGAACAATTTAAAGTTGAATCATAGATCTTTTAGAAAAAGAAATTAAGCTTCAGTTGTATAATTTTTTAAGAGGAATTTAATTTTATTGGAACAATTTCTACATTGATCGTATATTTCTCAGAGAAACAAAATACCTCCAATTGCCAAAATACCTTCAAATTTCGATCGCTGATCTTTTAATAGAATAAATTTGGCTTAGAGTTTCCACTATTTTTGTCGCCACAACTCGTGCACTCTTCCATTCGTTTTGGTTCGTCATTCGTTCTCCCATTATTGTCTCATTTTACGAAAAATCTATTAAAGGTCAATCGGAAATCTGTTATTAATTTATACGCACATAAACAAATGCCGCTATAAATATTGCCCAATGTAAATGCAGAAAGCAACTTTTAAAGAAAAAACGACGAAAGTTGAAGCGAAAAAATCGCTTAATATAAACGAGCATAAACAATATTTGTTACCCTAGGTCTCCACTAGCCACCGAATGATATTAAAGTTTTGCCGAGTTTCAGACTACCTTAAAATAAGCTTAAACTTAATCCACATCTCAAAAACCCGGCCTTATTAGAACAATTTTTAAACTTTAGATCTAAAATCTTTAAGAAAACCAATTTTAATACAAATTTCCATGTTATGGCTTTTTAGGAATACAAATTCATTATTGATAGTGATCCCTTAGGAAAAAAACTGGAATTTTTTATTGTTGATCTTTTTAGACAACAATTTTATCTTTGATCTTAGATCCGTTAACAGAAATATTTTTAATTAAACAGAAGATATTTAAGGCATTTTAGATATTAAGGCTAGTGATTTTAACGACAATATGTTTTCCTTTTTAAGAGATATAAAAATCCCACTAAAAAAATAAATATCAATAAATACCGTATTGTTTCTTTAATTTATCTTATTTTATTCACAATAAAGCAAATTTTTGGATTTTTAAAAAAAATGTGCTCTATCTGAAAACAATCGCTGGTTAAGTGAAGCATCGTACCAAAACACAATTTTTCTTTTTAGAAATAATTTCTAGGTATAAAAATAATTTAAACCAGATTTTGATGGAAAAAATTTCAAGAACGTCCCACAAGCTTGCACATTTTTTATAACAAATATCTGTGCTAAATAGCACTTATCCTTCGAAATTAACTCTATTTTAAATGTTTATTAATTAGTTGACTATTTTGAAAAAATAATTTATTAAGTTTAGCAAGGAACTTAAACATTTTGCTAAAAATTAAATTTGCATTTTTAACAATGTCCCACTAGTCTTACCACTAACAATCACACGTTTTATAACGAATAGCTCAATTCATTCACAATTAACTAGAATTTATTAAATTTTATTAAAAAGTTGGTAATTTTGAAAAATAATATTCAAATAATCCTTGCAAGCTTTGACATTAAGCTAAAAGCCAATTTTAATTTTATTAGTTTCATATCCGTTAATCAAGATGACAGATTCTTTCATTTACAAAAGGTTCACTTCACAGTTATGCTTCATTCACAAATATTTCAACAATTTGGTTTTTCTTCTATCTTAATGGAAGATTTTGTTGCAATATAAACAGCTTGGCTCACGATGTCGACCGCTATGGCTCGTTTTTATTTGCAACGACAAACAGCTGATTTGCGCCCGACTTAAAAATCTTAGCACGAAAAGTCGATCGACAATGCAGGCGAGCGATAACGTACTCTTTTTCATACAAATTTGGGCCCCATTCACTAGTGTTACTTGCAGTGTTGCCAATGAAGAATTCAGAAACTACACATGAGTGCGTCCCAAATCACACATTCAAAACAAGCTTACACACACAAAACGAAAAAAATCGTTTCCTGAAGTAAAAAAGAAATGGATGCACATTTTTTATGTCACGTCTCGAACATACGCAATAACGTAGGCAGAAGATCAGTACAAAAATTTGTATGTCCAAGCTGAAGCAACATAAATTCTTAAAATTCGCTGTAAATTGTTCTATTTAACGAAAGCTAATTTATTGCCTTGAGGATATCCTGTATTGCCCACTCGATAGTCAAAAATAAATTGCACAAATATTTATTTTTTAATGAAGCATTAGGAACTTACCTCTTAAATTCGAAAATCTATAGAATGGACATATTTGTTTTATTAACTCGAGCAAATAACAAATGTCAAGGAAATTAAAATCACATTTGACAGTTTATGCTAAACATTATTGGCTGTCAAAAATTAATGAAAAAATAGAACTTAAAGTAAAATTACAAACAGATAACACATGAAACAAATTGTACATGGGCTACACATGCAAGTAGAAATTTCACACGCATTGGCAACACTGGTCACTTGTGTTGTAATTGTCGACAGATACATTTTGTTGCAATATTAAACCAAAATTTTTTTTAATATATTGTTTCAAGTCCAAAAACACTCAATAATAAATAATTTTTCTTTTAAACAACACCACTAATAAATTTGTATTGTTTTATAAAATATTATTCACGAAATTGTTGAAAACAGATTTTTCGTGTTTACTGTTTTGCTGTCATTTGTAGAACATCAAGTAGCACAGAGCTGTATTTTTATAACTTAAGTTACAGGTTTTGCCGATTTTTTTTGTCAAATTATCGTTTAATTTTAAAATCCATAATTGGATTACGATAATAACGTAAAAACCGAAGACGCACAAGTCGATAGCATGTGGGGCGCTTATGAAAGGGATAATGAGTGACTTATTGTCTCTCGCTTAAGTTATTGATCGACATCGTGGGCCAGGCTGCAATATATACGCATGTGGTTGTAAAAGAAAATAGTCGCTTTAATTGTAAGCACCAAGTAAAAATTTTGCTCTTATTGTGAATTTGGCTTGAATCTGTTCATGTAAAAAGTAATTAAATTTAACCAATTTTTTCTTTTTTTTTTTTTTTTGGGAAATGTTCTTGACTTTAGCTTTAATTTAATTCGCCTTAACGGGGTCGCTGTTTGAAAAACGACACTTGTCTTGCTAATTTTATTAGCAATTTGCTTCTGAATTGATTTAAATAAATGTGACATTTAAATGTAGTTTTGACATTGACGGTATTTAATTTATAGAAAATCTAATGACATTATAAAAATGGTCAGGAATTAATAAGTTTTTCTTAAACGTGTCTCTAATGCAATGATATTTTGTTGAAATTTTTTTCATGCTGTCAGAGGAAAAATGTGAAAGTTTTCTAATTTTCAAAAAAATTTAATTATTTTTTCGTTTTATGGAAAATAATGTGTGTTTATAAGTAAAAAATATGAGAAAAAAATATTAATAAACTCACCTCTTCTTCGATGAGCACCTCTATATTTATTGGGAGATAATACTGGCGGTCTGGGAGCCATCATTTGTGGCACTTCATCGGTGGTTGTTAAAGTGCCAGCACTGTTCTTATGAGAAGCATGACGTTCACTTGCCTGACGCCAATTGCCAAACGAGTGACGTCTTACCCCGGCAGAGGGTAGTGTATGATGTTGATTTTGATGATTTTTGCTTTTGGAAGATATAAAAAATATATTTTTTTTAAATACTTTTAATTTATGCGCGATTAGTTTTCTCAAATGTCAACAGCTGCTTTAGAAGATCAAGGGCCTTATATTCTTTAAATAGCAAAAAAAAAAAAAAATCCATTTCAAACTTACCTTGGCGATGCTGTTGCGTTGAAAACATCATCATGTTCGAAATTGTGATTTGATGTTTCATTACAGGATCCCAAACGATCGCGAAATGTTTCTGAATGTGAGTTAGAGGAACGTTGACGTCTTTGGTGTAACGAAGCAGTGATTTGCGTTTGTAATTGTGCCGACTGCTGCTGCTGTTGTTGCTGCAACATCAAGGGCTGCAGTTCAAAAGACTGCTAAATTAGAAAAACAAACAAAAACAGAGGAAGTTCATTAGTTTTTCTTTCATTCGCTTTTTTATTTTTTTTTTTTATTTCTCTTCTAATACTTCATTTTATGATTTATGGCAATTTAAATAGTAAATTATGCCAGTAGTTTTGCCATAATTACACTTAATACTTACATGTGTAAAACCAAAACTTGCTCGTGGACTACCCAGTGTTAATGAGGCAGCTGTATCTAGATTTGCTGATGTAATTAAACGGGTTTGTTCGGGCATGGGTAGACGGGGACTACTGCCTTTTGAATTACGTCGCTTAAATATGGAAAACCCCTTATTGGAGGTTTGCGAGTCTGGGGTACGAGGCGATTTAGGGTCATTGTAAAAATAATAGGGATTATCTGAAATTATTAAAGAAAATAAAAAACAAATAAATCAGAGTTTTACAAACTTTTTACTATAAAAAATTTCAATATCCCTACTTTCCACTTTCATTTCTCTGCCCCTGTAACTAGTTTTAATTTGATTTATTTCTTTTTATGTTATTTAATTTTTTTTGTTCATAAATTAAACTTAAAAACAATTATACATTTATTGTGTTCATCTTGATTTAAATATAATAAAAGCTTCCGGTTAATATTGTGTCCAAAAATCGTTTTAAAAGAAGCGGAAATAACTATTCAAAATGTTACATTGTTGTCTAGGGTTTCATTTATTTTTCTTTTTTTACAGCAAGAGAAAGAAAAATACTCTTTGCTATTCACTTTCTCTTTCTCTCTTTCTTTCAGTTACATAAAGTACATTATAATGGTTGTGTTACAATTAACTTTAATTCATATTTTATAAAAGTACGTACAGTTCTCCTGCATTTATTAACTCTAATGGTGCATTTATTGCTATTTATATTGCCAAAGTGCAGGTATTTAAACGAATGTAATCTTGAGTAAAAATAAATTGAGTTGTTAAAGAACTAAAATCTTAACTTAAATTTTAGGTATTAATTTAATTCTATAAATAATGAGACTTAAAATTGAAATAAAAAACATTAACCCCAATATTCATAAAAAATATTTTAGGTTTATAGGAGGTTTATGAAACGAATTTTCTATGAAAATTTATTTAATAAAACTTTTATAAGACTTTTTATAAAAAGAGAGAAACATTTGTAACCATATTATGATTACTGAAACCATATTATTGTCGCCGGCAAACAAATTATGGTTAAATTAGCTCTACATCAAAAAGCCACAACCAAATTATGGTTGACTTCGAACATGTTTACTTCTAATAATAGTATAGTAGTTTTCAACCATAAGATGTTGCTCTTGGAAAAGAGGAAAATGTTATTGTTAATTAAAAACAATACAATTATAAGTGGAAAGCATATTGTTGTCATTATTAACCATAAAATATTCGGAGAAGAACGAACTTAAGCATAATATGGTTGCCAGTGACAATAATATAGTCAAAGTAATCATAACATAATATTTTACATTAAAACTAGTTCTGTTGGAGGTGACCGTATAAAAAGATGTGTTGTCTCTGCGTGTTCTTCTTATAGAAATGGTATTTATTATATAAAAAAAAAGGTTTTACTTTCTAGATAGCATTTGGGTGATAATTTTTTGTAAAAATCACCTAATTTCGTCATTTTAGATCACTTTTGATGATTCAAATATTCATATATGATTCATTTATATGTTAAAATAATGATTTTTAAATGTTTGGAACTTAAAACTAATTTATTTATCACTAGAGCGATTGAAAAAGCATTCATATATGATTCATTCATAGGCTCAAAAAGGAATCAGAAAATTGCATTATAAATAATTTTTTGAGGTCATTCATCGGAAGGGTATTATTTGCTCACAACGAGAATATCACATCAACGGAAAATGAGCTCATATGCGTATATTTGGCTCGTGAAGCTGATTCATAAAATATTCGATTATAATACGAAATGTTTGCTGGGTAGGTCCCCAGCTTGAAAAGTTAAATCAGCGTTGGCTCGAAATAACTATTGATTGGATATCGAATTGCCGCCAAAGTACCAGTAAGGAGAAGTCGTTTAAATTCAATTATGGTATAATTATAGGAAATATTTATTTTTATTTGTTTGCTAAGGCTGGGTTTTTGAGATCTCTGTTAAACAAGAGTCTCCGATTTGTGCCACCATTACCAAATTTGTATACAAAATTGTGACAGAACAGTTTAGTTTTGCTTCAAATATTGGTCTTTAATAAAGTCATAAAAAATCACATTTCGCGGGAAAATTCCAAGTTTGAGAGTACGTTAAACTAAGTTTAAGCTTAATCCACATCTCAAAAACCCGGCCTTAGGGTTACAAACACAATAAATAATTATGTTCAAACAATATTAACCGAGCAATAGTAACTTATGTCCAATTTTCAGGACAGTATTCAAATTAGGGAAGTAACAGTTACTTAAACAAAAATGTCGTCGATATCGATACCGATACGCATATTAAATTTGGCTTCAAGTTAAATTTACCAAAACTCAACTACAGTGAATTGTAAATTATACAAAATTACAGTGTAAGAGATTGTTAATATTTAAAATTGGTATTAATAGGATCAAAAAAACAAAGAATTAAATTTGAATTCATATTAAAATTAACAAAAAATAAGGAATTTTTTTTACAAAATATTAATAAGATTTTTGTTTAATAAGCAAAGTATTCTTAACTTTTGCGGAAGTAAACGATTTCGCAAGTCCTGACCAGCAGTGGAAGAATAGACTATCTCTTATATGCGACAAAACTTATTTAAAAACTTAAGAATTCCATTAAATTTTTTTAAAATTTGAGTATAACATGTCATTGCGCCCTTAAACAAGCGGATATGCGTCTCTAGAAATATTAGGAGATCTAAGGTATCTATCGACTTCTTCTTTAGTAGAATACACCATAGGAAGGAAAGAGGCTCATCCTCCTCGGATCGTCTTATACTTTTTTCACAAACGTTGCAAGAACCACTTCTTGTAGACTTATCAGAACTTGTACCACCGGTAGGTGTGACCGGTCTTCCAACACTTGCAGAATGCCGATACATGTTAAGCAGCTCTAGAATTGTTTTCGATATGATTGAATTCGATTGTCTTTGAAATATTTGAGCATTGTATCGAGGGCCAAGAATTGTAGATAAACATTAGGTTTCATTATTTTCTAAAGCCTTAAATATTTTAGTTAGAGCTAATACAAAGTCAGCCGCAAAATTTGGAGACCCCAAACTATTTTATTTCTTCGTTGATTTATTTATTATATACAACAATTTCATTATTCTGTTTTAATTTTATAATGTCTTTATTAAAGTTTCATTTACAGGGAAACCAGAAATATGCTCTGAAAACTCGTTTTATGCCCCTCGAAAATATGCCCTGAAAATTGTTAAAAATATGCCCCATAAAAATCCAAAATTACTCATTTGAAAACAATTTAAAAACATTTGTATATAAAAAAACAATCCTAAAATTGTAATCGGTAAAGACCTAACGCCAGATGAATTTTCGTGATTTAACCCTATTTGGAAACGTTGGGCAGTCATGGGCTCACAAAAATAAAGTTATGTTATGAGGATAAAATCCATATGACGAACGGATTAACATCGTTGGATCATTTTAAAAACTGTTTTGAGTCGGTCGGCTTACTAAAAGATTGTTCCAGATTTCTATGTATTATGTCGCCAAAAACGTATATAATTGCTTTTTCCTTAATTTTTGCTTATACAGGGTGTTTTTTTTACAGGTTTGTTTTTCGAATAGAGATAAAACTGGCATTTTGTGGTCAAATCTGGCAACTCTAATGTCATTTATGTTCAGTTTGGTTTGCCATTTCATCATGAACAGGTTGACAAAAGAACAACGCTTGCAAATCGTGCAAATTTATTTCGAAAATAACGGTTCAGTTCGCGAAGTTTACCGCAAGCTCCGTCCATTTTATGGTCGACATAATCGTCCATCAGAGCAATTAATTCGGTTAACCATGGATCGTTTTCGCACTACGTTTACTCTATGTGATAATACGCATCCGCAGAGACGTCGAACAGTGCGCACCGAAGAAACAATTGTCGCTGTACAGCAAAGTGTTGAAGAGGACCCGAATGAATCGATTCGCCACCGTGCACAGCAATTGGAGCTTTGTCCATCAACTTTATGGAAGATTTTGCGCAAAGATCTTGGCTTGCGACCTTACAAGATCCAGCTTGTGCAAGAATTAAAGCCGCGAGACCATGCAATGCGTCGTGATTTTGGTGTATGGGCCGAAAATGAGATTGATCTCGATGCTGATTTTCATCGCAAAATTTTGTTCAGTGATGAGGCTCATTTTTGGTTGAATGGCTACGTCAACAAGCAAAATTGCCGCATTTGGAGTGAAGAGAATCCACATGAGACCCTTGAGACGCCATTACATCCACAAAAACTGACTGTTTGGTGTGCTCTATGGGCTGGTGGAGTCATTGGGCCATACTTCTTCCGAAATAATGCTGGAGAGGCAGTTACCGTTAATGGATACCGGTATAGAGCCATGATAACCGACTATTTTGTTCCCGAATTGGATGGCATGAATGTGGATGAGTTGTGGTTCCAACAAGACGGCGCTACATGCCACACAGCGCACGCCACAATCGATTTATTGAAGGAAACATTCGATGAGCGCATAATTTCGCGGAATGGACCTGTCAATTGGCCACCAAGATCGTGTGATTTGACACCATTGGATTATTTTCTTTGGGGATATGTGAAGTCGCTCGTCTACGCTAACAAACCAGAAACGTTAGGGGAATTGGAAGCCAACATTCGTGGCGTTATTGCCGACATACGGCCCCATATGCTCGAAAAAGTGGTTGAAAATTGGACCTGTAGAATTGGCTTTATTCGAGCCAGCCGCGGCGGCCACATGCCTGAAATCATATTTAAACATTAATGGCATAAAATTATCCTTCCAATAAAGCCAAATTGATGGTCATTAAAACGATTTTATTGTGTTTTATTTCAATTCGAAGTTCTATACCACTGAAAAAAACACCCGATATATTTATACAATTTGAAAGTTTAAAATAACATTTATCTTTAATGGCAACCTGCTTTGGCTTGCAATATTAGAGTAAAAATTAAATCGAAATCACGAAATTGAAGCCACATTTTGGCTATACAGATAGATTTAAAACAGAAAAACCAGAAGTTTGAAAAACTATAAACTGCTATAACCTTAAAAAATGCAGCAAAAATGCTCTTAACTAAATTACACAAAAAATACTGTCAAGGGTAAAATATGTAAAAATATGCACTAACAGATCGATGCCAAAATTCATAAAAATCTCTAAAACGAATAAATATATTGTTTCTGCCTTTAATGGTCGCACAAAGAAAAACATGTAATTGAATATTAATGGTTTTCCTGGTTATTTCTCTAGTTGCTATGCAAAAAATAAGCATAGAAAATTTTATTATCTGTTCAAAAATACTCAAAAAAAAATATAAAAAGTATCGTCGTATCATATCGGCATCGGTATCGGCATTCATTACATCCCTAATTTAAATCTATATTGAGTTAATTTTCATATAAACTTAAGTCGTATTTAAATACAGATTGATTTTTTGATTTTTTTTTTTTTGTAAAGTCTTATTTAATTAAGATAAAGAAGGTATGGTAGCACTACTAAATGCAAAAAAATATTGTAAAAAAGTTATTAATTTAGAAGGTGGACTCAGAAAACAGCTGTTTTGATATCACAGAAAAAAGTGTTTTATCATTTAAAAAAATGGTTTAAAAAGTATTTAAATTTAATTAATGTGATAATTAAATCAATTTTTTTTTTAGTTGAAAGAAAATTAAAAATTTGATTTTGATTTAATTAACATTTTAGTTGTTTTGAAATACATTTTCAAATTAAATTTTAATTAAATAACAAAAAATGTTAATTGACTTTTTTCGTTTAAAATAAAATAATTTAAACATGTAGAATTGTTGTTGGGAATTGTCAATATTTATTTAAATAAATTAACACATTGTTTGAAATGGCAAAGTTTTTTGATCACTTTTTTAATTAAAATTAAAAATATCATTTATTGAAAAAAAATATTCACAATTTTTAGTAATCAATATAATCATTTTTGTAATTGGTGCAAACTCAACAAATTGCTTGCTTGATATTATGAATTTGGTATAAATTTGGTGATTGAAGAAATTTAATAATTTTTTCTGTGATTGAGGCCACCTTACTAATTTATTACAATGGAAACTTAAGTTGAATTTAAATGTACCAGCTTGGTGAAATAAGCTTCATTTAAGTATTAAGTGAAGAAGAGAATTTTGTATTTAAAATGATTCTAAACATAAATGTGTTTTAATATCAATCCTGAAAATTGGCCATTAGACATTTAGGTCTTTGTAGTGAAACAGACCAAAGACTAACGGCAATCGAACCCGCAGCCCTCGCAGTATTAGACTAACTCAATACCAACTGGCCTACCAGGGCACTCATAGAAAATATTTATACTCTTTATTAAAAGACATTTAGTCAATTCACAAGGTATCCTAACATGTCATATTGTCAAAATGTCCTAATATTTCACAATGGTTTAAAAATATTGTTGTACGGCTCAGCCGCTCAGCGCTGGACTTTTCTGATTAATTACGACAGCACAATAAACACAGCAAGCAACGTTCTATTTATTTAAGACACTTTTTGTTAACAAACCAACAACAATATTTTTAAACCATTGTGAAATATTAGGACATTTTGACAATATGACATGTTAGGATACCTTGTGAATTGACTAAATGTAATTTTTTTTGCGTCGTATGATACTTTTTTTACAGTGCTGTGCTTTTTTATAGAAACTTTATTAGAAGAGAAACTTTTTCGTTGAAAATGGTTGGTTGTAATGGACATGGGACTTTCGTAGAAAAAACTTTTTAGAGAAAAGATATATTTGTTATGTGAAATTATACTTTTTTGTGTTTTTATAGAAACAGATACTTTTTATGAATATATATGAAAAAAATGCTTCAAATAAAAATGTAGTTCTTATTAAAAAAAGTTTCTTTTTAAGGAAAAAACATTTTGAATAGAAAATATACTTTTTGAAGAAACTAAACCATTTTATACACAAAATTCTATTTATAGCAAAAAAAGAACTTTCATAAGGAAAAGCCACTAATTTTGGCGTCAATTTTATATTAAAAAAAAGGAACTTTTTTAAACCAAATGTACTTATTTTAGATTTTACCTAAAAACAAAATTATCGGTCATGTTCTGGAATTCGAAATCGAGTAAAATTGAAATCGAAGGAAATTTTCAGTTAAATTTTTTTTCATGATTTTAAGAGTATTTCAAATAAATATAAGTAGTATTAAGCATATAAATGGAATATAATTATGAACTTTTAAACCAAAATCGTTTTGAAATTTTGTTCGAGTTAAATTTCACTTGAATTCGATTCCAGAACATGGCAGTATGGCTGACTTCCAAAACGTCAATTGCATAATGTTTCATAACGCCGCAGTACAAAATATATACAATGCAA
The DNA here is from genome assembly GCA_943735925.1 of Pollenia amentaria. NCBI lineage: Eukaryota > Metazoa > Arthropoda > Insecta > Diptera > Polleniidae > Pollenia > Pollenia amentaria. Next base: position 192,724,475 of record OX031006.1, read on the forward strand.
ACTCTTCCAAAACATCACTGTTAAGTATTAGTAACGCAGTAAAACAGCAATCAGGACATCGGTTTTAAAATTGATGCTTTGCGACATTTAACATTTCATTTGCAAACACTACATGTTTATTTTTAATATTATCCATTGCATCACTTAGATTTCTAAACGTTTAAATAAACAAAATACATAGTTGCATTCTTTCGGCACTTTGCACATATGCATGGTTAAAATACAGTAGTAAAACTGTATACAAACTTTGTATACAGTTTTGCAGAAAACACATTTCTGAAGAATATATTTTAAAGTTACTTTCTTTAACCCTTATGTCAATGGCAAAAAAAAAACCTTTAACAGCATTGGAAGGTACCCGGGTACCTATATTGAAATAGTATTGAAAACTAAAAATTTTGTCGAAAATATGTGCATTATCACGGAAAATAACTCTGAGACTTAAAATAGATGTTTATTTTCAGTAAAATTTCACTGTGTTGTAAACGCCGCGGGCTATGTCAATATGAAATGTAACGTCAATATTTCTCTATGGCTATGAAAGTAAATGGGAAACAAAAAACATGTAAACATTATTCCGGTGATTCCCTTATTGCAAAGATACACAAGTTAAACATTTTTATGTTTATTGTAACCATAAAGAGAAAAAATAATAAACGACAAAAAAAAATTAAAACATCGGAGCCATTTCGTGTAGAAGAATTAGATGCTTTTATAGAAATTCTTATTCATGCTGGCGTCCATAAGTCAAATAGAGAACACATAACAGAGTGGTGGAAACCTAAATAAATAGACGATGGTGAATGAGTATTTACAGTTATAAACTTTCTTTTGCTTGCGATTCATTAAACTCTACATGGAAAGTTGTACACTGGTAAACCATCAGAGTGCGAGAGTCAAACATATAGGCGAAAAAACGCCTTTGATCTGGTTTTCTTATACAAAAACTCAGGAAGAAATGTAACTACTGAAATTTTTTTGCTTATATCCCAAGCATTTCAATAATATTGATCAATAAATTTTGAAGAAATTTTGCTGTTTACACGAGTTTGAAGCATTTTGAAGAGCAATTTTGAAGAAAATGTCCATCGTGTAAATCTAGCTTAAGTCAAATTTTCAATACAGAGTGTGCTTGGTAAAGATTTTGAAGTCAAACATTTCCGGCTTGCAAAAAAAAATAATAAAAGCCGTACTCCCGTCGTAGGGAGTTGTCACGCCGTGTGTCGCAACTACGTATGGAACAAACAAAAACACGTAACGCTTGCACCAGATATTCCATACCGATTGGTAAAAGGCATTAAACTAATTGTTCAATATGCACAAATTGTTCGCGATATGCACAATTGTTCATTTCTGGTTGTATTTTTATTTATGTATTTATATATCGTTACCTAAAACGCAAGAGGCCCTATCTAACAAAAAATTAAAAATCGATTTTTCATGGATTCTGATGTATTGCATCAACTCAAATAGCCACAAAACAATTTAGAATCTTTCGACCATAATTAGCGATTTTATTAACCAAAAACAAAAGACCCTATCTACAAACGATAACGCGAAATAGCTAAAAGGACTAACTAACATTTTGCATGATAAGCAACATTGCTACTTGTCAAAACAACTGGTAGGTTTTACAAGAAAAATAGAAGAAAAATTAATTATAAACATTTTAATGCAATTTATAAATTTATCATATTAAATAGTTTTTGCTTCTCCTGTAAAATTTTTAAAATGTTAGATGGATAGGGCCTTTTGCGTTTTAGGTAACGATATGTATGTATAAAAAAAATTTTTTTTTTTATTTTTCTTTCACCAAATAAAAGTTTTAATCTAAAATATTCATAACGACTTTCTTAAGTTTTATTTAAGTAACATTTCACTAAAAATAAACTTGCAATAACCGTTTTTTGATATTTAATGTATGAAGGCACCGGGCTACCTTGCCATACCGTTAAGTGTGTACGATGAAAATCGGCCCACCACGTTCTTTCGAAATTATTTTTAACCTAAAAAATAATGGTAATTTAAAATTTATAAATACTTAGGAGTTATCAAGAAGTTTTAGCTATGTGGATCAGCCGTTTCTATAAAAAAAATTAAAATGAAAACGCCAAAGGTACCCGGGTACCTTGCCATTTACATAAGGGTTAAAACAATTTATGAATATCATTTTAGAAAATTCTATGTACATTTATAAAGAAGAACTACTTCGTAGCGAAAAACCAATAACTTTTTAAAGAGAAAACTTAGGGATAAGTTACAATTGGTTAAAAAGGTGCTATTTCTACAAAACTATATCCCCCATATTCATAAAAAATATTTAGGTTTATAGCTAGTTTATGAAACGAATTTTCTATGAAAATTTGTTTAATAAACCTTTTATTAATCAAAAATATTTTTTATGAATATGGGGGTATATGTTTAAAAAATATTCTTTGTGTGAATGAATTTATTAGAAAATATACTTTTACTCAGAAAAGAAATAATTACTTTAAAATGCTGATGAACCCAATTTAATTCTCCGGGGGTTTTTCCCCTTCTCACATTTTTATACCTACACCACAATAATTGAGAGGGTATAATTCGTTTGTGCTAGTGTGTGTAACTCTAACAAATACTGGTCCTACACCCACCTTTTAAAATACCAATCGACTCAGAATCGCTTTCTCAGTCGATCTAACGATGTCCCTCCGCCCGTCCAGCTTGCTAGCTGGGTGTCTGTCCATGGCACCTTGTGCGCAAAGTAAATGTCTAAATTTTTAAGATAATTTGATTTAATTTGGTTCATTCGTCTTAATTGTCATAAGTACGTAAAATATTTACAATCTTCAGAACCAGCCCATAGATCTACATCGCTCCCATACAAACCTCTTTCCGGAATAGTATTTGTGTCCATAAACTGTCTTTTTCGTAGGTATTTGTTATGATTAAATTTGGATTCACAATATTTTATTGTAACGTAGATCGCCTTACCAAATTTTATTTAAGATCGGTATCGGTCCAAACTTGATCACAGCTCCCTTTCAAATGCCACTACCGAAAAAAGCTTAAAAGGCCATAACTTCTTTATAAATGTTGGTATTGATAAAACATTTGGTGACGTTAACTTTTATAATAGCATCAATATCACGGAAATTTCGGACAAGTAGCTCCAGAATTGACAATTGGTTCCTTATAAAACACATCTCCAAAATCGCTCTAAGGCGAATAAAACTCATATAAATGTTGATATGTACATAGATAATATTCGACACAAAGAACTTTTATATGAATCTTAACCTAATAAAATAATTTTGTTTTCCCGGGTCCTTGATTGACCATGGCTCCCAATTAGGCTACACTCTCGAAAATTTTTCTTTATATACTGTGGTGTAGGGTGGGGCTTAACCGACTTTACTCTTTCAATTGTAAATATGGGAAAATGGAAAAAACACCCGGGAAATTTTTATTCATAATTGGGCTTACTTTTAACTGGAATAGGTACTTATATTTTGGTGTATTTGGGGTATTTTGGAGGTTGTCAGTGTGTATGAGTTCCGTAAAGCTTTTAGGCCTTAAAGCACATTATGGTTCTGTAATTTGGGTACAGAAGAGTTTGGCAATATAGGGCTGATAAAAACAAGCTCAATGTTCAGAAACTTTTCAATTTGAACAATTATAGCTACAGCAATAAAAAAGAATATATTATCTCCAATGTGAACCCATGTTTGCTTTTGGCTTTAAAATAGAAAAGGTGTAATTAATTTAAAAAAAAGGTACTTTTGCTTAAAATAGGAAGGAGTGTCCATTTTGCTTGAGAACAGAGTAATTCTTTAAGCCCTTCAAAGTATCAAGAATAATATAAAACTTAAAGAAGACCAAATTCCCCTGTAGAGAGCTGAATTTCCACATGTAAAAGAATTTCAAAATATCAGGCTGAGTAAAGCCCGTTCCATGCTGGGATTTTTGTAATATAATTTCCCATCAATTTTTATTCAACTCTTTTTTTAATTACCTGAGAAAAATGTATTTGTTGCATTATCCACTGTGACAAACATGATGCTGCTTGTTTGTTGGGGGTTTTTTATCCACTAAGAGGAAATTGCACTATATTTTTTTTTTTAATTTAATTTGTGTGTAATTTTTTAATGAATGTTAATTAATTTTTTGTTGTAATTGTGTGTTTTCTTTTTGTTATTAATGCAATACAAAAATTATTGTTTTTTTACATGTTGGCTGTTTATGTCTTAATAATTGTTGAGTACCTTAATAGTTTATACAAAATGTCAATATAGAAATAATTATTGTCTTTTTGGGGGTTTAAATTAAATAAAACTTTCACTACGCACGCACACTTTAGACCAAAAGCAAAAACTAATATTGGTTTTTTTAGTTGTCATTTAATATAATTTCGTCTGTAATATTTAAGCGGATGTGTTTTTCACTGTTTAATTTGAATTAAATTTTACAATTTTTTTTATTATTAATTATTGATTTAAATATCTCAATGTTGTAAACAAGAGTTGTCTTAAATTTCCTTCAATGTTTTCTATATTTGTTTTGATCATGGTTTTTGGCGCGTTCTTTTCTTGTTCTTATTTAAAATGTAACGTATTTTTTAATTCAAATATTAAGTTATTATTATTATTTATTTTTTTTTTGTAAATAAAGCCGTTATGCGTCTTGTTGCATTGACATCTCGAAACGGAATACAAAAAAATATTCTAAAACTTCTACCCACAACTCATGTGCAACATGCTTATTAAACAAATACAAAAACATTTGTAGTAACAACAACAAGGGCAGCATAAAAACCATAAAAACAATAAAAGAAGACGCTTCTTCTTTGAATTAAAATATGTGCGTATGTATGAGTATGTTAGTATCTGTGTGTAAATTGAATGGCCGTTTTGCGTATGATATGTGTGTTTTTAGTATGTGTGAGTGTGTGTTGTTTTCCTTTCTACAATTTAAAATGTGCGTGTTGCAAGTTGTTGTTGTTGTTGCCTAAATCTGTTTTAGTATGGGTTTGTTTTGTTTTGATTTTTTCCCTTCAGTAGTTCTTGTAGATACATCGATTCTTTAAACCATTCTCAACATATAAACAACACATCCATCCATCTACAGTGTTCTGACTATCCATCCATCCATTGTCAAAACCCACTTACACTTAGACAATATGCACGCACTTACACATTCCTACTACTGCAACAGTAGAATTTATGCGTGAATACAATAAATGTGTATTGTTTTACAAAGTGCGTAGGAATAGTGTGCGCAGACAGTGTTGAAAGAATGTCAAAGAGCGCAATGTTTTGTCCCAGTGGAATTAACATACGCATACATATGCCCTCTTTTTTGGGTAAGCCATTGAAGTTCCTCAAAAACTTAAGGGGCCGTGTAAATCTTGTGCATTTGGAAGAAGAGTCACTCTTTGAAAAATATTTATTTATTTTTTAAATTTTCTTTTTAAAAAGGTACTTTTTAAAAAAAGTAATTTTAAAAGCTAGGATCTAATCATCATGCGATATCGAGCAAAATTGATCGAAATTATTTCTTTTGGTATCATGACACTCGATATCGAATGAAATGTATCGTAATTTGATATGATAGCATTCGATATCGAGTAACCAAAGACATTACATATCTCAAGTTTTCATTCGACGTCATTGTCTATCGTATGCAGAAAAATACGATAGTTTAATTTAAAAAAAGGTAGTTTAAAAAAGTGACTTTTTTTTGCAAAATGTATACAGAAAATATTTTACAAAGTTCGTTTTTACTTATGGGAAAAAAATTTTATTGTAAAAAGGGGCTATTTGCCTTAAAATATATTTATGACGGAAAAAGCTTACTTTTTTCTTTTGCTTTAAAAAGTTCATTCTTCTGTAAAAATTTACTTTATTTTAAAATTATATGTGTACTAAAAATGGGACTTTTTGTGAGAAAATAAGGCTTTACGGCTTTAGAGACTTTAGGAACTGAATTGTGTATAAAGAAATTTATTGATATTTGAAAAGTCTTTATTTTATTTAATAATAAGTACGTTCTAATAGAAAATATTTTTTTATATTCAACATTTTTTATTTTTCGAATTTATTCTATGAGCTTAATTTCAGTTATGTATTTTTATAAAGCTTTTTTGTAATAGTTCTATTCCTTAAATTTTTAGGAATGACTTTTTACACTACCAGATTATTATCTTGTATCTTCCTGTTACATTTTACCTTAGCTCTCCTTTGGATAGCAATGAAGTATATTGTATGTACAGAAAAGTTTACAATTATAAGACACCAGCAGAATGTAATGTATAAAGTCATTCCTAAAAATTTAAGGAATAGAACTATTACAAAAAAGCTTCATAAAAATACATAACTGAAATTTAGCTCATAGAATAAATTCGAAAAATAAAAAATGTTGAATATAATAAAGTAGCTTATTAAAGGGAATCCCAGGGAATAATTTTTTTAAAAAAGGTTCTTATAATGAAACATTTTATTTGCTTTATAGAAACGCTACTTTTTATAATTAAAGAACCATGGCTTTTATGGAAAGATAACTTTATAAAAACTGTACTTCTTCTAGACTTTTTACAAATAATTTCTTTGATTGATTCAAAAAGTGTATAACACAGTACAACACATGATTTGCCAACTCAATTCTGTGAACTGTATGTGAAATTAGACCCAAAAAGAAGAATTTCTGCATCATTCGTTTTGTCTTCTTACCTGCGATTTGAAGTTAGTATCGATTTGAAGTTAGTACTATCGTATAGGGGAATTTATCACGTTTTAGGCCCTGTTGTTTGACATAGCTCGACAACCACTAGCCCAATTTAGTTGAAATAAATTTTAAAAAATTAAGAATTACAATTCCCTTAATCTGTTCATATATTGTTTTCCTATACAAGTAACACTTTCGAAGTTAAAAATGAATGTATGAAGGGAAAAAATTATTTTTTGCCTAAAAATTTAAATTTTTTTTTTTAAAAATACATAAAAAATCCAAAATGGAAAAAAGTTTCAAGTCTAGTTATTTTTTCGCAAAGTCACATAACCTATGAGCAAAATGAGACAAAGATCATAAAAATCGATGCACGCGTTTCGCTTTTATTCGCAATTGAGTAAAGGTATGAATTTCAAAAATCAGTTATAGCCACCACCCTTAAAATAAAAATAAAAATATAAATTAAAAAATTATCATGCAAAAAAAAACTTTATTTATAAAAACTTAATGAAAATAAAATAATATGCAATTAATACGCAATTATAATATGCATAAAAACAAAATTTAGAACATTTTTTCAATTATTGGCAATATCCATCCTTGTAGAAGTTGACGCTTGTGGTTCTGATGATCTTGTTTTCTTCGTAGGTTGTTCATATTCATGGTCTGAGTCAGCTTGGCGTTGTCGGTATGATGTTGCGCTGACATTTTGCTGTGTGAGTTTTCTTCTCTTCAAAAATGATGTCAGCCATTCGGAGTCGTGTTGTGATAGTCCCAGCTTGGCCACAATGTAATCCATTTCGATTTGTGGTAGCGGTTGTGGTGCACTATTTTCAATATCGGGTATCCAATCAGCATCATCCAAATCGGTCGGATTGGTGAAAACGGTTTCGGCTAGCAGGGACACAGTATCCGCACTCGGAGGTTTAGGTGCATCGGTATCAGCAGGGCGTTGCACTGGAAGTGTGACAGTAAATGCAGCAGTGTATACTTTTGTTTTCAATTGTTGTCTGCTTAATCCAAAATTTATGCATGCATAGCACCTGGATTCATCATGTCCAGTTGTGTCTTCCACCCAAATTACTGGCTTCATAAAAGATAACTTTCTACTTTTTCCGTGAATCCATTTTAGAAGGGTAGTATAACAACTGTTGCACACTGTGTTCGGCGTAAAATTTGCACCACTTAAATCTGCTTCATCGAAATAATTACAATACGCGGTTTTGAATTGCTCAGTAAACAAATTTTTTCGATCTTTTTTCTGTATTTTTCGGACGATATGACCACAAACGTAACAATATTCATCCAAATATGGGCACTTGTTGTTTTCCATATTGATATATTTTATGTTTTGTTGTTATTCACTTTTAAAAAACTGGAGAAAAATCACTTTTACTGTTCGCGTTCGTCGGCACTGGCTGAATGCCAAAAATCGATCAATGCACACCTATAAATACTACGTATTTTTGAATATTTTACTGCCAGGTACTTATAAATGGGCGCATATTTTAAGGGCGGCTGGCTATATACCTGATTCAGCACTTGTACGTTTCAAACTGTGCAAAACTTTCCAAATAATGACCACCCTTAAATGTGGGTGCAATTTCTGTAAAAAAATCATATAGGTAGCCACCGGAAAAACCCAAATAATAAAAAGGTCCACTTTCCGTTTAATTGTCCACGTACATTTATTACCGCAATCATAAAAATCAAATAACCTTTTGTTTATTCCTTTTTTTTTAATTCTCAGAATCATGAAAAAGGTGTCAATGTTTTCTCCAAATAATGTTGTGCATATCTCGAGCAAATTTTTGAAATTCATACATTTACTCAATTGCGAATAAAAGCGAAACGCGTGCATCGATTTTTATGATCTTTGTCTCATTTTGCTCATAGGTTATGTAACTTTGCGAAAAAATAACTAGACTTGAAACTTTTTTCCATTTTGCATTTTTTATGTATTTTTAAAAAAAAAAATTTAAATTTTTAGGCAAAAAATAATTTTTTCCCTTCATACATTCATTTTTAACTTCGAAAGTGTTACTTGTATAGGAAAACAATATATGAACAGATTAAGGGAATTGTAATTCTTAATTTTTTAAAATTTATTTCAACTAAATTGGGCTAGTGGTTGTCGAGCTATGTCAAACAACAGGGCCTAAAACGTGATAAATTCCCCTATACGATAGTACTAACTTCAAATCGATACTAACTTCAAATCGCAGGTAAGAAGACAAAACGAATGATGCAGAAATTCTTCTTTTTGGGTCTAATTTCACATACAGTTCACAGAATTGAGTTGGCAATCAAATAACTGAAAAATGTTGTACTGTGTAATGAAAACAACTATATTTTTGGAAAAGGTAAATTTTGTAATGCTCTTTGTTTAGAAAAGCGTACTCTTAATTTGATGAAAAAAGTACTTTTGTCTTATCGCATATAATTGTAAATAACAACAAGTGAGAGTCCTGAATACCGTTCTTTAGAATCTAAAGTTTAAATACAAATAAATTATTTTCTGTGGCAGGCACAGTTCTTCACTCCGGCCAACATTTTGTCGGATGTTAGGAATTGATAGCCAAGGTGCTTATACCCAATTTGAAAATTTTAGCACTTGCGGCTCTGCAGAAATACAAAAAAAAAAAAAAAAAAAAAAAAAAAAAAGATTTATGGGTCAAAGGCAGTCGTTATTTTTTGCTCATATCTAAGCCATTTGTGAACCTACCAGGCTGAATTTCAATCACCTTTTTATTAAAGGATATGCGAGAACTAAATAGTTAACAATCTACTCCATCAATTTTAGGGTATTTGCAAAACCCTCTTTTTTTTATAGAACAGGGTACTTTCTAAAGAAAATGGTACGTTTTATAGCAAAGAGCACAAAAAAACACTTATACCTATAGAAAGGGGCACTTTGAATATATAACGATACTTTTCGCTTGTAATAATAGTCGAAACTTCTTGTAGAAAAAAATCACATCTTTATAGATAAGGCCAATTTTGTTTAAAAAATAACACTTTTTAAAGAAAATGTTAATTTGGGAATTATTTCTATTTCATAAGTTACTTTATTATATTCCAAATTTTTTATTTTTCGAATTTATTCTATGAGCTAAATTTCAGTTATGTATTTTCTAAAGCTTTTTGTAATAGTTAATAGTCTGGTAGTGTATAAAAAAGTCATTTCTAAAAATTCAAGGAATGGAACTATTACGAAAAGCTTTATAAAATACATAACTGAAATTTAGCTCATAGAATAAATTCGAAAAATAAAAAATTTTGAAATTGTTAATTTTTAATTTTTTTAAAAAAAAATTTGTTTTATGTAAAAACATGAAGAGACGCTTTAATTGGGAAAAAAATACTTTTGTCTTGAACTTTTCTATTTTAAAAATAGATGTTCTTTTTTGCTAATGCCCTTATTTAAATCTCCAATACTGTATTTTACGCTTCATGTTATTTTTTCTCTTTCGTTTCATACTTTAGAACTTCGATTTACTTAAACTCTTCTAGCTGGTCTAAGTATTTACTCATACATATTTACAACTTAGCTCCAGTTGATTTGTCTGTTTGTCTATCCGTCCGTCCATTCATTCAAATTGTTAAGCCGGTTGAACATATTTCACCCACACGTTAGAGTAACTCTTAACCTATGCCGCTTTGATTTGCTCATTACATGGTTTTTAAGCCAATGTTTTTCCACTAGGAATAATTTTGTTTTGAAAACAAGACACATTTTTTCCTTGGTTTTTTTTCTCTGTTCATTGTTGTTGGACGTTGGGTTTGTTACCTGAATTTCAACGTTGCTAACAGCATATTAAAATAACTGTTGACCTTTTCCCAGTTATCGTTGCTGTAGCTTGCCAGTCCCTTTAAGAGACCATTTTCTTTTTCTAGCCAAGTAAAGAAAAACAAAAAAAAAAACACCACCTCCTTCACCTTTTACGAAAGTCAAGGGTTTTATTTCACGTCTTGATAAATTTGTATGTTGATCAGTTCTTCAATATGGAGATTTCATGCCTGTCTTGAATTTCTAATTAGATTTTTCTGTTTAATTGAGGATTTTCTTTTTCTTTGTAAAAATCCTTGCATTCATATATTTCTTTAAATATTTTATATTTTTGATAGAAAGGAAAGTTAATATTTTATTTTAATATATATTTTTTTTAATAAATTTATGTTTAGCGGCTTTTTCTTTAAGATTCTATTTGAAGTTTATCATTATGGATTAAACACCTGGTAATGATATTTGATAATTTTTATATTTTTTTTATTATTTTGTATTTTAGATGATTTTTATGGGATTTTTGGTGGGTTTTATGCGATTTTGTGTAGTTGTTTGATGTACTAATTCCAATTCATTTGTAGAGCTTATGAGGGTGATGCAAAGAAAGAAATAAAGTGTAAAAATTTCCCACACTCCATACAAAAATCATGGCAATTTATATTATTGTTTTTTATCTGATTTTTTTATAATATTGTTGTGGTGTAAAGTTGCCTTAGATTAACGGCTTGTTTTAAAAATATTTGACACAAAAGTTTGTTTGTAAATATAATCATTAACAGCTAAATTATGAATAAAACTTCCCTGGAGTTTTTCCCATTTTTACAATTGAATTTAAATAGACAAAATGGAAAAGGGAAAAAACTCCAGGGGAATTTTTATTCATAATTCATAATTGGGCTGTAAATAAAAGTAACTAGAGGATAAAGAAAAGTGATCTTTAGTGTTATCTAATTGTTTATATATACAAGATTTAAAAGGAAGTTTTCAAATAAATATTCGAAGTTTTAATGTCATGTGGCATTATCCAACTCATTTAAAAGTCATAACTGAAATATTTTCAGAAAACAAAAAATGTTCATTAATCAAAAACTTAACTTTTATTAGTTCTTTAAGTAAACGCGATTTTTACTTAAAGAACCGAAAAAAAGATTTTATTAGATCATGTGAAATTTAAATAGAATGGAAAAATTTGTTTTAAAACTGACAACAGATAATTTTAATAATATGAAAACGGGAACCGATAAAATATTTTCGAAAACAATAGTTCTCAAATTTATAACAAAAAGTTGACAAACCGAGAAGATAAAAGTAAATAAAAAAAAAAATTAGTCAAATAAAAAGCAAAAATATAAAAAAAATACAAGAATACAATACGCTGTCAAATCAATTACGACCTGTTTTAACATCGCCAGCAATCGTTCTCAAATTAATTAGGTTTAAAAACTTAGATGAAAAAAGTAAAGCAAAAAAAATTATCAAATCAAATTTGAATTGTTGTAACATTGAAAACAAAAACACAATACATTGTCGAATCAACAACGACCTGTTTTAAAATCGACAATAATTCTTCTCAGTGTTATAACAAAAAGTTGTCAAACCAAAAAGAAAAAATTTTTTTGCTTAAAAAGCAAAAAAATCGAAAACATAAATATAAAGTATTAAATAAGTTGGCGAATCAATAGCGACCTATTTTAAAATCTCCAACATCTTGTAACATCAAGAACAGAACTTTGTCGAATTGAAAACATTTTTTTGTTTCCCTGTTGCTTAGTTTTGAGTGTAGCCCTGATGTTATCATATAGCACACAATAGCTTTTTTATTATAAATAAAAAAAATTACAACAATATCTTTTTTAACATCTACTTTTTAAATAAAATGCAAAAACGAAGATGTTTAGCTTTTTATGCAATCCATTCAAATCAACTCTAAAAGAATTCAAAATTAAATAGAAGATATCAAAGAAGCTTAACCTCACATTGATTTTTGTATTGAATTTCGAAAACTTTAAATTCATGAAAACTGCCTTTAATACCAGAAGAAATTGTAACAAGCCTTCTTAAACTTGTAAAAATGTTTAAATTTTCCTACTTCAGAGTTGGTAAAAGTGATTTCTAATTTATCACTTATTTGTAAAAAAGAAATTAAAAAAAACATAGCAGATTTTGTTGGTTGGGTTTCTTGTGGGTTATCTAATTCCAAAATAAAAAACAGTGTGTTTTTAAAATGAGAATAATTAGTTGTCAAAATAAAAATGACGTGTAGTGAAAATGAGAACATTATGTCATAAAAATGAGAACAGAGTATTTATTATATAACAACAACGTGTTGTCAAAAAAGGTAAAATGCGTTTTTAAAACAAGTTAGAAAGTATATCCGGTCATTCCCGACCATTATCCTACACCATAGTATGCAAAGACAAATTTCAGACTGTACCCTATTTGGAATCATGGACCTGCAAGACCAAAATTATGTCATGAGGTTAAGATTCATATAAGAGTTCTTTATGCCGAATACGAACTTATTATCAACATGTTTATAAGATTTGTTTGTCTTAAAGCGATTTTGGAGAGGGAGTTTTTATGAGAACTATAGTCAAATCTGCACCTACCGGTACAGAGTTTTTGTCATGACATAGGCCCTTTTATAAAAGCTATCGTCATCAAATTTTATATCAATACTAACATTTATTAGGAAGTTATGGCATTTAGAGCTATTATCAGGAGTGGTAGTTATAAAACAATTTGGTAAGACCTTTTATGTTGCAATTATATATTTTTAGACCAAATTTAATCTAAAGACCAACATAATAAGATAGCTTATGGGCACAAAGACTATTCCGGAAAGATGTTTTTATGGGGGCCATGTGAAAATATGCATCGTATCGAAATATTTGATTCAAATTTCATCATCTCAAAACTGCGACCTGTTCCTTGCGCACTTGAACAGACTACCAGCCAACCGGACGGACGTCGGTAAATCGACTCAGAAAGTGATTCTGAGTCGAATGATATACTATTAATTGGGCCTATAACAAATTTTTTATGTGCTACACACATCAGCCGCTTTTTACCCTGTTCACTATTGTGTGCAGATAATAATACTAAAAATTGTTGACAAAATGTCATCCAGGTGTTGTTTAGACGATTTCACTACTAATTTGACTACGTAACCACTATATTAATTAAACATTGATTTGGTTTCACAGCAGTTCTGCCAGATCAGACTTCATTAAGCACTTTTTAAATTAAATTTTAGTACGATTTTTTTTTTTTAATAAAGTTAAGTAAATCCAAAAAGTTTTTTTAACCCTGGCAGGTTACTCTTAATTTTAGTACATTAAAGTTACTCTACGTCGGATCGACGAACCTTTTAAAAAAAATTTAGCGGAACGTTTTTTAAAGAAAAAATCTACAAAATTTTTTTTAATTAAGCATTTTATTAAAAAATAAAATAAAGCATTTAACATAAAAGTTATTCTTCTCTCTTTTAACTAATTTGTGTTTAAAATTTATTATTTTTTAAAGATTTGAAGACACATAAAAAAACTTATATGATAAAGTGTAAATGAGCTTCGTCGATTCGACGAACAGTAACCATCCAGGGTAAAGAAACTTAAAGATTTAAAAATTCAATGTTTAAATTTTTTGCAGGTTTTTTCGAGTGTTTACAGGTGAAAAAGTCTAAAATTTGGGCTTAAATTTCAAACATCCCCTCACACTTTTAAAATAGTTTCGTAATGGGTTGAGAACTTTAAGACCGTTTCATAATCGATTTCGTCTTAACTATACCTCAAATCAGGAAGTTAAGGATATAATTGCAAGCCTTTTACCTGGAAAAAGTTGTGGTCACGACAATATTTATCCCAAAGTATTTTTACACTGTTCGAATTGTATTTCTCCAAATATTTTGCATATTTTTAATACCATTGCAGACTCGTCAGTATACTCTGACATTTTGAAAATCCATAAAGTAATCCCTATTCACAAGGAGAGTAAAGTAACAACAGTGGAACAATATCGTCCTATTTTGATACTTCCCATGTTTGATCAAATATTTGAACGTATTTTGCACAAACAAATTTCCACTTATTTTATGGAAAACAATTTATTAAATGAGTTTCAATTTGGCTTTCGAAAGGGTTGTGGTACTGAGGAGGCTATTGTAAATGTGCAAAATTATATTTGTAAGGGATTAGATGAAGGTCATAGTGCTGTTGCTGGAATATTTTATGATCTAACGAAGGCATTTGATCTTATAGATCATGAAATATTGCTGCAGAAGCTTAAATACTATGGTATTCATGGGAATGAATATTTGCTTCTAGAGAGCTACATAACAAATAGAAGACAATATGTTCAAGTTAAGGAAAATAAGAGCAATTTGCGGAATGTCGTACATGGAGTTCCTCAGGGAAGTGTTGTAGGCCCTTTGTTGTTTTCAATATACATCAATGATTTGAAAAATTTGAACTTGACAGCAAAAATTTTTATATTTGCTGATGATATTAGTATATTTTATAATTATAAACATGAAACTGCATTAAAGCCGTATATGGAAAGAGATGCTTCATTAGTTTCGGAATATGTTCGTATCAACAAGCTTTTTTTAAATCCTGCAAAGACGAAACTTATAAGGTTTAAACCACACTTTGGTTTTAGTGAAGATTTTAGTATTTTTGTTAACGGAAATGAAGTTCGGGAGGTTTCATCTGTTGAATATTTGGGTATATGTTTTCAGAGAAATCTTATGTGGGATCAGCATATTAGGAATCTTAAGGTAAAACTTTCTCCTGCCTTAGGTTTAATATATCGCTCATTTCGTGCAAGACCGTCACAACTCAAAATTTGAAACTTTACAGGAGAGTCTTTTTAAGATTCCAACCTATTATTTTTTACCTTCTCTCTCACTAAAATACAGCTATAAAATCAAATGTTTCTTTTTTGCTACAAAGAAAACCACATGTACAAGAGGAATGCCAAACACAAACTGAAATGTGACCTTGTTGATGTTAATTGCTCAAGTTTGTTACGAGAGTTCATAGCGTCACAAGCATCTGTATTACCGTTATTTTTTCGATAATTCTCTACGTTCTTAGATCAATTTGTAGAGATTTAAGAGAAGAACATTTCTGCATTACTAACTCGAAAATGCCAAATTTTGAGTTGTGACGGTCTTGCACGAAATGAGCGATATAAGTTTAGAAACAAGTTTGATATAATAACTAAATTTTTAATGTATCAAGCTTTGGTTCGAAGTCATTGTAATTACCTTGCATTAATATATGGTTTCAAAAAAACTACAGGGCTTAAATCGCTTCAGAGAATGCAGAACAAAGCATTAAAAAGTGTAGCTAACTTGCCCAGCCGGTTTCCAACTGTTATTTTATACAGGGAAATTTTTCCCACTGTCTTGCCAATTTACGGGATCTATAAGTTTCAGTTATTACTGTACATGTTTAAATGTCTTAATTGTATTGGGCATCATACCATACAATTCACACAGAATCAGGATACCTTCAACACAAGAAATCGTGACAATTTAAGAATAATATTTTGCCAATCTGAAACAACTAAGCAACGAATTGAACACTCTGGTTGTAGAGAATATTATAACTTGCCAAATAAGATTAAACAAGTATCAAGCATATCGCAGTTTAAATCTTATTTAAAAAATTTTTTATCTCAACATGTGGATGAGCTTCTGATATAATATATATTGGTATGTTTGAAATAAACGTTAAATTGTAAATTTTAATTTAATATAAATATTTTGAAATACTTTTGTTTAAATTTTGCCAACAAGCCTCTATAATGCCAATCTGGCGCTGAGGTGAAATTGTAATATTGTTATATTTTATAATAAAATTTGAAAAAAAAAAAAAAAATCAAAGAAAAAACTGTATTGAATTAAAAAAAGGAATATAAGTTTTTCAGCTTTCAAGTGGCTAAATGTTTCGATAATCGTTGCATTAAATTCGTATAAAAATCTAGTTATCAAACCCTGATTCCAACTTAACCTTTTTTCGGGCCAGATTTTGTCTTTTTTGGGTCTATAAAACGCGATAAAAAACGTTTAGCCTTAAAATAAAAAAAGGCGCATTTTCGGTCCCTTTTTCGTTATTAAAATTAAGCCCTTTAAGCCTATTTTTGCCTTTTCTCCGGTATAGTTAAATTTTTTTTTTGGCCATATCGAGTTTTTTTTTTTTTTTTTTTTTGTTGGGACCAGCACTCAGGGGATGACCCCTACTAATGCAATGCATTGTGTTGGAACTAGGAAAATAGGTTATGGGAAGGAGGAAAGAGGGAGTAGTGTTTGTGAACATTCGACTTGAACTTTTTCATGTTGTAAGTGAGAGGGAAGACTTCAGCAGGAAGGTTATTCCACATACGAACTGTCCGGCCAAAAAACGAATTTTCCCTGTAATGCGTTGTACGATTCACCGGCCAATCGACCACAAAAGGATGTGCTCTTGAGGAAAAGCGTGTATTACGAACAAAGCTATGGGTCTCGGGAACCAAATCCCTAATTTCATCAGAACACATCCCGTTGTAGTACCGATAAAATAGGCAAGTACAACCCACATTGCGACGGTGCTCAAGGGAGTCAATAGAATTGGATACCCTACTGTCGCCAATGAGAACCTTCGCCCTCTCCTGCACGCGGTCGAGAAGCTCCAAAATAGACTTTGAAGCACCGGCCCACACATGAGAGTTGTATTCCATTCTTGGTCGGATATAGGTGGTATAAATAGTAAGGAGATCAGATGGAGTGAAGTATATCTTACACCGTTTCAAAAAACCGAGGCACTTGAATGCTTCTTTCGACACCTTGAATATATGTTCTGTCCATCGGACATCACATTGTATCCTCATGCCCAGAACATCAAGAGATTCTGTTTCCTCAATATTTATACCACCCATACATACAGATGAGGCACCTTGATCCGTCGCGCGTTTATGCGTTAGTACGCAACATTGGGTCTTTCGGGCATTAAATTCGACCCTATTCGCACGACCCCATTCTGAGATTATGTCTAGGTCACGGCCAAGCGTATCATTCATGTTCTGTCTCATAGCACAAACATCGGACACGCCTGGTCTGTAACCAAATGAATACGAATGGCAAAGGTTGCTGTCATCTACAAAAGAATAGATAGGGTTGGAAGTTTGACATAAGAAGTCATTTAGAAAAATAAGAAATAGAGTAGGAGAAAGAACGGAGCCTTGCGGTACCCCTGAATGAATCTTGAACTCGTTTGATGAAACCCCATCTATAACAACCCGTATAGTGCGATCTCTGAGAAAGCTCGATATAAATCGAGAGAAATTATCACCGACACCAAATGCAACAAGTTTAGACAAGAGTGCACCATGCCAGACTCTGTCAAACACCTTGGAAATATCTAAAGCAATTACCTTACTTTCGCCAAAATGGTGAATGGAACGACACCATTTTTCTGATAACAGGGCCAGTAGGTCTCCAGTAGAACGACCTCTACGAAAGCCATACTGGCGGTCGCTTAGTAGGTAATTTGACTCTAAAAATTTTACAAGATGGTGATTTACCATACTCTCCATAACTTTGGAAAGTGCCGAACAAATTGCAATTGGGCGGTAATTTTCAGGGTTATTAGCCACTCCTTTTTTAGGAATTGGCGTTACATTAGCAACTTTCCAGCAGACGGGAAATTCACCAGCATGGTATAGAGTGCTGAAAAGATTTGCTAAGGGACGAGCTAGCGTCGAAGAGCACTGCTTCAAGACCAGTGCATGTATTCCATCCGGGCCAGGAGACTTGTTTATGTCGAGATCCGCAAGAACCTTTTCAACAGCTCGAGCCCGAAAAAATATTTTAGGCATAGTTACGGATACTTTTTCGAATTCGGGTAGTGGTTGATTGCTATCTGGTAGGTTAGAATTATTTGCAAATAATTCGGCAAAACAATTAGCCTTATCGACCAGGTTCGTGAATGTTTGGCCATCCTTTAAAAGAGTTGGTATTGAAGAACTAGCATTAACCCTTACTCTTTTAACGAATGACCAGAAGCTTTTACTGCCCCGGGGAGCAGTAAGAACTTCAGCACGAAGACGTTGCTCGTGAAGAGTTTTTTCCCGTCTTAGCACTTTGGCACACGACGACCTTGCCATAGAAATTTAAAAAACATGCGAAGAGAAATACATAGAGAACGGATAATGTTTGATAAGTTTGCAATTGGTAACAAGCCATGTCTTAAGCTTTATAGGTTTGCTAAAAATATATTAATATATCTCTAATCAAACGCTAAAGTTGAGCGGACCTTTAGTGTCTAAAACGAGATAATCGTTTTTGCTCAACCTACAATGAACCTGCCAAGTTTTGCTTAAACATTAGTTCTAACAAAACCTACAAAAGGTCACAATATCATAGAGGCATTGTTTTATGAAAATAAGGCGAGGATGGCCAAGAACTACAAATTTTATTTAATCCTAGGATTACTGGTAAATTTTTACCACTAAGTTCTCTTCTTGGTCTGGCCAGACCACAATGAGAATAACTAAAAACCGCAGTTAAATAAAAAGTAAAAACGTACAATTATTTTTTGTATTGCACTTACATGTGCTGTTTTTAAATAATATTTATTTTTTGTATGATTATTTTAATTGATTTTATTATAATACATCACAATCGTCGCAAATGTAATTTTTAATTGCTTTGTCATGTTGCAGGCACATGGCTTTTGCACATTTACTACAGCTAATACGTGGTTTGAGTTTTTGGGCGGCAATGTTTTGAAAGGTACTGTTTCCAACTGCGATGGGGTCGTTTCATAACAATGTTTTTGTGTTGGGCCTTAAGAAAATATATTACAAAAATTAAATATTTTTAAGTAGATATATGTATGTATGTAATTGCATTTTGCTATGGCATTTCTGATGTATGAAAAACGCATTACATGAGAATTGGTACTACGCTGACTCGCGTGTGGGAGCACCGGCTGATCAATTAATGCGACAAAAAATTCGACGACTATGATCTGTTTGTTTTAGATTTACCATGTCTTTGTAAATCAGAAAGGAAGCTAAACCAGATATGTCCAGCAAATTGTATAGCATGGCCAGCAACCAGCGATTGGTGTTACGTTTACAGCTCTAGTATGATAACATCAGATCCATTGTATCAACTCCAGCTTTATTTTGGTTACAGTCTATAATTTGGTTAAGTTTTTTGAAGCGTTCAATCTGGTTGCTCTACCTGGCTCATCTAACGCTGTTATGTATTGTGTGATGGAATTTGTGCAATGATCTGTTGATTAAACTATAACAGCCTTCTTCTTTTTTACCTGACGTTTGCTTGAGTTTTTAAATAAATATGTCACAAAGATTTTATTTTTAGATTTTGTTATAACAGCGATCAGTTCCAACAAGAGCTAAACGGACTTCCATCATTCTCCGTGAGTGTCAGACTTGAAAAAAAATTGTCGCGTACGTCCTCGAAAAGAAAAAAGCTCTTCAAAGCCGGAGTGTATGAGGATTGTACATTCGCAACAATCATCAACAGATCGTCTATTGTGGCCGATGTGCTCAATTCTTGGCGGATTGGCCTAGTGTTAGCGGTGTCAAAGCCGACGAACCGTAGCAATAAAATAAATCGTCCTTTTGACATTGCAGCCTTATAAACGTCATGGTGATATGGTGATTCTTTAGCAGGTTGTGTTGCACATTTGAAAACCTCGACAAATAATAGAAATTAAAAAAAAAAAGCATATATTTCTTTTTCGTGTGTTTGCTCCCATTCGATGGGTTGTTTCGTTGGGTACCTTTTATTCAAAGCAATATAAACCTCTTTTGCTCTGCGGTTGGTTTCTCGGACAATGAAACTTTCCATATCAGGTTTAAAAATGTCCCTAAAATTTTAACCGGATTTGGCTGAATGTGGCGCGTTGGCCTAGTTTTCATAGCCACAGGAATGTTACGCGCGAGTTTTCTCTTAATGTATTTAGATTGCATTGTCAAAGTGTTGTGCAACTCTAATTGTCCATTTTTAAATTCATTTTACAGCATGCACAAAAACCAAAAACAAAAGCTAAAATATAATTTCGTCGTCAAGTCACATCATTTTATTTAATTTTGCAAAGAAAAAAAAAAAAACAAAACCAAACACAAATACAATACTTCGTGGTCTAGCCAACCCAAGAGGGTAATTTAATAGATGATTACATAAAAATGGAATTTGACCCCACAAATTTGCTCCGATCGTTGCCAAATCAATTTCATTCTATTCAGAATATATTATTTATAGAATTCACTTACCTGTTTTTTTTTTTTTTTTTTTTGTTCTATTGGAAAGATGTTGCAAGCGAAACGCCAATTCGGTCTGGCCAGACTAAGATTGTATTACTAGAATTAACAACGGCCAATTTTAAAAGATTGTAAATGCTACTAATCGGTTTTACGAGTACCTTAAATGAATTGATTGTGAAATTATCCCATATATTATAAGATTTTTAAATAAATTGTTGTATTTAAACCCGTCCTTTTTTCAATTTAGCCATTTTTAGACCATTTTTCATATGTCTTTACCATTTAGTTTCCCAAGAGTCGAATCAAATATTTATTTAAAATTTACATTTTAAACAAAATAAAATGGAAAATAGAAACTACTTGCAATATTTCTTTAATTTAGAACACGTGCCAATGGAAACAATAAAATAACTCCTGCGTACCAAATTAACCTGTCAACAGCAAATACTCATCATAATCATTTTGAATTTTACATAGAAAAACTGCGCAGACGTAACATAAAAACTAACAACCCTCTCTAAATGCTCTAGAAGACGAGCTATTTTTAACAGCATAATTAAACAAGAAGAAGAGGAGTCGTGGTGCAGTCTGTATGGCGGGTGGGGGTGGTTGTTGTCTATTGAAAGACTAAGGACCCCATTATATTTTCAAAAACAATAGCTTAGTGTCTACAGATTTATGACACGCACTGTGAAGCCAAAAGTAATAAAACCAACAAATGTTCTACAATCTACTAACACTCGTTCCACTCGTAACCACTTAGGAAAAGGAAACTAGAGTTTCTTTTTTAGAGATCATAGAAGAACTTCAAGAAATAAGTTTTTCTATAAAAAATATTTATTTGGTAAGGTGGACGTGGAGTATGTTTGTTGGGAAGGTATACAGTTGCTTTTACAATTTTTTATATATTTTGTTCAAAGTTTTTTATTTATTTTTAACAGTTGATTTTTTTAGTTTAATGGTGGTGCAGCATTTTGTTGTTGTTTGTTTTGCCTTTTGGCACAGACACAATCGTTTTCAAGATCATTGCATAGACAACAACACACACAGATGTGTACAACAACCACAACAAATATTAAATGTTGTATTAAAGTGTTGCACTTTAGTCAGTACTTGTATTCGTATCTTTGTGGCAATAAGTGTAAATGTTCTTTTTTTATATTGTTTTTAAGTACTTGCACTTGCATTTTTTTATATGGAGGGATTGAAGACCATTAACTTTTTTTTTAGTTCTTCTTTATCGGAATAAAGATTTTTTTTGTTCTTTTAAGACGACCCTGGTTTATTTTTATAAATAAAGATTTTTGTTTTCTATTTTGTAAATTTTTTTTTCTTTCATTGTTTTGAATTTTTTCCTTAAGTAAAGTACTTGAAAGTATTTTTGTTATTATTTTTTTATATTTAAATAAAACATTTAACTTTGAATAACATTAATAAGATATATTTACGTTAGTTTAATTATTTTCGTTTTATGAGAGTTCTTGCAACATGATTTTAATTTTTTCTATCGTATTTTACAACTCCCATTATAAAATTCATGTATTGCATAATTGTATAACAAAGAATTAAATTTTTTATCAAAAAAAAAAAATTTTTATTCATAAGTCTATTAGATGCCATTAACATTTGCAAATTCTTTCGGGCATATGGGCAGCGTGACTTTTCTTTGACGTAGCTCATTCTGGACGTTTAACTTAGGGCCAGTTTTTCGAGTAGTATGTCATAAATAACACAAACAGTGTTGGCCGCCAAGGCATCAATTGTTACTGGTTTATCTGAAGAAACTGTTGATTCCACGGATTTCCAGAGGAAATTATAGGGAGGAACGAAATCGCATGATGTTGGAGGCCACAAATGACGGTCTAATTACTCGAGATCTACTTATCGCCAAATTTGAATTGATCGCCGTATGGCGTGTAACACCACATATCTCCCGGATCAAAGTATTTCATATTTTTTAACAAAAATTATTGAACATGGTGCTGTTACAATCTCCATTGACTGTAAACAAGTTTTAAATATTAACCAGACAACGAACGAAGGGGTTTTATTGTGGAGAAACTTCGCCAAATACTCGTATAAAATATCTTCACAACTTTTTTCCATTGCACACTGGTCAATTCCGGCAAAAACTATTTATTTTTTTAATTTCAATAAAATTTTGATGACTAACACTTCAACACATACAACTCATTTCCTTATTTGGATCTTGGATAACTATGGGACTGTTAATACTGGATCAAATTGTGTAATTTTTTTCTTATAATATTAAAGTTTTTAAAGTTTATTTTCGTTCTAAACTAGCACTTTATTTTTGAAACGGTGTTAGTAGTTAAGCATTCCATGCGATAATTGTTATTTTGGGCGCGTTTGTATTTGGATAAGTGAAGTGATTGTGAGTTACTTTAAAAATAAATAAAAGCTAAACAAACCCAAATTTTAAAAGACCATAACAAAAAAGTAGGGCTACGGGAGGTTAAGAGGTAATTACATCTACTACTGTTAAGTAAAAAAGTAAGTATTATAAATTTCAGCTGCCAACACGTGCCACCCTACTAACCAGAGCATTTTTAGCGACTTCGTTTATTTATTTAAGATAAGCGTGACTGACTGACTGAAAGACTTGAAATTATGTATGTAGACTCCCTTCCCAATGTGTTGATAAAATAAGTAGGGATTTTTGGAAATTTAATTCTTAAGGGGTTAGATATGGGTAAAATCGGTAATGCTATACCTAAGAGAGGAAGATGTTAAATTAAAAAAATGTCATTGAATCAAAAATTAAATTGGAATGTGCTTTTTTGCGTTAGGACCAGCACTCAGGGGATGACCCATACAAATGCAATGCATTTGGGTTGTTCACGGAAGGCTGGTTATCAGGTTATATGTTTATTTAGTTATATTCAAAACAACAAATTATATTTATTTAAATATATTTTGTTGCTCTAAATTTAACTACCTAATCATATAACCTTATAATCCGCCTTTCGTGATCAGCCCAATTGTGTTAGAACTAGGAAAATAGGTTATGGGAAGGAGGATTGAACGAGAAGTGTTTGTGGACATTCGACTTTAACTTATTCATGTTGAAAGTGTGTTCCACATATGAACAGTCCGGCGAAAAAACGAACTTTCCCTCTAATGCGTTGTATGATTCATCGGCCAATCAACCACAAAAGGATAGGCTCTTGAGGAAAAACGTGTATTACGAACAAACGTAAAGGTTTCGGGAAACAAATCCCTAATTTCATCAGAACACATCCCATAGTAGTAGCCTTAAAACAAGAAAATACAACCCACATTGCGCCGATGCTCAAGGGAGTCAATAGAATTGGATACACTACTGTCACCAATGAGAACCTTTGCCTTCTCCTGTAAGGGGTCGAGAAGCTCTAAAAGAAAAGAAAAGAAAAGAAAAAGATTTTGAAGCGCCGGCCCACACATGAGAGTTGTATTCCATTCGCGGTCGGATATAGGTATAGGTATAATTAGTAAGGAGATCAGATATCTTTAGAGTATATCTTTCGCCGTTTCAAAAAACCGAGGCACTTGAAAGAATCAAGAACATAAAGAGATTGTGATTCCTCAATAATTATACCACCCATTTATACAGATGGATACCTTGATCCGTCGCGCGTTTATGCGTCAGCACGCAACATTGGGTTTTTCGGGCATTAAAATTGACCCTATTGGCACGACCAAATTCCGAGCCTATATTAAGGTCTCGGCCAAGCGTGTCATTCATATTCTCTCTAATAACACCAATATCGGATACGGTTCGTCTATAATCAAATGAATACGAATGACAAATGTTGCTGTTATCTGCAAAAGAGTAGATAGGGTTGGAAGTTTCACATAGAAGGTCATTTAGAAAAATAAGAAATGGAATAGGAGAAAGAACGGAGCCTTGCGGATCCCCTTAAATAATCTTGGACTCGTTTGTTGACACCCCACCTTCAACAACTCGTATAGTGCGATCACTGAGAAAGCTCGATATTAATCGAGAATATTATCACCGACACCAAATGCAACAAATTTTGATAAGAGTGTACCATGCCAGACTTTGTCAAACGCCTTGAAAATGAATAAAGCAATTACTATACTTTCGCCAAAATGGTGACAGGAACGGCACAATTTTTCCGATAACAGGGCCAGTAAGTCTCCGCTTCAGCAACCTCTACGTAAGCCATACTAGCGGTTGCTTAGTAGGTAATATGACTCTAAAACTTAATAAGATGGTGATTTACCATACTCTCCATAACCTTGGAAAGTGCCGAACAAATTGCAACTGGGCGGTCATTTTCAGTGTTATTAGCCACTCCTTTTTAGGAATTTGCGTTACATTAGCAACTTTCCAACATATGGGAAATTCCCCGGCATGCTATAAAGTGCTGAAAAGAATTGTTAAGGGACGAGCTAGCGTCGAAGAGCACTGCTTTAATACCAGTTCAGGTATTCCATCCGGCCTAGGAGACGTGTATATGTCGAGATCCGGAAGAACCCCTTTAACAGATCGAGCTCGAAAAACTATATTTGGCATAGTTACCGATACTTTTTCGAGTTCGGCTAGTGGTTGATTGCTAGCCGGTAAGTGAGAATTATAAGCAAGTAATTCGGTAGCACAATTAGCCTTATCAACCGGTTCCATAAATGTTTGGCTATCTTTAAAAAGAGTTGGTATTGAGGAACTAGGATTATCCCTTACTCTTTTAACGAATGACCAGAAGCTTTTACTGACCCGGGAAGCAGTAAGAACTGAGTTTTTCCCGTTTAAGTACTTTGGCACACGATGGCCTAGCCATTTTATGTAGCAATTCAGTTTAAGCGTTTTTATTGTAACGCCAATTTTTGAATGCTTCCTCTCTGGATATGACTTCTGATTTTCACGTCTGATTAAACCAAGATTTAGATCTAGGGTTATTCGAAATTTTTTAACTGGAATGACCATTTTCCTTCCCAGCATTATAAAATTTTCAACCATTTTCGTTATGGCATTGACGTCATTATCCAGTAAATAAAGTTTTAAATTAAAATGCCTAAAAAAAAGTCATTGAGCTCAGCCCAACGAGCTTTTCTGTAAATAAATATTGAGCGTTTTGTAGCCTGTCGTGAAACGTTTCGAAGTTCGGCGAACGGAAGAGGCAGAAATGGTGCAATGATCCGAGTTACCGAGAGGTGATAAAACTTTAACTTCGCACTTTTGGGGGTACGAAGAGAGGAAGAGGTCAAGGCTATTATTTTGGTGCCCATCAACACATGGAATATGTGTTGGTTCATTCACCAGTTGCACAAGGTGGTTGTGCGCAGCAAATAGCTCAACATATTGGCCTTTATAAGTCTTACGACCCGAGTGGTCGAAAATATTGTTTTGGTACTTTCTTGGTTACAAATTTAACAAATTTAAACTGTGTTCTCCTTTCCTTAAGAAGCTCTCAAGCACATTTTTGTATTTTTCAAAAATTCGAATATATAAAACTTTTTGGATTATACAAAACTTTTAGTTTTGGCGATTCTAACAGTTCGTTTGGCGCTTTATGAGAGAATATATGGAAGAGGACATGCATTGATACAATGAGTATTTTTCTTCTCATAAAGCGCCAAAAGAACTGTGAGAACCAATTTTCATCTCGTATTTTTAATTTTGTAACGAACGTGTTTTGCAACTCACCTGCTCCTATATTCTAATCTATGATATCACACGATTTAAAGAAGCTTTTTATCTTTTAATTCTTTTGAATAAATCTCGATGGTTAGATTTATAAAGAAACTTAGAAATCAATTTCTTTTCTTATTTATTTGTAAATTAGACCTCCTGAGATAAAATTCTAATTGCACGAGCTATTTGTATATTTTCTTTTCTTCTATGTATTTCTAAAAAGATATTAATAAAAATAAAAATCAAAGATATTGAATAATTTTCTTTTTGTTTATAATTTTTCCATTACTGCTCGTAGTATTCAATTAAATTTCAAATTGTTTATTATTTTTAACCTTCTGCTCGGATCCCCCTGCTAGAGTCAACGCTTGCAGACTGCATTATTAAAACGACCTTTTACCTTCTAGTTAAGAACGTTAAAACTCTAACAGATACAGATACACATGTTTGAATTTTCATTTTGAAAAAAAAAACTGAATTTTAAAATAAATTTTTTAATATTTATCTCCGGAAATGTGGCAACGAACAGACGTTGCAGGTGAATTTGTTTATTAATATTTTTGTGGCAGTTGTTGTTACTTAATTATAAATTCATATTTTTAAAATAGAATATCTGGTATTGAATTGTTAATTTTTAGAAAAATTGTTTACGATTCTGAAAAATCATAAAAAAAATTTTTTTATTAAAGAAAAATATAAATAATATTTTCTTTTAAAATGAATAATAAAATAGTTTTTTTGTGGTTATTTTTTTTGTCATCCAGATTTTAACGATTTAAAAAAGAAAATTTTCAAATATTTACAAAAAAAAATTTTTTTTTTGTTTAATTTCCCTATAAAAAGTAGCTATAAAAATCAAATAAAAAAATGCCAAACGAATTCAATTTAATAAATTTCTAGTTAAAGTTTGAAGAAATTTTTGAAAAAACTCTAGGAAGCAGAAATTTAAAGAGCTTTAACCTCCAATTTTACCAAGTTCAGTTAAAACTAACTTTTACTTGCAGTTAACAATATGTTTTTGACAGCTGTAACTGTTAGTTAATTATAACTAAACTTGGGGAAATTGGCCGTTAACCAGATAAATTTAACTTAAAAAAAATTTGTTTATAATTATCTAATAAAGCGTGATCCATTTCGAGGTTCCCTTTTTTTTTAAAGAAAAAAACACATAAAATTCAAATTTAATGGGAATGTTTATTATCATTTCAAAGAACATTTTTTGGCATTTATTTTTTGAAGATTATATCTATCAAATGCTGGCCGTTGAGTCCAATTTTCGATGACTCGTTCGAGCATTTCGACTGGTAACTGGCGAATGACACGCGTGATGTTTTCCTCCAAGGTCTGAATCGAAGCGGGTTTGTCCGCATAAACTTTAGACTTTACATATCCCCACAGGAAAAGTCTAACGGTGTGATATCACACGATCTTGGTGGCCAATCGACCGGAACAAAACGTGAAATTATGTGCTCACCGATGTGTTCTCTCATAAATCCGTTGATTGATGCGATGTGTGGGAAGTTGCGCCGTCTTGCCGAAACCAAATGTCGCCGAGATCACGAGCTTCAATTACAGGCATCAAATAGTCGGTTATCATGGCACGATAACGGTCCGAGTTGCTACGAACGGCGCCGAATCGGTTCTGCACTGTCTTCGTGTAAACTCGCAGCTACGGCCGCTATATTTTCTTCACAGCGTGCTGGACGTGGTTTATTCGGTCGAATATTATCCAATAATGAATGTTGGGTCTCAAAATGGGTGAGGATGTTGCAAATAGTACGCTCAGTACTCCGATTATGTTGCCCATAAGTTGAGCGAAGTTCACGAAACACATTCCTCTCAGAACGTGAATTTTCGTAATAAAGTTGAACGATTTGTAAACGTTGTTCAGGCGTAAGTCTTTCCATTATGAAATGCCAAACAATACTAAACAAAAATAACATGACAGCATGACACGACTCGCACGTGATCTGTCAAAAAAAAAAGGCTATTGAAAAAAGTATCTATACTTGAATCACCCATTATATTGAACCAATACTGGAAATTTATGAATTTCTATTTTTCTTTGCTTTAGAAAATTCATTTTACAAAGTTAATCTGAAGACCAAATAATTTTTGAATTTATGTAAAACCTGAGTGTTTTTTACAAACACATTGCGTGTATAATTTAAAAGTGCGGAATTTTTTAAAAATGTTCAGCCTTTTTCCATTTTTTCAGCAACTTCTTTCCAGCCAGAGGTAGAAGCGTATTCCAGTAAGAGCGTTCTACATCGATCGAAACAATTGGTACTCGGATGGGCCTAGGCCTGAACTACAGGCCGGTTACACTGATAGAAAAGGCTACATAATGCTGATGTATTTTGGCATCAGTACTATGACAAGTATCTTCGTTTTTGACCCCATTAGCACTTTAAAGCATTGTGATGTCAGCCTCACTTGCCCAAATTGTCATCAGAGTCAAAAATTGAATTGATGTCATATATGGGATGACATATGGGCATCACAGAAATGACGAATCGGAGTCGGTTTAATAAGATATGTCATCACTGCGGTGACTCAGTAACATCGGAGAAAGGGCTCACTGGGCTGTCATTAAATTGAGTATTTGGAATTGACTTAAGTCAAATTTTACTTTGAAAATGAAATGTATTTAACTAAATAGTTTAAAAAAAAATAGAATATGGGAATTTTTGCTTCTTATTTTACTTTTTAAACATGAAAATAATGCTAGTATTACACAAAATGTGGCGTCGAATTGATATTACTGTAGTCATAGCATAGATGGTGCATAAAATATGACAAAATTTCATACTGACGTTTGTCATTGGATTGATGTCAATTTTTGCCTCATTGATGCCATTTGTAATACCATTGATGGCACAATTCTGATGTTAGGGCATCATCAATATGAAAATGCATTTTTCTATGAGTGTGTTGTAATTTATTGACCGCAGTAAAACAGGGCTGTAAACTATAATACAACATGATGTATTCTGGAGGCAAGATAAGAATGTAAATGGAAGGCATTTGTGTTGGCCCTATGGAATTAAGGAATTAAGGGACTAAATATATTTCGCTCCAACGTTTAAACTGCTGCAAGACGTTTCATTTTGTTTTTTCACCCTTAAATGAAAAAAAAGAATTTACCATTTGTCATTTCAAATCTAAAAAACACACACACACATTAAAATAAATTCTAATTGAAAACATACCTATTGGCACTTTAAATATGAAACAAATTTTGCATGGCCATTTCATGTTAATGCCATAAACGCCAGACGACAACTTTGTAAAAACTTTCTATTCCACAAGTATTTTGAAAAGTAATTAACGCGCAACAAAAAATATGTTCGCTCTACAAAAACCATCTGTTAAAAATTAACAAAGTGCCAAGAAAGTTCACAAAAACAAAACATTCGAAAAGGGCCAATGTGGAAAAACCTACAAAAACATCCTTAAGCAGACGCATTCTCTTAAATAAAACAAACATATTTTTATCTAAAACTTGAAAAAAAATTAAATAAATATATAAAGGAATTTTAAAAGTGGTCAACAGGGGGAAATGCGGTATGAAAATGTTAAAAATATTAAGTTAAAGACCGGGGGAGGCAAAATATAAATCAGACTTAATTTTGGACTATCTTATTGTTTTGCATTTAAACACAAAACAAAATTCTACGTTCCTAAAATATAAATTTAAATTCCAAAATAAAGCTCAATATCTGGATAGTATTCCATGATCTTGGCGTTATAATTTTTGAAGAAATGTTAAGCGATAGTTTCACAGCTTTTCAAGTTCATTTGACTGTTCCTTATTAAAATAAAAATACAATTTTATGATTTCCCCGGTCTTATGGAGTTCCGAATTGTCTGACGTTTTCCCCTTTTTTGTCCTCTTGAATTATCTAAAAAATAATGTGTAAAAATAGAACAGATATTATTTATAAGTATCCGACCGATTAATCGGCTACGGTATTGGCAAAAAAAATTCCTAATCGTAAAAAATTTGTATAGTTTTTGCTGTGTAAAAAATTGATTGATCTCAAAAATGTTTAAGTTTATTCTTGTTGTTGATTTTATAAGTAAAGTTCGGCTTCGGTTTGGCCGAACTTCGGCTTCGGCATCGGTCTAAAAAAGTGACTTCGGTGGGACCCTATTATGTATCGATAATATCGAAATAAAGATTTTTAAGAATTGTTTTAAACCTGTTACAGGCACTAATGTTTAACAATTCCAGCTTATCATGTCCTCTTTACTTGTCGTTTATGTCACCCAATAGAAGTGTACGGTCTAGGTGGCATGCCATAATTTCCATGGACATCATGACACACTTAAATGTGTCATAAGGTCCATTGGGGCTGTGTCGCAATGTCCCTGGACATTATGACACTTTTTAGTGTGTTATTATCAATAAGTTGTTGATTTCATTATTGTCGAGCTCTGGGACGAAAGATTTAACAAAATCCCGAAGTTTCTTAAATCTCGAATTCTAAAATCCTGATTCTCGAAATCCTGAACTTTATAATCCCAAATTTTAAAATCATTAATTTAAAAATCCCGAATTTAGAAACTTTAGATAGCGAAGCCGGTGTCTGTTATACCATAGATTAAAAAATCCTTGCGCCCGGCCAAAGGCCGTCTGTGCAAGAAAGCTTCAGTTAGCGAAGCCGTTGTTCGTTATACAATGGATTTCTCCTCTATGGTATATTAACGCCGACTTCGCTAACTTAAGCTTAATGAAGGGATTGCAGGCATTCGGCATTTTCTACTCTATGGTATAACAAAAAACCAGCTTCGCTAACTAAAGTGGACATTGCAACACATTTGAAAGTTTCTAAACGCATTGTTTGTTACCTAGTGCTTAAGATTTACCATGAGAATAGGCCATATGGAAAAGTAACACCAAAAATTGTCATAAGGCCCGCGGACCTTATAATACTTTTAAGTGTGGCATAAAGGGAGTCAGTAGTCCGATGTTTTTTGCAAGAAATGCTCTTTCAGTATGGTTGTCTTTGTTGAAGCTTTACTTTTCTGATAGAAGGTTTCTTTTCATCAACTTGTTCTCCGTCCTATGAGGGAGTGCCTTTTTAAAGGCATGAACTTACAATAGGGTTCAACGAAAGGCAGCTTTTTAACGAAAAGATACTTTCGTAGATCACGTGGTGGCTGTGGTTGAAACCCACATCGCGGACAGGGGTGTCATGAATCACCAGGAGAGATATCCACTTGTTGAGGGCACTACTTGCGAGGACCAGTCATCCCTGGGTGCTGTTGCTATTTGGCTGATGCTGCTGGCTATACATAATGCAGCGGAGGCTAGATAGTTCCGGATTCTAAACAAGAGGCCGGGTTTATAATTTTTTTCGGATTATACACCCAGATTGTAGCCTGTGTATGTGCGGATTGTAAACGCATTGTTTGTCAGCTAGTGCTTAATATTGACCATGACATAAGGCCATATGGCAGGTGCTGATGTATATTATTTCCACATTTGACCAGAGTCCTCTCCCCAGGGGTATGTAGGGAACAATTTAAGGTATTGCACCTTTTGCTGATATATCCTCTAAGGAAATCAGGTGCAGTCAAAACTTGGAATTTGTTATAGTTCGAAATTGACAGAGTTCAAAAGCCCAGAGATCCCATCTTGTACCGCGGAAGTGAGTAGCCGCCGGATACATGGCTCCGGTCTGACTAGTGATTGAGGACTCCCGGGTGACTCGTCGCGGTTGCGGTTTATGCCCAAAGTCGCGGGAAGGGATATCTTAAGAAGTCGGCTTCAAGGACTGATATTTCAGGGAGAGTGGATAATTCTGTCTAGTTGATTCCACACACAGAGAGGGTTAAGACGCCCATAAGATTAAGTCAACAGGGCAGGTAATCATGTTAATAATTTTTACTCATTAGCCAGAGTCCTATTTGAAACTTTTTTGTTGTATTAGTAGCCCCCAGGGAGTAAAATGGACCACTGATTGACTATTCGAGGAATCTTAATGAAATAACTTTGTGGTTGTGGCAATTTCAGGAAGTACCAAAAGATCCCGGATTAATTGACTTTTGCACGTCACCTTAATATAAGCTTATTCTGTGGCAAGAGGATGCCCTTTAAGTGTACGTGGTCTGACCGAAAATCTACTTTTACCACCTTTGTTTTTGTGCCCAGACACCGAAGAGATGCCTTGTGTGCCCGTGGTGTTTAGAGTACCGTTAGTATAGCCACGCAGTATAAAAACTATTTGTAAACCGATCGGTATGTATTTCAATAGGAAACTTTTCCAGACTATATGTGATATAAATATATATCAACATTGGATGGACGGACATCTTTAAATCAATTTTTCTATAGATAAGGATCCAGAATTTATACATCGATCGACTTACCTTAACACCGGAATTAGTAAAAAATTTTTACTTATTTCGGTTTTTATATTTCGTTCTCCATATCTCGATTTTGAATAATAATACTTTATAGGGTTTAAGATCAATATGGTAAAAATTACAAACGGAGTGAAAAACTATAATTAGTTTTATACAATCTTTTATGACGGGACACCGAAGGGACCATTAAAGTGTGTCGTTACAAGGGGAGCGCCATCTTAAAGGAACTCAATTCTGCTCTTTTAAACGCTGTCGAGACCAAGGAAGGTGTCTGTTAAGGGAGATTTCACTGTTGTTGTTAAAAATGTGCCTGTCCTGAACTTCGGTACAGCTCTTTTTTTTTATTATTGAAATTTTATTGGTTTTTGAAGATTTTCGTTTAATTTTTTAGTAGAAGCAGATATGAAATTTGTTAAGATGTTATTTTTATACCCTCCACCACTAAATGACTAAGTTTGACATTCCGTGTATATATATTCTGGGTCCTTGAGTAAACCTAAGTGTCCGTCTGTCTTTCTGTCCGTCTGTTAAAATCACACTCACTCTCGAACGACTCAATTGAAAAGAGCAAAATTTGCCAAATTTTATGAACATCAGTTCATAATTTACCATAGGCCCCTACACTTGGAAAACAGTTTAGTACGCGAAATTCCGGAACGAACAACGCTATTGTAATTTAATTTGGCCTGTTTCAGTTTTATAAGACTAGAAAGCCCTCCGCTGAATTTAGTGAAGATCGGTCTATAATTTACCATACGTCCCATATAAAGCCCACTCTCGGAAAACACTTTAGTATGACTGAAACCGTAACGAACGCTATTGTAGTAAAATTTGGTCTGTCACAGTTTTATATGACAAGAAATCACACTGTCTTATTTCGTGAAGATCGGTCCATTACTTACCATAGGTCCCATATAAAGCCCTCTCTGGGAAATCATTTCAATACGCCTAAAACCGTAGCAAATATAGATATTGTGGTAATATTTGATCCAAATTTGCTTTATATGATCACTTTTTATTAAGATTGATTTATAACTTATATATCCCATAGAGAGCATATTCCAGAAATATTTTATTTGTCGTTGGAGGGTTTCAAAGATTTGGCACAGCCGAATAAAGCACTCTAACTTGTTTTTATTTTTAAAGTAGCCCTAAACTCTTGCAAACCGCTGAGCCGCTACTGGAAGCATGTTCTAGATACGAAATACGATGTTCCCAAAGCAGTAAAACTTTTTTTTGTGATTGTTAGTTTCTCAACAACTTACGGGGACTACATTTGCACTTTGTTTGTAAAATAGGTGCGTCAAAAATCTTCTTATTCTTCAAATTTATAAATTTTGCATGTGTTTGACCCACATTATGACAGGAAATAATTTGTTGTTTTACAATTAATAAAAAGTAACGTATTTCTACGCTTTTTACAACAACAATAGCTTGTGCATATTTTATAATTACAAACATATTTGAAAACATAAAGAAAATTGAAAACAATTTATCTATATAAATATTAAAATTATCCTCAAGAGCAATTTGCGCATGCGCGTATAGGCAGAGCCACAGTAGAAGCAGAGCCACTGTAGTAGCATTTAAGCATAAAAAATTGCATACACCACTATTCGTATTCTAATTCATTCGATACATCTATTTTATATTAACACATGCGGGTGTATTGCGCATGTCGCTCACGTGCGGAAGGAGAAGAAACCTTTTTCGTTGAGGCAACAAATCAAAACAAAAAGATTGAGGCACAAAGAAAAAAAGGGGGTTTGCATAAAGCGCGTACCACGGCTGTTGTTAATGCCGTAATTATTTTTATAGTTGATGTTGATAAACAAACAAAAATAATATGGAAACACAAGGAAAAAATTAAACAACAACTTGGAAATATCACGTGTATCAACAAAGCAACACTAAGGAAAATTAAAACAAACTATAAAATAAAAACATATACAACAAAAATGCATATAAAAATTGTTTTCCATGTTTTTACCGAAGAATATATAAAAGCCAACAAATTAACAATATTAAAAAAAAACCCCAACAAAACATTGCAATTGTATTGAAATCAAATTTCCACAAGAACAACATTAAATATACCACATACACTACAACATAATGCAACATACTACTCAATGCTTGCAACCTACTGCAAACGAGTGTTAATCAATAATATAAAGAAAAAGACCAACAAGAACCTTAAAACTACAAAAACAAACAGGAAAAGAACGTTTTGAATAAATGATGATCATTCTATTTATTGAACGAATATAATTATGATCACGATTATGTTGCAAATGTTATTATATAAAAGGGGGAGCATAGATTGATTGCAAGTTGCACAAAAGTTTTTTGAATGTTAGCTTGTTGCAAATGCTTTATCTACTGAGTTTAAAATCTGGTAGTATGTCACATAAATCTTAAGGATATATAATAAAGAACAGATCATAATATAGCTGATCATTTTGATTCTGTAAAATCTTAATATCTAAATAAATAAAAAAATAAAATCTCAATATTTAAAGGATTTTGTTATTTTGCTTATAGTAAAGTCGAATTCCACTGTACAACACAGAAAACAGCACAAAACTTAACACAAACAGCAAAACAATTCCAAACTCAAGATTGTTCTTTAACTCATTTGTTTATGGTAATGGCAAGTGTTCGAACATAAACAGAACACTACTTAGCGTACGGCTCACACACCTAGAAACGGAATCTATTTTTAAGTGTTTGTGTTCAAGAACACAACCCTTAATACCGTTCATTACTATTTTCAAGATAATAACGCACATTATATAGTGTTCTTATCTTCGTTATAAAGCAGGAAAATTGTAGTGATTTTGTAGATATACATTATATTTAAATGTTCTATAGTATTTCTTTTTTTACATGGATGAATGAATAAGCAAACAAAAAACGACCACAGCACGAATAGCTTGTGTGTGTATTGTGTACATATTTTGTTTGTGTACAATTTTTTTCAGCTTTCTTTTTTTTTCTTCTAAATATGTATATTGTTTTTTTTTAATTTTTGGTTTTCTTTACAAGCCAAAAGGGTGCTAACTATAACAACCGAAAGGATCGAACATAAATGTGCTGAACCGAGCACAACAATGTTTGTGGTTAAAGAGAAAAATAACACAAAAAAAGAACGCAATTAAAACTTCTCATCTTTTTGTTGAGTTGGATAAGTACAGTATTATTTTTGTGTTCGAACTTTATTAATAAATGAATTATTTAATACAAAAACACTATTAGTGTTTAATATTAATTTTTATTTTAGAACACTGGTCACATTTTTTGCAAAAGTTCTATAGTTAATTTTACAATTGAAGCAAAGCCACGAATAACATTGTAAAATCCACTTTTTGCAAAAACTGTTTTTTTTTTTTGGCAGATTATCGTTAACATTACTCCCTTACACTGTTTAAACATCCAATCACCCAAAATTATGCACCTTAAGGCAGTCAAAATACGATACAACGAGTCAGCTAGTGCAATAACGTTATAAGTTAGTGGAAGAACGTTTTAAATGCCATCGCGATTGTGGATATGAAAAGTTTTTCCACAAAAAAAAAAAAAAATTATGAGCTATAAATTTGCATGTAATTTAAAATTAAAATTTCTTGATATTTTGCATAAAAGTTTTTGTTATCACTATTTTTGATAATCTAAAAAAAAAAAATTTAAAAAAAATAATCCTGCCTGTGAAAAACGTTTTTTTTTTGCTCTCCAGAAAAATAATAATTTTGTCATTTACAACATCATTCGCAGCTGTGCTTCAATTGCTAAAATTAAATTCACCCCTATCGCAAACAACTACTCCCATGAAAATATTTCCATATTTTTTTATTTCGTATTGTGAATGATTCCCATAACATTTTTTTGATAATGAATTCCCAAACGTGAAAAATTTGGCATCGCCAATGTTTACTCCCGGGAATTTTTTACTAAATAAATTCACAACAAGTGTTAATGTGAACGAGAAGGGAACATGTAAATTTTAATTTGTATTCTTATTAAATAAATTCAATAACTCAATTAGATTGATTCTCGTCTTCCAGCACTAGAAAATGAAGATAAAAACTATTCATTATATATTTTATAATATTTATAAGTATTTTATTTTCTGCCAATTTCACGATGTCGAAAGAACGCTTTTTTCGCACAAATACATATGAAACAAAAACAAATTTTTGAGAATTTTAGCCAATCCCACGATGTCACACGTTAGCGTTCGCATAGAAAATTACATTTAAAACAAAAACTAATTTTAAAATTTGGTTGCTGTTTTAAATGTAATTTTTTATGCGAACGTTAACGTGTGACATCGTGGGATTGGCTATTTGTTTTTGTTTTACATGTAGTTGTGCGAAAGAAAGCGTTCGTTCGCTTTTAGTGAAATAGGCAGTTCGTATAGTTTTCTTTCACAAGACAAGCACTGACAAGTTATTCACAATAGAAACTTTTGTTTATAAAGAACTACCAAATAATGCACAACAGAAATGTTTACTCCCAAAATATTTGCGATACCGATTTGTTGGGGATGGGAATTTAGGTTTGCTCCTATTTAAAATATTCCCATAGCATTCGCGATAGGGGGTGATTAATTTTTAAGACAATTACACAATTTCCGATACTGTGATATGTAATATGTCTATTTTCCCATTGTGCATTGTAGGCTTAATGAATGAAATGAGCCTAAAGTACAACCCATCCGATTGATTTTGGCTGTTTTTTGCTGTTTGTATAAAGTTTTGTTAGAACAGAGCCAACACAACGGGAACTAATTAATGGACCCTCGTGAGCTGTACATGACTACAGCTGCCAATGGAACCTAAAAGAACCTAACATAACCTACAACAGAGCCAAACCGTTCCACAAAAATATTTTCCGTAACATTTTCTATAAAGTTGCCAAACATACCTCAGATACAAAGTACACATATTTGCATACGCCGATATGCATATGCCCCCTCTGCCTAAAATAAAAGTCCGATGTGATCTTTCAAAACGCCGACACACGTATATTTGGATTTGGTCTCCTCTACCAGAACCCCGTGATTTGGAAAAAAGTGTGAAAATGTTGTACAGTGTTTTTGGTCTAGAATATATAATTTTTTTCCGGGTTGCATTAACCTGGTGGTATCACGATAAACTCCACACGAAAGTCTTTATGAAAATATTATTTTCGATCACAAACTCGATAATTTCAAATATACTTTGCTTAGGATGCTTATTATAAAACTATTGGGTACTAGCCCCCTTTTAAAAAATCTACCTCCAGAGCTTGTACTAAAGGGTGAAAACTGGATGCAACCAATAACCTAAATGCGGCAATGCTCAAATTGGTATATCTTCGATGAGGAGCCACAGCCAACAGGTGGTTCCCGAATGATCACGATCGCGGGTGAAGGTGCTTTTTAGGTGCTGTTGCAAATCAATAAAGAGCTGCTGTATTTAAGTCAGTGATGGTATAGACTTTTTCGCAGCCCGAAAAAAAATCCCTATTTTTCCCTACGCGCCGAAAAAAATGTCAATACTTTATTCTAAAAGTTTTTGATGCCCATAATAAACAAATTTTATATTATTGCTCTGAAAATTTAAATTCTTGAAATGAGGTCAAACACTCAAAGAAATTTAACAATTTGTAATGTTGCCGTATCAACAATTTTATTAGTATTTTGCTAAAAGATTGCCAATAATATACAACTTTTCCACATTTTTTAAAAGTCCATTTTAATGACTTCAAAATATCTGTCCTTTTTCCCCTAATGCCATTTTTTTAGAAGCCATTTTTTTAAAAGAAAATCCCAACAATTAGGGATTTTTCCCTACGTATAATATCTCTTATTTAAGTAGATAGCTCCAGCTCATACAAAGGTCAACACATTGCCTGAAAGTGGTGGTTACGTTAATTTTTACCATAAGTCTAGAGAAAATGTAAAATATGCAAATTTATCATTAGAAACAAATTTCATTTGAAAATTCCTAAAACAGCAAATAGATTCTATAATTTTCTATTTTTCTCAATTTGTTATTATTTTATTGACAAAGATAGAAATTTAAAAAAAGAAAAATATTTTTATAATTAATATTCTTTAGCAATAATCTGTGTAAAAATTCTAATTCCGGTAAAATCGTAACAAATGAAAACGTGTTAAAGATGAAGTGTCAATATTTTCCTCAAGATAATCAAGTCTATGTGAAAAAAATGTGCAATGAATAATTGATTTTCTTACATTATTCTATTATTATTTTGGGACAAGAAGAAAAAAATGCACTTGAAATTGCCGGACAACAAAAAAAAAAAAAAGATGCCTGCAATATTAAACAAATAAATACTTAACGGAAGTGCCAGTGATTTTAAAATGTCACTTCTGTTTTAAAATAAATTCTTTTATTTTAACAATATCTTATAAGAATTTGTATAATAAAAAACAAGCAAGAAAGAATAATTAGTCGAACCCGACCATATGATACCCTACACGACAGTATTAAAAAAAGAAATTTCGAGAGTGTACCCTATTTGGGACCCATACGGGACAAAATATGTTATGAGGTTAAGATTCATGTAAATGTTCTTTGTGCCGAATATTATTTAGATATCTTTATCTATATGTGATTTGTCTGCCTTCAATTGATTTAAGGAAGGGGTTTATATGGGATCTATGATAAATTTTGGACCTATCAGCAGAACATTTTGCCATGAAATTGTAGCTATCGTAAAAGGCAATTGTTCGGCCATTTATAGAAACCGAAATCACGTGGAATTGTAATCGAACCATTTTTGAAAATTCCCCCGTGTTCAAAGTTCATAAAGATATTTCCTTGTATATACCTCATACTATGAGGACCTCGTTTGAAATCAGGAAAACCAACGTTCATTTTTACAAAAATTCAATTGAAAATATTCATCGATTTCAATTTCAAGTGATTTCGATTTGCAGAACATGGCCGATTATGTCAATACCAATATTTATAAGGAAGTTATGCCATTAAAAACTATTTTCGCGAGTAGTGTTTTTATGGGAGCCATGATCAAATATGGACCGAATCCAATAAAATTTGGTGAGATCATTTAGATTGCAAAAATATAAGTCTGAACAAAAATAAGTCTAAATACCAACATGATTTGCGATATATTTTGGAAATCGAAATAACATGAAGTGGAAATCAATGTAGATTTTCAATTAATTTTTAGAAAAATTAACACAGATTTTCTGATTTCAAAAGAAGTTTAAGTAAAGGAAAATGGTCCTCAAAGGATGAGGTTTATAAAAGGAAATATTAAACAGAAGACTGTTTTCCAAATTTGTGTATGGATACAAAAGCTCTACTCGGAAATAAGTTTGTATGGCGGCCACGTGTAATTTTTGACCGATTCTCATTTTCAAGAGACTTTGTCCTTAAGACAATTGATACGTCTACACCAAAATGCATTACATTTTCTTCAAAATTGCTACCTGTACTTTGTGTCCAAGGTTACATGGAAAGACATCCAGTCGGCCAGCCGGACGGACGGACATCGTGAGATAGACTCAGATTCTAAGGGCTATTAAATCAGAGCAAATTAAACTCTCTTTTTGGATTAAAATGTGCTTAAACCAACAAATCTATAAATTAGTAAACAAATAAACCATACTTTAACGCAAAAAAATAGGCGTTTATTTTTTTTTTTAAAAGTGGGTCTCGGACCAATATTTTACGATGTTACAAACATCAGAACAAACGTATAATACTCTCTCCACTATTGCGGTGTGGGTATAAAAATTTTTGAAATTTTTTCGAAAGATTTTTAAAAGTGTTAAAATATTATTTTTATGGCTCATTCATTTATAATCGGAAGTAATTCCATTCATATCTATTAAATGCACACACACTCTACGAGATACAAAGAATTTTAAGTGCCGTCTTAAAAGACAGGTAGTAAAATAAATGTATTTCACACTTTTCTTTATTGGATTGTATCTGGACGCCTTACACACACACACACACGCACACGCACATTAATTGATGAAAATGATCAAAATATTGGAAAGAAAGGGAAATTTTCTTTTTAAAGTAAAAACCAAAAGAATTTCTTTTTCTTTGCCAGCCTTAAAAGCAACAGGAAGGCGAAAAACTTATAAAACCAAAAAAAAAAATAAAAAGGGACTGGAGAGAAAAAATTTATTACATTTCAAAACATACGATGGGCATATTAAATTCTATTTTCGATTTTCAACAAAAAAAAAAAAAAAGAAAAGAATTTACAATTCCTAGTCTATTTGTTTTGGGCATTTCCGTACATTGTTGTTGTTAATGTTACTGTTGCTGAACTGTTGTGTTGTAAAATATTTTTCTCTTCATATTGTAAAGATGTGTTGTGAATAAAATTCTACATATTTCAAAGCAGTCTCAGATACTTTTTTAAAATTCTTATTAACTTGCAAAATTATGTTTGTTTATTATTTTTTTTTTTTTTTTTTTATATAAATATAATATAAATTTATTTCACAACATTTTTTATTACACACTACATTATCAGAGATCAAGAAAGAAAAAAATTTAAATAAGATGTTCCTTTTTGTTTTAATTCCTTTGAGTTTTTATTAAACGACATTTCCGTTTTTTTTATGTCAAAGAACAATATCATGTTCCATTTAAAGGATTTAAATTAAAATCTATTTTAGAGATATTTTAAAACTTATTAACATTTCTGTTTGGGTTTTAAGAGTTTTTCTAGGAATTTTTTTGTTTTCTTTTTTTGGTAATTTTTATGGGGAAAGTTGTGAAAAGTCATTAAATATTTTTTTATGGTTCTAAGACTATCGATTTCAAAGAGTTTCGTCTGGGGATTTAACGCCTTTTATTCTTTTAAAGGTTCCAACCCGCTTGACTAATGTGTTGAAATTTCAATAAAATTATTTATTTTTTGTGTTTTATTAGAATATTATCGTTAATGATTGCTATTAATTGAAATTTTATATAGTTAAAGGATGACTTTTATTGAGCATTTAAAAGTTCTTTAGAAGTACCAAACAAATATATTACGATAAAATCTCAAGAAAAGCTTGACCACTTATTTGATATAACTTTAACTTTCATTTTAAGAAGTTTTGTTGATTTCTTAAACAATATTTCTGAAAAAATCGTAGAAGAATGTCAACTAACCCACAAGGGCTTGAAAGTTACAGATTGGACGCCATATTTCCCAACTTAAGCACATCGA
Organism: Pollenia amentaria; assembly: GCA_943735925.1. Taxonomy (NCBI): domain Eukaryota; kingdom Metazoa; phylum Arthropoda; class Insecta; order Diptera; family Polleniidae; genus Pollenia; species Pollenia amentaria. The sequence continues at coordinate 192,766,492 of OX031006.1, forward strand.
TAACATAGTGGTACTGAAAAGACAATTATTCCCTAACTCCTATAGTATGGCCTCTTTCATTGTAGTCTTTTTCTCCAGAAGCGTTCTTGTTTGGGCGCTAGGTGAAATAATTAGCTTGAGTACGGTTGTAGTTGGCGAAATCGCCTTAGTTGTTTTGTATACGCTAATGTGATGTACGTACATAAAAGGGTAAAACTTTAACCGCCCCCCGCCGTAAAATAAAATTCTTGTGTGATCTTTTAAAACGAAGACACATGTTTACTTTTGTTGTCTCCTCTGCCAGAATCCATTGCCAGAACCCCGTTATTTATTTTTTTGTGCTGCTCAGTGTTATTTTACACTAACATTTTGATATGTAGCAATATTATCTATCTCGCGGTTTTGCAAAACTTAACGTTTTTATTAGTTTCAAAAATACAACATGACAATTAAAAAAACCATTTTTAAGTTTGTTGATTTAGTTCGGCAGTAGGTCATACGTTTTAAACAAATTTAAATAAAAACATAAATATTTTGTCTTAAATTTATTATTTTATTTCCAATATTTCGGTCAGATTTATGCGATAAAAGTCTGGTTTTTAGTTTTGTTTTCGTTGTACCTACCTAGTTTTATTTATCAATTTATTTATTTTTATATATTTTCAAAGTAATTAAAAAAATTTTTTTTGGTTTTTCTAAATGTTTTTATTTTATTTTATTTTTAACATTTTTGTATTTTAATTTAATTTATGTAACATTTTTGTATTTTTACATTGAACCCCTGAAGATGGTCAGCGATGTTGACCGAAAAATTGGGAATAAAATAATAAATTTAAAACAAAATATTTATGTTTTTATTTAAATTTGTTTAAAACGTATGACCTACTGCCGAACTAAATCAACAAACTTAATAACCTAAGGTCAACTATTTACAACATTAAGCAAAAACCATTTTTTTTAATTGGCATTAAACAAGTGAAACAAGTGGCTTATTTTTATAATTTCCCGAAGTAGAGCAAGTAAGAAAGAATAGTCGGTCAAGTCCGACCATATTATACCCTACACCGCAGTATTTAAAAACAAATTTTCGAGAGTGTATGGCTATATGAATAGGGATCCATTTATATTTTAAATTTTATTAAAATCTGTTAGATAGTTTCGGAGAGGCAGAAATTGCCCCCAATCTCCCTCGTGGTATTATTTAAAAAAAAAATGCATAGCTTGTGTATCCATATAAATATAGATCTATCTATGTTTTATATTTCATTAAAATTGGTTTGATAGTGGGCACAAAGACCCTATTCCGGAAAGCAGCTTTTATGGGGGCTATATTAAATTATAGACCGATTCGGCTTTTTCAATAGGCTTGGTCGTTGTGCCATTAGAAACAATGTACTAAATGTGATTTAATCTTCTACAAAATTTCGGCTGCACATTGCGCACAAGGTTTACATTAACCGCCAGCCAGCCGGACGGACTTCGTTAGATCGACTCAGAAAGTGATTCTTAGTCGATCGGTATACTTTAAGGTGTTATACACATCAGCACAAATGCATAATACCCTCTCCATTATTGTGGTGTGGGTATAAAAACAAGACAAATTTCATTTATTATAAATTTCTTCATTTTTCTCTATTTTTCTTTTTGTAGCAAAAAATTATAAGCTGTTGGTTATCAGCTGCAAAAATGTTGCTAGAAACAGGAAATCAGCACTTTGCTAATTTCGGAACCAAAAATCGTCAAAATGACGATAAATCGTCAACTGTGGCAGCCCTGGTACTGGTGATTAAAATTTCACCAGCCCTGGGGGCGAGTATAAATTATGGCATTAGCTTAGAAATTCTTAACAATTTTAGTTCACCATAGAACTTTGCTGCTGTTTCACACATACTCAAAGTGAAAAATAAAAAGGTTGAGGTAATAGTAGGTGGGTGATCGACTCGCGTTTCGAACCGGTTTTTTCGGCAATAAGGTTGATTTTTCGAATAGCGTATAGTCCGGTTTTTCCAAAATTTAAAAACCGGCTCAGTGTTGCCAAAAAAATTTGTTCTAACTATAAGTATTAAAACTTAGACGAACGATTTTCCTAAAACCACTTTTACACAGTGGAAATTAAAAGGTAGAAAGGCGAACTGTGGTGATAGGGAGCGACGCTGTATGTGTGACACACTTTACTTTTTTCCTCTCTCGCCAACAACTTTTGTCTGTCTGCCTATTTTTTTTTTTTTTTTTTTTTTTTTTTTTGTCAACAACATCTACTGAAACATGCAATTACGGCGAATCAATTTTATAAGGTTGTAGAAGGTTCGAATTAAGTTTGACTTTAACTGTACATCACAATACAATGGATGTCAAATTCCATATATGAAAAGTGTTATCTAGTTTTGTTGGAATTTTTCTTCATATTTTTTATGGAGTTTGACATCCATCGTAGTCTTCAATTCGTACACCAAAAATGGCTGTTTTTGTATTGCAATATTTGCATCTGCATGTTGTATTATGTTTCCACTATGCGCAAAACAACTTGTTTTGGCAAAACGAGTCAACGTGTTTCTATTATATTAAAGTGGTTTAAGTTTAGAATTTTCGGAATTAATTTGACATTTATGTTGTAAACAAACATGAAAGCCAAACAAAATATGTGTTGGAAAAAAAATATTTTTCTTTAGCATGGAATTGCCTTGTTTGTTTATTAATACCAGATATGCATATATTTACGTATGTACGTATATAAAAGCACATAATTTACTACCTCTTTATTATATTATTTTATTATTTTTAAGCTGCATAAAAAATTAGCTGAAGTGTTGCATAAACCTATTTAATAAGTCTGGTTATTATGGTAAATATAACAATTTATTCGTGGTTGTCAATCACCAATAATGGATAACCTAGAGTTGTATTTATAATTTTGGACAATTTTCGACATGTTTTGGAGCAACTCTAAGTTTTATTTGAGTTTTTCGAATATGAAAAATGTATGGGAAACAAGTAGCAATACACTAGTTTTGCTGCAAAACTAAATTTGTGATCCAAAAAATATAAGTGGAAATGTACTATTGGTTGTGTGAATGTCAAGAACCAAACAAGATAAAGAAAAATATAAATAATGCCACCCAACATATACATATAGATATTTAATTTAACATACACCATTAAATCTCAAACGTAAGTAATTACAAATTGTGGTAAATTATAATGCTAAGAGTCAGGGTTGTGAACAGTGATGCCAACTTAGTGCTTTTGGCACTATTTATGGTGCTTTTTGATGCTTCGAAACGCCAAATTTTATCATTAGTGCCAAACTAAGAAAAAGCACTAACTTGGTGCTTTTTCAATTTAACGTTAGTGCCTTTAGTGTGTTTTGCAAGTTTTAGTTTTTCTACAATTTCTTTAATTAATTATACACTCTTTTAGTATGGCAACTGTTTATTAAGTAAGCTCACTACAAAAGCATCGTCCAGACTTGGAATTTTGAAGCAGTTCTTGAGTTTATTGGTGAGAGAGAAGATAATATTGGGAAGGAGTACTCAGTTTCATGTACTCTGCAATCCTGCTTTGTTTTTTAAATCTCACATCGGCTGTAAATCGAATTAAAAACGATGTAATGGTTTTATTAAAGAAAATTTGTTGGAAAATATTAAGATTTGCAAATGGAAATATCAACAACGAACAGATCTTTTTGGATAGAAGTCAACGATTTTAAAGATTCAATAGGACAAAATCCATTTTTAGATTTGTCCAATTTTGTATTAAGAAATTTAAGTTTGCCATATTCTAACTCGAAAGTTGAAAAAACAATTAGTTCGATGAACTACAGTAAATCCAAAATAAGAAACGTCTTATCCTTGAACACTATTAACTCAATTCCTCACATTAAATATGAACTTTGTCGACATAGTGTATGCAGTGATATCTGCTCCAATGAAACATATAAAAAATCAAAATATTACTTAACAACTGTCTTATGACCCAATGGAAACTCAACTTATGATGATCCAAATTAAAGTTATGTACGAAAATGATGCTCTAGCGACGCCGTCGCAATTTTTTTAAATATTTGGTAACTTGTTTTGTGTTCAATTACACTATGCTAGTTGAAAAAACAGACAAGCCAAGCACATGTCGTTTTAACATAATTCGGGTACGCTGAATCCTGTGGTGCCCACGGTTTTTTAAGATTGGGTCTGGTTTTCGAGATATACCGTTATTTGGAAAATGGAGGAGGTTAAGTTTATAGAAATTATTAAAAAAAAACTTTCCGCAATAAAATTTCATTTAAGAAAAATAAAACCTTTTTTCTAATATGAGTAGTCGTCATTGAAACATATTTTTTTTTTTTTTGAAAGAAAAATTAATTTTTTTATCAAAATTTCGAAATTTTTTGTTTTTTATAAATTCAGCTAGGCTTTTAATTTTTTGCAGACATATCAAAAACGAAGCTGCAAACAAAAAAAGCCATAAATAATTAAAATCTGTTAGCAACTTTTGATTTTATTCACAAAAGTCGACAAATTTTAATTAATTTAAGAATTTCATTAAACGCAAAATTTGTATGGGAGCCCCCCTAAGAAATGGCGATAAGGGGCAAGTATGTCTTGAGAAAATGTTAAAGACAAAAAATTAATTGAGGTCGGTCATACATTATATACCACTAGGGGCGACTTCTGGGAATTTGTGGGACTTTTTCTTCAATATATATGAAGAATATAATTTATATGGAGCATTTCATAGGATTTTTTTAATTGTTAAGTTCTTTATTCAACATAATGTATATATCGAGCCTTTGCTGCAATAAAGTCATAACTCAAAAACGTTGATTTTTGAGCTAATTTATTTAATGCTTTAGCCCACAGTGGAACATAGGGCCGCCTACTAGCTAATAATGTGGAGTTAATCACCATATCGCTTCTTCATATTGTGTAAAAATTTCATACAAATATCTTCTATATTCAACTCTAGAGAGAAGAATTCAATTCTTAGATGCTAGAAATTCAAATTTGAGTTATGACTCTATTGCAGCAAAGGGCCGATATGGAGAATGTGCCAATGCAGAAAATTTATTTTCAATGACATTTTGACGTAAAATTTTCTTAATGCGGTTTTTGTGCCATTTACAATACAAAACAAAAGAACAAATATTCAAATTTATGCTATTCCAAAGAAATATGCATGCATTATTACCACACTTTCACTTTGCGGTAGGAAGTTTGGAAAATCCACAGTTACCGATTAAAAAATTCTAAGAATTAAGAAATAAAGTCATAAATGATCCACATCAAACTGGGTATTGTAAAAATTTTTATAAAAGCATTGAGCCCAGATGGTGTTGCTTTTACCGCACCCAGAGAAAAACTATGTTTAAATATGGTCACCTCCAACAAAACTATTTTTGAAGAAAATTGTAAGCATATTATGGTTAAATTTAACCATATTATTATCACCGGCAACCATATTATGGTTAACTGTGTCCTCCATCAAGAGGGCACAACCAAATTATGGTTGTCTCCTAACATGTTTTGGTCAATAATAACTAAAATATGTTTAACACTTATAATAGCATGGTTGGTTTTCAACCAAAGCATGTTGCTCTTGGAGAAGAGGAAAATGCTATTGTTAATTAAGAAACAAATTATTGTCATATTTAACCATAACATGTTTAGAGGCAACCATAATATGGTTGTGGCTTCTTGATGGAGGACAAATTTAACCATAATATGGTTGTCGGTGATAATAATATGGTTAAATTTAAACATAATATGCTTAAAATTTTATGTTAAAATAGTTTTGTTGGAGGTGACCATATTTAAACATATTTTTTCTCTACGTGCGAATTGCGCCGAATTATTCCACGATTAAGCGGTATGAAATTAAAAGAAGGTATGAACTCTAACAACTTTATTAAATTAGATTTATATTTTATATCATAATGTTTTTATTTTACAGGAACTCTTAATGGACCGGACATTCGTCGTCTTATGAAGGACCATCAATTTGTTGTTGCATTGAATGATATCGAGCTATTGGCCTGGAATTGTGTGAAATCAGTAATTGAAAATGTATTAGGAAATCATCGGTCTGAAAACTGGCGAATTTTAATCAAAAAAATGCTAACCGCATTTAGAAACTTAAACGTTAGAATGTCATTGAAAATACATTTTATGCATTACCAGGCCGAAAAATTTAATGAACATGGCGAGAGATTTCACCAAGTAACAGCCAGGATCGAACACTGGTATAGCGGCAAACAACTTGATTCGCTATTAGGGGATATTTGTTGGAATCTGCAGGAGGAAGAAGAATAAATTTCTAAATAAAAACTTTAACTTTAACTAATTAAAAACAAAAATAAATGTTTTGAATTTTTTAAGTATGGTTATTATAAAAAATAAAAAAATTTCATCTTTTCTGAAAAAATCAAAAGTTGTAGACAGACTTTAATCACTTATAGCTTATTTTGTTTGGAACTTTGTTTTTTATACGCGTATAACCCTAGCGTTAAATTTTGCACCTGCAGCGCCTGAGATACCCCTAGACGGGCCAAATGTATGACCAGCGCAACTTTATTTTTCATTCCCATCATTTGCTTCTAAGGCCTAGGATTCACTCCTAGGGGGATAAAATGTATGACTGACCTCCATTATTTTTTTGTTCTTAACATTTTCTCAAATTATACTTTCCCTTTATCACCATCCCTTAGGGGGGCTCCCATACAAATATTTCGTTTTATGAAATTCTTAAATTAATTAAAATTTGTCGACTTATGTGAATAAATTTTTTTTTGGCTTGTTTTGTTTGGAATTTCGTTTTATATACGTCTGCAGAAAATTAGAAGCATAGCTGCATTTTCCAATTTTATATGAATTTTTAAAAAACAAATTTGAAATTTTGTTAAAAAAATTATTTTTTTTTTCCAAAAAAAAATTATATTTCTAAAACGACTGCGGATATTAGAAAGAAGTTTTACTTTTCTTAAAGGAAATTTATTGCGGAATTTTGGTTTTTTAAGTTTTTTCAATTAGCTAAAGGGTTTTTGAGTTACGCGAGCAAATGTTGTGCAACCTCCTCCATTTTCGAAATAACGGTATATCTCGAGAGCCAATCTTAAAAAACCAAGGGCACCACAAGATTCAGCGTACCCGAATTAAGTTAAAACGCTAGGTGCCCAGCTTGTCACAAAAAAAAGTGTAAATTTCTTGCACAGTGTTATCGATTAAATTGAAAAAAATTGCTTAGTGCTTTTTTACGTTTTTTTGCTTGAAATAGTGCTTTTTTAAATTTTAAAGTGCTTTTGGCTCTACAAAAAAGTTGGCATCCCTGGCTGTGAACTAATTCTAAAAAAAAGCCAAAAGCTCTTTAAAGCGCTAAATAAAAAACTTGATGAAATGTTAACTAACCAAGTTTTATTAATTACACTGGTCGGCAAAGAAATTGATTTAAATTCAAATATATGAAATATAAAGATATTAAAGCGATAAATTTAAATTCGTGTTCAGTTTGTCCATTACGTCTAATTTTTGTATGGGATTGACTAAGATTTCGCCTGAAATAATTCGATTATGCTAATACATTTTATCATAACTTGAGAACGATTTGTCCAATTTTTATCGCTAAAAAATGGTTAGGAATATATTTTTCTTTAAGTCATGCCAATAATATGTTTCCATATTTTTAACTGTTTCGGTGTTATTTAAAATAAATTTGTAAACAGATTTGAATTCAGCACGCTAAGGTCAATTAGAATCTCATAACAAAGATCTTGGTCCTGATTTTTTCCCTACCAGTGTTATTAAAACTTTACCATAGTTACAAAAGCGTTTTCTGATATTTCAGAATAATGATATTTACAGAATAATATCAACCATAAAGTAAAGTGATATCAAAAATATAATGAAAAAATGGGACAAAATTAAATAATTTACACAGATCCCTAGACCTAAATTTATACAAATCCTCAAATTCTGCTCTTCGGACAATAACTACTTTGTGTAGAAAGAGAAGGTCTATAACTAGATCTTCGGCATGCCAATGGACATTCCTCTCGCCTACTATATATTCCTCTCGCCTACTATAGTTTATATAGTACTTGACACCTTACTTGACGATTCAATCACGGAATTTAGAAATAAAAATATCCACCATAAATACATAATCAAATATATAGACGAAATATTAGCCATAATTGACATCAAGGACAAAGATTAAATTTTGACCACTTTTAATAATCACCACCCCAAAATCAAATTTACAGTAGAAATTGAGAAAAATGGTGAAATTGCGTACCTTGAAACCAGACTACGTAGAGAGCAAAATTTGAATAAGTTTGATTGGTACGCTAAAGAAACTTTATCTGGCAGACTATAAATTATGAATTACAATGCGACACAATCCAAAAACCAGATAATTAACACAGCAAAAAAAAATTTATGAAGAGTATTAAATTTTAGCGACCCACAATATCATAGCAAAAATATCAACAAAATCTCAGACATATTAATTAGCAATAGTTTCCCTAGACAATTAATTAATACACTTATCAACGACATCAATAATCATAGCAACCCTGAAAAAGGAAAACACTTCTGCTATGAATATATTTTATTAAAATCGGACTGTTTGTAAAGAAACAGAAGAATTTCTTAGCCCCCTTTCGGACTAGGCAAGTTACTGGCGCAAGTCTCTTGCGCAACTCTTGAGTTGTAGATGTCAGGGGTAAGGTCGCGGTAAGTTGAAAAATTTAGTACAGACTTTGTTGAACTCGGCAAGTTACTCGCGCAACTTACTTGCCTATTCTGAAAGGGGGTTTAATGCGATTTTTAATCCGAAATTCGAATGCTCCAACAGGCCTAATTCCTGAGAAAAGTTGAATCTTTCAACACCCCCAATTTTCGCGCGGTCTAAAATTGATTTGGAGTACATCGTGCCGGATCTAAATCCCAACTATAAGGTCTGTTTCCACGGGTATCTTATGCCGCAGTGCTCCCGCCTTTCATGTCATCGAGATTAGATTGAATTAACAATAATTTTTTTTAAGATCATCTAAATTGTTTATATATTAAAAATATTTATATTTTCCATCTTTATAATTAATTGTCGTTTTTTATTTCAGATTCACTACAATGGAACACGTTTTGGGGTAAGTTTGTATGTAACTTTAATCCCTTTAATAAATTTGAACAAAATTCCTTAAATTTTAAAATTTCATAACAATAGAAATAGAAACAACATTAAAATTTTTTAAAGTAAATTTTAAACTCCCACATATTAAATTATGAAAAATATACAACATAATGCATCAATGTTTTTCATCAAACTCATAAAACATAAAGAGGGAAAAATGAAATAAAAGTATAACAAAATCCCTTTATGGAAAACTTTTAGAATAAAAAAAAAATACAAAACAGAAACTACAAAAGTTTCTCAACAACATCTCAACGTCTTCCTTCAGAAACAGCATCACATTACAAGCAAAAAATAAAGTAAAAAATGAAAAACGACGGGAAAATTTAGAAAACAAAAATTTGATTAGTTTGATGGCTTCATATAGTAAAAGTACTTGTGTTGCACGAGTACTGTGTTGCATGTAAATTTTCCAAGGGTTCCTGCATGAAAGCAGCTTAAACTGAATTTTATTGTAAAACAACAAAACAACAACTACAAAATTTTATAAAGTTTATTTTTTTTTTATTGTTTAAAACCAAATAAAATTTATAACCCACCATCCCTGGCTGCTTTAAACCACTCAAAAGTAGTTTTTATGATGCAACTGCTTCAACTTAGTTAAAGAGCACGCGTCATTAAGTTTCATGAAACTTGATCAACAATTAGTAAAGAAAATAAAGTGCCTTTTTTACATAAATTGTATTTGTTTGATAAAATTTATGGATGTTTATTTTTTAAATTTTAATTGTTATAATATAAATTATGGCTGCAGCAGACGATTTGGAAATGTTGCATGTTACTATTAAAATATGAGGTATGTACTACAATTTATGTACGTATTAATAAGGAATTAATTTTGTCATAAAAAGTACTTTTTATAAACGGGAAACATTTTTAAGAAAAACTGCAATCTTTTTCAGAGAACAGTATTTTTCTTCACAGTCTACTTTTTATATAAAAATGAAAGTTTTGATTTAAAAGTTCACTCTTGAATAGAAAACTGCAATTTTCAATTAAAAAGTGGACGTTAGAAGGATTAGCACTTTTTGCTAAAAACGTGTTTTCTTTATGCAGAAAAAATATACTGTTTATATTAATTATAGAAAAGGTTACTATTGATAGAAAAACGTTAAATTTGTATAGAAAAAAGTCCACTTATTAATAGAAAAAGTATTACTTTTTATTGATATTTATATAAATATAGTTTTATAAAAAAAAAAAAAAATTCTTAGCAAACGAAAACTATACAAAAACGACACTTTTGTTCTAAAACAACTCTTGCTAAAAAAATCTGTTTACTAACTGACACTAATATGGTTAAATTAACCATAATATGCTTAAAAATGTTTCTTTTAAAATAGTTTTGTTGGAGGTGATTATATAGAAAAATATTTTCTCTCTGCGTGAAAAAGAATACGTTCCTTTACACACACACAAATCGAAAAAGTAGCTTTGCTAGAACGAATACGACTTGCAAAACCGTATCGATATTGCTTATTTGCAATTTAATCGTTAGTTAGGCTTACAAAAAAGAAAAGCAAAGCTCACACATTGCTGAACTGGGTGAACATGTTTAACGGTATGTATCTACTCGCAGTATTTATTTCCAAACATCGCACTATAGGAAATTTTCCCTTTTTTTTGGCCAAAACTAATTTTTAGCCAAACGAGTGGGCCATACTAAATGATTTTTTAGATTCGCTTTTTGGAAGTGTTCCTCCTAAATTATTTTTTAGATTCGCTTTTTGGAAGTTTTCCTCCTTAAGCTAATACATTTTTAGTCACGCACCGTCACGGGGAAAAAAGTTTGTCACGCGTAAGTCTGCATTTGGTACGCTGAAGTTACCTGGAAAAATACGCTTTTTTTAAGACATATGCAAGTATATGCAGCTGAAATAAATTGCGAATGGATGACAACTTATGGCTCTATCGAAATGCGTAAGTGTTATATCTATCACTTTTAATCATTTTTTTCGGAGCTTCGTGAAGTTGCAATATATTAGTACAGTATATAACATCAAGGTCTTTTTCTTTCCTTCGATTTAACCAAATTAAAAAAAAAGTTGAATATCTTTTTAACTACTATAAAAGTACTCACTTTTAGCATTATTGTTAATTTTTCACTTTTTTTACATGAATTTTTTGAATAAAAACTTTAAACTTATATACACGTCTAATTTAATATAGTAACTTCCACGTTTTGTTTAATAAACAAACCTCATGTTTTTGCATTTATAAAATAACGGTAAAGCATCATTGATGCTTTATTCTTCGGGGATGCTTTTTTTAGTATGTTTTTAAGTACATAGTGAAAAAAAAAATCAAAAACTCCATGAAAAAAATTAAGCACTTTTGGCCAAAAAAAAGGGGAAATTTCCTATAGTGCATCGGCTAAAGAAAAGCAGAGAAAATATTTTTGTCCAAGCCTAAGTCGCAATCAATCAGAACCACTTACGGCGAATTTTTAAAATTTTTCCAATTTACACTATGGACCACCAGCAAAATTCCAAACTACACTTGACATGACGCAAAATTACCCAATTTAAATAAAATTACACCTGATATCAAATTAACATTTAATAATAAAAAAACTTTTGCAAAAAAGAACAATTTAGAAAGCACATAGTCGGTCCATTCCAAACATGTTAAGCCCCACATCGCTTTATTTACAGAAAATTTTTTAAGAGTGTTCCCTTGTTAGGTCCCATATGCAATTATGGACCTATTTAAATAAAATTAAGGTATGAGTTCAAGGCTAATAACATAAGAATGTAGGTAACATCTATTTGAGATTTTTTCGTCTTAAAGTGATTTAAGGGAGGGAGTTTATATATGACCTACCTACCAAATATTAGCTATTTTTTTTTCTATACATTTAAATTTTATTGCAATTCTATTGCAAGCTATTTTTGTAAGTGGTATTTGTATGGTAGACATGGCCAAACATGGACTGATTCCAAAATTAATTTCGTAAGATAATTAAAGTTTGAATAAAATATATTTTGGCCTTAGTTTGTCCAAATACCAACATAATCAGGAAAACAGTTCGTATGGGGGCTATGTTAAACTATAGATCGGATCGATTCTCAAATTTTTCAAAAAAAAAACGTGAAAATTGCAACATGTACTTTGCGCAGAACAGACAATCAGCCACCAGGACTGACGACTCAGATTCTGATTTTAAGTCGATCGGTATATTACAAGAAATATTTATATGTGTTTCATGTATTAGCACAAACTCATAATACCCTATTTATTCCAATAATATCATTATTAGTTATATTATTAAGATTCATATAGTAATTCAAAAAAAAATTTAACAAAAAAAAACCTCGAATAAATTAAATAAAAACTTAAAATAATAAGTTTTACTTCAATACATCTAGGAAAGGTTCAAAATGTTCATTGTCGTTTCTTTGTATACTTTAGGTTAGGTTAGGTAGAAAAGCCGGTGTGAAGTCTTCCTCACACCCTCACCCAGAGACCAATATAGCCCATGGTAATGCCTTGATTAACTTTATTTACTTTATTTAGTAAATAAAATTCCTATAATGGTTTCAGATGAAAGTCTGTTTCTCAGTTTAGCAAATGTTAAGGACGGTAAATATTTCTCAACTAAAGCATTTTAAATGTTAAAGCAAACACAAAATTCATATTGGAAGCATATCTTCCTCCAGGGTTTTCTTTTTAGTATAAATACCTTCTTTTTCCACTAAACTTCGGGTTCTAAATCACTATGAAGCTCATATTTATCCAAATCTTATTGTCCATCTGGCGCGAATCACTATTGATATTTTGCTTCATAAACTATGGAAACCTTTTTTTTTAAATAAACAGTGACTTTGGTTGCATATACTGTAAATTTTTAAAATAAACTACATATATCTTAAATGGTATAAATTTGGTCACTAAAATCAAATCCTTATATTATTTGATCTAAAAGAATTGCAAATTACACCTGATCTACACCTCAAAGAAATTACCCACACTCTACCTACGAGTGTTAAAATTGCACCAAATTCGGGTAATTACCCACAAAGTGGCAACACTGCTATGGACATTTCTTGCTGGCCAGACGAAGTTTGTTGGCATGGGGACGACATGAATGCTTACTCTTTTCCTCTCTCGCCAACAAACTTCGTCTGTCCGGCAAGAAATGTCCATAGTGTAAATTGGCAAAATTTTAAAAATTCGCCGTAAGTGGTTCTGACTGATTTACTGGGCATTTACACATGAAAGTAGTTTCTTGAAAGTCGCAATAACTCACACGAATTTAACTTCATGTGGTGTCGAAGGGGAATTCAACTTCATGTGGTGTCGAAACGCCATCTGTTTTTGACAGTTCGAGCCAATTTGTTTTGATTTGTTAGTGTTTTGTTAGGAATTTTTGACGTTTTGGACCGTAAACACTAACAATGCAATGTAAAAAACCCTGTGTTGTTTCTGTTGTTTTTGAATTGTTGTAGTTCCGACACCACCTGTAGTTGAATTCGCCTTGAGCCCAACTTTCAGCTAGCTTTCAATGAAAATTTCAAGAAATCGATTTCATGTAAGTAAATGGCAATAACTAAGCAGTGTTGCCAATTGAAATTTTTTTTATATAAGAACAGTATGATTATATTTAAAATTTATAAATATCATGATTACTAATAAAAATAAAAATTATTTTGAATGAATGCCTGAAGTTCAGCGTGAATAATTGGCTCGGCAACTCTGAAATTCCAAATTAGCAAAACAATAAAAGAAGAAGGAGAGACATTTTTGATAGAAGTTTAACCTTTGACGACATTTTGAAAATGAAGTTTCACTTTCATGTAAATTTTTATGAAATTTTTTTTTTTTTTTTTTTGTGAAATTTGTGTTGATATAACAGAAATTTCATGAAAGTACTTTCATGTGTAAATGCAGCGCAATCTACTTATCGACTACACAATATTATTAAGTATTTTATACCTATAATTATTGTGGTTTTGCTCCACACTGTTCAATAAGTTGCGGAATATTAAAATTATATGGCGCAATTTTTAGTTCAAATTGAATTTTTATTTAGGCCCTAATCATGTAAAACGCAACGCCACGCCAAAGAATAACATTGAAAGCACAAACAATGTCATAAATATTTTGTAATTTTGTTGTTGCTTTCTACAGAAATTCATGTACCGTTTTAAAATTTTCAACGCCACAAGATGTGCAGCGTTTGAAATCTTAAAATGCAATGTGAATTTCTGTAGGAAGCAACAACAAAATTACAAAATATTTATGACATTGTTTGTGCTTTCAATGTAATTATTTGGCGTTGCGTAGCGTTTTACATGATTAGGGCCTTAATAAAAAATATTTACATTTTCGTCGAAGAAATTGAAATCAAATTTGACAGTTTATGTAAAACATGCTATACAAATAAACTCCGAATTTCTGAAAGAAAAATTTCATAGTGTAATCCCAAACTTGGCAATATAAATTGACAGTAAATAATTGCTCATGGAGATGGAAAGTGAAATAAGTCAGGGTGTAAAAACCAATTTTTACTGTGATGGAAACTGAAAAAATGTCATAAACTTAATGTTAATGTTGGCAAATAAAATCTGGACTGTCAAAAATTAATGTAAAGAAAGATCTAAATGTAAAATTACACATAATTTAAATATGGGCTACACATGCAAGTAAAAATTACACACAATATGAGTAATTACACATGGATTGGAAAAATTTTTTTTTTTTTATGGAAAGAAAAAGTATATTTAATTTTTTATTGAAAAATAGCAATATATATAAATGTTTTTTTTTAAAGCTTTTTAAACATGTACCTTAACAAGTCGCCTTTAATATGAAAAGGTACTTTAATAAAAAAGAAAAAAGGTGAATTTTATGAAGTCCTAATAAAGCAAATAATCTCAACTAGTCTTGAAAAGAAGAGAAATCAATATTCACTCCTTTTTTACAATTAAAATTTTTTTCTATTCTGTAAATATAAAGATTGTAAAAAAACTCCCAGATGGACTCCTCTGTGATTATTATTTTGTTTGACAATTGCTAATGCGGGATATACCCACACATGCATTAATCCCACAAAATACAAATTCTGAATATCGTGTGATTGAGCAAAAATCTCAATAAATAATTCTACACACATTCGCTAACATTTAAAGTGAAACAAATTGATGAATGACCTCTAACGAAGGGACACAATATTTGAATTTGAGTTGACAAACTCTTAATGCGTGAAGAAAAAATTAAAAATATATAAAAATTCTATATACAGACCACTTTAGCTCGAACGTTTATCTTCATCATTTTATATGGGAGTACTAATCAATGTTTGTACTCTAATGTACGAATAAAAATCTGTGTAGGATTTATATGATTTATACTTTCACCATTTCGCTACTGCTGCAATTCAAATCTCATACAGCATTCCACTGTGACACATTATTAGAAATAAACTTCTGGCATAATTTCAAAATTTTAGATAATTTTCTATTCAAGCATTTCATTAAGAGGAGAGTATAAGTGGATGCGAGTGAGTGGTTGGTTGGTTGAATGGCGCTTTCCCATAAATATCGTGGGTACGAAAACAACGAATAAAAAAAAAACATTCAAAAAAATGATAATAAATTGTATGCCCCATTAGCACAAGATGGGAAGAACAGTGGCAAGAATCTAAATGGTGTAAAAAAAAATAAATATTGTTATTATTTTTCTTAGTACGGAGAAAATTTCACAGAAATAGTGACTTTTTAAGATTTTACCGTTCTTGTAGCAGAAATAGAGTGCCCTTTTCTAATGAAAATTTAGTTTGTCTTATAAAAAGTACCGTTTTTCTAATAAAAAGTTTTACTTTCTAATAAAAAGTGTATTTTATTTTAATAGCAAAAGCCCCATTTCTACTAAAAAGTGGCGTTTTAGAAGTGTCCTTAGTAGAAAAAAAAATATTTAAATAAAATGTGATCAATCATTAGTATTGTGGTTATTTTATTGAACTGTTTATAGTTTTTAATCCAAATTTTTTATATTTTAATCAGGCTTAAGTTCATCAAATTTAATTTTCATAAAATTATTTTTAGAAAGAAAGCAATTTTACAACGCGAAATGAATTAAAATTTATTGATCATTTTTCATTCTTGACTGACCCAGATACTGAACTCACCGACAAGTCGTTTTGACATGTTTGGATAGTAACCACATTATCTCTTCAGAAATCTTTGCCTGTCCGAGAGTTCAATCTGTGGGTCAGTCAAGAATAAAAAATTATCAATAAATTTCAATACATTTAATGTTGTAAAATTACTTTCTTTATTAAAATAATTTAAAAAAAATACACTTTTCTAATACTTTTTATTAAAAAAAATTCCATTTTTATATTAAAATGTACACTTTTCTATTAAAAAAAACACTTTTCTATTAAAAGGTACAGTTTTCTATTAAAAGTTCCATTTTTTATATAAAAACGTGCACTTTTTTATTTAAATTTCCAAATTTCTATTAAAAGGTTTACAATTCTATTAAAGGGTACACTTTTCTATTAAAAAGTGCAATTTTCTGTTAAAATAGTGCACTTTTAAATAAAAGTTTCTATTATAAATTTAATTTTTCTATTAAAGAGTACACTTCTCTATTAAAAAATGCACTTTTCAAATTAAAGGTGTAATATTATATTAAAATATACACTTTCAGTTTTCTATTAAAAAGTACAGTTTTCTATTAAAAATCTAACTTTTTTTTAAAAAAAAATGTGCCCTTTTTTAAAAAAATTCCAAATATCTTCTAAAAGGTTCACAGTTCTAATAAATTTTTTTTTTTTTTTTTTTTTTTTTTTTTTTTTCGTTATTTATTTATTGAATCTTCATATATTTAATATGAACTAACAATAATTTATCAAATCTTAACCTAATACTTTATTTATGTCCTGCCAGTGCCAGACAAAAATTTTCTTCATCACGGGTTCTGTTCACTTATATAGGTGTTTATCTCTCATCTGGTTGGGTAAGTGCTGCAGTGTCTCTTCTCCTTAAGCGAGTGTGGCCGCCATGATTTAAAATATTTCGAGCTAAAGGATTTGGGTGTTGTTCAAGTCTTTTTAAATATTTTACTGCATATTTTGTAATCATAGTTTTTACTAATGGCACGTTGAGATCCTTATGAATGTTTGAGTTTTTAACATACCAGGGGGCGGCTGTGATTATACGAAGAAGTTTATTTTGGCGCCTTTGAATTTTTTCGATATTAGAGGCCGAGGCAGTGCCCCATAGTTGAATACCGTAGCACCAGATAGGCTTTAAGATAGAGTTGTAAAGTAGAAGCTTGCAATCGAGTCTAAGAACAGAATTTCTTCCAATAAGCCAATGAATTTGGATGGCTTTTAGTTTCATTTGAGTAAGTTCTAATAAATAGCACTCTTTTCTTTTACAAAGTACACTTTTCATTTAAAAAATGCACTTTTCAAATAAAAAGTAAATGGTAAGTAAATGGATAAGTAATAGGGTAAGTCGGTAAGTAAGTAAGTGGGTAAGTAGGTACGTGGGTAGGTAAGTAAGTGATTAAGTAAGTAAGTAAGTTAGTAAGTTGGTGGGTACGTGGGTAAGTAAGTGGGTAAGTAAGTAAGTGAGTAAGTAAGTTAGTGGGTAAGTAAGTGGGTAAGTGGATAAGTAAGTGGGTTACTAAGTAAATGGGTAAGTAATAGGGTAAGTAGTCTACAAAAAATTCATTTCCTATTAAAAAGTTTACTTTTATTTATTAAAAGTTGCACTTTTCTATTAAAAGAACTCTTTTTTTTATTAAAAAAGCTGCACTTTTTTCTTAAACCTTTTATTTAATAAAAGGATTTTTAATTAAAGTATTTTTTTAAAGCGTTCTCTTTACAAAAAGCTGAAGAAATTATGTTCTATTTTATGGAAATTCAAACACTTGACATAATAATTTTTGCACTCTCTGCTGCCACTGTTTTAAAATATTCCCATAGTTCTCTTAAAAACTCTAAACTAAATGCCTTAATAGAAGGGAAGTCAAAACACCTCCTTCTATTTAACCACTTTAGAATTTAGGGTTTTGAAATGTCTAGTATCTAATAAATGTAAAAGGTTTGTTATAACATGCCCATTTATACTAATTGTTTTTAAAAACGAAACTATCTTTTACAAACATATTCACATCTTGAATTATGAATTTGTGCACTTACAGACACACACATTCTCAGACTCATTTGGCACAAATTTCTTACTGAAGTAAATGATAAATTGTTTATCGTTCTGGGAAATTGCTAATGTTTCTCTGGATGTTATTTAGTCATTTAAAGTCTTAAATATTTCAAAGTGTGTGTTTGTTTGAAAAGAGAGAAACAACTTTTTTAAACTATTGTAAAATTTTTCATTTTCCCATTCATTTGCGACTGCGGTTAAATGTCATTCCCAAACCACTGCCAGCTATTAAATGGGTTGACCCTCAACATATTGCTTCATTATGAGTTCACGTTGCATCTTTTTTTTTTATAAAGTTGGTGTCATGTTGGATTCAATTTCACTTGTAACATTTTCAGTTGTTGTTTTAATTTTTGGTTCGGCTAAACATTATTTAATTGTCACAACCTCATTAATTATATTTTTAAATTTAAAGATAAATTGTGTGGTGTGGCATTTCGTTTGAATATTAATGGGGCAAAGGATCTAATTCATTTTTAGTTTATCAAAAGTGCGATATTTTAATAAATGGTGGAAAATAAAAGGTAAAAAAAAAATGGTGCACTGTAACACTTCTGCTTCAATCTGATAGAATATGTTACATTTTTATACTCTTCACCGAAGGTTTTTATGAAATATAATAAAAAAAACATCTCTTGTATAATTGTGTTTTTGTCGCTTAAGAGTTTTTGCGGTAAAGACTCGATATTTACTAGCTCAACCCGGTGCGCTTAGTTTCCCCCATCGAAATAAAATAAGTAAACATTTTTTGAAACAGATCTCGTATATTGATAAAAAAACAATTTGTGCCAAATTTAGATACAGAAATCTATATTGAGTTTTTATATTGTAAGTTCTATGCCCACTTTTTGACAGACACTTTGTATAGATAATCAAACTATTTGTTTCAAATTTAAAAACTTTTTCTGTAACTGTTTTCCTGATACTCGTATACAGACATGTTTGTTCTCATCCATGTAACTTCCCTACAAGAAGACTACCGGCCATTTTACTAGTTAGATGACCAGTAGTGCTCACCGATTTATTGGTTATAGTTGCTATTAGTTTATTAAGAGCAAAATGAAAAAGACTGACCAAAACTTTGTGTAAATGTTCAACATGTCATTAGTGCGATGACTTGGTAACATCGGAGGCAGGACCATTACGCTGAATTTTATGAGAAACTGTCATTAAATTGAGTCATTGTAATTGACCTTAAGTCAAATTGAGAGAATATCTTTATTTACTTACCCGTTACACATGTTTGTTTCACTTATGTTACATGCCGCGCTTTGTTTACAGAAGAACTCTCAATTATAAAACACCAGCAGCGTGGTCGATATGGTTTTCGTAATTATTTTACTATGAAAATTTAATGTGTTTAACAAAATAATTTGAAAAAATAGAATATGGGAATTTTTTCTTCTTATTTTACTTTTTAAACATGAAAATAATGTTAATAATATACAAAATATGGCATCGAACGGATGTCACTATAGTCATAGCAAAGATGGCGCATAAAATATGACAAAATTGTATGATGACGTTCGCCCTTGGATTGATGTCTCTTTTTGCCTCATTGGTGCCATTTTTAATCAGCCATGTTAAAATTCCGTTCGGAAACGGAATTCATTCCGTATTTTGGTGCTTTAAAAAATTACGAAACAATTTTGCGGAATGAAACCATTTTTATTTTCATGAACGGAATAGTAGTTTTTTGTATCTTAAAGGCCAAATAACTATCAAGATATACAATAACATTGATGTCACAATTCTAATGTTATGGCATCATCAATATGAAGATGCATTTTTCTATGAGTGTAAGTGCCCGGTAATCAGCTGTCGGTATTTTACACACAAAATACGCATTTTCATTTGTATACCCACTAGGGTATTCATTTAATCAGGCTTTTGCTTTAATCGGTTAATCGCTTGATTTATTAACAGAGGTTTTGGTTTAATCGGTTAATTTTGTTACAAACAAATTTTTTTTATAAATAAAGTAATTTCCATATATAATGCATAAATTATTTGTTACTTGGAGTTTATAAGTAAAAAATCCCAAAAAGAAAAATAATTAATAAATATGTAATACATATTTTTAAGTTAATACATATTTGGGGGATTCACAAGGTGTCATAAAGTCATATGTCTTAAAATAATAATATGAAAAATACGACTGTTGTGAGCAACCCCTCCTAATTTAATGTGCTATTAATTACGACAGCACAATAAACACAGCAATCAACGTTCTATTTATTTAAGACACTTTTTGTTTACAAACCAACAACAATATTTTTAAACCATTGTAAAATGTTAGAACATTATGACAATAAACCATGATAGCACACCTTGTGAATACCCCAATTATGTATTAATCACTTAATTTAATTAATACATAGCATGTATAATTTAAGCTATAAGACCATTTTATTAGTTATGTCAATAGTTTAAGAAAATCTTATAAAATAATCTTTTACACAAATAATTTGGCTATTAAGGCGTTTATTTTCTTTAGTTTTGTTAAACCTTGACTTTGAAAAATTATTTTATTTATCGTAGATGTTGGAGAAATCGAAAGCAACCCATAATACAGAATATTTGATATCTCAGTCCTCTTCCTGGATTGTTCTAAACATATAAAATCTTCCATTATGTCACTAGTGTCCTAACAAATAACTAAACGCATACATATAAAAAGTACGTGAAACAAAAAGCTGTTGACAGCGAACACTTATTTAAAATGAAGATCACTTAACACCGTCTTTATTTGTATGGAAAAATATTTTCTAAACAAAAACTTTTTGTATATGAGACGAAAAATAAATTAAAAACACAACAAATTAAGTAATAATACTACAAAAAGTTAAAAATTTTGGTACATCGGTTAATCGGTTAATCGACTGAAATTAATCGGTTTAATCGTTAATCGAAAATAGGCAATTTTAAATTAACCGATCAGTTAATCGGGTAGTAATTAAACCGAATGAATACCCTAATACCAACACCACAATAGTGGAGAGAGTATTATGCATTTGCGCCGATGTGCGTAGCACCTTAAAATATTGGTCCTGGACCCAACCTAAAGTATACCGATCGACTCAGAATCACTTTCTAAAACTAGGCCCCAAAAATGTGTTCTCACATACTTTGGTATATGGTATCATATGGTCGGGCTTGACCGACTATACTTTCTTACTTGTTACATTTATGGTAGATTATGGTCGTAAAACCGATGTCTTCCGATTGGGATGAAATATGCACCAATGGATAGTAGTTTGGACACAATTTTTCAACAAGATCGGTCAAGAAATTTTAGTTTTTGGGCAAACAGGTGTTTGTTCTCATCCTTGTAACTTATTACTTATTGTTCTTAGAAAAAATTTTCCTAGGTAGCTTATATGGCTATTACATCGGTCTTTAAAAAAAAATGTAAAAACTTATTTTGTTTTTGTAAAATCCAAATGGGCCTTTTTTGCTCAAAACAAAGTTAAGGTCTTTTCCTTTAAGTGCTTGTTTTTCGCAAAGTGGGATGCGGGTGGGATATCTAGCAAAATAAATGTTTTGTAACTGAAAACAACGCTTTTTCAATTGTGTGTGGAAAATTGTGTCCAAGCTAATATATCTCTAATATCTGTCCCTGCTCTGAAACTATAGGTCACAACAGAAAATACAGGAAAATAAAATATGTTTTAAGAGTTATAATAAGTGAAAATCGATCCATGCCTTGAGCTACAAGTAAATCATTAATTATTTTGATAATCATATTTAACTTGTCCAAAAAAAAAAAAAAAAAAAAAGAAAAAAAAAACAATCAACCATGTTTTAAAAAAAAATTGGGGTTTTCGGAATTTTTTTTTATATGAATAGGTGAATCCGCCTTAAAATACTGCGAAAATGTTGGTAGTGTAATAAAATTTGCCCTTAGTGCACCGTTTACACCATTTGGACACCTTTCCTATCTAAGGGACTCATGGACCTACTGCTCTATAGAAAAAATCGTGAAGTTAAGGTTAGTGCAAAAATTATTTTTGTCGAAATATATTAATACGAGTTAGAGTTATTTTCGATAAGGGATCTATATAGGCTATATAGAATTTTCTCATGACTCAAAAGCTTTTTCTAATTTAAGCTATATTTTAACTCAATAACAACATTAAAAAGCGGTTTATTGCAGTTGAAGGGATTTTTGAAAATCATGTTTGTATGGGAGCTATGGAAAAATATAAACTGCACAGAAAAAAGTGTTTTATCAATTAAAAAAATGGTTTAAGAAGTATTTAAATTTAATTAATGCGATAATTGAATCAACTATTTTTTTAGTTGAAAGAAAATTAAAAATTTAATTTTGATTTAATTAACATTTTAGTTCTTTTGAAATAAATTTTCAATTAAAATTTTAATTAAATAACAAAAAATCTTAATTTACTTTTTTCGTTTAAAATAAAATAATTTAAACATGTAGAATTGTTGTTGAAAATTGTCAATATTTATTTAAATAAATTAACACATTGTTTGAAATGGCAAAGTTTATATCATTTATTGAAAATATTTTTTCAAAATTGCAAAATTTTTAGTAATCAATATAATCATTTTGGTAATAGGTGCAAAATCAACAACTTGTTTGCTTGATATTATGAATTTGGAATAAATTTGGTGATTGGAGAAATTTAATAATTATTTCTGTGTGAATCTAATAATATAATTACAATTGCAATAAAAAATGTTTGTGCTGAAGTTAAGCTTTAAACCATCGTTTTTAAAACGCGCTCTTTTCTGGGGCGAAATTTGTAACGTAGCTAAATGAAATTTGTAGGCAGAATGTCCTCATTTTCAATATGGCTTCGTCCTTGATCCATTAGAAACTATTCGCAATTTTATTTAATTAACCTAAAAATATCTACCTGATCATTGTGACATGGACTAATTAATAAGAAAAGTAGTCGCAGGACCAATTGTTTCATGCGTTACAAATTTAAGCACATATCACGATTAAAGACTGATCTTGAATATTTTTTTTAATTTCAATTCAGTTCAACAATTAAAATTTTGATATGAAACTTGTTACAGATTAAATTTAATTGCAAATGACAGTTTTATTCGTTCTAATTTCTTTACAAAACTTTTATCTCACAACTGGCGCACGTATGTTTGTGGATTTCTGGGCACGCACAAGTTTTGAATCTGTTGTGGCTTTTTCACATTTTTTATTTTTTTATTAATTGCATAACAATTAACCACAAACTGGTAAATGCAACATGTGCATCTGTTGAAGTATTTTAAATCCCTTTCTACACTCACAAATAAACAATACAGACATTGAAGATACATTTTAGAGCCTGAATAGCAGAATTTTTGCAAAATATATAAATTATGTTTGAATTTATAGTCATACATACACTGAAAATAATTAATGCTTAATTTAGCAAAAGAAACTTTCGCAGCTGCTTTTTTTTTTCGTATTACCCAGCAAAAACTTTACTTACCTGGTAAGTTAGCAAGTAATATTGGAGAAATATAAACACTACTTATTTTTCGACTGAATAACTACTTATTTTTGTTCGAGTTGTCCACAGAATTCAGTAGTTACAATACACTTGCTAGAAGTCACAAAATATCTAGTTATTATTTAACTACCAGTAAGTTGAATTGTAAGTACTTAAAATATACTTACTAGAAGGCAAAAAATAATTAGTTTTCATTTAATTGGCGCTAGTTAATAGACCTAATAGGAAGTTATGGAGCTAGTTACCAGTAAGTAAATATGTATTCAGTACTAAAAACAAGAGAACTAATAAATAGTTATTTAGCTGATTATTAGTAAGCAAATATTCATAACTGCAAATAATAGTAGTGAAAAGTACTTACTCAGGTCATTACTAGCAAGTACTTATTGAGGTTTTCAGAATAATGACAATTGTAATGACAACTACTTACCAGGTAATGCATGAAACAACTACGACCTATTACCCAAATTCAAAAAGTTTTTCCTGGGTATTTACAAAAGTTTCGTATATAATACGAACATAGTTTTTTTTTATATATTACAAAACTTCGTTAGTTTAGTTTTTTGTAAAAATTATGAAAGTGTGTATTTTACAAAAAACTGTTCCCTAAAATCGTTTAATTTAAAAATATATTGGCCATGTTCTGGAAATAGAAATGTAGTGATGTTGATATCGATGGAAAGCGAGTGAAAATTTTTAATAATTACCATAGTTTCTCCTGATTTAAAAAGTTATTCTGGTGACTAATTCTGACAGTCGTGTGTGAATAATTTTCCGATTTGCAATTTTATTTCTAATACTTTCCGTCGATACTGAACGGTTCAAGATTACTTTTTCAGTGCTGTAAAGCATTTATTTAAGTTTTCACAACACAAAAAAAAATAATTTCGATTTGTGCAGTATCGATTGAAAGAATTATAAATAAAATTGCTTTCGAATCGAAAAAGCATTCGATCAGAACTGCCAGAATTAGCCCCTGAGTAAAGATAAGTGGTACTTAAAGTATGCAGTATAAAAAAAGAAAATGTTTAAAAACTCTTATTACCAGACCGTTTTTAAAGTTTGTTTGATTTCAATTTCACACAAATTCAATTTCCAAAACAAGGCTGTATATTTTTCGAACTATTCTAAATATATTAACAAAATAATGACGTATTATTTAAAATGTCATTTAAAAAGTTAAACACTTACAGCCGTATTCATAACGAAAATTTGGCATTTAGTTAGCACAAAGTTCATTCATAATACACTTACCAAACTCTGGCTAAAGATTTGCTAAACTCTTGTTAACGAGCTAAAAAACAGCCGTTTAATGTTGAATAATTTTTTTGTTTTTTTTCACTGTGTTTTTTTAATTTAGAGCCCTTTTTTAAATTAATTTTTATTTAAAAACATTTAAAATTTTTATATGGGGAAGGAAAAACCAAAAAAAAAAAATTCCATAAAATTAAATTAAATGACAAAACCAGCGATGATTAATGCAAAACTTGTTGCATTTTTGAGCAGTATAATATGGCATCATTAATATTCAGAGCTGATTTATTAAAAGTTAGCAGACGGATAAAATTTGTTAATGCTGGTTCACACTGTTCAAGTCTTAGCCGTCAAGTCTTGAGCTTTTAGGAGAGACGGGAAAAGAGAATGCCATTTCTTTTCCTCTGTTCCTCTTTTATGAAAGAAGAGAAAAGAGAATGCCATTTCTTTTCCTCTCTGCTAAAAACTCAAGACTTGACGGCTAAAACTTGAACAGTGTGAACCAGCACTTATGAATAAACTCTGTTAGCAGCTCGTTGCACGTAGTGTACAAACTGTGGCTAACTTTTTGTTATGAATACGGCTGTTAGCAAATTATTAAAAAATTTCGAATATTGTGCGCAAACTTTTCGTGGATTTGCTGTGGTACAATTTTTCGTACATTGCACCACAGTTGTCGTATATAAAGAGGAATAGATGGATTTTTTACGGTGTAGATACATCATATTCATACATTGATCTAGTAGTTGATAATTCTGTGGCATATTTTCTCTCTATCACTTATGTGGTGTGTGTGTGTGTGTGAATTAAATTTATAAGCTGCGTGTATCTGTAATATTAAAATAAAAAAGTGTAACATGTTCACGAAGACATCACAGGAAATGTGTATTAAGCATTTTATGCTGCTCTTGTTGTAGTTGATTATTTTCATTTTTTGGATTTTATCTTATTGTTTTTGTTGCTGCTTTTTAAAACGATTTTTACGTACAGATACTTTATGCTCCAATTAAAAAGATACTGCAACATCATTATCATCATTTTCGGTTGTAATAATTTTTCGAATTGTTCAACAACAATGAGTCTCTATGTAGCACGCGCTTATGACATTCTCTGTTTTTTTTTTTTATTATTTCAAGAATAATTTCATTTTCTAAATCTTAATTTTAATGTCAATCTTTAAATTGAAATACGCATGAAATACCTTGTATGTTTTTCTTATTGTTGTTGCTACTGCTGCTTTTGTCGCTGGAATTTTTTTCTTTACAAATTATTCATTATAAAGAATTTCCTTTCAATGTTGATGAACATGTCAATGTTCTCCAGATTTTGCTGCTTTCTGATGTGAACTTTGGGGAGGAGGTTTGTCTTAGGGGGTTGTAATCAAGTAAAATTGTGAGAAAGTTTTAATATTCATTTTTAACGAAAAAAGTTGTTACTTTAGCGTGAAAAAATAATTTATTTTTTAATCATTAAATTTGAATGTTTTTATTAAGTGAATTTAAGGTTATCCATGAGCAACTAAGAAAACTATAAATAACTTAGAGCAATACCCAAACAAGAGCACGGGACGTTTTCTTTGCTAAGCTTTAACGCGGTAATGTCATATCTAAAGAAGAACGCAAACGCTACGTCAAACGATCAAAACAGGGATATCGAAAAATTAAAAAAAAACAACCCTGATTATTAAAATAAAAAGCTCTTACAATTTTGGTGTTTGTATTAAAAAAATAAAAATATTTAAAATATTTAAATATTATTAATAAAAAAAATTTATTTATTTCTTGCTTATTTCTTTCTCCTTCTTAATTTGTTTGTTTACATTTTTTGTTGTTTGCAACAAACTCAACTATTAAACGCGTTGTCAAAGTCGGATTTTCTAATTGCAAAGCCATGCCGCCTCGTTATTTCGGCATGCATGATTATTTTTAAGAGTTACAAAACGCTTTCCGCTATTGTTAAGGTATGCCTATTAAACATTGGTACAATATAAATTTATTGAAAGTATTGGCCACCGTAAGCTATCGCGTTTTCCCATCTTTCTGATAAATAATAGATTCCGCACAAATGAAACTTCTCATGTTTTTAAGGCCAGAAAAATCAAGCTAATTTCGGGTACGCTGTTCTCCAGTAAAGCGTATTCTAGTAAGGCTGAGCCCACACCAACAAAAGACGAAACTGTTTTTTTCGGCTAATACGACAAGTGAATATTAGTTTTTTAGAGACAACCTATACCAAACAAATTAACCGAAAAACTGCATTTTTACTTAATGCGACAAAACCTTGGTTGTAGAAAATACACGTGGTTTAACACGGCATAAACACACACAGTTAAACAAAAAAGGCTGAAACGCGCCTTGTATCGCATAATTGCGTGGTTTCTTATGATATGACGCACACCAATTAAGACAAGTCAAAAAACGGAAAAAAAGACAAAAAAACATTTTCGCATTGCTGTCTGATTACTGGCTGGCTTTTAAGACACAAACTTAATAAGATGTTTTTTTTTGTGTGGGTTAGCATCAAACAGGTTCTTTGAATGTCTTTTGTTGTTGTGGGTTCAGCCTAAGAGGGTTCTAAATCGATAGATTGGTCTGGACTAAATGGCGGATGAGTCAAAACTTTCCAACCAGGTTATAACTAGTCTTGCAACATGTGGTTAAGAATGTTTATCAAGAGTGTGAATCGGAAATTAAGCACATGAAAACGAAATCTTATTAGAAATGTTTGGTCGCATACTTCGGTCGTTTTTCAGCTAATGCTCACTTCACAAGAATCAACTGTATGCTGAATAGGTCTTTTGATATCATCAGGTCCAATTTCAGCAACTTATAATAGATTCAAGCCTTCTAATCCCACTAAATGCTAAGCATTGCCTTGAGGTATTGGATATTTGGTTTTGGAGTTACTTTTGTTTGTCGCAATGAATCAATTTTTTTCGTTAGTAATGGTTAGAGACTGCTAAGGAGCTTGCAAGTTTTTCTTGAGGATGAGAACAGTCTTCATTAAGTTTTGCCTTAAATTCATTCTCTTCAATCTCTTTTTGGCTCACCAAGGTGATCTTTGTATTCCGTGTCAATGTCGGCCTTTCTTATCCACACAAATCATCTTTCGCACGATAAAATCGATGGAACATATTTAGGATAAACTTCGGTGAACAATTAATCTGCTTTAGCAACACCTTTTTATATCCACACCATAACAATGGAGAGGGTATTATGCATTTGTGCTGATGTTTGTAACACCTTAAAATATTGGCCCTAGACCCACCATCTTGTAGTATAACGATCGACGCAGAATCACTTTCTGAGTCCATCTAACGATGTCCGTCCGTTTGGCTGTCCATGCAAACCTTGTGCACAAAGTACAGGTCGCAATTTTGTAGAAGATTAAATGATATTTGCTGCATAGGCTCTAATTCGCACAAACACCAAGCCTATTTAAAATAGGGCGAATCGGTCCATAATTTCACATAGCCCACATACAAGATTCTATCCGGAATAATGTCTTTGTGCCAATTAACCATCTTATTATGTTGTTATTTAGATTAAATTGGGTCCAAACTTATAATATCGCAATCAAAATCCTATTACGAAGTTTTATTGGAATCGGTCCATATTTGACCACAGTTCCCACACCAATACTTCTCCCGAAAATAACTTTTAGTGCCATAACTTCCTTATAAATATTAGTATTTACATAAAAATTGGCGGCAATAACTTTTAAGATAGCTACTATGTTATGGCAAAATGTTGTGCTGGTGGGTCCAAAATTAACCATAGGTCCCATATTTACCCCCTTCCTTAATATAACTGACGATATCTAAATAATATTCGGCACAAAGAACTTTTATATGGATCTTAAACTCAATTAAATAATTTTCTGCTGCGGGTCCATGAATTACCATGGGTCCCGAATAGGGTGCAATTGCAAAAACTTGTTTTTATCCCTTTCGGTACTTCTTTTTTTGTTTTTGATTTAAAAAAAAATTTTTTTTTTTTTTTCGATTTTATAGATGTTAACCGTTTCGCTATAAACAATCACAAAGAATTTCTTTTTGCAATTTTGTTGCAAAAGAGGTTTTTGGGCATCATGCCATAAACTTATATTAAAAGAAAACTTATATTAAAATGTTTAAAGCAATATCAAACATTTTAAAATCAGAAAGATATACACCAGATTTATTTTGTTAAAAAACGAATCATCATCATCTTGTCGCGATGTACAAGGACGTTTAGAGTCATCCTAGCGGTAGTCAAGTAAGTCAAGATCGGCAGGTCCTCCCATGCCGGAAGGGTCTTAACCGAGTACAAACCAAGAACTAGCCCTTGTCTATTAGCGTCTTTTATTTCTCTAGTTGGAGCGGCTAATGACAATGTGTCCGCTGGCCGTCAACGGTCAACTGTTAGGCCTTCCAAAAGTTGCCGGTCTGCAATCAAATCTTGCAGCGTCAGTACTCATATTAAGCGGCTGATGGTCTGCGTCTGTTTTCAGAGGAGCGGCAGCTATCCTTTCGCTTGGCAGTTAGGCACTTCCAACCTTCCGAATATCCGAAAATTCACGCCCTACGTAGCCGTAGTACGTTGACGTAGCCTATAGTACGTTGACAGCTACTGAGACCCGATTTAGCAAAGTGGTGGCGCCAGGCTCTGCTAGACAGTCTGCTACTAGTTTGCACAAACTCATTTCGACTAAGCCTTCAGGCGGTCGTAAGGCTTGGTACAGAGTTCTACGAAACAAGGTACCTCTAAGGCTTCCCATGTCCGGACGGGAGAAAAACCTCTCAAAACCCCTTCCTCGGGTGCTGACTTAACGGTGCAGTCTTAGTCTGCCGAAAAACCAATTGCCCACGTGCCGAAGACTGTTCAAAGAGAGCATGCGATGAAAGATTCCAGGCCATCTGCTCTACCTCCCTCAGCCTCTACGGCATTCATAAACCCCATAATTTAGTTTACTATGCATTTTTACGTTACGTTCGCTTTGACTGTAATCAATTGAATGTAAAATATCCTTTGAATACAATCTATTTCAAAAAGGATAGTATGATTTAAAAAAAAAATTGGACACCTTCTTTGAACAGCACTTGGGATCTAACTTTTTATCCACTTATTATCGCAATGATAATCTACTAAAGAACTAATGTAAAGTTGTAAAATAACATTATTTTCATAATAATATTTACAAAATTTCAAAGTGACATTTTTCGTAAATTACAAATCTCGAAAGGCCAATCAAAAACCAATTAAGATATTTTATTTTTCAATTGTAATAAAACGCATTAAATAAAAATATAAAAACATCAAAAAAATTAATTTGGAACTATTTTGCCCCAAAAGGGGCTTACAAAAAACAAAACGTCATATGACATAATGCATAGAATAACCGAAAGGGTTATATACTGTGGTGTACGCTTTCATATAGTCGGAACTGACCGACTATACTTTTTTTTACTTGTTTAAAGAAGTATAAAGGGTCTGTACAAGGTCAAAATGCTTGTCATGCCGGCGAATTCACTCTTGTACGTGTGCTGGACGTAATATTCGCCGTCATATCAAATTTTTTTGATTTTCCATCCAGAATCGTCGGTGTGACACATACAACCACATTTGAAATTTGAGAAATGCTTGACCGTGTAAAGACCCCTTAAGAGCCAAACTTCCTGCATACGATACGACATTTTTCCGAATCAAGAAAAAGGAAGTCAACAAAAAATTGACGTAACGTTGGGGGGAAAATGTAGTTAAATCTGATTTTAATTTACATCGGAAAAATTTAGACCCAATTAGCTTACTAATAATCATATCTAAAAGATCAAAAATGTTGCTGTTTACATCCGATGTCTATTTTAAAATTATGCTGAGACATAAGATTTCCATCTTGACAAACGAATACGTGATTTGCGTTCAGCTTCCAAAACTCTACTTGGATTGGAAGTTATTTGGACCGGCTGAAAAATGTTTTCTTGAAAAACTTATTCATGGGGTTCACGTCCCGGGGTTTCCCAGGACATTTTAAAATCGGCTGTGGGAAAAATCGCCCAAAGAAAAATGGCCCAAAAAAAGAAATGAAAAATCGCCCAAAAAAATTCCATGTAAAATTGGGCCTCAATTCATATGAAAAGTGACCTAAAATTTGTGGGCTATTTTTCGTTATTGTTGGGTGATTTTTCGTTTTTTAAATTTGGGTGATTTTTCATTGGCGCAAGGATTTTCTCCTCTATGGTATAACAAACACCGGCTTCGCTAAGTAAAGCTTCTAAAATCTGCCTTGTTTCCAAACGAAAGCCGACTATGCAGAAAAGCTTTAGTTAGCGAAGCCGGTGTTTGTTATACCATAGAGGAGAAAATCCTTCCGCCCGGCCGAAGGCCGGCTGTGCAGAGAAGCTTTAGTTAGCGCAGTGTCCATGGACACTATGACACTTTTTGGAGTGTCATAGCGTCCATGGACACTATGACACTGGACGTTATAACATGCCACCGGGAAAAAATGTTGTATGAAAAATGGCCCATTTTTTTGATTTTCTCCTCTATGGTATAACAAACACCGGCTTCGCTTACTAAAGCTTTTCTGCACAGCCGGCCTTCGGCCGGGCGCAAGGATTTTCTCCTCTATGGTATAACAAACACCGGCTTCGCTAAGTAAAGCTTCTAAAATCTGCCTTGTTTCCAAACGAAAGCCGACTATGCAGAAAAGCTTTAGTTAGCGAAGCCGGTGTTTGTTATACCATAGAGGAGAAAATACTTGCGCCCGGCCGAAGGCCGGCTGTGCAGAGAAGCTTTAGTTAGCGCAGTGTCCATGGACACTATGACACTTTTTGGAGTGTCATAACGTCCATGGACACTATGACACTGGACGTTATAACATGCCACCGGGAAAAAATTCGTTTTTGCTTTTTGGGTAATTTTTCATCTTTTTTTTGGGCCCTTTTTCGTTTCTTTTGGGCAAAATTACATATATAACTTTTTGGGTCATTTTTCATGTTCTGTTGGGCGATTCTTCATTTGGGCGATTTTTCATTTTTTTTTTGGTCCATTTTTCTTTGGGCGATTTTTCCCACAGCCTTTAAAATCATATTAACTTTATGTGTCAAAAAACGTGAAAATTTAAGTCAAATATTTCAAGGAAATACCTGCAGTTTTCGTTTAAAATTTTGTCGAAAATTCCAAAAAATCTTTGCCAAGAGTTTTCGGGATTTTTTTTTCGTTTTCAAGGTTCAACTTTATTATTCAAAGAAATATCTTTTGGGCAATTTTTTTACATTCACCCATTACATGTCACACCAACACTTATGTTGTTAATTGCTTTCGAAAACTTTAAACGTTTTGTAACAACTGTCAGCACACAAAAAACAAAGATTATATTTCACTTGTAATTCTCAATAAAAATAAAAAAAAAATTAACAAAACTTCTAACAAACCAAAAACAAATTTGAAAAACCAAAAATTATCCTAAAAATACTTTCCCAAGGGATTGAAACAATTGACATCTAACATTACAACCTGTAGCATGTTGTGTTAACAATTGTGACAACTAAACCAAATTGTTGTCAATATCATTTTGGATTTTCCTTTTAATTCTAAATTAGAAAATCTATATATAGTTCTTAAAAAACGGTTCATAGGAAAAACACCTTAATTTGGAAAGTTTTGAAACAGTTGTTTAAAAAAAATAATTTTCCCCCCTTGAAAAAAAATAAATAAAAAATCATGACAACCATGCACATGCGCTCGTGCTTTAACACGAACTCTTATGTTCGATCGTACTTGAATTTTCATGTGTGGAATGGATGCCCCAGATGGATGTCTCCTCAGTTTGTCTGACTATTAATTCTGTACAAAATGTGTTTGTTAAACTCCTGCTATAAATTTAGACCTGAAAACGTGGGTAAAAAAACCCAACGGTAAAATTTCAAAATTGTTTTTTTCTTTATATTTATAATGTAATTTTAATTTTTTCTTTTATGGAAAAACAAAGAAATTAAAATAGAGGGGGAGTTTTTTATTTTTATTCTTAAAAAATAAAACAATCATAGTTGCTCAAGTCCGATTTTGAGATACCCTACACCACTTTGGTGAATAAAGATGATTGTAGCCGATGATTTGTGCACAATTATCTTGTTTCCAAAAATTTTTAGAATCGAAAGAAATGTTTTGCGGAAGGTTAACACTGGGTCTACAACTGAGAAAATATTTGAGAGAACGTCGACAAAATGAGAGAACACATTTCTTCATGGTAATCTTAAAGTGGGGAACAGAATAGTCGGTGTAGAACAATTTTACGAATAGCGCCGCAAGCTGTGAAAATGGCAGTTTCAAAGTAGTGTCAACAGAATACGTAGTTGTAGTAGTCTTTGCAGTTGAAGTTGAAGCGCAAAGGTTAAAATTTTGAACTTTGTTGCGCTACAGAGAATTCGTCAACTTCAACTACTACTACAACTAACTACTTTGTTCTGTTCCAGGCCTAATCTAAAACAAGGCGAACAGGTATTTATGTCAATCCTATTCATAACTGACTGATTCTCGTACACTAAACTTACGTCGTTTTTATTATTTTTGTTTAGTTTTTTTGGCTTAAAATATTGTTTTTTAAACACTTTTCACATATTTGCTCTATTTGCACTAAAAAATTAAACATTTGAATGAAGGCGTGTTATTATTGTATGTATGTATATCTATTTTTGACAGCTCATTTTATAAGACAGATGTTTTATAACAACTTATAATAACTGTCTCATAACATTTATTATAATATTAATACCAACACTATTTGAGAGTCCACACGTAACATAATACTCTCTGCGATTGAATTTGACGTTTGCTAATATTAAAATCTCATATCTTATCTCAGGTGGATGTAAGGGATAACTAAGAAGCGAATGTCAACTACGAACAAATACAGAAAATAACGCGGTATTTTATATTGACGTAAGAATTAATCTTTTTTTATTTTGTCCCATTAGTTTTATCTTTTTAAGATTTATGTACGTTAAAAGAATTTCTGTGAAAAAGGTTTATATCTTGCCCGAAAGTAAAATCTTTTACCATTGTTGCCAAAAGTAGGGAAAAATCTCTACATGTGGGTTTTTTTATATTAAAATTGGAATGTAGGGAAAATCGGACTAATTTTTTATATTCGCCAAAATGTTTAATTTTTTTCTCATATTGCAATATTTATGAAAAAAAAAAAACAATTGAAGCAAAGCCGCGAATAACGTTGTAAAAGCCACTTTTTGCAAAAACAGTTTTTTTTTGCAGATTAACGTTAACATTACTCTCTTACACTGTTTAAACGTCAATTCACCCAAAATTATGCACCTTAACGCCATCAAAATGCGATACAAAGAGTCAGCCAGTGGAAGAACGTTGTAAGTTACTAACAAAATGATACAAACGAACTGGTTTTTCAAGGTGGAATAACGTTCTATAAGCCGCTTGCGTAGTGGAAAAACGTTTTAAATGACATCGCGATTGTGGATATGAAACGTTTTTCTACTAAAAAAAAACAATATAAACTGTAATTAAGCATGTTATTTAAAATTCGATTTACTTGATATTTTTTATAAAAGTTTTTATTGTCATTATTTTTGATAATCTAAAAAAAAATTAAAAAATTAATAATCCTGCCTTCTAAAAACGTTTTTTTGCTCTCCTGAAAAATATTTATTTTGTTACTTACAACGTTATTCGCGGCTGTGCTTCAATTATTAAAAATATATTTCTAATTAAATTTTATGTTCACAATGTTAAAAAATGTATTTTACCAAAAACCTTTTAAATGATTTATATTTCTAAAAGAAAATCAATTAAATAATTTTTTTAGTATGCGTAGGTGCTTTTCGAAAAATCTACTGGCAGCACTGTTTACACGATTAAATGATGAAACAGAATTGAGTCTTCAATTTCAGGCAAAAATGGTTAAGCCCATAATAAAAACGTCGACCGTAACTGCAAATTTTCTCTAATTTCTTTCGTTTTCTTTTGTTCTTTTTTTCCTTTGTTTACAAAATGTATGAAATTGAACGAAAGTATGGTAGCATTGTTGGGAGAATAATTGTCTCTATGCGAGAGCATGAGAAAAAACGTTTTCAAAATAAAATTCATTTTATTTCTCAACCGCATTCTCTGGCATAATTTAATGTCAAACTGTATGAAAAACATCGTTCCCAGTTCTGTTTCATCATTACCACTATTTATTTAATGATGGTTCATACTCAGTGTGGCCATTTTGGCATTTTAGCAGCTAAATCTAGCATTAAAATTTTTTATTTAGCTGCAAAATTTTCATTTAGCACTTGGAATTTTGTTTAGCATTTTTGGAAAATGTTTTTAGCTTTTTTTTAGCATTATTTATTTTAAAAATTTGGAAGAATAATTTTATTGATTTTACTAAACATTTATTTATAAATTATAATAAATTTTGACTAAAATGAAATTTCGTATGAAAATAAGTTTATGTTAAGAAACATCTTACCTGTCTTGTTAAAAATAATAGAATATTCAGGGAATACATATTAGAAATTTTGGTTGTAAATATTATTTGCCCTTTGATATATTATCATATAAAAGTACAAGAAAATTTCACTTTGTGTTTAGATAATAATTTGATAGTGTAAATGTTTGAAAAAATAGTTTGCTCGAAACTGCTGAAAAAAATTATTATTTTAAAGCTTCAACTTTTCTTACACTATAAAAAATAAAATCGTCTAAAAATGTTGTATATCATAAATCGTTTAAATTTTGCATTTATCAGCGGTTCGCAGGTCCCCTAAATTAACCATTTAATCTTAACTACCTGTGCAACATGTTTGCTTAAATATAACCATTTATTTCAATTTCGTTCAAAAATAAGTCACTTCAATGTATTTAGTTTCGAATAAAATTTCATACTGGTAATAAATTTCTAACAAAAATCTTTAAAAAATTTAAGCATTTTTTAAAATAATTTTTAGCATTTTTTGGACATATATAATGCCAGATTTAGCTGTAAATTTTTTTTAGACCTGGCCACACTGTTCATACTCCTTAAGCTCTGGCCGTCAAGTATTGAGCTTTTGAGAAATAAGGGAAAAGAGAATGCCATTTATATTCCTCTCTCTCCTAAAAGCTCAAGACTTTAGCTCGTGGTCAAAAATTCAAATTTTAAAAAAGTATCAGCATCACAATTGCAAAAGGTGATCACGCATCAGCAACAAAGTGTTGCATTACTGCAGCAGTAACGAACAGTTTTTATGCATTTACGATCGTACCCTGTTTTATAAAAGATTTTTAACAAAATTTTACTGTTAATAACAGATGTTTTTTGTTTACTGTTTTGTTGTCATTTCTAGCAAATGACGTACAGTGAACCACAGAGCTGTATTTGTATGTTTTGTCGATTTTTATTTTGCAACTAGCGCTTAATTTGTTTATTAATTGATGTGGCAACATATACATTTGACAATGAATAAATGGATAACGTTAGAAATGTAAAACCTAACGTCGATAGATAGTGGGGCGCTATTGAGAACGATAATGAGTGATGGTTGTCGCTCGTTTAAGTTTATGATCGACATCGGAGACCAGGCAGTAAATTTTTTTGAAATTGCACTCAAAAAGAGATTCTTAGTGGATTGGCTTTCTAAAATTTGTATGTATATCTTGGCGTTGCAAATACTGACGCAAACGTAAGCGAACACATGTTTCACCTTTGCTGATGTAGGGTATAATTATTGAAAATGCAAAATACTAAAATAGGAAATGCTATGTTGTATGCTACAAGTTGTATTATTTTGCTGCAATTGCGATTGTATATTTTAGGAAAATAATTAACATTTGTTATTTTAAAAATGTTGAGCTGATGTTGGTGTTGCTTTCAAAGCATTTTCATCATTTTTTCATGCATTTTTTCGTAAATCATTTCCAATGAAATCTGTTCAACAGATGTGTTGTTCTTGTTGCTCAAGCAGAGGTTTAATGTGTTTTTTTCTTTTCGTTTGGAGGTAAAACAAAAAAAAAGGAAAAACAACTTAAAATTAAACACTAAATACGAGGAGCAAGTCCTGTCTTTTTATTTTTGTTTAAATTGTTTCTTTTCAGTATTTACTATTTGAGTATCTTTGGGAGTAATTGTAGGCATTTGTGTATCTTTAAACTTGTATGTATATACATATGTAAGTCTGTATGATGTGGTAGATAAAATTGTTTCTTTTAGCACGCGTTTTTTTTTCTTTCGCCTTTTCTGCCTGGTATTTTAAAAAAACACACCACATACCTATTGCAACTTGGAGCAAGAAAAAACTAAAAGTACTAAGAAAAAACATGTTGCATGGCGGTACTTAATGTAAATAAATTTAAATTTATATGCATATTTTATGGTTTTTAAAACACCTTCATTTAACCATAAAAGAAAACATCATGTTAGACAGTAAATAATTTTTTTTTTACATTTAACGAAAATTTTAACATAAATATTTGAAATTGTTGTTACTTGTTAGGGAAATAGCGGGCAGACAAAATGGCTCAATTAAGAATGATTCTGGGAAAAAATCAGTTTAAAGTGCAGAACATTTAGCAACATATCTTTTTCTCTGTAAATCCTAAGAAATACAGGCGATATGTCAATAAAAAAATTTTTTTAAATTGTAACTTTTAATCAATTTTAACACTGCATTTACCAAATCTGCAATTGTTTGCCTGTTTTGTTTTATTATAATACCCTTCACCACTAGTTGTGAATGGAAGTATGTTAACTAAGTTGGTCATACCGTTTGAAACTTTTTAATATTCATCTAAGACCCCATAAAGTCTATATGGGTTCTTAAGTAGTCCTAAGTTAATTTAGCAAAGTATGTCTATTGAATTCACGATCACTCCCGAACTTCTCTCAACAATAAAAAAAAAAAATACCCTTTTGGTGTCAACTTGATTCTTGTTCTCTTAACCAGTTTGCAATTAAAATCCAGTGTAATCGGTTCAGTAGGAAAAGAGTACTGGGTGGGCCCAAATGTAAAACGACCTCGCCGTAAAAAATTTCTATTTATATACAAAAATTAACCAGTTCGTTTTATACGAATAAAATCAAATTCCTGAATTTTGTAAAGTTCGGTCAGCGTTGCCGTTCAAAATTTTCAAAAAGGGGCACAAAAAGGTGATTTTCAAAATAAGTGACACAAAAAGGGGAATTCTGAGAAAAAGGGGCAACTTGAAAAAACAAGAACATTTTCAAAAATCAAAAATATGGGGGATTTCTTTCAAGTGTCCCAACTTTTGAAATTGATGAAATTGAAGGTTAGTCCTATTGGATAGTAGTTCAGACACAAATTTTCAACACGATCGGTCAAAAAGTTTCTGAGTTAGAGGGGGTCAAAATTTCTTTCTCATCTATGTAACTTATTATCTATTGGTGTTAGCAAAATTTGTCCCAAACAAATTAGATAGCTATTTCTTCAATCTTGGTTCAAATTTCATCCAAATCGGAAAACATCGATTTCAAAAGTTGGTTGACTTGGCATGAAATCCCCCATATTTATTAAGTTATTTTCACTGAAACCATAAACATTAAAACAATAAACTTCTTATGTATAAATAATACATTATATATGTATGTACATTAGGGCAATAACCAATTTTGGCCCTAGCCTCTTCGGTCCTGGCGTGCAGCCCGCTGGACATTTTTCTAACGTATTTTATGAAATTTGTGAAAAGTTTTACATATGTATGACCATTTGTGCAGATAGCTGGAAACGTTGTTTTTTAAATCGTTTAGCAAGTTTTTAACTATCTGGCATCTACAAAAGCACATGTGGAAAATTCTTCATCAGTTGCATCAGCATTCGGTTTTTGCCTACCAGCTCCTAAAAAAGTGCATTTTTTTACGGTTTTAATCTGGTTTTTACCTGTAATTGTTTTCGATTGACTGAATAGACTTGTTTTCTGTATCTTCATAGTAAAGGTAAGCAATTTGATGTAAATTGTGGCCCATAATTAATGACAATGTATTCTGTCCAGCTGGCTGCACGTTTGTAATAAATACTAAAAAAATGGCGGTAAAAAAGGACTGACAGAGCAAAAGCTCTTTGAGTTATTGATGGAAAGTGATTTGGAAGACTTTTCAGACGATGAAGGCGAAAACGAAATTTTTGATACCATTTAAGAGGACCAAGGGGAAGAGGATGTTGCCCTCGAAGCTGTGGAAGAAGTTCGCAAAATATTAAAGGGCACAATAAGAAATTTAAAATGGGTTTCGAAAAATTAATTTCCAACAATTTTTTTTTTTTTTTTTTGGTTAGGACCAGCACTCAGGGGATGGCCCCTACAAATGCAATGCATTGTGTTGTAACTACGAAAAAAGGTTATGGGAAGGAGGATAGAGGGAGTAGTGTTTGTGAACATTCGACTTGAATTTATTCATGTTGAAAGTGAGAGGGAAGACTTCAGCAGGAAGGCTGTTCCACATACGAACAGTCCGGCCAAAAAACGAATTTTCTCTGTAATGCGTTGTACGATTTACCGGCCAATCGACCACAAAAGGATGGGCTCTTGAGGAAAAACGTGTATTACGGACAAACACACGGGTTTCGGGAACCAGATCCCTAATTTCATCAGAACACATCCCATTGTAGTAACGATAAAACAGGCAAATACAACCCACATTGCGACGGTGCTCAAGGGAGTCAATAGAATTGGATACCCTACTGTCACCAATGAGAACCTTCGCCCTCTCCTGCACACGGTCGAGAAGCTCCAAAATATACTTTGAGGCACCGGCCCATACATGAGAGTTGTATTCCATTCGCGGTCGGATATAGGTGGTATAAATAGTAAGGAGATCAGATGGAGTGAAGTATGTCTTACACCGTTTCAAAAAACCGAGGCACTTGAATGCTTCTTTCGACACGTTAAATATATGTTCTGTCCATCGGACATCACATTGTATCCTCATGCCCAGAACATCAAGAGATTCTGATTCCTCAATGATTATACCACCCATATATACAGTTGAGGCTCCTTGATCCGTCGCGCGTTTGTGCGTCAGCACGCAACATTGGGTTTTTCGGGCATTAAAATCGACCCTATTCGCGCGACCCAATGCGGAGTCGAAGATAAAAATAAATATATGAGATGCCGCAAAGAGGGCTGCCAACAAAAAACGCGATTCAAGTGTACTTCTTGTAATATATTTCTCTGCATTGCCAAAGAAAGACAATGCTTTTTTGAATTTCATTTTTAAATCATTTTTTCAATTAATATTTCCTAATTTTTTTATTGTTTATTATTGATTTGTAATAAATTAATGCATAATTTTAATGTAATGTTTTACTGCCCTAATAAATTGAACTTTATCAAAATTTATATTAAACTTTATACGTTCCAAATGTCCAGCTGGCTGGACCTGTCATATCTCCATAGTCCTGCACCTGACAAGAAAAAGTTTTACTAATTTTTCTAAATTGAATGCAGCCAGTTCAGAAAAAAAATGTTTTGAGAGTTTTTCTTCAGGGGGCCGCTTCCGGGACTGAAGAGGCTAGTACTACAATATTGCGAATGTTGTGCTATTTACGAAAAAAAAAATTCAGGTAATTTTTTAATAAAAACTTACCCAATTTTGTAAAATCTCCATTACATTAATTTTAAATTTTATCAACAATAACTTAAATGAAAAATGTTGTTTAATTACACTGTCCAACACACAACAAAATAACAATGTTCTGCCAACTGATTCTTGTAGAGGGGACTAAAAAATTTATACGTTTATCGGAATTTTAACTGCCGTATTCATAAAATATAAAATAGATTTCAAACGTATTTTAAAACAAAATTTCCATTCAAATTTTCCTTAAAATAGATTTCATATCCAATTTATTTTTAAGGAATACGGCATTAAAAGTTTTCATTAAAACACATTATACGGTCTATTTAAAGTTGCACCCTTGTATATTAAAAAAACGTAGAAAATCGTGTGATACTTAGGATGTTGGAATGAAGTGTCTTCAGAAGATTTATTCAGAACATTACAAGCAACATTTTGCTGGTATACATTAACTCTCTAACTCTTCTGAAAATCGGTCTTTTTTGCAATTTTTTTGAAAAAAGCAAAAATCACCCTTAAAACAGGGAAATATTCTGCAAAAATTTTTGTCATGAAATTCTTCTATATGTCTCCGAACACACTTTAGTCGTAAATGCAACTTTAATACCAGAAATAAGCTAAAACTTAAAAGGGGGTTTAAGGGTTAATTATATCTACATATGTACAAAAAAAAAAAGGAAATTATGAACAAAAACCAAATTCTAAATGTAAAATTCACAAAATAAAATATAAAAACAGTAAATTCAGCACAATTTCATTTGTTTTTTCTTTATTATCTATTGTGCTTTTCGTTTATTTTAACATTTTGTAGACAGAGATGTTACAAAAACTACAGCTGTTTACAATCGTTTAAAATAAATTCCAGAATCACACTATCGTTACTGCAAGGGAATATGTGTGTCGACAAAAATTACGATTGTCGGATCGTTAAAAGTTAGTACAGTTCTAGTCATTTTGACGATTTATTGTTAAAAAAGGGAAAAATGTCGCCACAAAATTGAAAAATCGTAAAATTATATGAGATTAAAAAGTCTCACAAAAAGGCATCAATTTCCGAGATTAGTCGACGAGCGGTAAAGCTCTACCATAAGGCAACTAGCCATTAGGGAGATCGAACGGTTTTAACAGCTTATTTAAGTTTTGCCCAAGCCGGTTTTTTTTAAATGTTCATTTTTCGAATATCGAATAAACCGGTTATTTTGGTATAATAAACCGGTTATTTTAATAATGTAATTTATATACGTTTTCCTTACTCTTGTTGTAAATGTACCCGTAATTTAAGTATTTTTCTAATTGAATATTGGGTAAACTTAACCTTTTTATGCAGAATGTCAAAACACAAAGTCAAATATTATGGACAATTTAAATAAAAATCGCTTAAAAAAAGCGTGTGTTCTCGTAAAAAACGAAAAATAATTCAAAATACTACAAAAAAGTGTTCAGTTAAAAAGTTAATAGTAATTTGTGCGAAAGTATTCTAAATATTAAATATATTTTTAATCCAAATTTTTACTATTTTTAATTAGGCTTAAGTTCATTAAATTTAATTTTCATTAAATTATTTTTATGAAGAAAGGAATTTTTACAACATGGAAGATTAATTAAAATTTTTATTGATAATTTTCATTCTTGACTGACCTGGGATTCGAAGCCAGGCTGGCTGGCGTGTGATTCGAACCCAGGCGGCTGGTTACCCTGACAAGAAAAAAGGAAGACAAAAAACATGATAAACAAAAAATGTACTTTGGACTTCAAGAAGAATTCTTGACAAAAGTACGGAAAAAACAGAAAAAACAGAAGTAAGGAAAACATGTGAGATCAATTAAAAATGGATAATCATTCAATAAGCAAATTTCGATCTACCAAAGGTTAAAATACAATTTGGTTTAAGGATTGATGTTTGACTACTGACGTCAGCAGTCATCGATGGCTGCGAGTGTAAGACGGCAAATCCCTTTGAGAAGACCTAGTGGTTGAGGTCGAAACATGTCAGGGTAACCAGCCGCCTGGGTTCGAATCACACGCCAGCCAGCCTGGCTTCGAATCCCAGGTCAGTCAAGAATGAAAATTATCAATAACAATTTTAATTAATCTTCCATGTTGTAAAAATTCCTTTCTTCATAAAAATAATTTAATGAAAATTAAATTTAATGAACTTAAGCCTAATTAAAAATAGTAAAAATTTGGATTAAAAACCATGAATAGTTCAACAAAATAACCACAATACTAATTATTATTAAATATATTTTTATACAGATGTAATCTCTGGAGTTATTTCGAACGGGATTAAAAAGGCAAAGTAAGGTGTCTGAAGTGATAAATGGCAAAGGTTCTTCCACGTCACGACTTATTTATTAATTAGTCCACATACTTGACATAAATATGCTCCAAATAAAACTAAACCCCGTTCGAAGTAGTTCTAAAGAGACGAAAAATAATACTATAGTAAAATACGCTGCCAGAAATGATTCATTGGGTGATATATAAGCCCGTTGTGTTGCCATGGAATAAATATATATATATAGTTTTTAATTTTTAATATAATTTAAAATAGGTCCCATATTAAGCATACTACGGCATTTAACTTAACTACGACTAAAACCGTAACAAATTCTAATTCTAATAATAATTCATAACTTATCATTGATCCCATATAAAGCCTACTGAAATATTCTTAGTCTTGGTAGAGGGTATCAAAGATTCGGCACAGCCGAATGTAGCACTCTTTCTTCTTTTTTATACCCTTCACCGAAGGCTCTATAAACTATATATATTCTGGCTCCTATTAGTAGCGAAGCTGATTTGACGATGTCCGTCTGTCTGTTTAAATGAGTTTTCCGAAGACCCCAGAAATTATGGGGACTTGGTTGTTATTTATTTCTGCCACATCTGTTCCGTTAAATGTTACTATTAAAGTTCCGCCAGCTAGCTCCATAAATAGCTGAGATTTAAGAAAAATCCATCACTGCTAGGGTTTTCATTTAATCGGGATTTTGCTTTAATCGCAAATTGAAAAAATATATCGATATATATCGTATCGATATTTTTTAAGAGTATCAATATTTATTAATTAAAAATATCGATATATCAATGTATCGAACGTATTAAGGTGAAATTATTACCAAATTTAAAAACTTATTATACTTATGTCAATACATATTTACATATGTACAAACATATTACATGTTATTCCATTCTAACTTTTTATTGTTTCTTTTGATTTCAAATTTACTGCCTGTCCCTCGATTTCCAACGAGTCTTTCATTCCCTTAAATTGAATTTAAAAGAAAAACCAATTTTAAAATTTAGTTTTTAAGGTAAGTTATGTAAACGAAATTTTTGCTTGAAATCGAGGGGCCGGCAGTAAATTCTACAATAAAAAAATCAAAAAAAAAAAAAAATACAGAATATAAAATTTTTTTATTTAATCGCCAAATGAAATCTAAAAATTTATTGGTATTATGTAATGCCGGATTTTATACTGCCGGTAAACGAAACTTGTGGCTCATACTATACAAGTAAACTGTGCAATATTTTATTTTAAATATATAAGAACATGCTCAAATAAAAAAAAACAAAATATTTTTTTTATTATTAACATTCAAACTTTCATGAGTCTATTGCTGCTAATACGCCGTAATTAAAGGGATTCTTTGCATAATTCTAGGAACCCTTTTCAGAATATTTTTTCCTTGTTTTTTTGTTGTCATCTCTTAAGTTACAGAGACAAGACTGAACTGTGTAATCTATGAAAATGTACAATGGAAAGGCGCCGTTATTGTCTTAATATAAATTAAAAACATATGATGCAATTCTTAAAAACAACAGTATTGTAAGCAGTTTAGCAACGGTTAAAATGTTGAATTTTATTGTAGAGATCTTAAAAATATCGAATTCGATAGTCGTAGATAAATATCGATGTATCGATGTATGGGTATTGTTAATATCGACAAAATATATTGATTATAATTTTTTTAAATATCGATATTTTGATATAGCGATAGTTATTGCCCATCCCTAAACTGAGGTTTTGGTTTAATCGGGTAATAATCGGTTCATTTTGTAATTGATCGGTTAACCGATTAATAAAGTTTTTTTTTATAATTTAAGTAGTCTCAACAAATAAAAATTCATAATTTATTTATTATTTTGAGCTAATTAATGAAAAAGGCAATAACATTACAAACATAACAAAAATTCTTCAACTAAAACGAGCAAACAAAAAAATAATTCATAAATATGTAATACATATTTTTTAATTAAGACGTTTTATGTATTAATTAAAAAATAAACGGTT
Organism: Pollenia amentaria; assembly: GCA_943735925.1. Classification (NCBI taxonomy): domain Eukaryota; kingdom Metazoa; phylum Arthropoda; class Insecta; order Diptera; family Polleniidae; genus Pollenia; species Pollenia amentaria. Next base: position 192,811,428 of record OX031006.1, read on the forward strand.
AGTTAATTTTATTAGTTATTTTAATAGTTTAAGATCTTATAAAATTATCCTTTAAACAAATAATTTATTTTAATTGTTTAGGATTTCAGCGATTCGTTTCTTTAGTTTTGATAAAACTTGACTTTGAAAAAATTCTGTTATTTATCGTAGATCTTGGAGAAATCAAAAGCAACCCATAATACAGAATATCTAATTTCTCAGTCCTTTTCCTAGATTTCTCTAAACATATAAAATCTTCCATTATGCCATTAGAGTCCTGTACCCATGTTCTGTAACTTTGGTGAGAACTTCTTGCATCGAAAAGATGTGAAACAAAAAATTCCATCGTTTCTCGAAAAGTGAGAAAAAAGTGTGTCTGTAACTCATGTCGAAAACTATCAAAAGGTATTACGTCGTTACGTTATAAATGTCATAATTTTACTCGAAGCCGATGTGATCTTGCAGACGTTGAGAACGCCAGTAACACATATCGTTGACGGCGGCCAAAATTATTAAAATTTTAAAATTTTCAATGACGGTGGCGAAAATACAACCGTCGGCTATAGCAAATAATGTAGAGTGCGACTTTAATTATTGTTGTTTAAAAAAAAAATAGCTTTGAAAGCATTCGTATATAGTATATCAAAAATGTTAAAAGCAAAATAATTAAACAGTGAAAAAATCAGCCAAAAACAAAATACTTATCTCTTCAATGTTATTATTCATTGCATTTTGCATATTTAATATATTTTTTAATGGTAATATTTTTTCTCACCCCGTTTTTATGCGTGAGTTTATTTGACAGTTCAAAGCGGAAACTTTCTCACAACAATTTTACAGACACACTTTTTCTGTAAATTGGCGAGTAATTTCCTTACGTGACAGCTATTGCTCGTTAAAAATTATACAGACGCAGTTTAGTGAGAAAAGCGGTTGTTTGTTTCAATTTATGGCATTTTTTTTCATTTCTCGCATTTCAATCGAAAAGTTTCTCGAAGCGAGAGTTACAGAACATGGGCATTGTTTTAATTTTGCAAAATTTTTACAATTCGAATTGTTTCGGTTAATTCTGTTAAATGATTGATATGAGAAGAAACCAATAGCTTAACGCAAACATATAAGAAGTACGTGAAACAAAAAGCTGTTGGCAGCAAAAACTTATTTAAAATTAAGGTAACCTTCTTTGTTTGTATGAAAAAATCAGCCCTATTCCGGCTGTCGTTGTCGTATACGACTTTGTCGTTTTTTGTAGTAGATAAAAGAAAACACATGTTGTGTTTTACTTTAATCTATTACAAGAAACGACACAGTCGTATACGGCAACTACAACCGGAATAAGGCAGAATATTTTCTTAACACATACCTTTTAGTTAAAAACACAAAAATATGTTCTAATACTGCAAAAAATTAAAAAAGTTGTTACATCGGTTAATCGACTCAAATTTTAAATTATCCGATCAGTTCATCGGGTTGTAATTAATAGTTTACCCGATTAACGGTTAATTATTTTAACTTTAACCGCATGAATACCCCAATGACTGCCTCTAATTTCAGCCATCTAATTTTTGTATTCTCCCTTTAAAGCGCACAACCTGCCAAATGGGTGTGGGTGTTGGATGCGTCGCCCTTTTTTCAACCTAACCTAACCTGGTACATTATGAAAATAGATTTGGGTTCAAAGTTTTGAATTTTTTTTTTTATTTTATTAAAGTGACAAGTTAAAGAATTTTAACGCATTCCTTCAACTTCTTTAGTTTCTTCATATTAATAGATGTAAATATTTTTTTTTTTTAATAGTTTCTATAACTGCAGGTAAATAGTTATTTATATGTATTTAAAAATTATAAACATGTAGTCCATGTAATCATGTAACAGCAATTAAAAACATTTCTTGTTTACATTCCCATATGAAATCATAAACAAATCTAAAGAATTGAACAACAAAAATACACATTTAATCTATGAAATACATGACAATTATGAATGAATGACTGAATAAATGAATAATGTATGAGTACGAACAAATATTTACAAAAACGAATTACAATGAGAGCTACAGGATGCTGATGGAATTTAAAATAAGAATTTTATTTCAATACACTAAATAGTAGAGTCAAATCTAAATTAATTTGAAGCCTGAAAATCGTGTAAGTTATTAATTGCATTTTGTTAAAAAAAATAAAATAAAAGTTTTCTAATTGTTTTAATAAAATTTTTTAATACATTTTGTATATTATCGTTTTGTTTATCTTTAAAAGTTTTAAAAAAAAATTTATTCAAATTCTTTATCCTGCTAATTTTTACAATTGATTTATTTCTCTAAGTCAAAAAACTGCCATTCGTTGCAATTGAAATTCGTTTTGTATGCAACACAAGTTGTGCATGTTTGTTGCACATACATAAATAATTTAATGAATGGCTGAATGAATAACTGCATAAACAAATTGCTATACATACAATTGAAATAATTAAACAAACAAATCTGTAGTAAATGAATAATAAATTTAAATAATTAAATGACATTATTTTAATTTTCTTTAATTCCCATTTACGAATGCATTAATCGCTTGTAAATGTCTACAGAAATAAATGAAATTATATTAAATCAATTTGAAAGAAAGTTAAACAAAAACGGACAATTTACTTTTGAAAAGCAGATTTAAGATTTTTAGAAAATACAAAAAAATCAAGGCGAATTCATTCGAGGTAATCTCGGTAGTACAACTCGTACAAAAACCACAAGCAATTTGTTTTTGTAAAATCATTGTATTTACAATGTCAAAAACCGAAACAAATCAAAACAGAAACAAAGATAATAAACAAACAAAAACAATTTTGACATCCAACAATTATAAAGCTAAAGAAAAAAAGTTATAATTCGCCTTGAAAAAAATAAAATGAAATAAAAACTTAAAAAAATAAACATTCCTTGCTTTATATTTCAATCAAAGTAAAAAAAATTTACTTAAAATTAGGGATGTAACTATACGCCTTTTTGCCGATACGATACCGATACTCAAAAAGAAACATCGGCGATACCGATACGAATATTAAATTTAAATTCAAGGTAAAATAAACAAAACTCAAGTAGAGTAATTTCTTTATTATACAAAATTACAGCATTTAAAATTATTATTAATTAAATTTTTTGTTTAAAAAACAAAGTATTCTCAACTTTTGCGGAGATAGAAGATTTCGCAACAACGAAGCAGACCTGAAGAAAATGGTCTCTCAGATGTGGCTGAACTCATTTGAAAAATTCAGTATTGCTGCGCCATGTTCTTAAGTTTTGGGTATATCATTTAATTGCGCCAGTAAACCAGCGGGTCGGCGTCTCAAGAATAGCTGGAAGATCTTTATTATCTAGGCTTCTTCTTTAGCTGAACTACAGCGTAGAATGGACAGAGGATTATCGTTCTCGAAATTTTCTTGTAAAATTTCCACTCACGCTCCAAAGATCAGTTCTTGTAGACTTATCAGAACTTTAACTAGGACACCAGGGCACTCGGACTGCCCGGGAAACCAGATAGCAGATGAGCTGGCCAAGGAAGGTGGTCGCATGGATGACACATTCATTGATCAATTCATTGGCTTTCCAATGGCTCACTGTAAGGCCTGGAACAGAATAAAGTAGTTGTAGTAGTAGCTGAAGTTGAGGAATGCTCTCTAGCGCAACAAAGTTCAAAATTGCGAATTTTGCGCTTCAACTTCAACTGCAACGACTACTACAAATACGTATTCTGTTGACACTATTTTGAAATCGCCATTTTTATCTTTTCACAGCTTGCAGCGCTATTCCTAAAATTGTACTACAGCGCCTATTCTGTTCCCCACTTAAGTCACTCATTCTGCGCGAGCATTATAGAATTGCGCAAGAAGGATGGAGTGAGTCCACCTGCTCCATATTCAGGGCACTATGGCCTGGCTATGATGAACGGAGAACTAAATCTCTACTTAGGTTCAATAAGGACCAAATCAGGACTGTGGTGTCGGTCATGACTGGACACTGGCCTGTTGGGACTCATGCTAGGAGAATGGGTCTGGAATTCAATGACTACTGCAGAAGTTGTCATGATGAGGAGGAAGAGGAGACTGTGCTTCACTTTCTCTGTCAATGCCCTGGGCTACGGGGCATTAGGGAAAAATACCTGGGAAAGCCGTGGTTTCTCTGCTTGGAGCATCTATCTAAAATAGAACTAAGATTGATTCTTCTCTTCATTAGGAGGACGAATTGGCTCAACTCTGCAGTGAAGCCATCCGGGTAACTGCTCTTTGGGATGGGCATTGGCGCTGGGTATCACAAAGGGACTGATGAAGGACCCAAGTGAGCTGTCTCTCGATGGCTGCCCATGGAACCTATCCTAACCTAACCTTGACTAGGTGTAGGGGTGACCGTGTCTTCAAAACTTTCGAAATGCAGAGTCATGTTCAGTAGCTTAACAAAGTGTCGATATAGTGTCTTTAAAACTTTCTAGCTTTGTATCGAAGGTCAACTGTAGATAAACAATAGATTTAATTGTTTTCTAAGCGCTCAAATCTTTCATTCAGAGCTTATCCTACGTAAATCGCCAATTTTTGGGAATCTAAACTATTCTGCATCTCAGTTTATTCATTTATCGTGTTTTCTATTTATTATCGAATTTATGTTAACTATCGAAATAGTGTCAGAAAGCAGTGGATTTGCTTATTGATTTTGTGGTCTCTTCGAATTAAGTCAAACTTTGTAGCAAAATGATTTTTATTTTCACAAAATCATTAAAAATAACAGAAAAATCTTAAAACGTACAAATACATACAATATTAATCAATGGGAGAAAGTTTTACAATTATGGTGCAAAGTCATGGTTCAGACTTGCAATTTTTGTTGCAGCAATTCTGGAGTTTATTGGTGAGAGAGTTGAGAAAATTTGGGAGGGGTACTCATCTCACCAATAAAATCAAGAATTGCTGCAATAAAAATTGCAAAACTCAACCATGACAAAGCAAAACGGGTAAAGCTGAAGGTCCACACCAAGCGTTCAATGCGTTTATTCTGTTTGATTTTATGCTCTGCTTTGAATGTGTTATTGCTCTTAGTCGTTATGCAAAAAAACAAGCAATGCAAATTAAATTGTTTGTCCAAAAAAAAACAATGAAAAAAGTATTGTCGTATCGTCAGAAAATATCGCCGATACCGATATATCGGCAAATCCAAAAAATCGCTGATATATCGGTATCGGTATTCATTGCATCCCTACTTTAAATATCATATAAGATCAGTGTTGCCAAAACTTGGTAACCAAAAGTCGCTAAATTTACGGAAAACAATGGCTAAAATTTTTTTTAAATAAAAAGAAAATGAAATTCAATAACAAAACAAAAATAATTCATTAAAAGTTTTTAACAATAAAATAGTGAATTGACATCAAATTGGAACTTAAAAATAAACGAAAATTAAATACGAGTGTTTTTTTTAGCATTTAAAATTAAATCGTCGATAAATTCGATGTCGAAATTGTTCATCTCATAGTATTCACTTGTACGTATTAGTTTTAAATATTTTGAAGGTAAATCATAATCATGACAACATTAATCCAGCTCAAATCTCAAAAAAAAAATTAAAAAGGGACAACAACAAGTTAGAGTGCAATATTCGGCTGTGCTGAATCTTTGATACCCTCCACCGACAGGAGTGGGCGCTATATAATAAATACATATAGATTATTAACTAATCTTCACAAAAACGAACGTCAACATTACAATTAGTTGCAGCTTAGACCTGAATTAAATTATTGACGGACAATAAGAAAATGTTATGCGTTTCTTGTTAGAACTTTGAACTGGCTGGAGTAAAATATCATGATTCGTAAAAGTTTTAGCCGAACTAAAATAATTTTTAGAAGCGTAATTTGTATTGGACCTATGGTGAATTATGGACCAATCATCTTAAAATTCTGAAGACTAATTTCTGGTATTACAAAAAATAAATTAGAATAAATTTCAATACAGCAGTGTAATTAGTTTTAGCGTTAACAGTAAATTAGTATTGTGGTTATTTTATTGAACTGTTAATGGTTTTAATCCAAATTTAGATATTTTTTAATTAGGCTTAAGTTCATTAAATTTAATTTTCATTAAATTATTTTTATGAAGACAGGAATTTTACAACATGAAATCAATTAAATTTTTTTTTTTTTTTTTTTTTTTTTAATTGATAATTTTTCATTCTTGACTGCGCTGAGATTTGAACCCAGGCGTTCACGGACAGGTTGCCCAGACTAGTTTCGATTGTAACCACACAATCTCGTCGGTGGGGTTTGCCGTTTTACTCACTCGGCTATTGAGGCCGGGCGACGTCAATAGTCAAACATCAATCCTTAAACCAAATGTTATTTCACTTTGGTAGATCGAAATTTGCTTTTTGAATGAATGATTATCTATTTTAATTGATTTACATGTTCTTCCTAACTTCTGTTTTTTCGTACTTTTTGTCAAGAATTCTTCTTGAAGTCCAAAGTACATTTTTTTATTTTTGATGTTTTTGTCTTTCTTTTTTCTTGTTGACCTTTTTCAGCACAACTTGAAGGACAAATGTAAACATAGATCGTGCCTTAGCTGTTAACAATAATTAGTATTGCGGTTATTTTATTGAACTGTTAATGGTTTTAATCCAAATTTAGATATATTTAATTAGGCATAAGTTCATTAAATTTAATTTTCATTAAATTATTTTTATGAAGACAGGAATTTTACAACATGAAATCAATTAAATTTTTTTTTTTTTTTTTTTTTTTTTTTTTTTTTTATTTATTTATGGGTTCAAATCTCAGCGCAGTCAAGAATGAAAAATTATCAATAAAAAAAAAAATTTTAATTGATTTCATGTTGTAAAATTCCTGTCTTCATAAAAATAATTTAATGAAAATTAAATTTAATGAACTTAAGCCTAATTAAAAATATCTAAAGTTAACAGTAAATTTCACAAAATTTCTTGATATTTCTTCTGGCCATATGAATCTAAGATGGGAGAAATTTTACCGCAATATCTTTATCTGTTATGGTTTTAGGCGAATTTAATTATTTTCCCAAAGTGGGCTTTATTTGGCGCACTAAACTGTTTTCCGAGAGTAGGGTTTATATGGGGCCTAGGGTAAATTATGGACCACTAAATTTGGCAGTGTGACTTCTCGTCCTATAAAACTGTGACGTACCGAATTTCATTATGATAGCATTATTTATTACGGTTTTAGGCGTACTAAACTGTTTTCCGGGAGCAGGGTTTAGATGGGACCTGGTGTAAATTATGGATCGATCTTAAAAAAATTTTACAGTGTGATTTGTGGTTCTATAAAACTGTGACGTTACAAATTTAAGTATGCTAGCAGTCTGAATTGCCAAAGCGAATTCGTGCAAAATGTTATGTCATTTCGTGCATTATCCACCATTTATGTTAGTTTTTGTATCAAAATTATCAATTTTTTTAGGGTGGTGGTTCCACATTTTGATTCATAGTTCTGATCCTGCTGAACCGATGTTGCTGGATTTCAATCCCAAACTGCTTAGTATAACTACAAGCAATTTAAAACCAAGTTTGTTCTTTTCATTTGCGTTTTTCGAAAGTGAGCGTATTTTCAACAGACGGGCATGGCTAAATCGGCTTAGCATTACTCAAGAAGCCAGAATATATATACATTATGGGATCTTAGATGTATAATAAAAAAGTTTCACACGGAATGACAAACTTAGTATACCCTCATTCACCACAGTGGTGGTGGAGGGTATAAAAATATTTTTTTGTTAAGGTAAAAATATTTACCTAATTAATAAAATCGAATTAACGGTTGGTAAATGTAACATTTTTCTCAAATTACTTTTAACGATGTTCACTTGCCTAAATATCCTCTTTACTTCTGTATGGATGTCAGAGCAACTTTAAAGTAAATTCCGAAATTTCTTGTTGCCACTTGAACACAATACACTGTTGCAGTTTTTGACGCTCGGAGATGTTGCTTTTTTCTGATAGTTTATAGCGATTTTAAGCATTTGCAAAAGCTGTGATTTAAATTAAAATTGTTAAAAATGTTTATTTTACTTTTAGCAATTTTCTAAACTTTTATAAGAATATAAAATTATTATTTTTAAAGAAAAAATGGAAAAAAAATTTTGTGGCTAAACAAGTTGGAAAAAGGCTAAAAAATCTAGCCACTAATGGCTAATAAATCAGTGAGTGTTTAAACGCTGGTTTAGTTGAACTAAACTTTAATTTATATGTAGTTTAAACTAAACAGTTGTAAATCAGTGTCCCATGTATTATATGTAGTTTAATAAGTAACATGTGGCAGCACTACGATAAATGTTGACAAATTCATATGGTTTGTATAAGTAGTTTAAACGCCCAATTTTATGCGTTTAAAGATGGTTTATATGTTTTCTGATTTATAGATTTGTTGGTTTAAACACAATTTAAACCAAAAAGAGAGTTTAACTTGCTCTGATTTATTAGCCCTTAGAGTGGGTTTTTAATATCGAGTTTAATTTTAGCAGCAAACTATTATTAATTAATCTGAGAATAAATTTAATTGAGGACTAATTGTGTTTGCAGTTTTTAAGTGGTAGATTAAACCTCGCAGCACTGTCATACTGAACAAAAAAAAAATGGCAACAACATATTTTAAGATGGCAACGTTTTATTAATGCACTGTTCATTTTATACAAAGGAAGAAAAACTTCCGCCCTTTTAATTCTTATAAAAAGAAATTTACTTCTTATAATTGTTTTATTTAGGTTTTCATATGTTTCAGAATCTCTAACGTCTTTATATTCACTAGAACAATCAATTTTTCTTTTATGTGTATGTATTCCTTCTTTGTATTTTAACAGCTTATTTTGTTATGCATGTATATGTGCTGACATTTTTTAATTAAGTTTAAACCAACAACATTGGCCGCTTAAACTGACAAATAAAAGTAATTAAGCCTCATCCTAAAAACTAACAACACAGATTAAATATGACTAAATCTCTAATCTCCATGTTAAAAACCCACCCTTTATGGCTAAATTGGCACCACTGTATAAGATTGTCTTTGTCCCCAAGGGGGGACGACATCCCACACTAAGGCTAAGGACTTTAGGCCAATTAGTCTATCCTCTTTTCTACTGAAAACACTGGAGAGGATTATAGATATTCATATAAGATCATCGCTAGGATATGATTCCTTTTCGGATGCTCCAAAAGGAATAAATAAGTTTACGCAGGCCTTTATTATTTATATACAAAAATTTATGCTTTAGGTACTTAATTGGACAAATATTTGATTTAAAAATGTTTGTCTAATTTTTTTTTAAATTTTTAAAATTTTATAACTCAATGTAATTTGATTTCTCGAATAGAGTTGTAAACAAAAGACATATTTTTTGTTTAATACCCGGAAATCAGGAAATTTTTAATAGTACATAATCCATTTAGAAATGTGTTTTGTTTTTTTATTAAAGACATAATTTAAGGTCGTTTAAATAAATCAAATATGGTGAAACCCCTTAAAGAATCTATAAATATTCAGTAACTGCTATTTACTTAAAAGTTTGAATGCTTTAACAAATATTTTGCTATATGAAAGAAATATATCAACTTTAATTTAAAAATTTTTCAAAATAAAAAATGTAATTAAACTTACCCACAGACATGTTGCGTAAACGAAATTTTTGTAGGTTTGTTGAATATTTTGCTCGTTGTTCCTAATTTGTTTCTATTTTTTTTTTTTTTTTTTTTTTTTGAAAGGGGGCTCGTAATTTTGAATATTAAATGTAAACAATTTTGTGTTACGTTGTATTCGATTTACAACACACTTCCTTAAATGGCCAACAACCTTTAGATGATGATAAACTTTTACACAGAGAGAGAGAGCGACACAAAAATTGTTAATTTTATTTCACAAATACAAGACCATAATAATCATAACTTTTTTAAGTTTTTATAAAAAAATTTTTTTGGCAGTGTGCACTTCTTGTATTGAAAAGATACGACAACAAATTTTAAATTTTGTAGTTGTGTACTTGTTCACGTACGTGTGTATGTGTGTGTGTTGTTCGCTGCTTGTTGTTTTGTCTTCTTCCCCAAAAACAGTGTTTGTATATCCGGCGGAAACGTAATGTTTTGGATTTAATATTTTTTTTTACGTGTGTTTTTTTTTTTTTGTTATTTTGACTTTTTCGTACACACATTAAAAATCTCAGCCAAATTTTTTTTTAAGTTTTTCTTCTTTTTCTGTTCATTTAAATAATAAAGAAAGAAAAATAAAACAAAAACAAATCCATAAAGAACAATGACCTGCAAAAAATAAAAACAAAACAAAAAAAAATTTTATTACAAAAACAGAAAATAAAAAAAAAAATAATTTTAATCATAAATATAAATGTATACAAAATAAAATAACTATCAGAAATACAAGTAGTAATAATTAAATATTCTAAACTACCTGTTTGAAGAAACGACAGGTAACAAACAATTATTAAAATGACATAAAATATTATAATATTAAACAAATTTAAAGTAGCGAGTGCCACTTGAAAGGCTTTAAGGAAGGCACATAAAATGGGTGGAGTTGGTCGTTTAATATTGATGTTTGTTTGATGATGGTTGAGTTCGAAGTAGTAGCACATATTAATGATATAATTTCATTTGCTATGGTCAGTTGTTACTAAAGTGGACAACCACCAATCGAACAAATACCACAATCAAGCACATCAACATCAATAACATTTCACTTCAGTTGATTCCATTTTACAATCCACCAACATTATCTATCCATCCATCAAGAGTAAAAATTGTTAGATTGATTATTTGATTTGAAGTTCTTTCATTGTTGTGGTTGTTATGCTAAGAAATTGACTGAGTTGTGCTACTGAAGGCACTACAAATATAAAGAAGTTCTTAAATCGAAAAAAATCGAACTTTTGCGATATCCCAAAACAAACATTTCTTTTTTGCCGCTTAACTCTTTAAAGCCGCATTTTTTTTTTGGCTTTAAAAATCCTATCAAAATAACTTAAGCTTAAATTCAAGTTAATATCAGCGTTGCCAATTAAGCCATTTAGTGGCAAGATTTAACCATTTTTCATCTTGCTTAGTAAAGGAAAACTCAATTTAGCTATAAACTTTAAAATTTTTAGACCAAACTATTTTATAAATGCTACATTAGTTGCTTTGTAACGTTGAACTTTTCTTTATTACTTAACGCAAATGACGGGCGATTCATCGTGAGGTTTGATTTATAATTGGGCTGTTCACGGAAGTCTGATTATCAGGTTATGCGATTATTTAGTTACATTAACAACAACAAAATTAATTTGTTTTTTAAATATGTAATAATCCGGCTTCCGCGAACAACTGAAATGTAAAATAAACCACATAAATGTGGAAGTAAACTTTAAATTTATTTATGGTATTTTTAGGAAGAGTTTTTGAAATTCCAGTTAAACTAGGTTCAGTTAATCTGAAAAGTTTGTATACAAAACTTTGACGGAACGGTTTAGTTTTGTTTCAAATGTTGGTATTTATTGTAATAATAAAAAAATCACATTTCGCTGGAAAAAAAGAGTTGCAGAGTACGCTAAACTAAGTTTAAACTTAATCCACATCTCAAAAACTGTTTGAAAATCATATCATGTAAATGTTGATCATGACAACGTCTGAGGTGGTCCATTCGGAAGGTCCAATTTTGGGCGACTCGTTCGAGCACAGCGACTGTTATCTCGCGAATAACACGAGTCAATCGTATCTGGCTTATTCCTGTAGTGGGACAACAGTTGTTGCAATTGTCAAACTGTTTTGTTGTTTGCACTAACGACTATGTGATTCTGTAAATTGTTCTTAACAACATACACAGAAAAAATTAAAAATTGTCTCTAATCACCAAATTTAAACCAAATTCTTAATATCAAGCAAACAAGTTGTTGATATTGCACCTATTACCAAAATAATTATATTGATTACTAAAAATTGTAAAACTGTGAATTTGTTTTCAATAAATAATATTTTTAATTTTTATTAAAAAAATTATCAAAAAACTTTATCATTTCAAACAATGTGTTAATTTATTTAATCAAGTTGAAATTATTTTATTTTAAACGAAAAAGTCAATTAATATTTTTTGATATTTAATTATTATTTTAATTAAGTCTCTTTTTCAAAACGACTTAAATATTAATTAAATCAAAATTATATTTTTAATTTTCTTTTTAATTAAATTTAAATACTTTTCAAACCTTTTTTTAATTGATAAAAAACTTTTTTTGTGTAGATAAAAATTAATGTCAAGTGGCATCACTGTCAAAAATTGCCAAAATACCAAAAAGCACAAAAGAGAAATACAAGAGAAAAAAAACAAATCAAAATCTTAAAACTAAACCGATTTTATTTATATTTTTTTAAGAAGTTTAGTAAAACATTATAACTGTAAAATAAAATGCAAAATATTCAATGGCCATTTTAAGTTCTTATCCTTCTGTAAAGTTAAGTTTTTTTTCGATATTTAACAATAAATAAACAACACTAAAAAATTTGTCGTTTGCTTAACACAAACAGCTGACTTAACGATAACAAGTGTTGTTTAAAATGTTACATAATGGCAGTTGCTTGTTAAATTTTTTAACAAAGACAACTATTGTTAAGATGTAGGTATTACAGAACCGCACTACTGAAGACCTCAGACTTAACATATCCCCAGAGCAAATAGTCCAAAGGTGTGATATCGTACGCTCTAGGTGGCCAATTTACCGTAGCAAAACGTGAAATTATTTCTCAAAACGGGCATTATTTCGTGCGCTGTATGGCTCGTAGCGCCGTCTTGTTGAAACCAGAGCTCACCGAGACCATGCGCTTGAATTTCAGGAGTTATTAATTAAATTAAAGAGAAAATTAAGTACAAGAACAAACATGCTAATTTATCAATCTATTACACATAGCCGTCTCGAGTACCTTGCAATTATTTATGCATATAAAAATAGTAATGAACTAAAATCATTCCAGTCAGTTTAAAATAAATCTCTTAAATGTGTTTTTAGTTTAACTCTTACACACAGGACTATATCATTGTTTAAGGATTATTGTAAAAATATTTTACCAATAAATGGTTTGCACGAAAAACCACTTTTGTTTTACGTTTATAAATCTATAAACAACATTGGTCATCGTTTACAAGGGAATTTTAGCCACAGACACAATAAGGAATTTTGTCTTGGTTTTTGTTTTAACGACCCCTGAAGATGTCGGCATATACACGTTAGGAAAATTGTAATAAAAATTTTGTTTTAATTACAAGGAAATTCTAGGCCTTATTAGCCTAAAAACAACAAAATCTGCAACATCAATTCACCTGGCCAAACAAAAAAATTTAACATCTGTCCGATTTTAATTTCTGCAAAACCTGTCCTTTCCGTACTTCATAAAATACTTGCTTGTGTCACATCCTATTGCCCAGATTACTCAATTTGATTGAGATGCAGAGGACATTGTGACCAAATTTTCTCTAAAGTGAAAAAATATTTTCGCCAAACAGTAATTATTTCTTTATATTTTTAGATTCAATATTTATTATTTTTCGAATTTATTCTATAAGCTAAATTTCAGTTATGTATTTTATAAAGCTTTTTGAAATAGTTCCATTCCTTAAATTTTTAGGAATGACTTTATACATAACTGAAATTTAGCTCATAGAATAAATTCGAAAAATAGAAAATGTTGAATATAATAAAGTAGCTTAAGAAAAGAAATAATTCCCAGATTCTATTTATATTTTTAACTAATATCGAAAAAAGTAAAATTGTACCAATTATGCCCTGACGTTGAATGGCTATTTCGTATGTCTTTCCAAAATATTTGCTTACAAAAATTTTAAGTCATGTCGTTTTCCCCAATCAAAAATCTCATAACCAAATCCCAGTTTTAGAACTTAAAGTAAAGAACACAATGAATATTACCTGGCAATCATGTGAATGTAAAAAAGGTTCAGAAGTCGACATACACCGTTAACGAATTGTTATCGGTTGAAAATTTAATTTCACTTTACTACAATTGGTAATACAAATGTTTTAAAATTTTAAACTATTTGGGCCCTCATGAGAAACCTCAGACAATCATTATTAACAAAATTTTAAATATTTCAAATATTCTTGGCCCTCACTGCCTCGAAGTCGTTCCTTTCTGCTTAACATAGAAACAATTGTAAACATAAAATGCATATTAAAAATTTTCCCAATAACGGAAGCAAATAATTTTTCAATACGTAAAATAATTGTTCTCCCCCATGACCACAAGCGTGTATTTGCAGCAAATAACAAACGAAAAACAAAAAAAAAAACAATCATTAAAACAACATAAAGATAGAAAGACAGACAGACTTTTGAGTAGATGTACTTTCGTATGTATGATTTTCCAGTAGATGAATATTTTATGATTTTTATGTACTTGCTTTGTTTTGATTATGATTTTGTAAGTTAAATTTTTTTTTTATAATTTTTATTTCTAAGTTTATGTGTGCATAAGCAACGGTCAGACAGTCGGAGACTCTGGTTGGCCGGGATGGGATGGTTGAATTCTTAGTAGAGGTCACTAGGTGGTGGGTGTTTCAGTATAATTGAGAATTATTGTAAATGTTGGGTTTTTTTGTTTTTGTGGCTGTATTGAGCTTTTGATGTTACAAGTTAGTTTTTGTAAGTCGTAGGCAACTGTCAAAACGGATATGGTACAAACAGGTGCTTAAAGACGGAAATAGTCACATTGTTTAAACTAATATTTGTTGGCAGTTGTCTGTCTGTCTGTTTGGTCGATAGTGGGCAATGAGGTGCGTGTCTTTTATATAGCTGTAAATGCTTTTTTTCTGGTGTCTATTTTTAATGTCAATTTTATTTTTAATATTTAATATTATTTTTTATTATTACGGAAAAGTTCTCTGTCGCGCATAGAAATAGTTTTAATTAGTGACTTGTGTTAGAAGAAGACCTGTATTAAAACTGTTTATGGTTTATTATTTCCTGTAATTATTATTGGTAACCCCCTTTAGTAGTGGGAAAATCCCAATTCCAAAAATGGGTTTGAATTTTTTTTCTTTTTTATATGCATGTGTATTGCATAATTTAATGTGCAGTCTACCCAAACGTTTTCCATCCTTTGGACTTAGTATTTAATATTTTATGGTGTTGGTGGGAGTTTTTTTTTTAATAACTTAAAAAAAGACAAAAAAATATTTCTTTTTGACTTTGACAATACTAAACATTTTATGGTCTTCATTTTAACTATTTTGCGGTTTATTTCAACTTCTGCTTGTAATACAGCTTTTCTAAGCGAACCCAAAAACCGTCATGAAACATCTTGATACTTACAGGACCATATATTTCAACTAGAAATATGGTTTAAACAATGGAAGATAAAGGTCCAATGTATTAATATAATGTATTAATATTAATATATTTTTTAAACCGTTTGTAAATTGTTTTTAAAGATATTTTATTAAATGAAAATAACTTCAATAAACTTTAAAAAAAAAAAGTATAACAAATTTTGATTTTTGCTTTCTTGATATTAGAACGTGAATTAAAGCTGATTCAAGTAAAATTTATTGAAATGCAGTTATTATCTAAACTTTTACATTTGGAGGGATTTTTTCAAAATACGTTAAATTTGGGGGTTTTTAAATTTATTTGGGTGGAAGAAAAAAATTACCTGGCAACACTGATCTGAATTTCTTTTGCTTAATATTTTTGCAAAAAACCTCAAACAAATATGCCTTTTAAGAAATAATTTACTTAATTATTTGTAAACAACTTGTTAGTTTCTAATAAATAAAACCACAAACCTTTTAAAGTAGCAAACTTAATTAATTTAACAGTTTTAAATTTTTGCAACAACAAAAATAATTCAAACAATAATTTTCTACAAATTTGGAAAGGTTTTAATATGTTTTACCTCATTATGGGACAATAATTCTTTCTTTGTGGCTTTATAGGAAAATTGTACCAGTTTATTGCATTTGTTTTAAATTATGAGAACTTTTTAAGGAAAAATAATTTAAAAAGCTAACCGTTTAACATAAATGTTAAAGCAACATTCAAATAGCATTGAAAGGTTTTTTTATGAACATTTTCTTTAAACTCGACATTATAATATTTTGGCTTTGAACTGTAGACCGTCCTTAAAAAATAATTATTTTTCCCAATTGGAATAATTTTGGTTAATATCAGAAATCGATTGAAAAATAAATAACGTAGTTTTTGGCCTTATTTGATTAAATTACGAATAAATTATCTTTTATAGGCTAACATTTGTTTGGGTTAAATTCATCGATCGAAACACACTTGCAACAATTTTACATTGAGGTAATAAGTTAGAGAGAGACATAATGAGTTAGAGAGAGAGGCAAAATCCATGTACACAGGGTTATTGTCAATTTTTTCATTTTGCTCTGAATAAACTAATAGAAACTATAACCAGGCCTGCCAAATTTGCCGTTTTTTCGCCTTAAAATTTTTTGACAAACGCTTAAATCACGGTAACTTTGCTTGTTAACGTGTAATTTATTAATTTTGGGCAACTTTGGAGCACTTGTCATAACCTTCACAACAAAATGGAAAGTGTTTTTAAAACTGTATTAACTAATTTTACAAAAATTAAATTTACTAAATGGAATTTTTGAACACAAAGAATTTTTTGAACTTTAATGATAAGTATTTGGGCTAATTGGATAATGAGTTACTATCAAAATCAAAACTCAACAAAAGCGATATTAACAAAATTGTTAATAACTGTATTAATTTTTATATAGAACTTGCAAATCATATATTAAAATATTTTGATTTTGAACAAAACTCTTATAAATCTTTAAATATGCTAACCCTAACAAAATTATGAAAAAGGAAAATAATTCTTTTATAGAAATTCTAAAAGAGTTTCCCAGCTTTATTTTTGAAAAAGAAAAACAAATCTTAGACTGAATGTAGAGAGTTAAAATTTTTGAATTTTTAAGAATATTTATAAGGAATTGAATTAAATTTGCAAATTTTTGGCAAAAAATTTCAGACTTAAAACGTATTCTAATGACGCATTTCCAGTGCTGTCAAAGTTTGTACAAGAAATTATGGTCCTTCCATATTATTCGGTAAATGTGGATGGAATTTGTAGCTAAGTAAATCTTAATAAAACCAAATTTTGATGTTCCCTGGAAAATTAATCCTGGCAAGGAATTCTTTTTTCTAAAGATTACATAAAATTTAATAATGCAAACTGTTTTGATGTTGGTATTTAAATGGATTTAATTAAACTATAAAACTCAAATATGTATCTATAAAATATTTGTTAAAATAAAATGTTGAAAAACATTTTTCTACCAATAAGAACAATATTAACCTAATGTACAAAATTTTTTTTAAATTAACTACAATTTATTTATAAAAATATTCTTTTTCATTAATTTTTATGTTTATATATGGTTTACATGTAAGTTAATGCTGAATTATTCTGTTTTGCTATTTTTTAATTGAAGTGCCGATAATGCCGATTTTTTTTTTAGAATAAATGCCGATTTCTTATCAAAATTAACTGGCACCCCTGACTATAACCAATATATCAGTGAGCACTACTGGTCATCCAACTAGTAAAATGTGTGTCCATTTTGGCATTTTTGCAGCTAAATTTAGCATTGCAAATTTGTATTTAGCTGCAAAATTTACATTTAGCACATGGCATTTTATTTAGCATTTTTAGGGCCATTATTACAACTTACAAATAGTTATTTTTAGGATGCTATCTGACAGATAAATAGTTTTTGGTTATTGCAAGTTAACATTAACCTAAAAAGTGACTGATAAGCTAACATCAGGTTTGTCCTCATGGTAACTTTACAAGTGAACTTTAAGAACTTGAAGATGCCATATTTTCTGCTGAAGATATGGTAACTTCAATGACAGTTTTTTTTTTTTTTTTTTTATTTATTTATTAAGTTTATTTTCAATTTAATTCATAACAATAGGTGGCCTCAGCGCCCAGTGGCATTTTTGAGGCAAGTTGGCAAAGCTAATTTACAATTAATTTTAATATACATACATACATATATCAAAAGAAAAAAAAAGAAAAAAGTGATATATTTAATAAGAAATGAATAAATTTTACCCTAGAAGCTCATCTACATGTTCCAAAATGTGTTTTTTCAGTAATTTTTTAAATATTGAAATTCTATTTGCGTTTTTATCTCTTGTGGCAAATAATTATACTCACGGCTACCCATGAACTCAACACGCTGCTTAGTTGTTTCCAATCTGCATCGGGCTATTCTTAAATTTTGACTATTTCTAGTAATAATTACATTTTGATTTGGTAAAAATTTAATGGTGTGATGTCCAATGTTATTCAAGCAAAAGTTGCATTTTGTAAATACCAAATATTGGCAATATAGTTTGACATATTTCCGTAAACAGTGATGAAGTAGAATATAATATTGGTAAATTATAGACTACCTTTAAAGCTCTATTCTGCATGCGTTGTAACGATTTTAAGTGGTAAGTTTTATTATATCCATACAAAATGGCCAAATAATTAAAATGACTGTGGATTAAAGCATAATATATGACAAGTTTCGAATCTTCATGAAATTTGTTTCTGAATTTGTACAAAATTCCAACGGCTTGCGCGGCTTTTATTCTAAGCGATTGTATGTGTTTGTCCCAAACAAGATTGTTTTGAATATTTATTCCTAAGTACTTAACAGACTTAACTTCCATAATTTCTCTTCCATCAACAATTATCGAAAAATTTATATTATTAGAAGTTGGCATAAATCTTATCAGCTGAGTTTTATTAGCATTCAAGATAAGCTTATTTATTCTAGCAAACTCACATATTAAGGCTGCATCACGCTCCATGTAAGCTTTGACAACAGTTTCATGCTTATAAGGGTAAAATAAGCAAACATCATCTGCATACATAAATATTTTACCACTAAGACCAAGATTATGCAAATCATTAATAAAAATGCTGAATAGTAATGGACCAAGTACACTACCCTGTGGCACTCCATTTTGAACACATCGTGTACTACTTTTGTTAACACCTATTTGAACGAACTGTTGACGATTTGTTAGATAGCTTTTTAATAACAAAATATCTCTTTCCATAACACCATAAAACTTTAATTTTTGTAGCAAAATATCATGATCTATAAGATCAAATGCTTTACTAAAATCGTAAAAAATTCCAGCCACACCACCCTGCCCTTCATCTAAGCCCTTACAGATGAAGTTAATAACATTAATGACTGCTTCTTCCGTTCCACATCCTTTTCTAAACCCATATTGAAAATCACTGAGTAAATTGTCATACATATACAATGACATTTGGTTGTATAAAATTTTTTCAAAGATATTGTTAATTACTGACAATACGGCAACAGGTCTGTACTTATCAACTGCGGATGCATTATTTTCCTTAGAAATTGGAATTATTTTATGAGTTTTTAAAATATTTGGGTATGTTTGGGTAGTTATTGTGTTGTTAAAAACGTTTACTAAAAAATTATTTAAACTTTTAAAATTAAAAAAAATGGACAACAGACAGCGTTTATTTTATTTAAATGAGATAGAAAATATTTTTGAAAGAAATAAAGCACAAGATATAAACTTTTGTTTTCAATTAAAAAATTAAACAAAACTAAGTCGTTGCCACTACGTATTTTAAACAACCAAAAGTAGTCGGTATATACTGTAATGTTGCCACAGTATATAAATTACATTTTTTATTTTATCGGACAGTTGTAATAATGGAAAAATCTTTTTGGTCACTTTATCGTTCAAGATAGCTATTGTTCACGTTAACTATCAGCAACTTTATCATTAGGTTGTAATAATGGCCCTGTTTTTAGCTTTTTTTACTTCAATTTTTTTATAAATTATAATAAATTTTGACTACCCAAAATGAAATTTCGTACGAAAATGGATAATTCTTATGTTAAGAAACGTTAACCTGTCTTGTTAAAAAAAATTGAATATGCAGGAAAATAATAAATGACCTTATCATGTTGATTGTAAATATTATTTGCCCTTTGATATTACGCTATAAAAGTACAAGGAAACTTCACTTTGCACTTGATAAAAATTCAATAGTGTAAATGTTAGAAAAAATTTTTTGCTCTTCAATTTTTCTTAAACGATAAAAATTAAAATGGTCTAAAAAAATGTGTATATCATAGAAAGAAATCATTTAAATTTTACATGTATCAGTGTTTTGCGGGCCCCTAAATTTATAAATTAATCTCAACTACCTGTGCTACCTATTTATTGGAGTATCCAATTATTTGACATTTGATTGTGCTCGAGTAAGGAACTAATAGATTTTTAAATTTAAATTTTGCTCGATTAATCGAATAAGAGTTTTAATATGTTCGAATAGCTCGAATAATTCAAATAATTTTATTCAATGGGAAAAACATACATGTCTATTTGATTTGATAATAAATAATTAAAAATTAAAAACCCCTGCTGCAAAACATACACAGCCGTATTCATAACGAAAATTTGGCATGAAGTTAGCACAAAGTTTATTCATAATACACTTACCAAACTCTGGCTAACGATTTGCTAAACTCTTGTTAACCAGCTGCCAAACGTTTGCCAACTTGTGATAAACAGCCGTTTTATGTTGAATAATTTTGTTTGTTTATTTTAATACACTGTTTTTTTTTAGTTAAGAGTCCTTTTTTAAATATATTTTAATTTAAAAACATTTCAAATTTTTATATGAAGAGGGAAAATAAAAAAAAAATGAAATGAAATGACAAAACCAGCGATGATTAATGCAAAACGTGCTGCATTTTTAAGTATTATAATGTGGCATCATTAATATTCAGAGTTGATTTATTAAAAGTTAGCAGACGGATAAAATTTGTTATTAATAAACTCTGTGCTAACAAGCTGCTAAGCTTAATCGGCATTCTAGTTAGCAGCTCGTTGTACGTAGTGTACAAACTGTGGCTAACTTTTTGTTATGAATACGGCTGACAGTGTTTAAGGCGCTAAAGAGACCGAAACAAGATTAAGGAAATAATATAAAAATACTCTATAATCAAAGTATACACTACTTCGGTTGAACAGACTATAAAATTATCTGATAGCCAAAGTTTAATACATGCATAAAACTTACCAGCAGTCGTTATTCCCGCCTGCTAAATTTAATATGGGAATTCAATATAAATTTCTAAAAATTATCTATTGTATTTTAGACTTTTTTGTCGCGGTATTTTTATGAGAGGTCCATCCTATTTAAACAAATTTATTATTCGTAATCCAATTAAACTTTATTATTTCTGAAAAGTAAGTTAAATTTAAATCAATGGAGATTCTCAGTTATTATTTTTTATATCACCGTATTTATTTCCTGATTTTAAAAGAAGTTCTGGTTAAGATAAGAAGTATGAAGTAAATAAAAAGAACTTTTATATACACTTTTTAAACTGGGTCGTTTTCCAAGTTGGTTCGATTTCAAATTCACTCATATCTATTCGATTTACCGAACTTGGCTGAACATGTTTTCCTTGATTTTAAAGCTCTACTCTATAGGTTTGTGTAATTTGTTTTTTAGCAAATAACTATTTTACTCAAACAATCCATGATTTTGTTTCCAACTACCCATCTAAGGACACTTCGGTTTTTATGACGAATCTAACAACGGTAATAAAGAAATTGAAGGTCGGGTAAAAACAGTTAACCCATAATCTGACAGTGCATGGCTTACACATTTGTAAATGCTTATGCTTTTTTTACAATGTACGCCAAACTCAATATGAAAAAGCGCTATTTTAGTACGAAAATCCTTACGTATGGAATTAGTAGTTAATCATTTATTACATAATTTGTCTCACACACACCCACATCTTAAAAAGGGACTAAAAAATGTTCAGAAGTGCGTGTTATACAATAGATACAGAATATACGAGTAACAACATATTTTTTGGTTGTTAGTTTTTAGTTGGAAATCTAAAAAAAAAAATTTTTATACTAAAAAAGTGGAATTTTCTAAGCAATTAATTTTAATCGATTAATTGACATATATTGTTCGAGTTATTCGTTATTTGAAATTGGCTTTATTAATTATTCCATCAAATAATGGCGAAAAATTTCTTTCAAATGCTTCACTAAAATCTACCCACTTGCATAAATGTCACCATTTATTTCACATTCGTTAAAGAACAAGTCATTAAAATGTATTGAGTTTCGAATAAAATTTCAAACTGGTAATAATTTTTTTTTTTTTTTGCTAAATGTTGAAGAGGTGAAAAGAGTACATTTTGTTAATAAAAAGAGAACAAAATAAAGAAAAGAGCACACATTTCAAACCAACGAAAAACATATAATTTTATTAAAATTGAACAAAAAATATAAATAAGCAAAAAACCATAAAGCGGCCCTACACGTTGCGACTGATCTTACAACTGAGTTGAATAACCCAGTTTATTGTTCGCTGCACTGGCTATAATTTTTTAAGCAACTTTTCGTCAACCTGCAATAAGAAATTTTTTTATAGAGTCCACATGACTTCCGATTTTTTAGCTTTAGTGGCCATAAATGAAGTTTTTTGTTATTTTTATATTATTTATACTCGTATATATCGCTTTTATTATTCTGTAATTCCGATGTTTTTATATTTTAAAATTGTGTATTGGAATTTCTTCCTTTTTTTACACACATTGTTTACTTCACATGATGTTGCTAAAAAAAAACGTCAGAATGAAAATAAAAACAAAAGAAAAAATCGCAATCACACGTGCCAATTTGATAGTCAGTTCAATGAAAATCAAATTTTTTTATTCGTTTTTATTCAATCGATAACCCACCATTGCACAGTGATTCGGCTAGAGCATGCTAGCGGGACAATATTCATGACGTAATTTCCATTAACCACTGATAGCGTCTTGTAAAGACCCCCCCCCCCCCCCCCAGGTAGCGAATTATCACCTCATAAAGGTATCTTATCAGGGGGTCAAAGTAACCCTTTATTTTTATTTGCAAATCAGTTGCATTTTATGCACACTTGTGGTAACATATTTTACAATTTGTAGCAAAGTGAAACGATTTTTTTGTGATGGAATATTCCGTTGAAGGTATGTACTATATTATGACTTATATTTTTTATAAAAAAGATGTATACTTTTGGTGTAATATCAATTTGTAAATGTATAGATAAATCCAGCAAATTTTACATCAATTGTTAACTTTAAAGATTAGCAACTTTTTTAGCCACCTAGTTTTTTCTATATGTAATACCTACAACATTCAGAAACAGATTGATATATATTATAGACCCCGTAAAGGCCCGCATTAAAATTATTTTATTTTTGCCAGAACGAGTCGCACACTGCTTTGTCCCCATATAACGAAGGGACAAAAATAGAAGGAGTTCTCAGATATTTTTTGCAATTCGGTACAGTAGCATAAAATATCTTAGTTAAGAAAAATACGAATTTTTGGAGAAATCGGTCCAAGGGCACGCCTACTTCCCATGTGTCCTGAAAATTAAAAATTTAATTTTAGCTTCAATAATGCCCATTAAGCTACAAAAAGTGGCCATGCTGATAAACATACAACTAGCAACGTGTGTGTAATTTTTCATTTAAATCGGACTAAGGACTCAAGGTCCTGCCATATATCCTTTTTCTTAAAAACTCTATAAAACCTACAAAAATTGTCGGATCATAATAAAATTTGGTACGTAAATTCATATTTGTAAGCTGCATATTTATGCCAAATTTAGGCAGAATCGGATTATTGATATGAAAAATACAAAAAACATAATTTATTGAAAAATGGGTTGAAACGATTAAGTATTACAGTACACATTTTTCAACTTTTTTTCTTTCTTAAAATAGCTTAAGATGACTGGAATATACATAAACAATTGAAATAAGTGAAGAAATAATTTTGTCCCGCTAGCTTGTACTAGTCGAGACACTGTGCGTTGGACAGACACAGCTCTATCGTAACAATTGGTCGTACAACTTGATCGAATTGTACAACAAGTCGTATAACAAATATTGTGATATTACCTAATCTTTTAAATTCAATATCATTTTAAATTTTTGACATAGAAAATTTAAACCACATTTAGGCAATTCACAAAGGGTTCTTTTGTGGTTTATTTATGTCGTTTACGACTATCATAATATCGATTTTTAAAAAACGACTGGTTTTTTTACTACGACGACAACACTAAGGCCGATTGTAACGATATCGAAGCGATGTGACATAAGTGATACACCCAGAGAAAAATTATGTTTAAATATGGTCACCTGCAACAAAACTATTTTTAAAGAAAATGGTAAACATATTATGGTTAAGTTTAACCATAATATGTCGATTTACAGAACACCCCTGAATATTTGCCAATTATTTTACTCTATACGGTACATTTTGGTGTAATCACGGGTGCCTGATTTGGCGATTTATCGTCATTTTGACGATTTTGGGGTTCAAAAATGGCCCATTGACGATTTGACGATTTAAACTCTAAATTTGACGATTTTTCAAATGATGAATTTTGTACTAAGTTACAAAAGT
Organism: Pollenia amentaria; assembly: GCA_943735925.1. NCBI lineage: Eukaryota > Metazoa > Arthropoda > Insecta > Diptera > Polleniidae > Pollenia > Pollenia amentaria. The sequence goes on from OX031006.1 coordinate 192,835,977, forward strand.
TTTAGTATTATTTCTTCTTATTAACAACTTTTTGGATACCTTCGTTTATTTGGTTGCTACAAACTGTCCTGTGTAAGCAGTTCATAATACAAATATAATAGTTTATACTTGGGATTCTGGTAATAGATCCATTTCTAAACGATTTTTTTTTAGCACTGAAACAGAATTTCAGATGAGTAAAATCGGTGTTTGAAATCTCTCAGTTCGTGTGGCACCCAATTTTCGTACTTTTCTATGAATTATTAAAGATCTTATTTGAGTCACGTCTCTTACTCTAGATTCTTAAACTTTTGTAGCAAATTCACAAAGTCTTCTGTTGACAAGCCTCGAGAATTTACTTATATGTACTACCGAAATGTTTTCCGAATAGAGTGCTATTTTGGATTATCGAAAACCTGATTTTTTTTTTTTATATATTTTAAAAACGCTTGCCGCTCTTATTTAAGTTGGTCTGTAAAAGGAGCTAAAAACTACAGTGAATAGGAGTGAGAATAGCGGTTTTTATTTTAACGATTTTTTGACACAAGAAAAACATATGCATAATTTTATTTAATTTAAACTAGCTGGACCCGGTCCACTTTGCAGGCCCTTAGTAAAGATTTTAAATTTTATAAAAGTTTTATTTTTTGCTCTGTGTAATTTCCTCGTAAACGTTATACTCGATGTCTAGTTTCTTCAATTTCTTCTGCGTGTTCTTCTTGGCGTGGATTGCGACCAATATTTGCACGTGGCATTTAATTTCAATTCTATTTTTGAATAAATACAGACATGTACGTGTATATTTTTTAACTAATTAAATAAGAAAGCATATGCACTCGATCGATCTTTAGTTGGTTTTGCTTTGACATTATTTATTTTTTTAAGCTTAATAATATTGGTTTGCACGTATTTAATTGCTTTTGAAAGCATATATATGCAACAACACCTAAAAATCCAATATTTACCCAAAATTTTTTAACAAATTCGCGAAATTTATTGATCGAACGCGAAACTACACAGAAACACGACTTATGGTCCGTAGAATATGTATATAAAGGGCGATTCTAGTAGAGATACTTTTTTCAATAGCCTTTTTTGACAGATCACGTGTGAGTCGTGTCATGCTGTCATGTTATTTTTGTTTGGTATTGTTTGGCATTTCATAATGGAAAGACTTACAACAACGTTTACAAATCGCTCAACTTTATTACGAAAATTCACGTTCTGTGAGGGGAATGTGTTTCGTGCACTTCGCTCAACTTATGGTCAACATAATCGGAGTACTTATTGAAATTAGTTAATTTTTAAAAAAAAAACTTTTAATCGGTTAACCGATCAATAACAAAATTATCCGATTAAACCAAAACCTCGGTTAATTAATAGAGCTATTAACCGATTTAAGTAAAATCCCGATTAAATGAATACCCTAGTATATATATATTTAGAATTAAATATTTTTCTGTACATAAAAACAGCTTTTCTTGCCTTTATTATTTGTAAATCTATGTGTTTGTTGTAATACAGAAATTTATCAAGATAAATTCCTAAATATTTTACCATTTGCTTACATGTTAATATTAGAGTCAGTCTTAATCCCAAATTCTTTTCAGTGCTTTCTTATATTAAAATTGCACTTTGCAACAAGTGGTCGGAAAAAAATAGTCTCGCATTTGTCAATATTTATTTTCATTTTCCAGCCATTGGCATATTTTTCTACTTTTTCAAACAAGTCCTGTAACTTTCTTTTAATTTTCAAAATTTTATCATCAGAGTGAAAAATTATATCATCGTTACAATGTTATTATTTATTTGTTTCAGAAGATCTAAAATATATAAATTGAAATGAATTGGAGCCTTAACTGTTCCTTGTTGCAGGGTATTTGCAATGGTAAATTTTCTTCTACTAATTTGGTTCTTATTTAATATAAGAAAATGTTTGTTAGAAAGCATATTGTATATTAAAATAACCTGCTGAAAAGGCATTCTATATTTTGTAAGTTAATATATTAATCCTGAAATCCATATATTGTCAAAAGCTTTCTCGAAATCTATGAGACAAGCACCTGTACATAAGGATTTATTCCAATTCCAGTTAATATTTATATAACTATATATAGATAATGAGCTGCATGCACAGTGGAATGCTGAAATTTGAACCCAAACTGCCGATCATCGATTAGATTATTATTTTCGCAGAATTTTACTAAATTATTGTATACGCACATTTCGAATAATTTACTAATATTTGGAAGCAGACTTTTTTGTCAAAGATTCTTAAGATTACTAGTATCTTTATTTTTCTTTGGCAAAATTACCATTATGGCTGATTTACATGCATGGGGAAAGTAGGAGTTGCTAAAAATGTTGTTAAATAGTGTGCAGTATTCGAATATTATTTCATTTGGGACATTCTTCAGTATAAAATTAGGGATTATCTATGCTAAAAGAAAGTTTTTCCATAGATTGTTTAATATATACAGGATTGAGTCGCGGGTTATAAAGAACTGTTCTTCTAAGTCAATTGCTTTTCTGGTTGAACTAATTGTAGTAATCGTTGAGTTATTTCTTTCATACTCCTTTTTTTTCTCTAAAAATGTGCGAAAAAGTCTGTCTATTTAATGTTCCATGGTGTATTTACTTCTCCAGGTAGCCTCAAGATTACAACAACAACAACAAAATAAAGACTGACTAAGAAAAAACAAAGTTTCATTTGAATAACTTTTGCCTATAATACACCCAAAGAAAAAATATGTTTAAAAATGGTCACCTCCAACAAAACTATTTTAAAAGAAAAATTTTAAACAAATTATGTTTAATTTAACCATATTATTTTCACCGACAACCATATTATGGTTAAATGGGTCCTCCATCAAGAAGGCGCAACATATTTTTTTTCTGCGTGTAGCATTTCGATGTTAAACGTCCATCAAGATGTATACCGAGATATTGTTCATGCAAATGTTGGGGAATTATTTGGTTATTGATTAATTGAGTCTCTGCGCAAAGTAAATGTTATATGTGGGCATATTTGTTTATTGACCTTTATCTTCCATTCCTTAAACCATATTTACAATTGAAATATATCGTTCTGTAAGTATCGAGATGCTTCATAGCGCTTTTTGTGGGTGGTTAGAAAAGCTGTGTCATCAGAATAAGTTTATGTTTGGGTGTAGTTGTTGGTTGGCATATCTGAAGTTTATATAAAATACCATAGATATCCTAAATTGCTTCCATGTGGAACTCCAGCATTAATCGATTGAGGAGAACTAGGAAATGGGATTTCCTTCCTTAATAATAATTTTTTGACCCAATCTTTTAATTTATTAATTCATTTACAAATATTTCTAGTAATAATCCTAGTGCAGTGAAGCCTAATAGCTCTCCAACAGCTTGTGGGTATGTATGGGAAAGTTTAGCTTCAGTTTATGTATTTAGCCTTCCCACACTTAACAACATTGTAAAAATGTACCCAGTAACAACGTCGCTTACTTTTTCAAATTGAATAGCTTCTTTAATCGATTATTTAGTAGAATTCTTCTATAACTACTTATTTTTTAGATGTATGTAGATTAAAAATAATGCCTTACTTTTTAAAATTCATTGGTTCTTTTAGTAGAGCTGTAGGTAGTATTTTTACTTTTTTCTGATTACTCAACAGATTATTTTGTATGCGAAGTTTTTACTGGGTAGTTAATAAGTTCTTAAACCCTTTTGGATCTCCTTCATGTCCATTCTAATTCAATTAATTTTATTGCCAAAATTTTTAGTATTAATGTTGAAAAATCTCTATTTACGATTCTTATTAGGTCGAATACAACATTCAATTAAAAACATTTTTAATTGAAAGAAATCAATCAGATTTCACAAAACGAGTATGATCAAATTTTGATTTTGCTAACAAAAATCTAAAATCATTCTTCCATTTCCGTAATAATTTTTTTTACTTAAATCTATTATTTCAATATATTTACTTCGCAATTGTAACAAGTGCTTTTATCTTTTTTACTTCAAAGAGAATTTTATATTAAGGGAATTGCTTGAATTAGACTTTTTACTTTAATTAATTGTTTATTTAAGAATTTAGGGCATTTGTTAAATAAACACATTTACACAAAAGTTTTTTTTTTGTTTATTTCCTTAAAAAAGCTGAAAAAAAAATATTTGGGTAGTTCCATAACTAAACGATTTTATTTTATATTTTTAGTGAATTTAAAACCAGATTCACAATGGAATCAACATTTTACTTTGTGTTCGCAATTAAAGCAACGTGTTTTTCACAAACACACAAATTTTCCGTATTTCAAAACATTTTGTTACAATTTTTTATTCTAAACTTATCAAACTTATTATAAACATAACTTACAGTTTCATAGAAATTGCTCCAAAAGTGACAGTAGACTCAATAACATAGAAGATATTTATCATTATAGGAACGAACGTATTTTAATGGATTAGGGATTATATGGACCGGCCTAACAAAGTACTGCAAACTTACATAAAATTAATGTTTTGCGTTATCATTATGTTATTGAGATAAGTGGAACATGCCTTTTATTCACCCCTATCGTGAAAAACAAGTGGAATTTTTGTTCCCATGAAATTTGTATTCCCCTCGAAGGGAAAAATGCTATCGTGAAACTCCCGTGAACAATTTTTCGCGCTATCAGTTCTCAGTGAATTTAAAAAAGAAGAAATATTAAAAAAGATTAAAAACAAATTTTTTTTGTTCAAAAATATACATGTATATTTTAAAGAAAATTTAAAAAAAAAAAAAAAAAATAAAATATATTTTATTGGAGTGATCGTTTGATTGCAACATTAGCTTATTGCGCTTTTATGTAGTAAACAAATTTCTGAAATTCTGCCACCACGTCTTTGAAAAGCTTCATAATTCCTCAGGCAATCGACCTGTTTTTTGCATTTTGTTGAACAATATACATATAAGTTTGTGCCTCTTTTAACGGATCTTGATCTTAAAATTAATTTTGTAAACTTTAGTATTCGAATCATGAGAAGAATTACTTACATAAATGTTTTGTTCCCCAGCAAAAATAACGTGAGAAATTCAAAAGGAAAAGGGAACAAATTACGAGGGAAAAAATGGTTCACGATAAGGGGAATTCTTCCCGCGAACAGTATTTTCAACAAATATTTTCAATCAAATATTTTAAAGCTGAAAAAAGTCAAGGTGAGTTATTTTGTAATAACTCACTATTTACAGTCACATCTGTCACTAGAATCATTTAACGCTCTGCAGCGTTCACAATTTTCGAATAGCGAAACAGCCAATTAATATATGGGGTAACTACGAATTGATCGCAGTCTCGGAGAAGTTTCTTCGTAGCCTCACTAAATGTCCAAGTGCTAGTGACCCCGTGCCTAGCGGATGGGGCCAATTAATACCCAGCTTTACGACTTTTAGCTTCGGAACATGGAATTTTATATTCTGGCTCTCTTATCAAACACAGACTTGTGAAAAGGGCCAGGAGAAACGCCTATTCGAATAGAAGTAGCCAATAGACAATTTCACAAAACCAAGTGTTGACCTTCAGGCATTCTGAACCAAATGCCAGACTATTCATGGCAACACTCTACAACTGATCGCAACAGATGTTGGCGCAGAGATAGATGTAGAAGATAAGGCGAGCAGAACATGAACATAATTGGAAATGTTGCGCCTATTTGTCAGAACAGATTAAGCTCAGAATATTCAATGTCAAACGTTAAATCCGTCTTGTCATATGGATGCACTTTCTTTAATCGTTGTTTCCGACGAATTTTAGGTGTTGTTTGGCCTCGTGCAATAACGAATGTAGAGCTTCTTCGCCAACAAATCAAATGGTTTAAGCTTCTGAAATCCAAAAACGTAAATGGCAGTGGATTGGGCATGTTATACACCGCAGGATAATAGCATTACGAAGCAACCGTTGTGTTAAAATCCGTTTACCCCTGCAGGGAAAAGGTTTGGTACACCACGGACAAATTGGAGACCTTCCACCGAAGCCGAAATGAGATATATCGGGTTAAAATGGAACCAACTTAGATATATAGCCCAAAATCAAGTGAGATGGAAGACAGCTTTTGTTGGCACCCATCGCTCCAGTGGGAATTAAAGGAATAAATATATCGGGTGATTAATGGTGGTTTTTGATTTAAAATGTAAAATAAAACACATACATTTGAAAGTGAACTTGAAATTTTGAAAATTTTGTCATGTATTCGGAACGTCCAATTTTTGGCGACTAGTTCGAACATAGCGACTGGCATCTCGCGAATAGCACGGGTAATGTTCTCTTTCAAAGTGTTGATCGTAGCAGCTTATTCCTGAGGACCTCAGATTTTTTATATCCCCAGAGAAAATAGTCCAAAGGTGTGATATCGCACGGTCTACGTGGCCAATTTACCGTAGCAAAAGTTAAAATTAAGTGCTCACAAAAATGATATCTCAACAAACCAAAGCTCACCGAGACAATGCGCTTGAATTTCAGGAAACACATTGTCCGTTAAAATGGTGCGTTAACGGTTACCATTGACGGTAATATTCTGATTTTCCTCATTTTGGAAGAAATATAAACCAATGATTCCACTAGCCCATACACTACACCATACTGTTGTTTTTAATGGCTGCAATGGTATCTCTTGGTACTCTTCATTTAGCTCATCAGCCCAAATATGGCAATTTTGTTTATTAACGTATCCATTGAGCCAGAAATGTGCTTCATTACTGAATAAAATTTCACGAATCAACGCCGGATTTTCCAGAGCCCATTAACTGAAAAAAAGACGCAGATTAAAGTCGCCTGCCGTTAAATCTTGCACAAGTTGACTTTTGTACGCTTTAAGGCCGTAATCCTTACTTAAAATGCGCCAAGTTGACGAATACGCCAAGCCAAGCTGCTGGGAACGACGACGAATAAATTCGTCACGGTCTTCGCGTACACTTTCAGCTACAGATGCTATATTTACTTCCCTACCTGCTGGATGTGGTCTAACCGATCGAGTATCATCCACTAATGTGAAACTGGGAACCAAATTTGCGTGGGTAATAGTGGTTTCGGTAGGTCGATTATTCGCACCGTACGTTCCTCGAATCGCACGAAAAAAATTTCTCACAGAAAGCGGTTTTGCGTAATACAGCTGAACAATTTGGGGACACTGTTCTGGTGTAAGTTTTTCCATGATGACTTACCAAACTGTACTGAACAAAAATGATAAAGCATTTGATATGAGTCGCGCGTGATCTGTAATAAAGTATACTGAGAATCAAACCTCACGATGAATCATCCTTTATAAATGTTGACATATGTCAATCGACCGAAGCTCCTAAAGACCTCCTTCTGCGGGATTGACCGCCAGCACTTGAAGAGCTCAAATGGAATCTTAAGCAAAATTGGCAGGGATGAGAACGAACCAGTCGATGGCACACTAAAGTTCGCCAAATTAGGCATGTTGCCGGCTCGGCTAGCGGGTACATAGCGTGTCTGTGAGGTTTAATTTTCTCACACCCTTCGCAATATATCAGACTGTATTTTGACAGTAACGCGTCGAATATTCGCTTTCGGTGTTCGTCCATTTCTTGTTTATCTCCATACACCATTTCGTGTAATAATTCGTTCTCCAAATGTTGCTCTCAGTAGGGATTGGCAAATTGAAAAAATATATCGATATATCGTACCGATATTTTTTAAGAGTATCGATATTTATTAAATCAAAATATCGATATATCAATGTATCGATCGTATTAAGCTGAAATTATTACCAAATTTAAAAACTTATTATACTTATGTCAATACATATTTACATACTATGTACAAACATATTGCATGTAATTCCATTCTAACTTTTTATTGTTTCTTTTAATTTCAAATATACTGCCTGTCTCTCGATTTCGAACGAAATCGCTTAACTTTTATTTAAGACAAAAACCATCTTTAAAATTTAGTTTTTAAGGTAAGTTATGCGAACGAAGTTTTCGTTTGAAATCGAGGGACCGGCAGTTAATTCTACAATAAAAAAAATTAAAAAAAAAGTAAAGAATACAAAAAAATTTTTAATCATTCGCCATATGAAATCTAAAAAAAAAAAATTAATTGGGATTACAAAATGCCGGATTATATACTGCCAGTAAACGAAACTTGTGACCCATAATATACAAGTTAACTGCAATATTTTATTTTTAATATATAGGAAAGATGCTCAAATAAAAAAAAAATATTTTTTTATTATTATTATCATTCCAACTTTCATGAGTCTATTGCTGCTAATACGCCATAATAAAGGCGGTTCTTTGCATAATTCTAGGAACCCTTTCCAGAATATTTTTTCCACGCTTATTGTTTGTTGTCATCTCTTAAAAATCGAGACAAAACTGAACTGTGTAATCTATGAAAATGTACAATTGAAAAGCGCCGTTATTTTCTCAATATTAGTTAAAATACATATGATGCAATTCTTAAAAAACGGTTAAAATGTTGAATGTTATTATAACGGGATCTTAAAATATCGAATTCGATAGTCGTAGATAAATATCGATGTATCGATATATGGGAATTTTTAATATCGACGATATATATCGATTATAATTTTTTTAAATATCGATATTTTGATATATCGATATCTATTGCCCATCCCTAGCTCTCAGTAAGTATATTGTATTACTCGCAGGATGGTATCACGTGTGGCACCATCCTGCAGAAACCACATGTATGCAGTACTAATTATTGCCTTTCAATAAAGTCAAGATAACATTAAAAAACAAGTATCTATATTGCTTACCGATTACTGTAACGTTCTGACCATCGTTATTTGTAAAGACATACATTCATATTTTCCAATTATTTCACCGATGTCTGATTAGGGAAGGTGTCCGTAAAGTGAGATTACAATGTTTGTCTTCCGTGACTAATTTGAGATTTTTTGATTTATGAAAAAAAAAATTTCAATTGTTTTGTTATGGAAGTCCTCAAGTACTTCTATTTCAAAACAAATTAACCGTCACGACATTGAACAATTATTTAATTTTACTAAATAAAAAAAAAACGTTTAAAACTTTTTTTTTAAAAAAATAACGAAAATTTCTGCTTGATTTATATGGATTTCATGCATTTCGTTGACAACGTTTAATAAATTTTTTTGTATAATAAATCATTTAAAGGCAACTGATATTTTATGATGAGTAAGTCTAAAATTTGTTCTTTTATAGTTTCGAAAATTTTCAATTTAATAAATTTACAAAATTCTCAACAGCAAAATTGGAGTAAATTTAAAATAATTTAAATATCGTATACATATTTTTTAATGACATAAAGACAAAGACGATGGTTGTTGTTATTGGTCTTGGTAAGATTTTTATACGACGTTGTGGTGACATTCAAAAAATGACCGTAATAGTCTTTAGTTGAATTATTTTTTTCAAGATTTATTTATCAAAAAGCATTGAAAGTTTTTTTTTATTTCTTTCTTACTTACACTGCATGCAAAATGTAATAAAAATTTTACAAACTGAAATCGGAAAATTTGTGTTAATTTTAAAAAAATACAGTACGTGGTCAAAGTTTTGATACAAAGTAGGGAAAATGTTTGGTTTATAATTTAATTTAAGAATGTTTTTAAGGTTTTTTATCCGACAAAGATCAAACTTCCAAATGTCTGGCATTTCCCCACATTTTTATCAATTGGCTTTGCTTTCTTATGAGATATAGATGACATCAGTCTAATCTATAGAACTTGATAGAAACTTGTAGCCCTTGCTCTTCGTATGTCTTGGATTAGTGAGGACAATCAGAGGTTAAATTGTCTACTGTCTGGAACACTCATACTATTGCACCAATTGACATTGCAATAATTATTTTCAGACTTATTTCAAAATTTTTGGGAAGGTACGAGGACGGTTCAAAAGGACCGTGACCTTTTAAATAAAACTGAGGAATTTAGATAAAGAAAATAGTTTAATTTTCAAAGTAGTCTGTCTCCTTTGTCTAATGTTTCTTGAATTTTTTTTTTGTTCCTCCAAAAAAAAAAATTTGTCAGATCTTAAAAATATGTGTTTATTTTTGAAATGATTTCATCGCTGGAGTCAAATGTCTTTCCGCCGAGCCATATCTTTAAGTTTAGAAACAAGAAACAGTCACACGGACTTAATCCGGGGAATTGGCCGAAATGCTTAATGAGCACACGAAATTCTCTTGTTTCCATTTTCTCCTCAAAACGTCTCGGACTTATTGGCCTGCCCTCGTACACGATTCCGAAAAAATTATTGATTTCAGTTACTCGGCGCTAAATACGGAGAATAGGTCGGATGCAACAAAGTTCGTAACATAATTCATTGAATATTTCCGTGGTATGATTGAGCACACGAAATTCACTTGTTTCCATTTTCTCCTGGAATATGGAGGTAGTCTGATATCAATGGTTGATCTCAAAAAAAAAAAAAAAATATATTCAAAAGGGTTCAAAAAATTTCAAATTTGCATAACAGTGCTGTCATTAAATGCTTATCAAATTATACAGCTGTATCTTGTAAACTAGTGGAATTAACAATCCGTGTGATATCCCGCCCAACTCAATGGGCGTGTCAATACAAAGAAAGTAGAATTGAAGTTAAAGCACATTAGAATTAAAAAAGAATTGTTACAACTTGTTGCTGCTTACATTAATTTAATAAAATTTCTAATTCACACGTCCACATACTTTTCCCAACCACAGTGATTCCCTTGCTTATTTTATAATTTTGATATACGAGAGTACATACAACAGTCTTTTCACATGTATTCTATATACAAGTAATTTAAATTATTTTTTCATTATAGTTTTATTGTTGATTGCTACGTTTATTTGTATATATTTATTTTATTTAATATAGTTAGTCGTACTACACACTTATTTTATACTCTGGTATATAAAACGGCCGACCAACCGTTTTTTTTTTCAATTTTATTTTACCGGAAATTCCAATTTAGGTAAATGCGCCGTTTACTCTGATGGTTGTTTTGTGTACGTTTTACACAAATTTGCAAAAGAAACTTTGTTTGTTTTTTTCAGATCATTATTTGTTTCTCTTATTTTTTGGGATCAAGTACAAATGAAGATTTGAAGACAGAAAAAAAACAAAACCCAAAAGCCTAAATGTGACATTCATCTTTAAAATGGCTGGGGGCCCATAAAACTTCCCCAGTCAAAATACAAGTTTAAGAAGTAGTGCTGACTTTTAGACGTAAATAGAAGGGAATTTATAATTCTGCATTAATTTGAATTAAGTTCTTTTTTATTTGAGTTAAAGGAGAGAAATGTGATATAAATTAATAAGAAATAATTTAAGCGAAGAAAGAAACAAAGAAATGTCATAAAAATTGTCATAGTTTTTGGTGTAGAGGGATTGTATTGTGGAAAAGATTTTGGTGATTTGAAGATTTTTTGTTTGAGTATCAAGAATTCAGTTTGTCCACAAATTAAAAGCAGCAGGAGCGAGTATGTTTTAGTTCTTATTAAAAAACGTCTTTTTCAATAGAGGGTGTATTACTTTAAGCTGTAAAACTAATAATTTTGGGCATGTGAACGCTGCGACTAGCTCGTATGTTGCATGTACTAAAAGTTAAATAATCGACCAGTTTTTCTAGAACTTCAGCTGCCGGTTTATGTATCTAATCCAATTACCAAACGATCTTTTTGGAGATATGAGTTCAAGATTATCGTGGGAACCTGTAAGGGCACAACCCCTATACAAACATCCTTCACAGGATTTATAAAAAGCATATGTTACAGCCCTTAAGTGCGTATAAATAAATACTTAAACTTCTTGCTTAGATGATATATAATTTCCAAAACGCTTATAACTCGGTTCAATAGCAATAATCTATTGAAGGATCTGTTAGAAGACCTGACTTCGCCACTTAGTCGAAGCAAAAACATCACATTAATCGAAATCTTTAGGTCATCAAGCTTTGGTTGAGTGTAAACCTTTAGACCAGATCGATCTTATGTCATACGTTATCTTTAAGGCATTTTTTTAATTCCCAGACAAGGCTGAGGTTTTAGTTGTATATATCATCCCAAGTGGAAGGTGCATCCTTAAGGACAACCCTAGGGAGAAATCTTAGACCATATTTATAAATACGCTCGTAAAATATGTCTTTGAAATCGATTATTTGAGCTGCACTATACCATGTTACGCCGTCCAGCTGGAAGTAACGCATTTAGGATGCATCTTAAACAATTAAGGACCCAAAAAGCTGGTAATTATAGCCTTATGCCGCTTGTTCTTGCCGACAGCGTTCTCGTTTTTCATATTTTTATCGATGTAAAGCTTACGGGGTAATAACGTGCACCAAACAGATATATTTTTTATAAATGTTTGGGTAGTGAATTTTTTGTGGCAATTTTTTCTGGAAATGTCCATTGGAATAAAACTGAATGGTGAATTCGCTTCCAATTTTGTGGGTCAAGTGGATGGGCATATCTTAAATTTTGGCATTGAGATAACAAAATTGAGACCTTCTGAAAACGACGCTCAACACAGCAATTATTTTTTTCCAGGCCCTGGATGCGTAGTATCATTTAGGGTACTAAATAGGGTATTCATTTAATCGGACTTTTGCTTTATTCGGTTAATCGCTCGATTAATTAACCGAGGTTTTAATTTAATCGGTTAATAATCGGTTAATTTTGTTATTTATCGGTAAACCGATTAATATAGTTTTTTTATAAATTAATTAATTTCAATAAATTAATATGCATAAATTATTTATTATTTGGAGTTTATTAATTAAAAAAAAAAAAAAAAAAACAACAAACATAACAATTCTTAAACTAAAACGAGTAAAAAAACAAAAAAAAATCATTAATATGTAATACATATTTTTTAATTAATAATAAATAATTTTAATTAAAACTTAAAAAATAGACTGTGAGATCATTTTATTAGTTATTTCAAGAGTTTAAGGAGATCATTTTATATGGTTTAAATGTTTAGGATTTAAATGATTTTTTTCTTTAAGGGGTCTGTACACGGTCAAGCATTTCTCATCAAGCACTATGGTAGTATTAGTGAAAATGTGGTTGTATGTGTGACACCGACGATACTGGATGGAAAATCAAAAAACTTAGATATGACGGCGAATATTACGTCCAGCACACGTAGACGAGTGAATTCGCCGACATGACAAGCATTTTGACCGTGTACATACCCCTTTAGTTTTGTTAAAACTTGACGTGGTAAAAATTCTTTCAATAGAGAATATCTAATTTCTGGTTCCTTTTCCTGGATTTCTCTAAACATATAAAATCTTCCAGTATGCCATTATAGCCCTGTTTTAATTTTTCAAAATTTTTAACAATTGTTTCGGTTAATTCTGCTAAAAGACTGATAAGAGAAGATATGAGAAGAAACAAATAAATTAACCCATACATATAAAAATATAAATAAAGATCGCTGAACATCTTCTTTGTTTGTATGAAAAAATATTTTCTAAACATTCCTTTTGAATATGAGACGAAACAAATAATTAAAAACACAAAAAAATATGTTACAATACTACAAAATATTTAAACTGTTATTACATCGGTTAATCGGTTAATCGACTGAAATTAGCCGGTTTAATCGTTAATCGAAAAAAGCCAATTTTAAATTAACCGATCAGTTAATCGTGTAGTAATTAATCGGTTAACCGTCAAGAATGCCCTAGTACTAAAACAAGCCATTTATAATCAAATAAAACCTTAAGTGAAGGTAATGCATAGTAACATTGACATATTAAGTAAAAACTTTATCACGAATGTTGCAAAATTTGTATCCGATCTCTTGATATTATTTGCCGTTATTAGCTCTAAATCGATAAGAATAGCCATTTCCCTTATCGTTTCCACTATAATGATCGATAAAAGAGAGCCAGTCTAAAATCTGTAAATACTCTCGCAATTTTTTTTTTTTTTTCAATTAAACCATTGATGAAAAATTAAAAATAAGTTTTAAATAAAAATTTAATCAAGCGAATAAAACGTTTACTTATATCAACAACATTCCTGCAGTGAAAATTTTACAAACTTTTTAATTGAAATCAATTTTTATTTTTTTCGGTGTATGTATATTCACAACAACAAACCTCTTTAAAAAATAAAAAATGATGTAGTATATTATGAAAAAGCTAATAATTAACACATGTTGAATGCTCAACAAAAATTTGATTTATTAATTATAAAATTCAGACACACAAATCCCAAGAACATTAACAAACAAGTGGTTTCACATCGTCGTCATCATCTTCTTTTTTCATATTCAGCCAGATCATCGTCATAAACTAAAAATAGTATTTTTATTTAAACATTAAATTTAATTTTTTTCTTTATCTTCTATAAATTAAAAAAAAAAAAATTTAATTTATCTTTGATTTTGTCTTTTATTCTGCAAATTTATATTTTTGACATAAATTTTTTTTTAATTTTTAAGAAAAATGGTTGTAAAAAGCTGCCTAGTGAGAGAGACAGGTTGACCCTTTCAAGAGTGGAATTAAATAATGTTTTTTTTATATTTTTTTTTTTTTTTTTTTTTTTTTGTTTCGGGATACAGCCAAGACTTTGAATCTTAGAAGCGAAGGGTGTAGAATATCTTATTTACTCCAAATGCATTTTTAACCCTTTCTCGAGCATAAATTAAAAATTAAGCCTTTTTTGATGGAGAAAAAAAAATCAAAGGAAAATACAGTCTAATACTTATTTTTATTAAGTTGAATATTTTCCTGGTTTTCCATGAGAAAGAAAGGCATTTTGACTTATTAGTCATAGAATTTAGTTTTATTATAAACAATTGAATCGTTATGACTTATTTAGAAATTGTTTGCGCTTAATTTTATAAATAACACTGATATTAAATGTCTGGAATTTAAATAAACTGACGTAAATAATTTGCAAAATTTTTAATTTAAAAAAAAATTATTAGTCAGATTAGATTAAATATGGTTATTTTGAAAAGTTTTAAAATCATATAATAACAACAAATTTTTTATTAGAGTGGAAAAAGCTTTAAATTTTTAAAAGCTTTTGGATTTTTTTGTTGAGATATTATGCTTAAGGAATCAGGCATAAGTGCATTTTTATATTCACACCACGATAGTGGAGAGGTATAACCCACTCACATTTGGGCATACCGGTCTACTCAGCTGGCTGGCACTCCATGTAAACCTTGTGTGCAACGTACAGGTCGCAATTTTGGAGGTTTTTTTGAAATTTGGTACATATGTTCTAAATGGCATAAGGACCAAGCCTAGGTGAATCGGTTCATAATTTCATATAGCCCCCATACAAGCTTCTGTCCGCAATAGGGTCTTTGTGTCCATAAACCACCCTTCGATGTTGGTACTAATATTTAATTTGGTCGAAACTTATTTTATTGCAATTAAAATCATCTTACCAAATTTTATTGAAATCGGTCCATATTTGACCACAGCTCCCATACAAATACTACTCCTGAAAATAGTTTTCCATGCCATAAATTCCTTATAAATTTTAGTATAGACATACAAATTTGCGACTATGACTCTTACGATGGTTTACTATGTCATGACAAAATGTTGTCGTGGTAGGTCCAACATTAACCATGGGTGCCATATAAATCCACATCATAAAATCTCATATAGATTGGGATATCTAAATAATATTCGGCACGAGGAACTTTTATATTAATCTTAACCTCAATTCAAAATTTTGTTCAGGCGGGTCCATGATTGCCCATGAGTCCCGAATAGGGTACACTTGCAAAAATTGTTTTTATATACCGTGGTCGGGCTTGACCGACTATACTTTTTTACTTGTTAGTTTATTTTTTAATGTTATGTAGAAAATTTTGCATTATTTGGCGAAGGTAGTAGCAGGGCAAAAAGCAAAATATTCACCATAACCTTTAAAATAAACTAAAAGTTGACTGAAATATTATTAAACATAGAAACAAGTTTTTATCAATTAAAAAAATGGTTTAAAAAGTTTTTTTTTCAGTATTTATTTATTGTATCTTCATATAGTAAACATGAAATAACAATAATTAATCAAATCTTATCCTAATATTCACTTTATGTCCTGCCAGTGCTAGACAAAAAAGATTTAGTCATCACGGTTTCTGTTCACATATTTAGGTGTTTATCGCTCTTCTGATTGGGTGAGTGCTGCAGTGTCTCTTCTCCTTAAGCGAGTGTGGCCACCATAATTAAAAATATTTCGAGCTAGTGGATTTGGGTGCAGCTCAGGCATTTTTAAATATTTTACTGCATATTTCGCCATCATAGTTTTAACTAATGTCACATTGAGGTCCTTGTGAACATTTAATTTTTAACATATTAGGGAGAGCGATTACACTGCGGAACAAAATTGAACTTTTTTGTGCGGCCTGGAACTTTGTTACAAATTTTCACTAACTTGAGGTCGCTGATTCCAAATCTAATCTTTATTTTTCTATATCAGCTCCAGTTTTAGAGATATACCGTTATGTCCAAAATTAAGGCACTTTCAGCGCATACAATATATTGAAATAACTTGAAAATGGTGCATCATATTCCCTTAAGAAAAAAACCGAAATTCGCTAACAATATTATCTTTAAGACGTGCTAACATTGTTTTTTTATGGAAATCGCAATTTTTATCAATTCGGTAAGTTGTGAACACAATCAAAAGTTGTGCACCGATTGCAATGAAATAAAGCTCATTTCATTCGAAATATGTTTAACTAAATACTTTTAGACCCAAACTGTGATTTTTGTTGCACATTTATTTGTTATGAATTTTTAAAGAAAAATTTTTTTAAATTGGTTTTTTTTTTTTAAAAAACTTCAATAATATCTCTGAAATCACTGGCCAAATTTAAGTTATTCCAATATATGTTCTGAAAGTGCCTTAATTTTGGATAAAATGGTATATCTCAAAAACTGGAGCTGATAGAGAAAAATGAAGGTTTGATTTGGAATCAGCACCTCAAATTAGTAAAAAAAATTACACAAAGTTCCAGGCCGCAAAATGACTGTTCCGCAGTGTTATGCGAAGAAGTTTATTTCGGTGCCTTTGATTTTTTTCGATATTAGAAGCCGAGGCAGTGCCCCATAACTGAATACCGTAGCAAAAGATTGGCTTTAAGATATAGTTGTAAAGTAGAAGTTTACATCGAGACTAAGAGCAGAGTTTCTTCCTATAAGCCAATTAATTTGAATTGCTTTTAGTTTCATTTGAGTTAATTTTGCTTCTATATGCCATTTCCGCGTTAAACGCCGTTATATATGTATAACGAGGTATTTTACATGCGAATGTTGGGATATTATTTGATTTTTGATTTTAATAGGGTGACATGTTTCCCGACGCAATGTGAATGTTATATGTGCGCATGCGAGTTTAAAAAGTATTTAAATTTAATTAATGTGATAATTGAATCAATTATTTTTTTAGTTGAAAGAAAATTAAAAATATAATTTTGATTTGATTAATATTTAAGTTGTTTTTAAATAAATTTTTAATTAAAATATTAATTAAATACCAAAAAATATTAATTGATATTTTCGTTTAAAATAAAATAATTTAAATTTGTAGAGTTTTTGTTGGGAATTGTCAATATTTAATGAAATAAATTAACACATTGTTTGAAATGGCATAGTTTTTTGAGGATTTTTTAAATTAAAATTAAAACTATCATTTATTGAAAAAAAATATTCACAACTTTAAAATTTTTAGAAATCAATATAATCATTTTGGCAATAGGTGCAAAATCAACAACTTGTTTGCTTGATATTATGAATTTGGTATAAATTTGATGATTAGAGACAATTTTTAATATTTTCTGTGAACATTATTAAATACGAATATGAATTCCTAAAAATCTTGGAATTCTTGGTGTGTTTATAAAATATTTTGTTATTAACAACCTGTTCATCGATTTCGAACGTTAACGTTCGCATAGAAAATTATATTTAAAACAAAATTCTAAAAGTTGTGTTTTAAATGTATATTTCTATACGAACGTTGACGTTCGAAATCGTTAAACAGGCAGTAAGAATTTTTTCCCTGTTTATACCGTTCGACACAGGTGAAAAGGGTAAACGAGTATATTAGTTTGTCCTGCCGTTTGAAATTTTTACAGTATTGCTCTCAGACCTTATAAAGTAAATATATTCTGGGTCCTTCTGAGTAGCGAAGTTGACTCAATGATGTCCGTCTGTCCGTGTGTTGATTGAAATGTAGTTTCACATGACCCCAGATATGTGGGGACTAGGTTGTTATATATGGGCAGTTCGAGCGAAAATTCTACTTTTTGTAACATAACGCCAGGAAGTAATTAAATTTGTTTTTAAAAAAAATTGTATATGTACAATAGGGGTATAACTTTTGAACAATTTTTTAAATTATCGAAAAATACCTATCCATGCCATATAGACCATGAAAATCTATGATGAAAAGTGGGGTCACTTTTTCGCGGGCGTTAAAAAAGTTCCCCCCAAATCACTTTGAAGTTTAGTATTTGGATTTTTCTTGTTTATTAAAAATACAATATCCTTATTGTAAAAACACAAACCATTCATTTATGTTTTTATGCTTTTCCACAAATAAGAGTTATACCACCAATTATACTACATCCAAACAGTTAAAAGTATGTTAAAATAACACGAAAACTCTTTTTTTGAACAAAATGGAACCAACCTCACAATCCCAATTGTTTACTTTTATTTTCATTTGTTTGCAGTTTTTCTCTATCCCATATACTCGTTAACGTTTGGTTTTTTGAGCACTGCTTTTATGAAATTGATTTTGAATCTTTAAAGCAATCACTGGAACAATTTAAACATGCTCGGGAATGCTTTCTTAAACATTGGGTGAGAGAAGACTCTAAAATTCACAAACAACAACGAAGTAACATTTGCGCGGAACGTGGAATCAAACTTGTGCAATTATTTTTCAACATTGCAGAACAACACGCACTTTGAACTTAAAGCTTATTTCCTTCAACAAAGATAATTTTTAGTATCTGAAGTTAATATATAGTACATGACTGTATGTATGGTATTTAAAAAATAAATATTCAAATATTATTATTTTTTGGAAGGTTTGGGGGGGAGGTTTTTTATCCAAATCGATCTCAAAAAACTGTTTTCTTGATATATACATCAGTGGCCACCCCGTCGTGATAGGTATTTTTTTTGGTTATACCCCTAATGTACAATTGACTGTATTTTTTCACTTTCGCCTTAAGTAAATTTAGTCGAATACTGGTAGTCAAAACTAACAAATTCCTTTGATAAATTACCGAGTTTAGAGAAATAATGATTCTTCCCAAAATAATGGTTCTGGCTCAAAATTACAATAATAAGGAGGAACATATTTGGCTCATTTGTTTCTTAAATATAAAATGTATTTATTACAAGTGTTTACCCAGATTTAAGATTTTGTAACGATATGGCACAAAGAAAACAAACTTTTTCGATAAAACTGAGCACAAACATTCTCTACACAGAAAAAATTAAAAATTGTCTAATCACCAAATTCATACCAATTCATAGATTCAAGCAAACAAGTGGTTGATTTTGCACCTATTACCAAAATTATTATATTGATTACTAAAAATTTTAAAATTGTGAATTTTTTTTTTTTTAATTTTAATTAAAAAAATTATCAAAAAACTTTGCCATTTCAAATAAAATGTTAATTGATTTTATTAATTATAGCACAGGTTTTGACAATTCCCAACAACAATTCTACAAGTTTAAATCATTTTATTTTTATTGAAAAAATCAATTAAAATTTTATAATATTTAATTAATATGTTAATAAAAAATTTATTGCAAGACAACTACAAGGTAATTAAATCAAAATTATATTTTTAATTTTCTTTCAACTAACAAAATAATTGATTCAAGTATCACATTAATTAAACTGAAATACTTTTAAAACAATTTTTTAATTGATAAAAAAAACTACTGATAATTGTGTATACCTTTGTATGAGCTTTGTTTGGTTTTAAAAATCCGCTAAATCGACGTATTATTTCACCTAGAGCCCAGACAAATATGCTCCTGGAATAAGAATTTTGTGCGGACATATCATACGAGCTATAGAGCAGTTGGCCTTTCAATACTATGGTGCGGGGTATATAAAATTCTGCGCTGCCGTTAACACTTTTACATGTTTTTAAACCAAATGTGTTTTTTTTTTATTGAACAACCTTATAAAAAAATCTAACCATATTTATAAATTGTTTTCATTTTTGTTTTTTTTTAATTAAAAACATTCTTTATTAACAATTAAAATCGTCACCTTAACATTGTCCCCAAAATAAATATTAAAAACGAAAACAAATAATTTAATACAAAAGAAACAGCAAAAAAAGCCAAACAAAATCCATAAAATTGTAATTTCTACCAAGAATTTTTTTGTTTAAAATTGCACGTACTTGGAATAAAAATAATATATAAAATTAATAAAATGTTAACAATAAATTTTGCCAAAAACCACAGTTGATAAAAGTAAATAATGAAAAATCGTATTGAAATTTAAAAAGAAAAAATTATAAAAGAATTAATTCTCAAACATTTTTATAAGCTAAAAAAAGCTCAAGGAAGTTAGGTAATAAAAATTATGCATTTAAGGATGATGATTTTATAAAGTTCGCCACAATTTTATCCTTAAGGTTGCCTCAAATTGCTTGTTACACAGAAAAAGTAAAAAATTGTCTCTACTCACCCAATTCATACCAAATTCATAGAATCAAGCAAACAATTCGTTGATTTTGCACCTATTGCCAAAATGATTATATTGATTACCAAAATTTGGAAATTGTGAATATTTTTTTTTTTTTTCAATAAATGATATTTTTAATTTTAATAAAAAAAAATGATCAAAAAACTTTTCCGTTTCAAACAATGTGTTAATTAATTTAATTAAAGATAACTTGGGTTTTGACAATACTTCCAGATAAAATTAAAAATTTTCTCAAATTACCAAATTTTTACCAAATTCATAGAATCAAGCAAACAATTCGTTGAATTTGTGCCTATTACCAAAATGATTATATTGATTACTAAAAATTTTAAAATTTCGAATATTAATTAGTATTGTGGCTATTTTATTGAACTGTTAATGGTTTTTAATCCAAATTTCGATATTTTAATTAGGCTTCAGTTCATTGAATTTAATTTTCATTAAATTATTTTAAGGAAGACAGGAATTTTACAATATGAAATTAATTAAAATTTATTGATAATTTTTCATTCTTGACTGAGCTGAGAATTGAACCCAGGCTTTCACGGACAGGTTGCCCTGACTAGTTTCGATTGTAACCACACAATCTCTTCGGAAGGATTTGCCGTTTTACTCACACCGCCATGGAAGACGGATGACGTCAATAGTCAAACATCAATCTTTAAACCAAATGGTATTTTACCTAAATAGATCAAAATTTGCTTTTAATGAATGATTATCTATTTAATTGATTTACGTGTTCTTCCTAACTTCTGTTTTTCGTACTTTTTGTCAAGAATTGTTCTTGAAAACCAAATCGAATATTTTTTTTCAATTTATGATATTTTTAATTCTAATTAAAAAAATGATGAAAAAACTTTGCCATTTGAAACAATGTGTTAATTTATTTAATTAAATATTGACAATTCAGAAAAACAATTCTACAACAATTCTAAGTTTAAATTATTTTATTTTAAACGAAAAAGTCAATTAATATTTTTTGATATTTAACTAATATTTTAATTAAAAATTTATTTCAAAACAACATAAATATTAAATTAATCAAAATTATATTTTTAATTTTTTTTTTCCACTAAAAAAATTATTGATTTAATTATCACATTAATTAAATTTAAATGCTTTTTAAACCATTTTTTTAATTGATAAAAACCTTTTTTCTGTGCCTTAACAATTCGACAAGTTTAAATTATTTTATTTTAAACGCAAAAATCAATTAAGATTATTTGTTATTTAATTAATATTTTAATTAAAAATTTATTTTAAAACAACTAGAATGTTAATATAATCAAAATTATATTTTTAATTATCTTTCAATTACAAGATAACTGATTCAATTATCATATTAATTGAAATACTTTTTAAACAATTTTTTTAATTGATAAAAAACTACTGATAATTTTTTCTGTGTTATTTCCACTTTCCCAGGCAAAACCAGTTCAAATTGTCTACAATTGCTGGCTGGCGTTATACGTTTTATCCAATTAGTTCTTGCTCTATATCGATCAGCGGTAACTGAATAGTTTTAGCCGGTCTCATTTTTAAATAAGTTATGTTCAATAAATCCCACGGCTTGTAAGACGTACCAAATAATGATTTATTGGCGAAAAAGTTCTTATGGACTTTTCTTATTTCTGCCTACAGATATTAAACCAAAAAAGAGCTGTGATACTGAATATAATATTGTGAATATTGCAAATAATAATGTTGTTGCCCATATCTCTAAGGTATAAATCAAATATATCACGCGATTTCCGGAGGAGCCTAACCATAACCAGACCAAGGTCTCTTTTAAATCCCAAAAACTACAAGTTCCCGTGATACCAGATACGACTTTGGCCATAATCTAATCGAAATCCTCTACATTAAGCTCAGCTTGAGGTATTTATTGATAGCTCTTTCAAAACTCCAATGCCAACGGGTAAGTGCTCCCTAAGGCTCATATCCATAACCGATAGGGGGAAACAGAGACCTGCAGCAGGCGTTTATTTATTTTTTTTTTTCATAAACTTAGCCTTAAACGATTTAATTCTCTTCTAGATCTGTCTGCAATTTATAACGCATAACCAGCTTTTATTTTAATAAATACAGAAAAAGAAATAAATCAATTTCAAGTGGTGGTTAAATAATTTGTCAAAGCGCCAGAAAAAAAATTATTTCATTTTATTTTTATTTTAATGCACTATTAAATAAACAAAGAAAACTTAATTAATTCAGTATAGCAAAATATAAATAAATTTAACTACTGATTAAAATATAAAAATTTGGATTAAAAACCACAAACAGTTCAATAAAATACGAAATATTCAATTATTTATAAAACAGTTAATAAATTTTGTTAAAATATGGATATTTTAATGGAAAATATAGAATTGGCAATCGGTAGCGTATATTCTTAAGGCTCAGTTAGGCGAACTTTGCTGTACCGTATCTGTGCTGTATCAATCAGCTGTTCGCTTATTGGTATATGAAAAGCAATGCAAAAGCTTAGACCTCTTTCAGACAAGCAAAGTTTACTTTGCAAAGTCTTGAGTTTATAGAAGAGAAGGGAAAAGAGAGTAGCGGGGGAGTACATACTTTGCTGTACTCACAAAGTCGTTTTGTTTTTCGTTCGTAGTTTATACCTGAAGTTGGCTGCAACTTTATATTTATACACAGCGTTACCAGAATCTTTGGAATGAAAATTGTCATATGGCGGAAGAAATCATATTTGGAAGAGGAAAATCTTAAATTGTTTAAAACAAGAGCAAAATAGTAAGAATTGTTAATTTCTTATAAAAACATACTTCTTATTATTTAAATTGAAATACATAATAACATAATTCGTCAGTATATGAAACTTTATAAAAATACATTTTTTCTTTTCACAAATATTTTTTTATCAATATTCTAACTGCCTATTTCCGATGTGCGAAAGAATTATTTACTTCGTACAAATACATTTAAAACAAAAACAGAGTTTTTAGAATTTGTTTTTGTTTTAAATGTAGTTGTTCGAAAGAAGGAATTCTTTCGCACATTGGAAATATGTCATAATATGCCTTTATTTAATATTTTTTATGTCCAGAAATAATGATGCAATTTTGTGTATTCTAGATATTGGGTACAAAAGTGTGCAGCACCAATACACATCATGCTAATGCAAAACTTCATTGTTTTAAAAATAGACTGTTTAAATAATCGTGTATTTTGTATAAGCAAAATTAAAGTAAAAATCAGAATTTCTAAAAATAAAAAATCAGTATTTGAGAAAAAAATCTTTAAACATATATATGTTTAAAAAAGAATCAAAAATATGATGAAATCATCATTCTGGCAACGCTGTTTATATATTATATTCAAACAAGAGAAAACAAAAATTTGTCAATTTAAACTTTGTGTGTCTGAGCATGAAACAAAGTTTAAAAGAGAAATCAACAGACTTTGTCAAAGTAAACTTCGCCTGTCTAAAAGGGGACTTACCGAAATGTAATGTACTGCAGTTATAATGTTTCATTTTATATAAAATAGAATTTCATACCGTTGTTACGTGACATTTGTAAAACAGTGATGGGTTGGTTCTATGTTAAATTGAATGCGGGTATTTTTGCTCTTTTTTGGTACTTTTTTCAGTAAAACTATGTACTTTCGACAAAACTAATAACAATACAACATATTTCCATATATATAAATTTACATATGTTAAGATGTACAAAATAAACAAATGCATATGCACATACAATGGAAATGAGAAATAAATAAAAGCCTTTAAATGGTTACAAAACATGAATTTGTCTATTCATATTTACAAAACAATACATGTAAATGTGTATGTATATGCCAAAATACATATGTACTTGTTTATTGTAAATCTATAATATAAATATCAGATATTAAATTGTAAATGTTTTTTACATACACTTAATACTATTTTAATACCATTTTAATCACTTGGTACTTTCTTTGCACAGCGGTCACCATTTAAACCTTTTGATTAACCATCACTGTGTGTTTTGTTTTATGTTAACTATTGCTTTCTTGTTTATTTATGTGAAAAAGTTATAACACGTTTTTAGATGTTCTATAAGTGCACTAACGTGCAGTCCGTTACAGTAAGTTACGGGTACATCAACGTTCGCCTAACTCAGCCTTTACTGTTTGCTTACTGTGCAAAGTAGTGGACTTATAATTAAATCCGCAGTTCCAAATGACCGATGCTTAAATATGTTCATGTTTCCAATCTACACTGTTTGTTTATGCATAGCAATAGACATGTGAGAATTTATTTTAATTTAACATTTATCATAACAAATTTTAACGGGCAAACGGATGAGAAACAACTTTTCATCTACACTTTTCCAAATAAATCTTTTCTGTTAAAATTCAAATTATTGTACAAAATACTTTTCTTATTCCACCAAAAATAATAATAATAGTGGTCTTAACCCAATGGAAATTTTACTTTGACGTTGTTCTTTAACAGGTTTTTGCGCTTCGGATTCTTGTAATAGATTTTATTTCACAGTTCGATTCGCGAAAGAAAAATTTCTGGTGTACAATTGTCGTTTTACACGTCTCAAGAGTAGGCAAATAGTTTGCCTATTATTGAATAAATCCCAATTATTTTTAACGAAAGAAAATGGTTTCTTTAGGGTAAAATACCTAAATTTTTGATTATATAAAAAATAGTTCCATTTTCCCTACGCTCCTATTTTAGTATCAAAAAGCCCTACATGTAGGGATTTTTCCTACTTTTAGCAACACTGATTCAGTATTACAAAATGATTGTTAAAAATATTTATTAAATACTAACAATTCAAATTATCAAAAGCATTGTTGTTTTTACAAATTCTGTTGTTGCTGTTCAATTAAAAAATTAATTGTATTGACGAAAATGGTACTCAATCTGAGAATTGATTTGATGTAACTTAGGAAGATTCGAATTAAAAAAATTTCTAAGAAGTTTTTTATCTAGTGCATTTGAGGTATGAAGATCTACGTCTAATGCAAAAAGAACTTGCGGAATTAACAGAACTGACAATTGCGTTCTGATTAAGAGTACTGAGAATAATTTAAAAGCAATAAAAAAAGAAAGAAAGTCATCTGACTTCAATTTGTTGCGTTGGATTATGACTAGAGATTAAACATTAATCTATTATAAGAACCCGTAGCACACAAGTTTGTCAGATGTGGCGATTTATAAACCTATTTGGTGATAAAATTTAGTGTTTGGCGAAATGTCGATTTTTTGGCGAAATTAACAAAAGTTGGCGATTGTTTGGTCGATTTATAAAACGCATTTTACCTTTTATTTCTTACTTTAATGAAAAAGTTTAGTTTTTTCTTTGAATTTCTAAAAAAAAATTTTATAGCAATATAAATGCGATTCTTTTAGATGATAAATTTGATAATATTGGCAGATAATTATATTGAAAACATTAAAAAAATGTTTCTATACAAATTTGGAATAAAGCTTAAGCTTTATTACATTTCATCAATCATCGGATCTCCACCGAAGGACAACTTTATTTTCAATTTATTTTGGAAAATAAATTCTAAAAACTGAATCGTTTGTTTAATTTGGAAAATTTTAAGAATAATAATGTATACTGGGTAGTATGCAAAAATAGTTGAATTAATAGCGAAAGTAAATCACATTTTTAAAAAGTTTGCAAAGATATCAGGTTTTATATAATATTATCAAGCGTATTTTTTAATGTGGCGAACAGAGCGAAAACGATGAAGTGAAGGTGAAAAAATCGGACAACCCTGGTAGCACATATAAATATCAATTGCACAAAGATAATTTGTTTTTTGTGGCCAACAGTGTTTCCAACTTTGCCTTACCAAAAAATTTTAAATAGTTAGCCAAAAAAGGTCATTTACTGTTTTTAAAGTAGCTAAAATGATAACAATAATAAAAAATAAAAATTTTTATTTTCTTATAAAAATTTATAAAACTGCTAAAAGTAAAATAAACATTTTTAACAATTAAAACGCATTAAATTTAAATCACAACTTTGTCAAATGTTGAAAATCGCTATAAATGATCAGTTTTCACCAAAAAAAAAGCAACATGGCAACATCTCTTAGCGTCAAAAAATGTAACAACAATAAATTTTTAGAAATTCGGATATTACCTTAAAGTTGCTCTCACTTCCATGGTCTAATGCTGAAAGTAGAGAGCCAAGTAAACATCGTTTATAGTAATTTGAGAAATAGGTTACATTTAGCAACTGTTATTTCGACGTTATCAATTAGGTAAATATTTTTACCGAAAGAACAATTTTTTTTTTCTTGAGATTTGGAGTGAAAAGTTGGGCAAATGTTGTCATGATTATGATATACCTTCAAAATATTTAAAACTAATAGGTACAAGTAATTTCTATGAGATGAACAATAAATACATCGAATTTATAGACAATTTAATTTTTTAAATGCTAAAAAATATTTAATATTCGGTTATTTTTAAGCTACATATTGATCTCAATTTACAATTTCATTGTAAAAAAACTTTAAATGAATTATTTTTGTTTTGTTATTAAATTTAATGTGTTTTTATTAAAAAAATAAAAAATAAAATAAAACCAAGTTGTGGCAACACTGATTAACACCCAAAACACTTTAATACTCACAGTTTATTGTTGTTGTTTTGTTTAAGCTTTGATATTGTTACAAGTAAAACTTGATTGTTTAAAATGCTTATTCGCTTTAGAGTTTTATTTGTATAATATTTTTAGCTTTCCTAAAGTCTTTGAAAAAAGGTATCCTGATGATCTGGCTTAAGCAACCAGTAAAATGCGCATAGAAACTAGCTTTAAAAAACGCTCACGCTAAAATTGTGTTTACGTTGCGACATTTTCTACGCACATGCATTTCAGTCAGATGCACTTTTTTCTTTTCGAATTCAATTTCTGTTATTTGCATCTTGTGTTTTTATTCCAACAATACAATAGTGGAGATGGTATTATGCATGTGTGCTTATGTTTGTCACACCTTTAAATATTGCTCTTAGACCCACCTTTTAGTATACCGATCTGCTGAAGATATGTTTACACCTTTCACACCGTCCTACCAGAGATGTTATACGTAGGGAAAAATCGCTATTCGTAGGGATTTTCTTCTAAAAGGACAGATATTTTGAAATCACTAAAATAAAGGGACTTTTCAGAAATGCGGCAAAAGTGTGTATACATACTTGGTAATCTTTTTTCGATTTGTAACAAAATAATAATAAGATTGATGAATTTCAAGCTGTTAAATTTCTTTGAGTAATCGCTTGCCCCCCATTTCAACTTTGATTTCAAGGATAATTTGTGAAATCATCTTTTAAAAAAATTTAATTTTCCAGAGCAATAATTAAAAAATTATTTAAGATGGGCATCAAAAACTATTGGAGGTAAATTTGTGAAATCATCTTCTACAAGAATTTAATTTTTCAGAGCAATAATTAAACAATTATTTAAGATGGGCATCAGAAACAATTAGAGTAAGTAACCAAAATGAAAAAATTTTAATGAAAATTTCATTTTCTTCCCTTTATTCGAAATAAGCTGTATTAGATTTATCACTGTCACATGATAATACAAATAGCGAAAGATCTTTTTTACTCCTATTAAATATTTGCCATGCTACACGTAACCACTAGTTTTATTAAAAAATTATTTGCTTTAGCAAAACGTTTGGCTAGACCAAACATCATTTAACGGTTTCAAAATTATCTTTTTACAAATAAAGTTTAGTAAATCAATAGAAATTGTCAAAAATAAAGCTTAAGTTTGATTGATTTACTGGTCACGTTTTTTTTTTTTTTTTTTTTTTTGGATTTTTTCGTCAAATATGTGTTAGGTCTGAACTAGGGATGCCAATCGGGACTGATTTTTGAAAATCCCGGGAATCGGGATTTCGCAATCCCGATCCCGAAATCCCGGGATTTTTCGGGATCAATGTGTTGCCTTAAAGTGCTACTTTTTTTTAATAAACAACACTTTAAATATTCAAAAGGTTTTATATACGTAATATAAGTTTTGAAAAATGAAAACAACAAAACAATTTATTTTATACATATGTTTATAACACTGGCCTGACCCATGATCAAACTGATCAGATTCTGAAAAAAGCTTAAAAAAATATACGTATCTCTTAGTTTTTCTAGATCAATTCATTTCGGTTTTTTGACAGTAATTAAATTTTTAATGTAAATTAAGTTGTGACGACATTTATACACTGCAAAGTGTATCTCGATAGCTAAGTTAAAAGCTGTAAAACTATGTCGACTGCAGTGCAGTTCACCTCTAGGGTGAGGGCGAGATTCATAATCAATCATTTAAGTACGTTTGAAATTTATTTTAAAACAAAATGTTTATACAAATGTTTTTTAAAACAGATTTCAAGTTTAAATAATTTATTTATGAATACGTCAAATAGTGTTTATTTATAAAAAAAAATTATTTTATTAGCGTATGTTTTATTGTACCGGAACGAATATGAGCTATTTCATCAATATTACGACTTAATTGTTATAATTATATCAACTTTTATTCTTTAGTTTCTGAATAAAACTTTAATTGGATCGTTAATAATTTTTATTTTTTGCTTGATATTTAACATTTATTTCTTGATTTCTATATTTTGCATAAAAATAATAATTTTTATTTTGGAATTATGGTTTAAGCCAAAGCTGAACTTGCTAAACGTAATTGTAATAAAGGCTTGAGATGTGAGTCTGCAAATTTCGTTTCTACTTAAAATAATGGGTTTTATTAAGCAAAATATAAAAATCCAGAAATAGTCGTCATATATCAAACAAAAATTTAAAATTTTAAATACTCGCTGTGTTCCAAAAACAAAAATTAAACTCAAAAATAAGAATTATTTGCAATAAAAAATATAACTCAAATATAATTTTTTTGTATATAGTATAAAAATTCAATAAAAACGAACAGTTTTGTACATAAAAATTGATATGTTAAAAATCACGGGACTCATAAAAACAAATCCCTGGATTCGGGATTTATCCGGGATTCGGGATTTCCCGTTTGGCATCCCTAGTCTGAACAAACCTTTAGTCATAAAATTGAATTCCCAATTTGCATTGTCCGCTCTTTTTTACCACACGAATGTAATGTACCTTCCAGTGCACCGAAAATCATTTTAAAAGAAGTATCCTTACACCTGTACGATTGTTAGGAAATCACAGGCCAAAACTCATACGGACAAACAATTAATTTTTCTAGTATCCAAACAAAATCCAAAAGTACAAAATACATACATATTTTTTTTTGTTTAACTTTTTTTAACCAATTAACTAAATGTGCTTTAAAGCGAATATCACTTGTTTTTTGGGATTTTTTATTTTAAGTTTTTTTATTTTTTAGTTTATAAAAAGAACTGATTTATGTTTGTATTTGCATTGATATGTTATCATTTAAAAGTTGAAGTGATTTTTGTAGGGACAATGTTTTGAGCGCTTAGGGAAAAATAGGGATTTTTCTCGGGCTGCGTAGGGACTTTTCAAAAAAGTCTACAACATCTCTGCGTCCTACACGTAACCACTAGTTTTATTAAAAAATATTTTCTTTTGCAAAACGTTTGATAGATCAAACATCATTTAACATTTTCTTAATTACTTTATCCCATTTCTTAATTACTTTATCCAATTATAAAGTTAAGTAAATCAATAAAAATTGTTATCAATAAAGCTAAAGCTTTGATTAAAAAAATCCAAAAAAAAGTGAGTAGTAAACCTTTTTTTGGATTTTTTTCGTCAAATATTTGTAAGGTCCGAACATACCTTTAGAATCACTTTTTAAATCAATCTAACGATGTCCGTGCGTCCGTCCCGCTGGATGGTTGGCTTGCTGTCCATGTAAATCTTGTGCGCAAAGTACAGGTCGCAATATTGGGGAAAGGTTGATGAATTATTGTAAATAGGTTCTAATTGTCACAATGCTATTGAAAATGGTGAAAATCGGTTCATACAAGCTTCTTTGCGCAATAGAGTCTTTCTGCCCATAATTCATCTTATTATGCTGGTATTTAAGTGAAATTTGTTCCAAACTTATTTTGTTGTAATCTAAATTATCCTACCAAATGTTTTTTGAATCGTCCATAGTTGACCATAGCTCCCATATAAATATTACACTCATAAAATTATTACAGTAACTGATTGTGGGTTATTAAATTCGTTTTTCGTTCTGTTAGAATTGAATAGAAATATAGTTATTTTACGAATAACTTTATTTTTTAACATTAATGTTTGTTATTCAAAAATAAATTATATTTTAAATTATATTTTTTAAAGCAACAACTTTGAAATTTTACGGAATATGCTGTTTAATAAAAAAAAAAATTAAAAAACTTATAAAAAAATTAATTTATTTCAAATAAAATTTAAATGATCCGTTGTTTAAATAAATTTTTAGTTGTTTTAAATTAATTTTCTGTGGAATTTAGCTACAAAATATTTTAAGTGTATTCCCTTCCTTATAAATGTTGGTATTGACTTAATTGGTGACAATAACTTTTACGATAGCTACAAAATGTAGTGCTGGTGGGTCCAAAATTAACCATAGGTCTCATATAAGCCGCCTTCCTAAAACCACTGAAAGGCATGAAGATATCTAAAAAATATTTGGCATAAAGAACTATTACATGAATCTTAATCTTATAACATGATATAATTTTGCTCTGGCCATAATTGCCCATGGGCCCCAAAAAGGGTACACTTTCGAAAATTTGTTTATAAATACCGTGGGGTACCAATAGGTCGGGCTTGACCGACTATACCTTCTTACTTGTTTTTATTTTTTCTTCATCTGTTTCTAGTTTGTATAAGAAGCCAAGACAATAATGTAGAACATTTATTTATTTTTAACATCGAATGCAAGATTATTTAAGAACTAAATAGAAGTATATAAAAAAACACAAATTAAAAATAAGCAAAGTAATTAAAAACTTGAAAAAAAATATTGGCACATATTCTCTTTTTCATTTTTATCAAAGTCATTTTTATTTGCTTTTTTCTTAATTTTTGTTCAATGGACAACAAAACATTTACAAATAGTTGTGAAGGACAAGAGAACAGACAGAATCCAAAAAAAAGCACCCGGCTACATAAAAAAACAATATACAATTTTTAAATAAAAAAAAATAACGCAAATTTGTATATTTGTAATTCATAAATTGTTCTTTCTATTCTAATGAAATTTCAGTTCTTTTTTTTCTTAAAACATTCTTTTTGATTTTTTTTTTGTTTATTTTTAAATTGGAACAAATTAATTGCTTGTAGGCTTGTGGAATGGCAAAATTGCCGCATAAAAAATTAAAAGTTTATAAATAGTTTATTAAAAATCAACAACAGCAACAATCAACCATCAACATAAATAACAAAAATACAAACAAACATAGACATTTAAATAAATTAGTGCAAAGTACACGAACAATAACGAATTAATTTGTTTTCTTGTTCTGTGACGTTGCTCTTTTAATCAGCTGGTCTAGATTTGTATGTGAAATTTTTTTGTTAATTAAATAATATACAAAATCATTGAAATAAAATTAAATTTTTTTGTTTACTAATATTGATCATACGTCAAAGTGTTTAAAAAATTTTTTTTTATGATTTATTTGCATCTCTTTGTTCTAAATATTTAAAACCTTTTTCTCGGGAAACAATTTTCTGCGATTATCATAAATGCTTTTCAGGAAATTTTGGGAACTTGGTTATATGAATTTGTATTAATGCCCCTATAACGGCTTACAACTCAACTCTAGATGAGTTGAAATTTTGCGGTTTTGTATAATTTTTTAATTTTTTTTTTCAAATCAGTAACGTTTAGCTTTATTGTCAATATGTGTTGAAAGCAATTGTTCTATGCGTAAAAAAAATAGGTGAGAAGAAATATGTTTTTAAGTGCAATAAACGGGTGCGAAATTTGAATAAAATCTATTCAGAGAAATGGGTTACTTTCATGTTTTTCATTTAATTTTTAAAATGGGTACCCAAAACCCTTGTCCGATTAAATTCTCGTATGAATACATACAGACGTCACTTCCAAATTGGTTGAAATGGATTCAGACGGCCTCTGTAATAATCCGTGGAAATGTTATAATGGGAAAACTTTTTTGTAATAAGCTTCAATAGAAGATTGCGCACACTTTGCCCATAACGCGCATTTTATGCTCAAAGAATGCTTTTAACAAGAAATACAAAGCTCCAGCTGCGTCCATGAGAAGTTATGATTTTTTCCAGCTATAGCCAGCGGACTCAGTTTTGGCGATTTGTCCCCAAAAAGGGGATTTTTTTTGTAATTGGGGATAACAATTTCGTGAGAATCCCCAAGTGTATTTTTTTTTTTTTTTTTGGGGAAAAGCGCTTTTTCGCTTGGGATTTTTGGGATAACATATTATTATAAATGCATTTGTGCAATGGCGAAACCGATTTTGTCAAGATGTGTGGTCAAATTTTAACAGCCAGGCCCCCGATGTCGATCGACAACTTATGCGAGCGACAACAAGTCGCTCATTGTCGTTCTCTTAAGCGGCCCACTAAATATCGACTTGTCGGCCGGTAGGTGCTATGTGTCTAACGTAATTCATTTAGTTATTGTCAAGTTACTGTATTTCCACATCATCAATTCCATAAATAAAACTCGAGTTTGGAATAAAAAATCGACATGACATATAAATTAAGCCAAAAAATCAAGGCGAATTCATTCATGCTTTATAATTGTTGGAAGTCAAAATTTTGTTTATAATCTTTGTTTCTGTCTTGATTTGTTTCGGTTTTTGACATTGTACAATGATTTTACAAAAACAAATTGCTTGTGGTTTTTGTACGAGTTGTACTTGTTGTACTACCGAGATTACCAGGAATGAATTCGCCTTGCAAAAAATAGAACTCTGGCTAGAAAATAGAAAACAAAGGAGAAAACGAAAAAAAAACAAGCAAAGCAGTAAACAAAAAATATATTATAGAATTTTACAAGGCGAATGTTTATTTTTTCAAGTTTTTATTTCATTTTATTTTTTTCAAGGCGAATTCATTACAGGTGATCCTAAAAGCCCTGCTGGTAACTTATTTCTTTAGCTTTATAATTGTTGGATGTCAAAATTTTGTTTATTATCTTTGTTTCTGTTTTGATTTGTTTCGGTTTTTAACATTGTAATGGGTTATTTTTTAAGAGCTATAGGAGAGTTTTAATAAAAAAAAAACACAAAATTCAGAAAAATGCATGAAATCTTTATTTGAATCGATAGTACGGTCCATATAATTTAATGTTTAAAGATTATTTCATGCAAATGTTGACCGTGACTGCGCCTCAAATGGTCCATCCGCTTAGTCCAATTCTGGCATACTCTTTCCAACATTTCGGCCGGTATCTCATGAATAAATGCTTCAATGTTGTCTTCCAATGCGTCAATTGAAGCGGGCATGTGTGTATAGACATATTGAAAACAAAAACAAATTTCAGTTTTTTATTATTGTTTTCAATATAAATATGCGAAAGAAATGTTCTTGTCGACATTGTGGGCCTGGCAGTTAGCTCATAGAATAAATTCGAAAAATACAAAATATTGAATACAATAAAGTAGCTTATGAAAACAAATAATTCCCAGTTTCTATTTTAAAAACATATACAATTTTATAAGTGGTGGTGTTTTAAAAAAATATAACAATAAAAAAAAATATTGAGTGTGTTTGTGTGTAAAGAAAATTTTGTTGAATATTTTAACAAAATGCCTATGTCGACAACTACAACACATGTGACTGATTATGACATTTGTGGTCGCATTATGTTTCTTAGTGGGCCGTTAATTTGTATGAAAACTGTTACGTTATCGGTCGCTTGCATTGTCGATCGACTTGTCGTGCTGAAAAGTTTTAGTGGGCCGCAAATCAACTGTTTGTCGTTGAAAATGCAAGCGAACGATAGCGGTCGGCATCGGGGACCAGGCTGTAAGTGTTTTTTCGTATTAAGCTTTTTCATACCCAGACGCTGGTGGTTCGAAACCTTTTCAAGAGCTTGCTGAAAAAGTTTTAAATATGCTTTTTATACCAACAAGTAACGCTTGTGTTGAACTATTCATTTTTATAATGAATACAACCAAAACTCGCAGCAGAATGCAGTATGAGGTATAAAAAGCTTTTCTTAGGATAAATGCACACTTTAAAAATACTTCAGTTTGATGTAAAAAATTTATTTCATCTTCTCAAATGCACTTATTAGCACAAGCAACATGTACAACAAAATTGCATTGTCGGATGAATCAGAAGTTCTGATTTTGAAATGATAAACATTGAAACATAATTAATTTTTTACGAATTCTTTGCGTTACTTTTTCTTATATACATCGCACTTGTTCAACAATAGCGTATTAAGTCAACATTTTTGTTTTTTTTTTTTACTTATTGGGTA
The DNA here is from genome assembly GCA_943735925.1 of Pollenia amentaria. Classification (NCBI taxonomy): domain Eukaryota; kingdom Metazoa; phylum Arthropoda; class Insecta; order Diptera; family Polleniidae; genus Pollenia; species Pollenia amentaria. Next base: position 192,871,067 of record OX031006.1, read on the forward strand.
AAGTCGGCACGTAATATTCATATCTAACTACTTAAGAAATAACGTGCTATTATGTCTACTTTTTGGTAATATAACGGTTGGTTTAAAAATTATTTTCCCTATGCAGCTAATGTAAAATTAAAAATTGTTTTGCTTCTACTGAAATTTTTTCAAATTTGAGTTATGCCCGTAATTTCTACAAATAGAAATTTAGCTGTGTATAGAAATCTATGGTGGAAATACTGCCAATTTTAAAAGAAAACTTAAGGAAAAAACGTTGGCCAAATAAACGTTGAAATAGGTAAAGATAACTTTAGGTACGATAACGAGACCACATATCTTTTTGTACAAATTACGGGCATTATTACAGTATTGTTGAACAAGTGCGGCATGTCTATGTAGATATTTAGAACTCAAAGTACAAATAAAATTAGATATAAAAATATTACTCAAATGAATATTCATAATTAGATAAAAAAAAAAGTTAGCATATTTTTCATATGACATAATATTATTTTATTTTTTATTATCTGTGGGGTTTGTCGGGGGAAAAAAAATCGTAAATTGGGGATAAGGTATAAAATTAAACTAGGAACCCTGGCTTTAGTGGCATGCCGCAACACTATGCGGAGGAGGCGTTACCGTCATAGTCAAGACTGAGACGAATTGTTGATGAGTACAAAATACGCGAATTTTTCACCATGTCGGTAACATACTTGTCTGACACAGTGATGTATTTTGATGACGATTTAAAAGGGTTAAAATACCTTTGATAGGGCCAAAATTGTTCCCCAGAAATATTCGCGTCTATTGTGGCCAAATACAATCAGTGATGCTGGCTTGTGGTAAAAAACACATAAAAGCTAGTGCAATAAAATAAAACGTCGAAAATAGCGATGGATTATCCATATATTAGAAGAACCAGCAAAAATGTTACTCATTTTTGCGCTTACTTGGAACCCTAGGTAGAGGACGCTCCATCGCGCCCTTGAAGAAAACCTGAACGAGAGCTATTGATGAGGAGCTGCGTCCTGCAAATCACAGTAAAGCGAATAAAATATTGAAATACAGGTGCACGGTTAAGGTCCTATGGTCGAATAAGAGAAAAGAATGACAAAAACGATAATTGACAGTCTACTACAGTGATTTTTGGTATTAGCTTGATATACATACTTAGATAAAAGAGTTTTTATTTAAGACAAAATGGGTTTGCCAATAAAATTATAAATTTTTTTTTAGCAAACAAAACAATGTTGTAAATAAAATTCGTGTTTGAAACATTGAAAAATGTACTGAACTGTTAATAGTAGTTTGTTGAATTTTGAGCTGAAAGGACCAAAATAGATTAGAAACTACCACAGGGCCATCAAACATTCGAAGGTGCCACAAATGGCCCAATTGTGCTACATTTTGCTTCACTGGTCTGCCATAAGACGCACTGTAGGTAATTTGACCCGAAATCTTAACTTAAAATAATTTTTTGCTCTAACAATAATACTGCTTTTGTTAATGACGTTCGATTAAGAATATATCAAAGCAAATAACTGCATATTAGGCTTTTGTAAGAAACAAATATCAGCTGATTAATGGGCAGTAGAAGTTGCTACTTGCAAGCAACGTGCACAGTGCAGCATAAAAAGTTTTATTTTGATATAAATTAAAACGTTTTTTTATTAGTTATTAAACAAAAAGAAGGAAATCGTGCATTATATGGAGAAGAGAAGGGATAGTAGGTAATGAAAAAACCAAAATATTTTGGTGGACGTTATTGCTTTTGCTAAAAAAACGTGTAATGCTAACATAACCTCAAATAAATGACTTTTTCCTTATATACGATATAAACTTCGCATAAGATTTTAATAAGGTTGGCCGTATTCTTAGTATATATATGATGATATTTATATCAAAGTATATTTAATTTTAAACAGAGTTTTTAATTGCAGATATTGTGTCGCGCTCATAGAGAAGAGAAGTTTAGTTGGTGGAATACCCCACAGTGAAAAATAATGTTGGCCGGGGACTGTCGTGTTTTTCATTGATGAATAGTGTTAATAAAAGAGTTCTCAATTTGTGTTTTGTTATTTTTGGTTTCGGTTTTTGATTTATATCATTTTTTTAAGACATCCTCAGCTTAAAATATAATTTCTAATGTTTAAATTTGGAAAAAAAAATGTAAAAGAAAAATACTGATGTTTTTTACATTTTTATTATTATTGAAACTGATTTAAATAATATTTCAAAACAATATTTAACTTCGTTAAAGCAAAATGTATAACATTTTTGTAAACATTTATCGCTAAGTGGCACAAGGTTGCCCGGAAAATTAACTAGTTTTTTTTTTGTCCGCATGGCTTATACGCTATTTTGTAAGCCCCCTTGCATATTTTCATTGTGGCGAATTACAAAAAAATATATACATACGTTAGTTTTCGAGATATTCGGTTTTTTACTATTTTCATATGGTGGCAACCCTAAAATTTCAACTATTACAAAAATCAAGACCCCTCTTTAAAATCAAAAACTCTTAAATTCCAAATTTCAACCACATCGGTCCAAAAGTTTCGCTGTAAATAATTTTGGCCTAAAAAGTAGCTCAAATTACCCAGTGTGCAACGGGCAAAACTCTCGACTAAGTTGGAATTTTACTTTACACAGAAAAAAAGTGTTTTATCAATTAAAAAAAATGGTTAAAAAAGTATTTAAATTTAATTAATGTGGTAATTGAATCAATTATTTTCTTTGTTTGAACGAAAATTTAATTTTGATTTAATTAACATTTTAGTTGTTTTTAAATAAATTTTCAATTAAAATTTTAATTAAATAACAAAAAATCTTAATTGACTTTTTTCGTTTTAAATAAAATAATTTAAACATGTAGAATTGTTGTGGGGAATTGTCAATATTTAATTAAATAAATTAACACATTGTTTGAAATGGCAAAGTTCTTTCATCATTATTTTAATTAAAATTAAAAATATCATTTATTGAAAAAAAATATTCACAATTTTACAATTTTTAGTAATCAATATAATCATTTTGGTAATAGGTGCAAAATCAACAAATTGTTTGCTTGATATTATGAATTTGGTATAAACTGGGTGATTGGAGAAAACTATTAATTTTTTCTGTGTACCGGCCTTTTCCTATTCTCTGGCCAGGAGTTTGATTCATGCATCTATTATTGGAAAACATAAGCGTAATAGAACAAGCTACTTAAAATTCAAAATATGTCAGAAACAATGACCCATATTCAAAGTCAAACACTAAAGTCGAATCTTTTTAAAAACAGCTTTAAAATAAAAACCTGCTTTTAATTATTTGCTACTGTAGTCAAAATTTAATTATGTTTTAAATTTAACCGGGTGCCCACCTCAAATTAGGGATGGGCAAATTGAAAATGTATATCGATATATATCGTATCGATATTTTATAAGAGTATCGATATTTATTAAATTAAAATATTGATATATCGATGTAGCGAACGTATTAAACTGAAATTATTACCAAATTTAAAAACTTAATATATCTATGTAAATACATATTTACATACATATGTACAAACATTTTACATGTAATTCCATTCTATCTGCCTGTTTGTAGAACGCGAGTACAAAAGTGACTCGATTAACTTACATTTAAAACAAAAACAAATTTTGAAACTTTGTTTTTATTTTAAATGTAAGCTAAGCGAGTCACTTTCGCGTTCTACAAACAGGCAGTAACTTTTTATTTTTTCTTTTTATTTCAAATTTACTGAATGCCCCTTGATTTCGAACGAAGCTTTCATTCGATTAACTTCCATTTAAAACAAAAAAAAATTTTAAAATTTATGTTTTAATATAAGTTATGCGAACGAAGTTTTCGTTGGAAATCAAGAGACAGGCAGTTAATTTTACAATAAAATAAAATTCAATAAAAATAAAAAAAAAGTGAATTTATTCCCAAGACCACATTTTTCTAATTCCCCATATGAAATCTAAAAAAAAAAAATTAATTACGAAAAATTTATATGGGATTATTGAATGCCGGATTAAAAATATAATGCCGGTAAACGAAACTTGTGACACATACTATACAGGTAAACTGTGCGATATTTTATTTTTAATATATAAGCGAAGAACATGTTCAAATAAAAAAAGCAAAATATTGCTTTCTTTTTTATTAACATTCCAACTTTTATTAGTCTTTTGCTTCTTTTAATAAGGCGAGTCTTTGCATAATTCTAGGAAGCTTGTCCGGAATATTTTTCCCCGCTTATTATTTTGTTGTCATCTCATAAATAACTATGAATATGTACAATGAAAAAGCGCCTTTTTCTTTCTTAGTCAAAAAAATCTTAAAAAACAACAGTATTGTAAGCAGTTGAAAGGTTAAAATTTTAAATTTTATTATAAAGAATTAGATATTGGGAATTATTTCTTTTTCATAAGCATCTTTATTATATTCAACATTTTTTATTTTTTCGACTTTATTCTATGAGTTAAATTGCAGTTATGTATTTTATAAAGCTTTTTTTTTTTTGTTACATTTTACCTTAGCTGTGATACTATATCACTATCCAGTGTGACACAAAGAATGCTGACGAAGGCCGGAGCGGGCCAGAAAATGCAGTACATTCTGCTGGTGTCTGATAATATACTTCATTGCCTTCCAACGGAAAGCTAAGGTAAAATGTAACAAGAAAATACAATATAATAGTCTGGTAGTGTATAAAGTCATTCCTAAAAAAAAAAAAAAAAAATTTTTTAAGGAATAGAGCTATTACAAAAAAAGCTTTATAAAATACATAACTGAAATTTAACTCATAGAATAAATTCGAAAAAATAAAAATGTTGATTATAAAGAATTCTTAAAAATATCGAATTCGATAGTAGGAAATAAATATCGATGTATCGATATGTGAGTATTTTAATTATCGGCGATATATATCGATTATTATTTTTTTTTTTAATATCGATATTTTGATATATCGATATATATTGCCCATCCCTACCTCAAATATAGAATATTTTTTTAATACAACATACAACAAAATATAAACAAGAGACACCGCTAAACATCTGCCATTGAAAATTTAAACAAAAATAAGTTTATTAAAGGCTAGATTACACTATCTCACAAGCCTTACGTATTCCATAATACTTTGTGAGATGGAAATCTAATGAGTTTTGTTGTGACTTTCAAAAAATCTAATGTAACATTACAGTTTGTAGTCACACTATCACACATGAACATGCTTTTGTTAAAATGCAACCCTGATCCAATAAAAAGTATTAGCGTTTAGAAATTTTTCAAAAAACGATTAAGTCGTATGGGATGTCAAACTTTTTTAGTAATACTTGTGACACATTGCATTCACACTATCACACTTTGTCATATTACTTGAGTTTTTGACATGTATTAATACAAAGTATAATAGTGTAATATAGCCTTAAGAAACGAGTTGTGATTTTGTCAAACCTGTAAGGCGAAAAAAAACTCATCATCAAGGTCGAAAGTATTAAATCTCGTTTTATATATATTGTTTGCTTCTTTCCATGGAAGTCTGCCTCCAAATTAATAATAATTGCAAAATCTCTGCCAATACATATCTCGTAAAATAAAAATCTTTAACTTTTTGCACGAACTTTTTTATTTGGCAATGAACAGCTGATGGTGTTGTTAAATTAGTTAGAAACAGCTTCAGTTAGTTTTATATTCAAAGTCGACTTTAACGTGAAAAGTATACTTTAACTTGCTTATGAGAGACCTAATGCTAGAAACACAACTGGGACGAACGACGAATTTTTGGCCGCGAATATTCGTCGCCAAAAATAAAACATATTGGTGTATATGAATGGTGTATATTGGTGTTGTTAAATTAGTTAGAAACAGCTTCAGCTAGTTTTATATTCAAAGTCGACTTTAACGTGAAAAGTATACTTTAACTTGCTTATGAGAGACCTAATGCTAGAAACACAACTGGGACGAACGACGAATTTTTGGCCGCGAATATTCGTCGCCAAAAATAAAACATATTGGTGTATATGAAAATACACACAATAATAGCGTCCGGCGAAATTCGTCATACACGGCAATTCGTCTTTGCAATAGATTTATTTATATTTCATACGCCGGCGAACGACGAACAAATCAGTACTAGGTGACCATATTTGGTTTTAGTTTAGAAGTATTTTAGTAAATAAAGTTACTTTTTACTTTAATAATTCGCACTTGATCAACAAGAGGGTATTAACTCAAAATTTAAAAATTTTCAGTAGAAACAAAATAATTTTTAATTTAATATTAATGGCATATGAAAAATAATTTTTAAAACAAACGTTTCATAACCAAAGAGTAGACAAAATAACCCGATATTTTTAGAGCGGGTAGAAATGAATATAACATGACGATTTTTTCTACAAAGTGAAAAAATAAAAATTTTGAGTTAATACCCTCTTGTTGATCAAGTGCGAATTGTTTTTTTTTTTTATTGTATAACATTTAAAATATATATACAAAGTATTTTGCTATAAAAATAGTTTTTAGTTGTGTTTTAATTTTTAAGCATTATTTTTTTTAATATGGTCACACTATTTCTTTCTCTCTCTCTTTGCACAAACAGCAATCAACTCTCTCAATTATAAAAGCTGCTTGTTATTCGTCGTAATTGTGCTTCATACGACGAATTTACTCAGCGAATTTTTACTGAAAAATTCTTCGTGTTGGACGAAATTCGTCGTTCGTCCCAGTTGTGTTCCTAGCATAAAGTCGACTCTTAAATAAAGTCGACTTTAGTTCTTTTAAATTAAACTTTATTTTTGTCTATGAATATGGATCAATGCTTTTTTAACCAAATTCACCCACAACCATGCCTATTACTGTAATAAGGGTCAGCAAAAATTTACAAAACATAAATTTACCAGCTTAATTTCCCTGATTTAAATCTTAATTTTATTCCAAAAAAATATAATTAACGCGATTTTAAAAATTTCCCAGAATTATAATTATTTCATTTTTTGTGCTAAAAAATTTTGCTAAATATCTAAAGGTGCTTGAAAAAAATCATTTTATTTTGAAGTGTGTTTTATTAAACAGAAATTATTCTTAGTTTTTGTTTTTGCTGCGTGCGCGTATTTGGAGTGTGGGTTCTGCATAATGTTGGACGGCGTAACTTCTTCAATAAATGGCGTCATATAAATGTGAAGGAGTAGAGAAACAAATGTTGGACGTACGTTAAATAATTTGTGCCAATTTTCAAAATAAATGCAACAAATAATGTAGGTGGAATATGTTAAAAAAACTACAGTGGGACGGGAAAAGGTGTAAGGGAAAAGTACACCATTAACGGGTTAAAGGTTTTTAGAATAAATAGGTAATAACATTTAATATAAATTCATTTTCAATATTTAATTAAGCACTAACGAATTTTCAAGTTCTAGGTGGTAGATGATAAAGTCAGTCTAAAGATTATTTTGGTTTTTATATGACATTTTAAAATAGAACTTATATATGTTGTTTTTCGTTAAATTGCATTTTCCACTTACCGGTTTGCTTTTTAAAAAGCTTTTTTTACCACTGTTTTAGTGCCAAATTCTAAACGCAGTAAATACCATTTCAGACTGCTGGTTTATATTGCTCGTGCCTCCAAAACACTTAAAACAGTCTTCTTTTCGTTTTTTTTTATTTTTAATTTTTTTTTTTTTTTAATTGTTATTTTAAGCATGGACTGCACGTAGTTTTTTTCTTTTTATCAGAATTCAAGTAAAACTGCCAAAAACATATCAAGAGATTTAATTTATTAGTGAATTTGGCGAACATTTTAAACATGAATTTATGATTTTAAGTTTTGTTTAATTTTTTTTTTTTTTTTAATAAAAACCACACAAACTAAATTTCCATATAAATATTGATACAAAAAAAAAACTTTAAATGGAACAATTCAACATGGACTTATGCTAAAAACATGGTTTCATTATTTTGTTAACTTTTTTGTGTGATGTCTTGCAAAAAAGCGCTCGCGCCTGCGCATGATGTACGAGTGAAGTGAATTAAATTTTTTTTATTTATTTTTTTTTTTTGCATATAGAGAGTACAAGTTATTGTTGTTTTTATCTGTTCTTTATTTCGCTTTTCGTTTTTATTTAACGATCGATATACAATGTGCGTTTTTATAGCAGAAAACAACGACAAGTCGCATTAAAAAATCAAACTGAGATTGTTATAAACAAAATATCGAGTGCTTGGAATACTAATTAAAAACAAAGAGAAATGTTGGATGTTGAATAGTCATTGTTGTTGTATCTTCTTAACTTAATGTATTTATAAAAGTTATTTCGCACAGAGCTGCAAAGGTATTGAAATTATTTAAAATATATCAAGCCATAACCGCAAAAAAAGCTTAAGCGACAACATTTTCAGTTTTCGTTTTTTTAATAAAATAATCTCCTAAAATCTCATGGTCACAGAAGGTACCGTTACCATTTTATAGCAAAAACCATTTCAATTTAAGCGCCAATTTTCATACAAAATTTTTATGAAATATTATAAAAAAAACCTTCTCCTGTAAAATTTTGTTTTTGTCGCTTGAGCTTTTTTTGCGGTTATGGCTCGATATTAAAGGCAAATTTTTTAAAAAGGGACTTTTTGCAAAAAAATCTAGGGTACTTTTTCCAAAATCGTACATTTTCCAAAAAGGTACTTTTCCCAAGAAGTGCTTTTTCAAAATGTTAACAACAGGTGACTTTTATACGAACTCGCTTATAAAACGTTACTAACTGACTGACTGATTCATCATTGCACAGCCGAAACGCCTGATTTTGGACCGGAGGTTGGTCTCTTGCCAAATCGATCCCATACGACGGGATTTTTGGACATCTGAATGTTTAGGTGGTAGAAAAGGGTATAAACGCTTAAAATAATCATAGAAATAAAAATTTTAGCACATGCCCAACTACAATTAAAAATTTGGTACTTTTTCGAAATTCAGCTTTAAACGTTCGGTGAAAATTTTATCTATTATTGATACTTTTTGTTTAAAACATTTTTTCCATTCATTGACATATACGTATTAACTTACGGTCTCCCACTTCAATATCGAAACGTCTAATCCTCAATGGGGTGGAAAAAAGTATCAGAAAGCGGAAAGGCGGGGAATTAAAATTCTTATTTTTACTTTTCCCTTCAACATGGGGTTATATTTGAATTTTCTATTATTTTGAACTAAAAAACAAAATAAATGAGAATCTGTAATATGAAAAATTGTGGTACTTTTTTTTAAACCCTATAAACATACAGGTACAGGTAACCCTCGATTTACGCAGTCTGTTGGGACCGATGAAAGCACGTGAAATCACATTCGCGTAAAACAAGTTCAGGACTGGTATAAATTCCGTTTATGGGCCCAGAAATTTAACATATTACGTAAGTCAAGACATGGGATATATACAAAATTTCCTTTTTGGGGCATAAAAACCGTTATAAATCAAGAACTAACATAATTATATTTTTTGTTTATTTTTAAAAATTTAAGGATATTTCTTTATAATGATAGTTTAAAACTTTGTGGTTAAAGGTATTTTTTATAAAATACATAATTGAATTAAAAGAGAATAAGAAAATAATTGAAACATATTCGAATATTTTAAATCAAAAATATAAGAAAAATTATGTCAAACTAAACCAATTGACTTGAAAACCAGTAATATTTTACTCGAGTAACAGCATTCAGTAAATGTTAACTGATTACTGAAAAAAAAATAATCACTTTTTTAGACAATTTTAATAAATAAAAGGTATGTTGTAAACATTATCCGTCAATTTTTAGACTTTTCAGGTAAAATACATTTGTTGGCATTTGTTTTAGTAATAGGTAAAAACTAACTACTCACTGCATTATTTCTGTAATCTGTAAAAATTTCCTGAATACTGTAATTTTTTCAGTAAACAGTAACTGCCGTATTCATAAAAAATAAAATAGATTTCAAAAGTATTTTCAAATGTAAATTTTCATACAAATTTTCCTTAAAATAGATTTCATATCCAATTTAGATTTTTATGAATTCGGTAGTAAAAATTTACTGGTTACTGAAAAAATAGCCATAAATTGTTGAGCGTGTTTTATTAAAATCGCGTAAAAAATCGCGTTATTAAAAAAAGATTACTTTTATTGATTCGTGTTATATCTAAAGCGCGTAAATAAAGTACCGTGTAAATCAAGGGATACCTGTATGTGATAAAAATCGATTTTGAAAACGAAACGATTTAAAACCGATAATACCGTATTCAGTATATTTAAAAATTGATTTCTAATATATTTTCCTTTTACTTTCTGCATAAATTCTTTTAAATTTAATATTATAATTAGTCTCATAGTCGCTCATCTACTTGTAATATATTTATTGGCCATCTGGCTATTTGTATTACTATGAATAAATAAATAAATAAATAATATTTCGATGCCTTACTTTCTCAAACTCGTATCTTAAAAAAATACGGTTTGAACTTTTTCATATAAAACGATTGTTTTTTTTTTTTTTTGTGTTCTATTGCTGCAACAACTTATTATTTCAATACTTTGACTCAATTCTGTAAATATTAATAAATAATGGAAATAATAAGTTTTTGCAGTAATAGAACACAAAAATAGCAATCGTTTGACATGAAAAAGTCAAAACCGTATTTTTTTAAGATACGAGGTTGAGAAAGTAAGGCATCGATTTGTTAATAAAACTTATTTTTAAACAAAAAAATAAAGACTTTATTTCAGAAATAGATTTTAAAATCGCTCGAAATGCATCTCAACTTTTTAAAAACGATCGTCTTGAAATCGATAGATTTTCACCTGATTAACTTTGGAATAAATGTACGTAAATATGTCCACGAAAGAAAGGGAAACGCTAAGGAAGTAGCGGGCTTAATGCTTGTATAATATAAAATTCAAAAGAATATAGACAGGAAAAATGGAGAATGTATTATAAATCAATTTTAAAAGAAACTGAAAACGACACATCGATCAAATCTTTTTCCATTAAATACCTGAAAAATACATTTTAAAAGGGTGCTTTTTCAAGAAAATGCATTAAAAAACCACGTTTTGGAAAATACTCGTTTTTTCAAAGTGCCCTGCCTCAAACAACTCATTTTGAAAAAGGTAAAAAAATAAAAATTAAGTTTTTCAAACGTATGTATGTATTCCCTTTAAAACAAACAAATTTTAAAAAGGATGCCTTTTTATCAGAGTACGGAGAGTGCTCGAATTAAACTCGCTCGCGAGCGAGTCCAATTCGAGCGAGTTTTATTTTCAACATTGAAAAGAATTATTCTTTACTGCTCGCGAGTTTAAAAAATAAAACTCGCGAGCGAGTTTTATTTTTGCGAGTTGAAAAATATTGCTCGCGAAAAGAATTCAAATTTTAAGAGTCAAAAATAAAACTCAACTCGCGAGTCGAGCTAAAAAGAATTGTTCGCGAGTTTTATTTTTGCGTATGAATTTTTTTTAATTAAAAATAGATTTTTCCTGTTTATTTGTTTGTATGTGTGGATAAATGTGTGTATGTATGAATATTTCATTGAAACACAGAACAGCATTAGCAAATGGATCAGAAGTAAAGTGGGAAAAGGTATTTATTGATACAGCAAATATTACGTTGTGACAAGTATAACTAACCATGAAGAAGAAATAGCAAAGGAAAGGATTCGTTTAAAAGAATGCAATCATGTTATACGTTTCGAAAATATAAAAAAGGCAGTTCATTATTTTCCTATGAATCGTAAACACTTCTATGTAAGTCACTAATGAACGCATACATTTTATTACACATCATTCAAAATTTAACATTTATACGTATTGCACATATATTTTAAAACAACTTATCTACCTGTTTATGAGCAGCATTCACTTGTGTGCATTTTTTTTAGTATAAAAATTACTTTTACAACCCTTTTCCACACGTCTTGCCAGCCATTTTACCATAAACATTAATATAATAAGTTTTTCAGACCCATTGCACTGACATTTAAACACTCACTAGGGATCAAACAAACATATCAATGATCACATTTTCTATAAATAGTCGTGATTGTTTACTACCTGCTGATGTTTTCTATAAGAATCAACTAATTTGGTTGTCACAAGACAATTATGTGATGGCTTTTGCTACCCTAAAAAACTCTTAATTCATTTATAACACTGGTCTTCAAAAACAAATGTAAGTCTTTAAATAAAAACATATAAAATATAAAGATTTTGAAGCGGTTAATTTAAATCCGTTTGCAGTTTCAAATTTTCTTATGGGCTTGACTAATATTCCGCCCGAAATAAGGGCCGATTTTTATAAAAACACCAACAAATGATTATTAATAATATTTCCTTTAAGTCAAACGAATAACATTTTTTATATTTTCCACTGTTTCGGACATTTTCAGAAATTAGTGGCGATAAACTTTTTTTTTTAAGCAAAATTAGTACTATTTTTTGTTTTCAAAAATTTGTTAACAAATTTAGAACAATTTTTTTATTATTTATCAGAAAGCCAGATATATTGCGAATAAAATGAGCCATAAACCATGAAAATCGATTGACAAATGTTTATTTTATTCATAATTATTAAAGGCAGCTTTTATGAAAATAATATGTTACCAATCTCAAACACTTTTATTTAAGTCATTTAAGAACGCATACATTTTATTACACATCATTAAACATTTTGCAGGTTTACATATTTTTAAACAAGAAAACATTTATACATACAAACACACATACATTCTTATCAACATGGTTATGCCCAGCATTCATATGTGTGCATATGTTTTTATAACCCCTTCCTACACATTTGCCTGTCCTTCGTTTCTAAAAATTCATATGTATGTATATTTTTACTTCGCACAAGCAAACATTTATTTTTTTAAACGAGTTGCTCGATTTCAACTCGTATGCGCTCGTTTTCTGCTCGCATAAAATTTGTACTTACGAGTTGAAAAATAAAACTCGTAAGCACAAATTTTAAAACGAGTTGTTATCTGCTTACGAGTCGAGCACAAAAATCTTATGACTCGTAAAAAATTTGTGCTCGCGAGTTTAAAAATAAAACTCGCGAGCACAAATTTTAAATTGAGAGAGTTGACTCGAATTGTGCTCGCGAGTAGAATTTTTTCCTACCCTGCTTTTTATATTATACTTATTTTAAATAGAACTTTTTCAAAAGATAAAAATTTGATAAACAGAACTTGAGATGGTTTTTTTTTATAAATTACCTTAAAATTACCATTTGGAAAAATTTTACTTTGAAAATTTATTTAAGATACTTAAAAAAAAATATTTAAATAAAAGAATATTTATTAAAAAATGTCCTCTTTCGTGTGACTTCTGGTGGTTTGTCGTGCAAATAATGCTCTATATTTGTATTGTGCTTATTTCGCGCTTCTTGGGCTTCCTCAGATAGTTTTCCGATAGGAATAAAGCAAGAAAATAAAAAATACCTTCCATGGCATAATATCTTGTGCATCGTAACGACCCGTCTCTACTATCCATCAACTTCGTAAGAACAGTGAACAAAACGTATGCCGCACATGAATTCTGCTAGTGTAGACAGTTGATGTTCATATTTCATTCATGTGCTGCCATCGTTGGCTAAAAATTTGTCTTAGCAACCATGTTCGCCGTGATGTTCACCTAACAATGTAATTTTCTGTCTACAACCGCACAACCAAAAAAAAAAAAAGCGAATGAACACTACCCTATCGGATTTTTATTAGGTGGTTCAACATGTAGGGGACTTTTTGCTAACTAATTTACAACTGACTTCTAAACGAACTTATAAATGGTACAGTTGTGAGTCAATTGTTTTTTGTATAAACTAATAAGTATTAAACTTACTTTTAGCTAACTCGAAAGTTATGCAGAGATAAGTGAGTTGTTTTTGTACAACTAACTTCTTCTCGATAGGTGTTGAACTAGAGTTTGGCTAACTCAAAGCTGATGCAATGGACTTTGTTAAAAATCGATTTGCTTGTTTGTTATAGAAACAAGAACAACACTACAAAAGAAAAAACATGCCTTATTTTCATGTTTTAAAAGAAAAATAAGAAGCAAAAATCCCCATATTCTATTTGTTTAATTTATTTAGTTAAATACATCTAATTTTCAAAGTAAAATTATTATGAATACGATATCGGGTATGCTGCTGGTGTCTTAAAATTGAGAGTTCTTCTGTAAACAAATGAGCAATACAACAAAAGTGAAACAAAACATAATTGTAACGGGTAATTTAATAATAATAATCTTTCTCTGGTCCTCTGGGGTGGTGTTTAGGTTAGACTTGATTTAAAATAGCAAAAATACGTTCATTTTTTTATTTATTTTTTGTCCAGAAACAGACTCAAAATGAGCTAACTTGTGGTTAGTTGAAACTTATGCAGAGTGAGTGTGTGGACAGTCTGTAGAAAAATCAAATTAAACTTTTTAAAGGAAGCGAGATAGATTTTAAGTCAGTGGTGACTCTTTTTTTAATGCACCATTAGTTAGTTTTAAGTTAACTTCATTTCCGACAGGATAATAAAGCTAACATAAATCAGAACTTGAACATCAACACGTATTCGCCACATACAAGAACATGAACAAATTAATACCGTTGCTCTGCCGGCGATATGTTCATGTCTTGTTTAAATTGATATCGCATGAAGACGTAGTTAACGGGCATTGGATACAATTGATATTTTTCCATGTATAATATTCTTGTTGTTTTCACATACTCCTTAAATTTGTCGACATTAACTTTAACGTTTGAATTAATTGCCTCTATTAAATTTCAGCATATTTTTGGGCATGTCGTATAGTATAGTATAGCTGAATCGTTAGTATTACCATCTCTTGTTATTCGTAGACATCAACCGCTCAAAATGCGTGCATGATTTTTTTCACATATATGTAAGCCCGGAGCAAAATTTCATAATTTTGACTTTGATTGAAGATACGATATGCTCTGACAACGTCGAATTATTTATTGCCTCTAAAACATAAGCCAAGAGTGCGCCAAATTTTAATGATGTTGGGATTTTAACCCATATATTAAATAAAATATTATTTTTAATCCAAATTTCCATATTTTAATCAGGCTGTTCATTGAATTTAATTTTCATTAAATTGTCTTTATGAAGAAGAAATTCATTCAAAGCCAATTTCGATCTACCAAAGTTAAAATACCATTTGGTTTAAAGATGGATGTTTGACTATTGACTGCCATCCGTCGTCAATGGCGGTGAGTGTTAAATGGCAAACCCCTCTGATGAGACTTTGTGGTAACAATCGAAACATGTCAGGGCAACCTTTCCGCGAAAACCTGGGCTCAATTCCCAGCTCAGTCAAGAATGAAAAATTATCAATAAATTTTATTTCATCTTATGTTGTAAATTCCTTTCTTCATAAAAATAATTTAATGAAAATTAAATTCAATGAACTTAAATGGCAAACCCCTCTGATGAGACTTTGTGGTAACAATCGAAACATGTCATGCCTGATTAAAATATCGAAATTTAGATTAAAACCCATTAACAGTTCAATAAAATAACCACAATACTAATTATTATCAAGTATTATTTATAGCCAATCCCACGATGTCACACGTTAACGTTCGCATAGAAAATTACATTTAAAACCAAAACAATTTTTAGAATTTGTTTTTGTTTTCAATTCTATTCAAGTATATTAATATTTATACACCCATTTTTGTTTAAACCGGGAAAAAACCATTGCGAATGTGTGCGTGGTTTAAGCACGTACGTATTCGTCAAATCATGAAATTTGGCCAAAATATAAACATGAATTTCCGCTTTTTATACCCATCACCACTAGTGGTGAATACAGGTATACTAAGTTTAATTTTCCGGGTGAAACTTTTCTAAAATTCAACTAAGACCGTGTTTCTGTGCCTATTCGCCAAACATTTTTATACCCCACCAATGTGGTAAATGAGGGTATACTAAGTTTGTCATTCCATGTGGAACTTTTTTAATATAACATAAGACCCCATAAAAGACATATATTTTGCGTCCTTGAGCAATTCTAAGTCGATTTAGCCATGTCCGTCTGTTGAAATCAAGCTCACTTTCGAGCGACTAAAATTCTTTCTAATTCAAATCCTTTCTAATTTTTCTAAGCAGTTTCGGATTGAAATCCAGAACGATCGGTTCAGTAGGGCAAGAATTATGAATCCCAATGTGGAACAAGCTCCCAAAATAATTTATAGTTTTGTTACAAAAACTAATATAAATGGTGGGGCAGAATGCACGGATGACGCAGTTATTAAAATGTATTACAGATTTACAAAATTCTTAGCTTTAAAATGCAATCAATGAGAACATTCCTTTCCTCTTCTGCCCCTCCAACTTTTGAAATTCTTTATTATTATTGTTATTATTTCTATAAACTTGTAATAACCATTTGAACGTTTATTACGACTAGTAAATTGTAAAAGTTGTAAATATTTCTTTAGTTTTATTGCGTTTTTTTTTTTTTTTTTTTTTTTTTTTTTGCTTTTGCACATAAATTCACATGAATGCGGCATTTGAAACATGTGCAACGCATCTATCTACAAACAAACAGAACATGATTTGCAAATAAAAGCATTAAAAATTTATAATAATTTTGTATTTTAAATGAAAATGAAAAATATTTTCTTTTTCATTTTTTTTATTATTATTTAGAAAGAAGAAAAATAACACCAAACAAAAGTCCAACCAGCAGAGAAGATATATAAAAACATAAGAAATAATTATAATACAATAAAAAGAAAAAAGAAATCACATTCCATTTTTATATGGCAACGAGATTCCAAAGGGGAACATGTTGTTATGCAGTTGTTGTGGGTGTTTATATTAATAAAACTCGAAAGGGAAGCATGCCCAGCGAAAGAAAATGCAATTGTTCAAGAAATTGGGACCACTTAAAATTTTCATATCCCAGAAGGGCTTTCTTACTTATAATGGATAAGGTTGGTATGACTTTTTCAACTGGCGGCCATTTTGTCAGCGGTCAAGTGATTTATGCTTAGTTTGGCTTGGCATTTCAACATGAATAGACTGACGCCCTAATAACGCTTCTAAATTGTGCAAATTAAATTTAAAAATCATAGTTCTGTTCGAAATATCTATCGCGCACTACTTCCATTTTACGGTCAACATAATCGTACATCAGAGCAATTAATTCGATTAACTATGGAACGTTTTCGCACCGTATTTACTCTAAATGGTAATACGCATCCACAGACACGTCGTACAGTGCGTACAGAAGAAGTCATTGCTGCTGTAGAGCATAACGTAGAGGAAGACTCGAATCAGTCTATCCGCACCCAGAGAAAAAATATGTTTAAATATGGTCACCTTCAACGAAAAATATTTTTAAATAAAATTGTAAACATACTATGGTTATTTTAACCATATTATTGTCATCGACAACCATATTATGGTTAAACTAGTCCTCCATCAAGAAGGCACAACCAAATTATGGTTGCCTCCGAACATGTTTTGGTCAGTAATAACAAAAAATATGTTTAACATTTATAATAAGTAGCCTGGTTGATTTTCAACCATAGAATGTTGCTCTTGGAAAAGGGGAAAATACTATTGTTAATTTAAAAACAAATTATTGTCATATTTAACCATAACATGTTTTGAGGCAACCATAATATGGATGTGGCTTCTTGATGGAGGACTAATTTAACAATAATATGGTTGTCGGTGACAAGAATATTGTTAAATTAAACATAATATGTTTAAAATTTTCTTTAAAAATAGTTTTGTTGGAGGTGACCATATTCAAACATATTTTTTCTCTGCGTGCGCCCTTGTGCACAGGAATTGGATATGTGTCCATCCACTTTATGGATGATTTTGCGGAAAGATCTTGGTTTGCGTGTTTAGATAACTCAACTCGTGCAACAATTGAAGCCACACGAACACCTAGCAAGGCGTAGATTCGGTGAATGGGCCCAAACCAAGATTACCGTTGATCCCGATTTTCATAAGCGAATTTTGTTTAGCGATGAAGCTCACTTATGTTTGAATGTATACGCCAATAAACAAATCTGCCGTATTGGGAGTGATTATAATCCTCAAGTGTTTGTATGCGCAAGTCTGTTGCGCAACTCTTGATTTGTTGATGTGAGGGGTAACGTCGCGGTAAGGGGGAACAATTGAGTACAGACTTTGTTGTACTCGGCAAGTTACTTGCGCAACTAACTTGCCGAGCCTGAAAGGGGACTTATAAAAATGCAATAATTGCCGCTTTAAGAGTTATAAAAGTATTGAGTACTTGGGTACTTGATACTCAAAAACAATTATTTAATAACAAAGTAGCCATATTGTAATTATTGAAGCAATATGATTTTATACCACAGTTGTTTTTTCAGAAGTCAGTTAGATTATATTTGAATTTATATACAAAGGAAAAATTCCCTACATTTTTACGAAAATAAAAGATCTGTCTTTTTTCCCCTACAGTCTGATTTTTGGAGAAAAATCCCTACAAGTAGGGAATTTTCCCTACATCTGACATCACTGAGGTTAAGGCTACAAGACCAATTATCTTAACATAAATTCCAAATTAAATTCTTTTTCTAATGGATTCTTCCCCTTTTCTTGTGATAAACATAATTTGAGTATATTTTGTTCATATTTTACTCCATCATCATATAGTAATTTATATATTTTTTTTTAGTTCTGCAAGAGTTGAAATTGATCGACAGCTGACTTTTAATGTCAAAACTGTCAAAATTGTTTTCTTGTTAAAACTGTACAGCAACACTGTTTTGTTTACATTTAATAAAAATTTAATTTTTTTAAAACTTGTGCAACCGTTAAATGTGAATAAAATTTTATTACAAATTCAAGTTTTTAAAAGAGCGAATCTTGATTTAAGGGCTCCTTAAAATTTTATTCAATTGGGAGCAAAAAAGGAGACAATTAAATCGTTTATATTTTGTGTACACCCGAGGAGCCCTATTTTAAGCCTACATACCTATCACTTGCGAAAATCATAGCCGGGTATAGACATTTCGGCCATATATTAAAGTTGCTTAACATTATTTTCGTTTAACTTGATATTTTTCGTTTTGAAAAATCCACATTTTGCTTGTTCATAAATTTTTCCATTTAAAAATTGTTTATTTCAGAAAAAAATGTTTGCTAATGAATAACACAAACAGCGTTGTATTGGGATATTTACAGTTAATAAGTACTAAAATAAAAAAAGTTTAAAATTTTGCCCATAGAATTCTAATAAAACTTTACTCTCATATTCATAAAAAATATTTTTGATGAATAAAAGGTTTATTAAACAAATTTTCATAGAAAATTCGTTTATAAAGCTGCTATAAACCTAAAATATTTTTTATGAATATGGGGGTTAATTTATTTCAGTCAAATAACTTTTTTTAAAGAATTATAAAAAAAAAATATTTTTAAATAAGACCGTTAAAAGTTTGTGGTAAATTAAACAATTAAAAATTTCAAACCAATCGGTAATAAAATGTCCAAAAACTGATACTTATCATTTCAAAAGACAAATTTGCTTCGAAGTAATGAAATATTTTACAACGGTTAACGCTGCGTCTACACGTAGCGCTATTTTTTGCTAAGCACAAGCAAATACGTCAGCAGAACATTGCTTTTCCATTAATTTGCAATTTTCACTGTGAGACGTTGTATAAAGTAGCACAGAAAAACTAAATCTCAAATAAATGACAACTGATTTGACAACAAATTGCTGGTCAATGGATTTTAGAAATCTTTTATCTCATTATAAAATTTTATTAAAAATTTGCAGAAAACTTTATTAAAAAAATGAATATTTTTATTTTTGGATTGGATTTTTTATATTTTTTTTATTATTTAAAAATAGTTTGTAGTCTGAGATTGTATAATATGATTCGTTACTGTTTTAAGTGTTGACCTAAAAATATATATAAGAATATTTTTAAATACCTATTTTATATTTAAATATTTGAAATTATTTCAAATTTTTTTATTAGTAAAACCGCACTCAACCCTTTATTCCATAGATTTTAAAAAATTTTCATTCAAACTATTTTTTCAATTTATTTTTTTCTTTTAAACTAAACGATCAAAAATTTCTAAAATAGACTTGTTTTAAATCGTAATATTAAAACATTTCTGTGCCTTTTTAGTTCTTTCACTTTTAGACAAATTGACTCCACTCGTACTCATTTATTTACACAATCAATCGTTTCGATTTTTTCTTAACACATTCTGTTGAGTTTTTTCTGTATTTACTATGAGAACATTGCAACTTCCACTAAATTCGTAATAGAATTTCTTTTAATTCCATTTATTAAATATAAAAAAGCAAACAAAATAACAAAACAAGGCGCACTTTAAACAAATAGTTTCGGTCTTTATAGAGAATATACTCATAACGTTAAATAGCGTCCGTCGTAACCCGTAGTGTTGATCAACTGTTTTCACGTACACACAACAAAATAAATGTAAAATGAAAATACAATTCGCGCATACCACTACACCACAAAACCTCCCCTTTTGATTACAAAAAAAAAACTCATACACAAAAATGCAAATTCGATTTCACACAAGACTCTCGTTAAATACCGTTCACATAAAAACGATCGAGTAAACGAACCGACGACCGATCAATCGAGCAACAACATAAAAAATTGCGAGCAAATTCATTACAAACAATAACAACAATAATATCAAATAAGAAAGTCGAGTCAAGCCCGACTGTTTGATACCCTACACACACTGAAAGACAATTTATCGAGAGTGTACCCTACTTGCGACCCTTGACAATCATCGACCCGGGAAATCAGAATTATGTGATAAGGTTAGGATTCATATAAGAGTTTTTTTTTATAGAATTTTATCTATGTATACATCTAAATAATATTTAATCGACTCAAAGCGGTTTGAGGGCGGGGGCTTATATCTGTGGTTTTCACGAATAATCGCGTAAGTCGGTTTTTACCGAAATTGAGATAATGATGTCAAAGTGTTACATTTTGCATTAGGTTTTTATAAGTATTAAGCTTTTTAGAATATAATGTAGTAATATTAATTTTTTCTGCTAAAAACAACTTAAGTTAACTGTTTAATAAAATATTTTGCTATTATAACGATTTATGTCGACATACATCGCCAAAAATTGTAAAATTGCTGAATATGTTTCCAAATAAAAAGCATATGTGATGTTATGTTGTTATTCGTGCAAATAATATGAAAGTATTTTTTGAAAATTTTTCTATTAATAACAACTTAAGTCGTAAAAATAAAAACGTAAGTCGTCATGTGTGATTAAAATGATAACATTTATTTTCACAAAAAAGAACTTATGTGGAGATATGATGTTATATTGCACACACTTAATGAGTCAATCAAACATATGCATTTTTAATCCTTTTACAGATTGTGATCCTGTGAGGATTTTTTCATGAAAACTATGTATAATACGTAGAAAGTCACTGTTAAGAGGATAGTAAAGAAAAAAGTTTAAAAAAGCATCTACAGAAGCCGCAATTGAAAAAAATAATTGTTTTTGCTCTCCTGAAAAGTTTGGTTTTATAACTTACGCGATTATTCGTGAAAACCACAGATATGGGACCTATATTCGATTCTGGAACCAAAAGCACAAAAAAGATGGCATGACAAAGAAGCTCTTATTAAAGCTATGTTTACACAATTTTATATCAATACAAACATTTATAAGGAAGTCATGGAATATAAAGCATTTTTCGGAATTGGCATTTGTCTGGGAGCTATATTTAAATATTTTCCGATTCCAATAAAATTGGTTAAGATAATTAAGGTCGAAGTAAGATGTTTTTGCACCAAATTTAATCTTAATATCATCATATTAAGATGACATTCATATCATCATTTATTGACACAATATTCCGAAAAGAAGTTTTTTTTTTTGAAGCTATGTGAAATTATGGACAAATTCTCACTTTTTTCAATAGACATCAGCCTTATGACCAACAAAATTTATGTAAGCCGAACAGAGATATTTAGAGAGAATCAGAATCAGAATCACTTTCTGAGTTGATCGTTGGGTCTTGAACAAATATTTTTATGTGTTACACACATCAGCATAATCGCATAATACCCTCTCCACAATTGTGGGGTGGGTATAAAAAGAAACAAAAAAAAAAAAAAAATTAAATATTTACTCACACTTTTTCTATACATAATCTCATTCATACTCGCCAGTAGCATTAGCAACAATTTAAATTTGAAATTCTTTTCAAATTCAAATAAATTGAACCAGCAGAACATATGATTTCAGTTTTGTTTTGGCATGCTTATGTACATTAGTATATTTTACAAATTCTTCGTATTTCTCTCGTTCCTTTATTCCGTTATTATGTTTAATACGAACTTCTCCTCCCACCTCCTTTTCGATTTGCAATAATTAAAATTGGTTTGCAAAGAAAATTTCTCTCAATTTGTTTGTTTACTTTTGGTCATGTTTTTCTACTCATACACACTCACACTGGCACATGAAAAAAAAGTAATAACAACAAGAACAATTGTTTATTTTTGTTTTTTTTCTGTTGATGGGAGGCTGAGAAATTCTTTTAGTGGGTGGCATGTTGTTACTGTAATTATAATCAGGCAACACTAGCTTTAGCTGCAAATGTTCGGGTCATGGGTATTATTGTTGTTGTAGTTGTTTTTTCATTTATGTACTACTATTGTTGTAAATTTACTTAATGTAAACAATGTTAAACAGATGCCAGGTGTGAAGTGTATTCATTATATGTATTCGAAATATGTTCATATACGAGGATCACAGCCAAAATTATTTGGTTAATAGTTTTAGCAAAAAAAAAAAAAATCAACAACACATACCTAAGCAAGTGTAGCACTTATTTTTGTATTTATTTTGATCAGTCCATGATACAATAAATAATATTGTACCATGGATCCGCCTTTGGGAAATCAAGTGGATTGAAATAGAAAATAAAAAACAGCTGCCACAACAAATTTCAAAATAGTTTAGGCGACCAGAACAAGAACAATAATACATATGCCCGAACATTTGCAGATAAAGCTAGTCTGATTATTATTGAAGTAACAACATGCCACTTATGTATTTATACAACATGGGAAATTGAAATATTTTAGGAAAAAAAACTGCAATATATTTTTGAATGGCTGGACTAATTAACAGGAAGTTTTACATGTGAATTTGACTACAAAATACATATTTTGATAAATATTTACATAAAAAGTTTTTGATTAAAAAAGGATGTGTTCATGACATACCTACACACAAGACAGAAAATTACACAATTTAAAAAAAAATTACCTAAAATGCGGGTTACGACCGGGAAAATCTGACATAATTCTATCCGACTAAAAAAATGCCACACTATCGGTTAAAAAAGATGCAAAATCATATTAACACGAAAATGTAACGCATAGAGCCAATCATATTATGAAAATTTTCATAGGCATTTGCAAGTCTGACAGGACAAAGTTGTCAAAAAAAAACACGATTTTTTGACAAATCGTATGACTAAATAGTAGGGAAATCGATTATTCGACTTTTTTCAAAAACCGGTTTTCGAATATTCCGGATAGTTGCTATTTTAAAAAAGCCGGGTTTCGGTTGAGCATTTATAAAATAACCGGTTTTAATTGGAATACCTAAAAACGCAAAAATCAAATAAGTTTTTGTAATCAGACGTTAATTCACAAAGGTAAGGCACCAACAAAAACATAGATATGTCTTAAGGTGTGTCCAGACCTAACAAATATTTGACGATAAAATTCAAGAAGAGTGTGACCAGTAAACTGATCAAACTTTAGCTTTATTTTTTACAATTTCTTATTATTTACTAAACTATTTTTGTAAGTATGTAGGTATATAATTGTAAAATGTAATTAAGAAACTGGTATCGATGTTTGATCTAGACAAACGTTTTGAAAAAGCAAATAAAAACTTATAGGAATTTAATAAATTTGTTATTTGAGATATTCTCCAAAATATATTTTAATTGAGTTTTAATTTTCGGGTGATAAAGCATGTCTTTAAGAATCAGTAGACTTTAACCATATTTTTAAAAAGTTACAAACGTAACCTCTTACCGGGCTTTATATAGGAGTATTTAAAATGATTTTCCTAAAGCATTATAGAAACAAATAGCATTATGAACATGTTTTTTGTATGAACTTTTTGTGAATTTGTCGACCACAATTTAAAACCTTCCATGACATTGTTTGATTTCTTCAATTTTGTTTTTAAGTTCTTGGTGTTTTAATGAATAAAATTGATGAATATTTTCAATATCGTTGATTCCGCCGGAATGTTGTAGTTTTAAGCATGAAGATACGCTAGAGCTACTTAAGTGTTTTAGTGCCTTAACGTGCATTTCGTTCTCGGCAACACATCGGCTTAATATTTCACCCAAAGATTAATTTTTGGTTGCGTATTTTAGTAAAGAATTATTTGTCGTCTCTTTCTTCGAACGGACTTACGTTTTATTTGGAGCACATTAATGCCAAGCATGTGGACTAATTGAAGGTGATAAAACATGACGGGGAAGAACCTTTGCAACTTATAATTTTAGGGCACTTCAGGCACCTAACTTTGTCTTTTTAATCCTGTTGGAAATATCTTCAGCGATAACATCTATATTAAAATAAATTGAATATTAAGAATAATCTCGCACAAATTACTATTTACTTATTAACTGAACACTTTTTTTAGTATTTTGAATTGAGGCTACGCAACAACAAAATTACAAAATATTTATGACATTGTTTGTGCTTTCAATGTTATTCTTTGGCGTTGCATTGGTCTTTACATGATTAGGGCCTAATATTTTTTTGCCAACGTTTTTTATATATGAAGTTTGACGCAATAATTGCCAAACATATTGCGGGTGTGTTCGGTTAGTTTAGAACAGTCGCGGTGCCCATAGTGTCCCAAAAAAAAATGTTTCCTCAAATATAATAATGAAAAATTGTATTTAAACGAGTTGAATTGATTTAAGTTGAACAATGATCCCAAAAGTATAAAAATGATCGCTTTATGGTACATTGGTATTGAAATTTTAAATCGCGAATACGAGCGTTAATTTCGAAAAACGGCTATCACCATTGTATTCAGCGTACTCGAATTAACTTTACTAGTAGGGTGCCCACTTGGCATTTTATTTAGCATTTTTATAAAATGTTTTTAGCTTTTTTAAATAAATTTTGACGAATAGTTTAATTGATTTAATTGAAGTTTTTTTTATATATTAATTAGGCTTAAGTTCATTAAACTTAATTTTCATTAAGTTATTTTTATTGAAGGAATGTATTTACAGCATGAACTGAACACGGAATTGAACTCGGGTCGCATGTACAAGTTTCGAGATTAACCACATTCCTATCATAAGAATTCTTTGCTTGCTTAAATTTATTAAAATTTTCTATATTTAGCCTAGTTCTAGTAGTGTGTTTATATTGCAGTATTTTAAGTTTTAAAATAAATATCTTACAACTTAGGATTTGTGAAATCATTAAATTGAATGTTGCAAAATTAGTAGAATTCGAATCCAAAAAAATACTTTCTCATAAGCGTGATTTTCTATGTGAAATAAATTAGAATATTAAAACTTTTTTTTTTTTTAATTTTGATCGAAACACACGAAAATTAATTAGGCTTCTCAAAAAATACCCAATATCAAATATTTGGAGTCAACACAGTTTTCTAAAAAATTTCATTAAGTGACTTATTTTCAACAATTAACTTCAAATCCAGATTCGTTTTCCATTCTATACCTATAAAATCAGGTTTTCGAAAATTTAAAGTAAAAAATTTATTTTATTTTAATATTCTAAGTAATAATTAGTATTGTGGTTATTTTATTTAACTGTTAATGGTTTTTATTCCAAATTTCGATATTTTAATCAGGCTTAAGTGCATTGAATTGAATTTTCATTAAATTATTTTTATGAAAAAAGGAATTTTACAACATGAAATGAACTAAAATTTATTGATAATTTTTCATTCCTGACTGAGCTGGGAATTGAACCCAGTTTTTCAAGGACAGGTTGCCCTGACTAGTTTCGATTATAACTACATAATCTTTTCGGAGGGGTTTGCCGTTTTACTCTCACCGCCATTGACGGCAGATGACGTCAATAGTCAAACATCAATCTTTAAACCAAATGGTATTTTACCTTGTTAGATCGATTCCCAGCTCAGTCAAGAATGGAAAATTATCAATAAACTTTAGTTCATTTCATGTTGTAAAATTCCTTTCTTCATAAAAATAATTTAATGAAAATTAAATTCAATGAACTTAAGTCTGATTAAAATATTAAAAAAAAAATCTAGGTGATATTTAAAAAAAATTTAATTTATTTCGTTGAAAGTCGAGGCAAAAAGTACACAAAACTGCGACTTATTTTCGCTCTGCACACCACATTGAAAAATACGCTTGATACCTACCATTTTAGAGAACCTGATATCAGTCGAAATTTTTTTAAAAGGTAATTAATTCCTCTATGATTTCGACTATTTTTGATACTACCCAGTACCTATAGGTACAGTATCATTGTTAAAATTTTAAAAATTCAATTTCATATGCAATATAATCAAAGCGATTCAGTTTTTAGAATTTATTTTCCAAAATAAATTAAAAATTTACTAGTTTTTCCGTAGAGTCGATGACTGATAAGAAAATTATAATAACTCGATTTATTGCATACTTTGTTTATATTTAAATACTTGAACAAATGATAACTTATGATAAGGAAAATATCTGAAATTTTAAGAAAGCTTCAACGTTGTTCCAAATTTCTATAGTTGCAATTTACACTATGGACATTTCTTGCCGGACAGACGAATTTGGTAAGGGGGCGCCGATATATGCTTAATCTTTTCCTCTCTCACCAACAAAATTCGTCTGTCCAGAAAGAAAGAACCATAGTGTAAATTGCGACATATAAACCATTTTTTAATGTTTTCAAGGTAATTATCTGACAATACTTTCAATTTATCATTTAAAACATTCGCATGTGTATTGTTATTTTAAATATTTTTAAAAATTAAAAGAAAAGACGCTACCCGTACTCATACATACATTTTTCATTTAAATAAAAAAAAGAGAGCTTAAATGCGTTTTAGAAGGCGCTAAAATAATCGCCAACATTTTTATATATCGCCGAAAAAAATCGCGTTGTCGCCAAATAGGCTTATAGATCGCCGCGTTTGGCGGAAAATAACCACATGTGAAAGCCCTGCTTTTGAGGGCGTGTGGGACAACTCATGGTGGAATAAGTAGGTTGCAGCGCTACGGCAACAAATACAACATTACAACAAAAATGAAAAATAAGTCTCCGTTTACGTCAAAAATTATATTAAGCTAAAATCAAATTTTGCCGCCGAACGCAATGAAACAAATTGATTTTTAGCCAATTTTTATTTCACTATGGTTACTATCTTATTTAATTTTATTTTAAATAATCAAAAACTTAAATACAATACAATAATCACAGCACAAAACGTGGATAAACAAAACTTTGACATAAGACTAGACAAACAATAGGTCTGTCCATGGTGGAATAAGTAGGTGGCAGCGCTACGGCAACAAATACAACATTACAACAAAAAACGGAAATAAGTCTCCGTATACGTCAAAAATTATATTAAATTAAAATCAAATTTTGCCACCGAACGCGATGAAATAAATTAATTTTTAGCCAATTTTTATTTCACTATGGTTACTATCTTATTTAATTTTAATTAAAATAATCAAAAACTTTAATACAATACAATAATCACAGCACAAAACGTGGACTTTTTGTCAACATAAACAAAACTTTGACATAAGACTAGACAAACAATACAAGAGCAAAAAATCGTCATCTGGCGTAGTAATGCCACCTGTTTATTTCATCATGGGTCTGTCTGGGTACTTTTCCAGTAGCAAATACTCAGTAAATTTTTTTGGGAGAGTAAGACAAATTTTACTCTTTCGGCTGAGAATATCTCAAAAAGTACGCAGACAGTATCCAGTGAAATCTTGCAAGAAAACAGCTGATCGGTGTGTAAACAATTGAAATAACAAACGTGAGCCAAGATAGCGTTGAAGAAATAGCGTCCAATTTGGGAATTTAAAAACCGGGAAACCAAAATACCCAAATAATGGGTATTTGCAGTATAAACAAAAAGTTAGCGTCGAATTTAGGAATTTAAAATAGGGAAGTACAAATATAGGAACAAATCTAGTTTACCGACGCAGCTCCAAATAAAAAAAAAATACACAGTGTGATGGAAAATGAAAAAATAAGAAGAAAAAATAAAATAAAAAAGTTGGCGCAAACGCTTAGTTTTCGAGTTATGGACGTTTAAAGTTTTCACATAAATATGTGATTTTCCACTACAATTCTAAACGTATATGGCCAATATTGGTATCATTTTAAAGCTCTTGAACAGATTTTTCTGGATATACATAATTTATTTCAAAATATTAAACTCTTTAGATCACATTACAGTTTTTTTCATTTTACGTCGAAATGTTACGGAAGTGCACTAGGAAAGAATGTAGTTTATTTAAATAAAAGTGTAATACAAATTTTATAAAATAACAAACACTAGCATCGCAAAAAAAAATTCTTTGCATAGCCAGCCTTTGGCCGGACGCAAGGATGTTCTTTTCTATGGTATAATAAACACCGGTTTCGCTTACTAAAGCTTCCTTGCATAGCCGGCCTTCGACCGGGCGCAAATATTTTCTCCCCTATGGTATAACTAATACCGGCTTCACTTACTAAAGATTCTCTGCATAGACGGCCTTTGCCCATGGGCAAGGATTCTCTCCTCATTAGTATAACATAAACATAAAGAAGGTTTTACTTGTATTTTAATTAAAATTCTTAAATAAATTAGTATATACATACATTAAAGAATTAGAAAAAATTAATAAATTTGTTTTGATGCTTACTAAAAAACTTTTGTATTTTGCAAACTCGTCCCACTTCTTAATAAACTAAAAATATTAAAATAAATTCTGTATGTCCAGAAAGATCTAGTGAAACGCTTTGCAATGATACCAATATTAGCCATATACATTTGGAAATGTACTGCAAAATCACATATTTATATAAAAACTTAAAACGCCCATAACTCGAAAACTAAGCGTTTGCGCCAACTTTCTTATTATAATTTTTTCTTCTTATTTTTCCATTTTCTATCACCCTAGGTACTTTTTTTTATTTGGAGCTGCGTCGGTAAACTAGATTTAAGCGCAAATATATTTATATTTTTTTTACCACAGGCTTTTGCAGGGTATAAACTATATACTTATATACGCATCGCTCATTTTGTCCAGAAAACTATTTACTTTCAGAAAATATACAGTTTATACCGTGCAAAAGCCTGTGGTAAATATTTTTAGTATTTTTATTAAAAATATAAATATATTTTTACTTCCCCTTTTAAAATTCCTAAATTCGACGCTAACTTTTTGTTCATATACTGTAAATCCCCATTATTTGGGTATTTTAAGTTCCCGGTTTTTAAATTCCCAAATTCGACGCCATTTCGTCGACGCTATCTTGGCACACGTAAGCTCTTTCATTCAAACAGTATATAAAAACAGCTGTTCAAACTAGTTGCAAAATCTTACCAGAGGAAATTTCTCCAGTAACATTTTGCAAGTTCTCTAATTTCCAACTGTCAAAAAATTCTCTTTTTGGCTCTCTCGCTGTAAGAGATTTGGAGTACGCAGACAACATTTTGCAAGATTTTGCGACATTTTGTACAAAATTATGCAAAATATGTGTACGCAGACAGACCTAATACAAGAGCAAAAAATCGTCATCTGGCGTAGTAATGCCACCTGTTTATTTCATCATGGGACAACTTTTAAAATTTTTTTTCAATATTTTTTTATTTTTTCACCAACCTACTAAAAATTAGGGATGGGCAAATTGAAAAAATAAATCGATATATATCGTATCGATATTTATTAATCAAAAATATCGATATATTGATGTATCGAACGTATTACGCTGAAATGATTACCAAATTTTAAAACTTAATATACCTATGTGAATACATATGTATTTACATATGTACAAACATATTACATGTAATTCCATTCTAACTTTTTATTGTTTTTTTAATTTCAAATTTACTGCCTGTTCCTCGATTTCGAACGAAACTTTCATTCAAAACAAAAACCAATTTTAAAATTTTGTTTTTAAGGTAAGTTATGCAAACGAAGTTTTCGTTTAAAATTAAGGGACCGGCAGTCAATTCTACAATAAAAAAATTAAAAAAAAATGAAGAATACAAAAAAAGGTTTATTTATTTGCCATATGAAATTTAAAAAAAAAAATTAATTGGGATTATAATGCCGGTAAACGTAACTTGTGACACATACTATACAACTAAACTGTACAATATTATATATAACATTCTCAAATAAAAAAAAAAACAAAATATTTTTTTTTTTATTATTAACACTCCAACTTTCATGAGTCTATTACTGCTAATACGCCATAATTAAGGCGATTTTTTGCATAATTCTAGAAACCCTCTCCAGCATATTTTTTCCGCGTTTTTTTTTTTTTTTTTTTTTGTTGTCATCTCTTAAAAAACCGGAACAAAACTGAACTGTGTAATCTATGAAAATGTACAATGGAAACGCACTATTATTTTCTTAATATTAGTTAAAAAACATATAATGCAATTCTTAAAAAACAACAGTATACCTAGTAAGCAGTTGAGCAACGGTTAAAATGTTGAATTTTATTATAAACAGATCTTAAAAATATCGAATTCGATAGTCGTAGATAAATATCGCTGTATCGATATATGGGTATTTTTAATATCGGCGATATATATCGATTATATTTTTTAAAATATCGATATTTTGATATATCGATATTTATTGCCCAATCCATACTAAAAATACTGGCTTTCATTGTTAATAATTAATGGGGCATCTTGTTTTAAAACATAATCACAGACTTAAACCACAATAAAAAAGAAAAATATGGCAACACTTTCTTCAGAGAATTTATGATAATACCGTTATTTGAATACTTGTTTTTCTTTTCCACAAACTTTGCATTAACCTTAAAATTGTTTTAAAAACAATTAAACTTTCCTAATTATCGATATATGTAACTTGAACAATTTTCTTTGAGAAATATAATTTTCTAATAAATTTTTCCGAAATTTTATTGCAAAAACCGCCTTATCAACGACATTGTTGTGCTAATAATTTCCACCTTCCAATTTTATTAGTCTATTCTGTTTCGTTTAGATGGTTGTTTGTGCACAAAACATAATACAATGGCTGTCGTGTCAGTTGTCGTAGAAATCGTACGCAGTTTGCTACTTTTACTAAAATATTTCTTAAAAATTTTGCCGTGTCGCGCAGTGAAATGTTATAAAATTGTAAGTTTAACAAAAATGCGAATAAAAAATTAAGGTGAAAATTTTGCCATAAAAATAACCTCAAAAAGTTATAAAAGAATTAAGGTTATAATGCAAATGAAATATAAATACGGAAAAGCTACGAAATAATTTTTGTTAAAAAAAATTCAAACGTGCTTTTCACAATGGCTAGAGGAAAGCACATGTGATGTAATCATGATAAATGGCTACGCCTTCACGTATTTGTTCTTTGTGGAAAATTGTTAATTATTTATTGCGATATGTGTTATAGCGGCGTTTTAAAACAACAGATGTAAATAAATAAATAGTATAACCTCATTTGGCCATAACCTTAAATGGAAATCGGAAAAAATTGCAATTTTCATAAACTTGGAATTATTTGTTATATTTACGTATATGGATGCTAAAAATAAAGCAACTTCGGGCCAATATGTTTCATATAAGAAATTTGGCCGCCGCTTTTGCATGTGGATTGTGTCGATAATACAGTGTTTCTGGTTTATTAGTGAATTTCAAGTGAAAGAAGAAGATAGCTATTGTATTTCTTAATTTAAATTTCTGTGTAAATATTGCCATATTTAAATCATAATGACATAAAATGAACCAAAAAGAAACATGTGTTTTTGTTGCATTTGTTATTAGGTTTTCCATTTGCCACAGATAGAAATGGTATAAATAGTTTGTCATTCCTTTTGTTATATCTACAATATTGATTTTATACCCTATAAAGTATGTTCTGGATTATTATGAGGTCTATCAAATTTGACTTATGGGCAAAATTAACAACGCAAATGGCTTGGAAAACACACTTTGTTTCTGTTAGCAAATAAACAACACAAATATATTTCGTACAGACTTCGATAATACTGCAGCAATATATAAAAAAAAATACCTCTTCAATACTATGGTGAAGGGTATATAAGATTCGGCAAAACCAAACTCTTACTTGTTCTAATTTAAATTTGTTGTTGCTGCTGCTTTTACATAAAATAAAAACAATTGTTTCTTGAACATTTCTAATTTTGTGTGTGGGGGGCAAAACTAAACTCAAAAATAAAATATTTTGTTACCTATTTGCTTTTTTTATAGTGTTTTCGAAACTTGAAATTGAATTTTATATTAAATTATGGATAACCATGGATATGGTGGTATACAGTGGATACAACACCACAGGGATAATCTGTCCTCACATGTCGGAGACATGAAAACTGCTGGTCAGTTACTGATTGATCCTCAGCCACCGCATGAAGAGGATCTAATGGCCAGTGCTAATTCGTCATCAGACTTTATGGTTACAGAGGATGAGACCGATTCGGTAACAACAGCACAAATTGCGGCAGAAAATCTTATTTTTATGGCTAGCGATGGTCAAATGGTAACAGAAATAATAACTAATGTGTCGCATGATGCAAATGGAACTGTGGTTGTGACTGCCAGTGATGGCGAACAAATAGACTGCGATACCATTATGGAACAGGCTGCTCTTATACAACAACATGAAGACGCAGGCGGTGGAGTCTATTCTGTAGACCATTTTACAGAAAATACCCCGCAAATGGTAACGGAAGAAGTCATCACAGATGATTGGGTGCAACATCAGGGTGAAGAGAGGTAAAATTTAATTTGAAACTAAAATTAGATATGTATGTAGGTATGTATAATTTCATACAATAAATACCCTTGAGTTTTTAGAGATGCTCAAAAGAAAGGTATTTGTACAAAAACTAACAAAAAACTAGACAAATCAAAATCAAAATTCTCGAGTCGTCGTTTTTTTTTTAAATGTTTCATTCTCCCGAGATATAATTGGTATCTTCTAGCGTTTGTTTAAAATCAAAATGTTTCACATTCCTTTTATTATATTTGACAATTTTTAAAGATTCTATCGGATATCCTCGCCCGAAAGTCGCTAAAATAGTTTCTAGTTTCTTTAATGATAATAAATTAATTAAAAAATAGTTTTAAAAAAAGATCCTCAATTTGCGCTAAGATGCGAAATCTTAAGCATGGAAACTGGTAGTTATTACTCCTGAGCCACAGCATAGGATCATCCTTCTCCAAATTTTCTTTTAAGATTTGCACAAACTTGTCAGGACTTTTACTAGGTGTAGGGGTGACCGTGTTTTCAATACTTTCGGAATGTAGTCTGTTGAGTATATAATTGTAGTTAAACAATAGATTTCATTATTCTCTTAACACTCAAATCTTTCATTTATTCATTTATCGTGTTTATTAATAATTTTCGAAGACTGTTAACTAACGAAATAGCGTCAGAAAATGTAGCAGTGACTTTGCTTATGGATTGTGTGGTATTTGGTAACCCAAAAGTTGTAGCGAACTAATTTTTCTCCACAAAAATCATTAAAAATTCTGCTGCAGGTCCAAACCAATCATTCAATGCTTTTATGCATCAGTCCAAAACAAAGTAGGATTACTTTCTACTTTAGCATGTGTCACGAAAAAAGGTCAAAAAAGAAACATGCGCATAAAACGCGTGGTGTGGAAAGACCTCCAGCTTAAAAATTAAAAGAAACAATTAATTAATTATTTTGTTTGCTCTTACTTCTTATGCAAAAAATAAGCATTGAAAATTAAATTGTTGGTATTTTAAAAAAACTAAAAAAAGTATCGGCGTATCGACAGTAAAATATCGCCAATTAGTGGAACAAAAACTTGAATTATGTTGAAAATTTAGAAAAGAAATTCAACATTTTTCATTTTTCGAATTTATTTTGTGAGTTAAATTTCAGTTATGTATTTTATAAAGCTTTTTGTAATAGTCCTATTCCTTAAATTTTTAGGAATGACTTTATACACTACCAGACTATTATCTTGTATCTTCTTAACTCATAGAATAAATTGTAAAAATGAAAAATGTTGAATATAATAGAGTTGCTTATAAAAAGAAATAATTCCCAATATCTATTTGAAAAGAAATTCCCAAAATTGCCCCTACAAAAATAGGCTATTTTAAAAAATGTTTTTTATTGTCTTTGATTAGAAAAGTGTTTTACAGGAACATATGTACCTATATTCTTTCTTTTTATACCCTCCACCACCACTAGTGGTGAGTGAGGATATACTACGTTTGTCATTCCGTGCAAAACGTTTTTATTATACATCTAAGACCCCATAAAGTTAATATATATACTGGCACCTTGAGATATTCTAAGTCTATTTAGCCATATCCATCTGTCTGTCCGTCTGTTGATACTACGCTCTCTTTCGAAAGACTCAAAAGGAAAAAATTATGTCAAATTGCTTGTTGGTACCCTAAGCAGTTTGGGATTGAAATCCAGAAAAATCGGTTCAGTAGGATCCGAGCTTTGAATCAATATGTTTCTGAAAAATTGAATATTTTGTTATAAAAACTAAAATAAATGGTGAAAAAATGCTCGGAATAATTCAAAATTTTGCACAAATTCGTTTTATATGACCGGAAATCATAGTGTTAAATTACTAAATTTCGTAAAGATCGATCCATAATTTACCCTAGACCCCATATAAACCCTGCTCCCGGAAAACCGTTAAGTATGCCCAAAACCGTAATAAATAATGATATCATAATAAAACTTAATAGTTCACAGTTTTATAGGACTAGAAATCACACTAATAAATTTCGTGATGATCGGTCCATAATTTACCATATGCCCCATATAAAGCCCACTCTGGGAAATTAGCAGATATAGATATTGCGGTAAAAAATGTTCCAACTTAGGTTCATATGGCCATAAAAAATGTCATACAATTTTGTAATATATGGTCCATAATTAATTTTGGTACATCCCAGATTTATAGGACTAGAAATCACACTACTAAATTTCGTAAAGATCGATCCATAATTTACCCTAGACCCCATATAAACCCTGCTCCCGGAAAACCGTTAAGTATGCCCAAAACCGTAATAAATAATGATATCATAATAAAACTTAATAGTTCACAGTTTTATAGGACTAGAAATCACACTAATAAATTTCGAGATGATCGGTCCATAATTTACCATATGCCCCATATAAAGCCCACTCTGGGAAATTAGCAGATATAGATATTGCGGTAAAAAATGTTCCAACTTAGGTTCATATGGCCATAAAAAATGTCATACAATTTTGTAATATATGGTCCATAATTAATTTTGGTACATCCCAGATTTATAGGACTTGAAATCACACTACTAAATTTCGTAAAGATCGATCCATAATTTACCCTAGACCCCATATAAACCCTGCTCCCGGAAAACAGTTTAGTATGCCCAAAACCGTAATAAATAATGATATCATAATAAAACTTAATAGTTCACAGTTTTATAGGACTAGAAATCACACAAATAAATTTCGTGATGATCGGTCCATAATTTACCATATGATCCATATAAAGCCCACTCTGGGATATTAGCAGATATAGATATTGCGGTAAAAAATTATCCAACTTAGCTTCATATGGCCATAAAAAATGTCATACAATTTTGTAATATATGGTCCATAATTTACCTTAGTTCCCATATTAGGCAGCCTTCTGATATTCATTGTAAACGCTAAAACTAATTTCACTGCTGTATTGAAATTTATTCTAATATATGTTTTTGAATACCAAAAATCACTTTTAAGAATTTTGGAAATATAATAACTACTCGGTTAGGAGTTATTATAATTTCGGATTATGGGAATTGAAAAAAAATAGAATAAGTTTCTTTTGCTTAAACTTTAAGTTTAGGTTTTTTTTTTTCTATTAATTAAAAAATAGAGGTAAACGTTTAAAATTCTTTACAACAAATTTATTTATTTACACGGCTGAATTGAAATTTTGAATTATGTTTTGTAACGAGCACTAAAATTAAGTGTGGTTAACTTGATATTTATGAAATTTTTGTTAAGACTAATGACTTTTTCTGTTCTGCATTTATTCTGCCATCTACATTTCTTCTAAAAAATATGTGTTATATTCATTTCTAAAAAATATGTGTTATATTAAAAGTGTAACGCGTTCTTTACTCATAATGCTCAATGTTCAACACTCATTTTAATTAAAGGGGCATGAGTGCAGCACCTATTTTAACAGCTGGTTTTGCTTAGCGGCACAAAATAGCTAAACATTTTAAACGCTTATTGTACTTTATTGTTCTATGCCAAAACTTGTCTTTCTTCTGTAAACGTCCAATATGTCACACTTCTTTAAAATCAGGTTCAATTCAATTTCATTTATTTCCAATAATATTAATACTATTTACATTTGACTTATAGTGATAAAGAGTTTAGGAACAACGTTCCATTTCTACTTAGTTTTATTGTATTTACATTTTTAAAATCTATGTACAAATATATCATATTAAGAGAGGGAAAAATTTACAAAAACCTTTATGAAACAGGTATAAGATAAAAAGAAGGTTAAAGATAAAAATTACGATGAAATCAGTTCATTAATGTGTGGGTATTGGGAGGATATGCATCTTCTGTTAAAATTTTGAGTTGATCTTTCAATTTTGTCATATATGGGTTCAAAACCAGCAAGAGTGTGAAGTCGTTGGGTGGAGTAGTGCCAAGGTAGCTTAAATATCATTTTAAGTAGCTTATTTTGTGATACTTGAAGTTTACTTAGATGGCATTTTGCTGACGTGAACCAGACTGGACAGCAGTAAAACATTATGGGATGGAATATTGATTTTATAATTAGTTTTTTGTTGTCAATGTTCAGCTCCGACTTTCTGTTGATAAGTAGGTACAATATACGGATGCTCTTGTTGATTTTGTCAACTACGTATGGAATATGATTGTTGAAATTGAGTTTTGTGTCCATGATTACTCCTAAATATTTTACGTTGTTTTCCCACGGAATATCATGATTCATAAAGCGAAGTGAACTGTGAGGAGTGTAACACGTTTTGCGCCTTCGCGTAAAATAAATAGCCTGAGTTTTCTCAGTTTTTATTACAATTTTCCATTTTTGAAAATAGTTGCTCAATTCAGGTTCAGGTTAGTATTTAAAAATGTTTTTGTTTTTTTTTTTTTTTTTTTTTTTTTTTTTTTTTTTTTTTTTGAATATTAAATTAATAAAAATTAAAACAGGTTTCGAAAATAAAATATGTTTTCCAGTATTATTTGAGGTTCCAAAGTTGTTTGGACAATATATTATTCATATGATAGATACGCCTTTTCTAAATTAAAGGATGTGGTAGAGCTACAAAACTATTAATAATAGTCTAAATTTTATGCAAGTTTTAATGAATTTTGTAGGATTATATCACTAACGGAAAAAAAACATCTTGAAGTCCATTTAAAAATTAACAGCCGTATTCATTACGAAAATTCGGCATGAAGTTAGCACAAAGTTCATTCATAATACACTAACCAAACTCTGGCTAACGATTTGCTAAACGCTTGTTAACGATCTGCCAAACGTTTGCCACCTCGTGAAAAACAGGCGTTTAATGTTGAATAATGTTGTTTGTTTTAATAAGTCCTTTTTTAAATCTATTTTAATTTAAAAACATATAACATTTCTATATGGGGAGGCAAAAACAAAAAAATAATAAAAATTATAAAATGAAATCACAAACCAGCGAAGATTTTTGCAAAACGTGTTGCATTTTGAGCACTTTAATGTGGAATCAA
Organism: Pollenia amentaria; assembly: GCA_943735925.1. Taxonomy (NCBI): domain Eukaryota; kingdom Metazoa; phylum Arthropoda; class Insecta; order Diptera; family Polleniidae; genus Pollenia; species Pollenia amentaria. The sequence goes on from OX031006.1 coordinate 192,909,068, forward strand.
TTATATTCAGAGTTGATTTATTAAAAGTTAGCAGACGGATAAAATTCGTTATGAATAAATTCTGTGCTAACAAGCTGCTAAGCTTAATCGGCATTCTAGTTAGCAGCTCGTTGTACGTAGTGTACAAACTGTGGCTAACTTTTTGTTATAAATACGGCTGTAAGTATCCACACTATCGATAGCGCGATTAACAATTTTGTTAACCCAATATATAGCAATATTTTTTTTTATTCTAAAATTTGGTTTTAAGTTGGTTCTTCACATTCTTCATTCTTAAAGCAGCCTCAGTAGAAGTGATAAAGAAATTAACCAAATATTTTTTAAACTATTCTTTGATAACTTATTCCATTTTAAAATATATTTCTTTAAGAGTTGAAATACCTGCAGAACAAATACTTGGATCAAGTTCTCAAGTTCTGCTAGACATTGAAGTACCCCTGCCAACTGTACAAGATGAATACACTGCCCTTCGACCGTACCCGTGTGATTTTTGTAGTAGACGGTTTCGTAAAAAAGCCAGTTTAATGAATCATATGGTGGCCCATCAAACCGATCGGCCACACTTGTGTAAATTATGTGGTGCCAGATTTCTAAGAAGACAAGATCTTATTAATCATCTTAAAGGACATGCTGATGAACCAACAGAACAACCGCAAATGGATGATAGTGATTGTAAGATGTTTTAAAGTAAAACTTTTTTGAAATCTAGATTTGTTAATATATAATATTTTAAGTCATACATTTCGTTAACGATACTACTTCGTCTTCACAACGTACTTCCAATGATCATTATTATGAGCAAGATTGGTGTGTCCCAGAGGATTCGGTTACCATACCAACAAAATCTAGTCGTAAACATCAGCAACACCTTCAACATATTACCTCCATTTCTAATCAACATAATATAATGATGGAAAACACTTTAATACCGCCTTCTTCAGATGTATTAACATCTACACAAACAACTGCAGTACCACCTAGAGGACGTATAAGTCGGCTTAAGCCCAAGGAGGATACCTCATATGTCGTGGAAGTACCAAATAATTGCTCGTCAAATGAAATGGTTATTACATCGGCTTATAGCATTGCAGACTGTGATACTTTGTCTGCAAATACAGCAGCTGTTAAGCTTTCTCAGGATATTACACCCGCCCTGGTAGATAGCAATGAAGGACAAAATGTTATACATTATCCCGTAATAGACGATAGCAAACCATTTGTTTGTCAAGAATGTGGTTTAGCCTTTTCTAGGGAAAAAGCCATGCTTTCACATACAAAGGTAAAGAATTAATTTGATATTGTAATTTAATTAGATAGTAAATAATGTGTTGTTTTCACAACACGAGTGCTTGAACGAGTAGTAAAATTTATATGAAAAACACTCAAAAAACGTTCTATCACTTGTGTTGTGAAAACAGCACATAAGAGAAAATGATGATTGAGTTTGAACAAACTTTTTGAAATGTTTGATGGCTGTGTGTTCAACTATTTAATGTTACGACTTATAACACAACCTTGAAATTCATCTGATTTGGATTTAAAACTTACTGTTTATGAAAATCGTTTAGAATTAAAAATGTATTATAATAATTATTTTATTGCATAGACCCATCGTAATGATTCTCCTTTTGAGTGCTCTCAATGTAATGAACTATTTTGGGATCAAAATAGTTTGCAAGACCATCAGAAATCCCATCAATTTGAAGAGAGTAATTCGGAATATGAACCCAACGAAGGAGAAGATGAAACACAAACCGAATCTGAGTCCGAACAACAGTTGTATGGTGAGTTTTATTGTAGTGAATGTGGCATGTCGTTTTGTCGGCAGGATTTACTGAAAAGACATACAAAATGTCATGACAAGGGGAGTGGAAACTCTAGCCAAATTAATAACAATGGTATGGAAAATACAGATCAACATTGTTGTAATACATGTGGTGAGACATTTGCCGAAGCCTTAGACTTGCTGGCCCATGCCGAAATACATGCACGATACCCGCCTTTTAAGTAAGTTTTAGTTTTTTCTTTTTTAATCAAAATCTCGGTACATCAACCTTAATTTTTTTATGGTTTTTAATTTAAGATGTGTCTTATGCGGTGAGTCTTTCTTTGAGGAACCCACCATCCAAAAACATTTGCAATCCCAGCATCCTAATGAAATCACCGAAAACACTTGTATTTTATGTGGCAAAGAGTGTCGCGATCGAAAAGCTTTAATGAAACATGCCTGGGATCATTCTCGTGAAAAATGTCACTCTTGTTCGAAATGTGGCAAAAGTTTTCACAACAAGGCCCGCCTAAAACGTCATATGGCCTCACATCGTGATAAGTCCGTACAATGTGATGTCTGTCATGAAGAATTTCCCGATGGTCGTACTCTATCCAATCACCGTCATTCACATAGTGCCACTTCAGCGGGTAAACTGTTTCCCTGTCTTGAATGTGGTAAGACATTCGGCTCCCGAAGTTCTCAACAAATTCATGTACGAATACATACCGGCGAAAGGCCTTATGGGTGCCGTTTTTGTTGGAAAGCATTTGCCGATGGTGGTACTTTACGAAAGCATGAACGTATTCATACAGGAGAAAAACCTTATGCTTGTTCAGTCTGCCCGCGCGCTTTTAATCAACGTGTGGTGCTTAGAGAGCATATACGTTCACATCATTCGGGGTTGGATGCTAAGAGAGGTACTTACTATTGTACAGTTTGTAGTGCTGAGTTGTCTTCGTCAGGAGACTTGATACAACATTTAATACAACACAGTGATATGAATACAGCAATGCAGAGGCAACCGGTGGTAAGTGATCCTTTTTTATTTTGACTTCTACTTTAATGGAAGAAATTTGAATCTTGCGACTGTAATTACGAATGAAATAACATAAATATCGTCTGACTTCATAAACGCAGTGTTGCAACGCAACACTAAAAGGAATAGCTTCATAGACTGCACAAAGGTTGCGAAATTTGTGCATTGTTTTTATTTGTCAACGCATTTGTTTTACGTGATGCTTTGCAATACTGCGTTTATGAAATCAGCCTTCATTTGCAAAAATTATTATAAACTTTATTGCTTCACAAATCGTGTAATTTTCTCTATAGACTGGACCCCGAAAATATAAACGACGACGTAAATTAAAACCCCATGAGTTGGCACGTTTAAAACGGGAATACAAAAATAATGGTGGTAACGGTAGTGACCTTGATTTATCAGACTTCGATATAGACAATGTCGATGATTTGTTAGCAATGACAACAGACAGTAATACTGCCGTAGAAACAACAACGGGAGTCGAGGAAACCCCTACAAATTTACAAGGAAAAACAACTAAACGCAAGCAAGTCATCTCTAATGCGCCCAACGAAAGCAATTGTAGAAATAAAGTCGCAGCAAATATTCAGAAATCACACATTGTAGAAGAGGAAGATGCTTTTGATTTGGACGTGGGTTTAGAAAATGAAACACTGAAAAAACAACGTTTTAACTCTACGAGTAGCGATAAAATTTGGCAAACAAAACAGACTGAAGATAGCTACAAGTCATTATTATCAAATTTAGAGACCACACTTCAAAGTATAGACACTTTAGTAGTGGGTCCTTCAGCTAAAACTATCAACATTGAAGAAAACAGTAAGCTCGACTCGCAACAGCTCCAAACAAAGCGTAAAATAAAACAAGAAAATACCTCAACAGCTCAGAGAACGCAACAGGTTAAGTTAACAAGAATGGACAAAGAATTGCCAACAACATCGATAAATGGCAGAGGTCGTAAGGGCAGAACAACTGGCGTGAAACAGTCTAAAGGCCCGCAAATGATACATACAGAAAAATCTATTATTACAAATAGCGATGATGGTAACGGGCCAACAGGTTCCAGTGGGAGAAAGAAAACTAAATCCATTATTACACGCACCCAAGCTACAAATCTTGATTTACTGCCTAAATCTTCGGCCATAGTCGACGATTATGATATTATCTCGCCAGCCTTGCAACCGCCTAAACAAATAAGCTCTAGTCCTTTGCATATAAAACAGGAACAAGATAATCACATCTACCGTCATCATCATTCACAGCAACATCATTTAACGAAAAACCCCCCAAATACGAATCACAATACATCTGCTCGAACACAAACCACCACCCGCCATACTAACGCAAACGATCTCTATGATGCCCATTTATTGCTAGATGCTTCGTGTTTGCGTAACGATCTTGATGAATTTCTCAGATCTCCCTCAAAGTCCGATAAATCCAGGCAACGTTTTACCAGTGAATCTTCTACGCAATTTTTAGCTGAATCGGAAGAAGAACAACATTTGATCAAAATAGAACCAACATCTCCCGACCTAAGAGAAATAGTTAATGGTGCTAGTTCAATTAATACTTCCTCCGCGCAAGCAGCTTTGGAATTGGAAGTAACTTCTACTAAAAGTCGTAAAAACAATAAATCCAACCGAACTCAAAGGGCGGTAAATTCAAATCGCAAATATTTGGAATTCACCACTGAGATCGCTGGTCTAAATAAACGACCCTCTGCAAGTTCTCTAACTTCACAATCATCAAAGTCTGCCCGGACTGAACCAGCCAAATCACTGAAGACAGTACAAAATACTACAACCACAACTTCGTATTTAGATTATACCATGGTAGATACTTTTAATACGGTTACAAGTTCCTCGGCAAACAATAATTCCTTCGCTTCTATCTCGGCTGTAGTTTCGGCGGCTGATGCTTCTGCTGCTGCTCAACAAAACTCCTCCGCTGCTGTTACCAGTGTTCGTAAACCTCAACGTTATTTTGAATGCGAAATGTGTAGCGCTATATTTTCGGATCGTGCTCAACTATTGGATCATGTACCAATACATATTTAAACACTTTTATATATAATCTACGTAAATAAGAAATTAAATCGTACCCAGCTAGCATTTGGAAGATTGTTTTTCCTATTTTTTTTCCAAAAATTAGATAAATGAGTTTTTCCAGTAATTTTTGTGATCAAAAACTGAATCAGTTACACTTTTAAAAAAATTACTTAATACCATTTGAAAAGAGTCGAAAATTAATAATAACTAATTAAAGAAATTTATCATAAATGATTCATCAAAAAAAGTTGCGGGTAGGGTACCATTTTCTTCCGACAAAAGTATTATTTTTGATCAGACTCGAATATGATTAAAAACATCCAAAAATACTAGTTGGGGTACTGTGCTATAAAATTAATACATTTACTAAAACAAAAAGTTTTATACCTTGAGCTTAAAAAAAGGTATACAAATTAAGGCAAGAAAATTTTATAAAACTAACTGCCAATGTCACAATGTCGAAAGGACGCTTTCTTTCGCACAAATACATTTGAAACAAAGTTTTTAGAATTTTTTTTTTTAATGTAGTTGTGCAGAAGAAAGTGTTCTTTTGCGTTTAGTGAAATAGGCAGTAAAAGGTCAAAAACTATTCTGTCATAATTCTTAAGAGGTCTTATTACAAGATTAAAAGTCAGGCAAAGACCAAGAATTATTGTAATAAGGAATAGAAATCTTGTGCTATAAGATCAAAAAACTTATATTTTTACTGTAGCACACTGTAATAACTTAATAATCAATCACACCATAGTGCCAATAATTCTGTTCAACGTAATACCCTTTTTTCAATTGAGTTTCTTCTGCTAGTGTAGATAATTAAACAAATTGTTTTAATTTTTTCTTCTTACTTTTATTTAACACCAGTAGTTTTAATTTGCTTTTATTTTATATTTTAAATGCCTTATTTATAAAAAAATATTTTAGGTTTATAACGGTCAATTTCACCAAGTTCTATTACTATAACTGCCAGTAATGGCAGCTTTACACTTTCATGATAAGTTGGTATTGTTTTTTGAAAATTGTCCATCAATATTTAGATCGGGGAAGCATTTTCATCAAAATACTTAGGGCTTGTATTATGGTGTAAAACGGCCTGTAACAAAATATTTTTTGAAAGTTATAATAGTGATAGTTAAATATAACTGAACTTTGGTGAAATTGGCCATATTTTACATGAAAATTCATTTAATAAAACGTTTATAAATCTAAAATATTTTTTAAAAATAAGGAAATTATGTAGTATTTAATCTATTATTGTCTTGAAATTAAACAAACTTATAAAGTAGTCTTTAGTTGTTAACTTTAGTAACCTTGTTACCTTTTTTTAGGTAATTATAACATTTTAATAGATTTTCTAAGAATTTTAAATTTGTTGTTTTCATTTTATTTCCTTAAAATGTAAAAAAAAACTTGAAATTTTGTTGCTAAATTAATCTGTTAAACAGGTGTTTAATTTTTTTTTTTTTTTTTTTTGTTCAAACTAAACAATAAAGATCAAATATTTTCTAAAAATAAATGTTCAGTGGATTTTATTTAACTGTTTTTCTACTTTTATACATTATAAAAAGGTATTAATTATTACATTGTGCGACAAAAAATGCCTGTGCTATGGGCGTGCAAATTGCCGAAAATTTTCAACAATATGAATAAGTAGCGTTGTTCACGTTCTTTTTACTTTCATATTTATGGAAAATTGTAAAAACTAAATCGCTCATACATGAATATACAACAAAAGGAAAATGTTTTTTATTCTTAATATTCATGAATGAAAAAGAAATTTAGATTTCTCTTTCGTGGGAAATATCTAAAATTACTGTTTTTTGCCTTTACATTTTATATAAAAAAATAAAAAGGCGGTAAAAATTACCTTTTTGAAAGAACACATACTTTTACATAAACCACCAACAAAAAGTCGCCATTCGTCTGGCTGTCTAATAGTTGCGCTTAAATGCCGAAAATAGGTTAATGCCCGTAATTCCTACAAAAAGATATCTCTACTCGTCTTCGTAGCTAACAGTTATCTTTACATATTTCAACGTTTATTTAGCCAACGTGTTTTTTCCTTAAGTTTTCTTTTAAAATTGGCAGTATTTACACCATAGATTTCTATACACAGCTACATTTCTATTTGTAGAAATTGCGGGCATAATTTCATTAGTTATGAACTTATGCCCATCCTACAGAGCAGTTACTAAACCGGTGTCACTGCAAATTCAATCGATTCGTCTTACAAAGAGAAGAAGCAACCTTAGTTCTATCTTTTACAGATCATCCAAACTGGCAAACTGATTTTCGCAGGAATCTCTCGCTAATGTCCTGAATACAAGGACACATGCCGAAAATGGATCACAGTTTCATTTTAATCCTCGTCATGACGATTTCTGCAGTAGTCTTTCAATACCAGACCCATTCCATATTTCAAAAGTGCATGCGTAAATATTACGCAGATTATCTTTTTAGGGTTAATATCTGTTTGAACAAACAAAAATGGGCAAATAAATGTGCTTAGTGTGACCAGAAAGTTAAATTTGTATTGTTTTATACACATTTTGGGAAAACACAGTCAAACAAAAATTCAGAAAATATGTGACCGTACCTTAATACCACCGAAATCCGCTCCAGAGTATAATGGTATTTACCAGTAACTCAACTGAGTTGAGTTGCGAACCGTAATAGGAGCATAAAAAAATTTTCGAACCAACTGTTTTAAACATTAACAGCAAATTAGTTTTGTAATTTTTTTTTAATGAACAAAACTGTAACTGCTAGTTAAATTATAAGAATAAACCGTTTTATCAATTTTAGGTTCTTTTAATTTATCATGCAACTAGTGCTGCACTCATCTGGCATCTCTTTATAAATAAACAGCAGTATTTTTAGTCTTCTTTTATTCTCGTTGAAGCCGTTCGTCCGTTTGCTCTAAATAATTTATATGTTTTTAATTGTTTAAAGTTAATAAGTGTTAATAAATTTAGTATTAAAATATTTAGCATTGCATTAGCTATAAAATAGATAAATCATAAGTTCAATTAATTAGCAATAATAATGGTAAAAGTGTAGTTGTGCAAAATTCAATGCTTTAAAGTGTTTGTTAGTGCAATGCGAAGAAATAGAAAAATGTTTTGTTAATGGCGGTCGTTAGTTAAAGTTTAGCAAGTTTATTTGAATTTAAGTTGTTAATGAAATAAAAATATATTGTGTTTTTGACCTTTCAAATCATATAGGTATAAACAAATTTTGTTTAAAATCCGTTCTTATTAAAGCCGGGCTAATAAATTTTTAATTAAAGAAAAGCGTATGTTCATAATATGTATGTATGTCCAAATCCATTAATGGCGGTCTTTAAATAATGTAAAACAAATTAAATTTTATTTAAAATAATCTTTCCCTAATTTATTTATAAAAAGTTTAAAAAAATTTTGAAGTAGAGTTATAATCAAGTCCTTTAGGAAAGGCAAATTTTATCTGCTGCCCATTAGCTTCCTAAAGTGTCAAGTTACAACAAAATGGTAAGTAAATTAACTACTTGTTTTAATAATAGAAAGTTTAGAAAAATTTGATGCTAAATTAAAAAATATGTCAGTTATCCAAAAAAATATTTTAAACAAGTAAAATCTAATAAAACCATGTTAAAATTTTATTAAGAAATTCATAAAAAGTTCTCTTTTTTTGAAAATGCTTTTAGTTTTGAATGATATTTAGCCATTTTATAGCAATGTACATATATTTCAGAGTGGGTTTAATTAAATATCATTATTAATTTCACATCAAGCTTTACTGTTTGCTGGGAATATTTCACCACTTTAACGATATGTATATAGCTTATTATACAAAACAAGTGAGAAAGCCCGACTAGCGTAGGAATAACAAAAATATCTAGATGTCTGAATAAGATTTTTTGGAAAGCGTTTGTATGGGACCTGTGATCAATTATGGACCTTCATGTCATGACATTGAAGTTATCGTCACCAAGTTGCATATCAATACCAATATTTATGGTGTTAAAAGCCTTATTAGTTGACGGTATTTTTATTGTAGATGTGGTCACATATAGTACGATTCAAATAAAATTTGGTTGAATGATTAAGGGTGGAATAAAATATTTCTGGCCCAAGTTCAATTGATAAACCAGCACAATAAGACGGTTTATAAGACTCTATTCTGGAAAGAAGTTTATATAGGGGATATGTGAAGGCTATTCGTACTTATGAAAATTTAATAATTTGTACCAAATTTTATCAAATTGTCTCTTAAATTGTGAACTGTAATTTGCGTACAAAAGTTATGCCTCCAGCCGGATGAACGGACATCGTTAGGTCGATTCAAGAGGTTATTCTAAGTCGATCGGTATGCTAAAATAAGGATCGAAAACCAATATTTTTATGTGTTACACATATCAGACCAAGCAATATCCTCTCCACGTATGGTGAATTTAAGGGAGTTTCATATCTATGTAATCTATGTTACCTACCTTCTGTATTTGTATCATGGTATAGGCCATGGTAGAATAGGTACAAGGTATAGTCATTAAAATTTTTTTTCTCAATTTTTAAACCCATATAACGTTAAACAAAAGAAAATAAGGAACACATTGAAACAAGCGTCAAAAATCAAATAAATTAATTTTATTTTTTGAAAAATTTCTTAATATAAGAATTTTATGATACCATATTTTAACCAAAAATTAGAAAAAAAGTAAGTTTGCAATATCCAAAAAGTGCAAAATGGGTTGAAATTTTTATATATATATAAATGAGCATGGCCCAATTAGTAGGTCTGCTGGAAACGCCTGCTGATTTTTTGTAGAGTTGTGTTTTTAATCATAATACATAGGCATAAATGCTTTGATGTTTTCGAATATCTTATATGGCGTTGAAGTTTACTCAGGTACTGGTTCTATGCGCTTGAGGATGATTAGACGTATATTTAATTTAATAATTCGTTTCGTTTATAATGTTAGACGCTATGAGCATATTAGTAATACCGCTTTTAGTTTTCTTGGATGTACTTTTAATAACTTTATTAAATATCGGAACATGATTTTGTTTTATAAAATTATCAAAAATGGCAAACCACCGGAATTATTAAACTCCTTTGTGTTTACGCGTTCTTCTAGAAATCCCTTAATTCGTATACCAAGAAACTCAACATCCTGTTTCGAAAAATCTTTTATTGTTCGGATTGCTAGGCTTTGGAACTTGTTGCCATTTTCGTTACGGATTTTTTCTTATTCAAATAATGTTTTTCGGTTAAAAATTTTAGACTTCTTAAATACTCTTGATTAGCTACTGATGGATGGACGATAATTATGATATTTATATTTTTAATGTGGCTGGGGAGCCTTAATCTAAAGTGATGGTATATTATTATTTTTTATTTTTCATTTTGTTAGTTTTAATTATGAATTATAACTTTAGATTAATGAATATTTTATACATGTAGCTTAAACATTAATTACTTGTAATATTGATTTTTGGCCTTAATGGCTTAATATTACGTAAATAAATAGATAAATAAATAAATGAAAAGCTTAGGGATCTTTTTGGATTTTCTAGACCTAGTTTTAGGCTTATATTTTCTTACCTTAGTGGTAGATCGCAGTTCGTTTCAATAAGCGGCATTGATTCCGACTTGCGTTCTCTGAGTTCAGGTGTTCCTCAAGGTTCAGTAATTGGAGCTATTTTATTTATTCTGTATGTTAATGATCTTCCTTCAAGAGTCAACTCAAATTTGTATAAATCATTTATTTTTGCGGATGATGTTGTCTTGCTTTTTTCTAGCGCCCATGACTTTATTGATGTTTTGGAGAATAACATTAATTTTTGTCTTCGATCTGTCTGTGATTGGACGAGGGAAAATTATTTATCGATAAACGCTTCAAAAACAAAAGCTTTATCCTTTGGCCCTTCTAATCGTTTCTTTGTTGACCTAAATATTTCTCTCGATGGTGTTAGAATCAATTTTGTAGACCAGCTTAAATGTTGGGGCATTTTATTAGATAACAGATTGGAATTTAGTGGTCACATTGATTTGATATTCTGTATTGTTCTAATGACTTTGCGTTGGATATATTGTACGAATCTATACTTACCTCTTCATATTAGATATATACTAGCATATTCTCTTCTAATGCCTCAAATATTTTATGGTCTTGAAGTTTTTTCATGTACACTTGCTTCTAATCTGAATAAGCTTAGACGGATTGTAAACACGATTGTACGTTTTGTCTATAATATTGGTAGACGTGAACATATTGCTATTTATGTTTCTACTTTTTTTGGGTAGCTCTTTTTCTGATTTTGTAAAGATTCGTTCCTTGGTTCTCTTCTATAAAATTATAAGGACGTGCAAACCGTTACCTCTTTATAGAATTTTTATTTTTTGTCGTTCTACTAGAAATCCCCAATTTTTAATTCAGAGAATAGCCAATTCATTCTATGAAAAATCCTTTGTAGTAAAAATTGCTCGTTGCTGGAGTATCTTGTGGTATGCATTGCGTATTTTTTCTCACTCTAACAATTCTTTTAGGCTCAAATTAAAAACAGCTCCAGATATTTTTTAGGATTTTTGCTCAGAAAAAAATTGCCAAATGTGATTTTTATATTAGAAACAGTCATGTTCTGAAATTTGAAATCAAATGAAGTTTTATCGATGGAGATTTTCAATTAATTTTTTTAAATGATCGAAGTTTTTTTGATTTTAAGAGCAGTAAAGATAAGTGGTACTTAAAGTAGAAAGTGTATATATCACGCGGAATCGATTTCAAAAAATGACTGAAAGAGTACACAAAAGTAAATTTGGTGTTTCTAAAACCTTGAATATAAGGAAGATGTTCTAAATGTACGCTATTTCCAGTAGTATAATTTAATATATTGATATACACATAGACATTTTTAAGATTTTTCAAAAATAAATTGATATAAAATCTGTATTTTGAGAACTTACGGAATTTACTGTAAGAAAATATATAATAATTTGGCAATATTTTTAATTTATACAAAAAGCCATTGACTGTCAGTCATATACATTTTCCCGCATTGAATTAACGTTATGAAATCGAATTTGTTTATGTTCGTTATAATATTATACAATGATTCACAAAATATTTCAAATAGAAAAATTTGAAACAGTAATAATTACAACTATAATTTTAAAATACAATTTACAAACAAGAGAAATAAGGTATACCCATTTTAATAATATTTTAGATTAAATTCACAAAAAATGCATTTAGCATATCGCTAACAGTTTCCAATTTCGCCAAGACAATCGCCATATGGCCAAACGTAAATGTTCATCGCCAAAAGAACCACATTTCACAACAGTTAATAAGCGGAAAATAATTAAATTTTTTTCAATTTTGTTTATTGTAAAGGACATATTCAACTTGCTGTATACTGAATTTTGTATGCAAATTTGACGGGCTTAATGTGCTGTTTTCACAACACAAGTAATTGAACGTGTAGTAAAATTTATATGAAAAATAATCAAAAAACTGAGTGCTTTTCATATAAATTTTACTAAACGTTCAATCACTTGTGTTGTTGATAAAGAACAAAACTCTTACAAAATAAAAATATTTTTCATGAAAAAGGTCTCAAAGAAATAAAACCTTTTAATTTAAGTTTCTCCTTATTTTTTAATATGTACAAGAATTACATTTCTTGTTTTGTTTTCTTAATTTGTAATTAATATATTAAGTGCAAATAACCTTTGTCTTACAATGCAACTTAAAATAAATTTTTATGTTTTTCTCAATTAACAAAGGGCATTTATAATTTGGTTATATTTTTTTACATTTGGTAACTTTTTCAAAAATTTTGGTTGTAAAAATTGCATTAGTCGTGGCAGCACTGATACCTGGTAATTATTATACTATGGTATGTATATGGTATAAACCTTATACTAATAAATTAAAAATAAGGATTTAATAATTAAATAAATTTTCGAACCAAAGTAAATATTTCAAACATCAACAACAAATTAGTTTTTTTTTTTTTTTTAAATAAAGAACAAAACAGTAACTGCTGGTTAAATTAAAAGAATAAACCGTTTTATCAATTTTAGGTTCTTTTAATATATCATGCAACTAGTGCTGCACTCATCTGGCATCTCTTTATAAATAAACAGCAGTATTTTTAGTCTTCGTTTTTTTTTCTCGTTGAAGTACCCCGTTCGTCCGTTTGCTCTAAATAATTTATATGTTTTTAATTGTTTAAAGTTAATAAGTGTTAATAAATTTAGTATTAAAATATTTAGCATTGCATTAGCTATAAAATAGATAAATCATAAGTTCAATTAATTAGCAATAATAATGGTAAAAGTGTAGTTGTGCAAAATTCAATGCTTTAAAGTGTTTGTTAGTGCAATGCGAAGAAATAGAAAAATGTTTTGTTAATGGCGGTCGTTAGTTAAAGTTTAGCAAGTTTATTTGAATTTAAGTTGTTAATGAAATAAAAATATATTGTGTTTTTGACCTTTCAAATCATATAGGTATAAACAAATTTTGTTTAAAATCCGTTCTTATTAAAGCCGGGCTAATAAATTTTTAATTAAAGAAAAGCGTATGTTCATAATATGTATGTATGTCCAAATCCATTAATGGCGGTCTTTAAATAATGTAAAACAAATTAAATTTTATTTAAAATAATCTTTCCCTAATTTATTTATAAAAAGTTTAAAAAAATTTTGAAGTAGAGTTATAATCAAGTCCTTTAGGAAAGGCAAATTTTATCTGCTGCCCATTAGCTTCCTAAAGTGTCAAGTTGCAACAAATTGGTAAGTAAATTAACTTCTTGTTTTAATAATAGAAAGTTTAATAAACTTTGATGCTAAATTAAAAATATGTCAGTTATCCAAAAAAATATTTTAAACAAGTAAAATCTAATAAAACCATGTTAAAATTTTATTAAGAAATTCATAAAAAGTTCTCTTTTTTTGAAAATGCTTTTAGTTTTGAATGATATTTAGCCATTTTATAGCAATGTACATATATTTCAGAGTGGGTTTAATTAAATATCATTATTAATTTCACATCAAGCTTTACTGTTTGCTGGGAATATTTCACCACTTTAACGATATGTATATAGCTTATTATACAAAACAAGTGAGAAAGCCCGACTAGCGTAGGAATAACAAAAATATCTAGATGTCTGAATAAGATTTTTTGGAAAGCGTTTGTATGGAACCTGTGATCAATTATGGACCTTCATGTCATGACATTGAAGTTATCGTCACCAAGTTGCATATCAATACCAATATTTATGGTGTTAAAAGCCTTATTAGTTGACGGTATTTTTATTGTAGATGTGGTCACATATAGTACGATTCAAATAAAATTTGGTTGAATGATTAAGGGTGGAATAAAATATTTCTGGCCCAAGTTCAATTGATAAACCAGCACAATAAGACGGTTTATAAGACTCTATTCTGGAAAGAAGTTTATATAGGGGATATGTGAAGGCTATTCGTACTTATGAAAATTTTATAATTTGTACCAAATTTTATCAAATTGTCTCTTAAATTGTGAACTGTAATTTGCGTACAAAAGTTATGCCTCCAGCCGGATGAACGGACATCGTTAGGTCGATTCAAGAGGTTATTCTAAGTCGATCGGTATGCTAAAATAAGGATCGAAAACCAATATTTTTATGTGTTACACATATCAGACCAAGCAATATCCTCTCCACGTATGGTGAATTTAAGGGAGTTTCATATCTATGTAATCTATGTTACCTACCTTCTGTATTTGTATCATGGTATAGGCCATGGTAGAATAGGTACAAGGTATAGTCATTAAAATTTTTTTTCTCAATTTTTAAACCCATATAACGTTAAACAAAAGAAAATAAGGAACACATTGAAACAAGCGTCAAAAATCAAATAAATTAATTTTATTTTTTGAAAAATTTCTTAATATAAGAATTTTATGATACCATATTTTAACCAAAAATTAGAAAAAAAGTAAGTTTGCAATATCCAAAAAGTGCAAAATGGGTTGAAATTTTTATATATATATAAATGAGCATGGCCCAATTAGTAGGTCTGCTGGAAACGCCTGCTGATTTTTTGTAGAGTTGTGTTTTTAATCATAATACATAGGCATAAATGCTTTGATGTTTTCGAATATCTTATATGGCGTTGAAGTTTACTCAGGTACTGGTTCTATGCGCTTGAGGATGATTAGACGTATATTTAATTTAATAATTCGTTTCGTTTATAATGTTAGACGCTATGAGCATATTAGTAATACCGCTTTTAGTTTTCTTGGATGTACTTTTAATAACTTTATTAAATATCGGAACATGATTTTGTTTTATAAAATTATCAAAAATGGCAAACCACCGGAATTATTAAACTCCTTTGTGTTTACGCGTTCTTCTAGAAATCCCTTAATTCGTATACCAAGAAACTCAACATCCTGTTTCGAAAAATCTTTTATTGTTCGGATTGCTAGGCTTTGGAACTTGTTGCCATTTTCGTTACGGATTTTTTCTTATTCAAATAATGTTTTTCGGTTAAAAATTTTAGACTTCTTAAATACTCTTGATTAGCTACTGATGGATGGACGATAATTATGATATTTATATTTTTAATGTGGCTGGGGAGCCTTAATCTAAAGTGATGGTATATTATTATTTTTTATTTTTCATTTTGTTAGTTTTAATTATGAATTATAACTTTAGATTAATGAATATTTTATACATGTAGCTTAAACATTAATTACTTGTAATATTGATTTTTGGCCTTAATGGCTTAATATTACGTAAATAAATAGATAAATAAATAAATGAAAAGCTTAGGGATCTTTTTGGATTTTCTAGACCTAGTTTTAGG
Organism: Pollenia amentaria; assembly: GCA_943735925.1. Lineage (NCBI taxonomy): Eukaryota > Metazoa > Arthropoda > Insecta > Diptera > Polleniidae > Pollenia > Pollenia amentaria. Next base: position 192,924,762 of record OX031006.1, read on the forward strand.
CTTATATTTTCTTACCTTAGTGGTAGATCGCAGTTCGTTTCAATAAGCGGCATTGATTCCGACTTGCGTTCTCTGAGTTCAGGTGTTCCTCAAGGTTCAGTAATTGGAGCTATTTTATTTATTCTGTATGTTAATGATCTTCCTTCAAGAGTCAACTCAAATTTGTATAAATCATTTATTTTTGCGGATGATGTTGTCTTGCTTTTTTCTAGCGCCCATGACTTTATTGATGTTTTGGAGAATAACATTAATTTTTGTCTTCGATCTGTCTGTGATTGGACGAGGGAAAATTATTTATCGATAAACGCTTCAAAAACAAAAGCTTTATCCTTTGGCCCTTCTAATCGTTTCTTTGTTGACCTAAATATTTCTCTCGATGGTGTTAGAATCAATTTTGTAGACCAGCTTAAATGTTGGGGCATTTTATTAGATAACAGATTGGAATTTAGTGGTCACATTGATTTGATATTCTGTATTGTTCTAATGACTTTGCGTTGGATATATTGTACGAATCTATACTTACCTCTTCATATTAGATATATACTAGCATATTCTCTTCTAATGCCTCAAATATTTTATGGTCTTGAAGTTTTTTCATGTACACTTGCTTCTAATCTGAATAAGCTTAGACGGATTGTAAACACGATTGTACGTTTTGTCTATAATATTGGTAGACGTGAACATATTGCTATTTATGTTTCTACTTTTTTTGGGTAGCTCTTTTTCTGATTTTGTAAAGATTCGTTCCTTGGTTCTCTTCTATAAAATTATAAGGACGTGCAAACCGTTACCTCTTTATAGAATTTTTATTTTTTGTCGTTCTACTAGAAATCCCCAATTTTTAATTCAGAGAATAGCCAATTCATTCTATGAAAAATCCTTTGTAGTAAAAATTGCTCGTTGCTGGAGTATCTTGTGGTATGCATTGCGTATTTTTTCTCACTCTAACAATTCTTTTAGGCTCAAATTAAAAACAGCTCCAGATATTTTTTAGGATTTTTGCTCAGAAAAAAATTGCCAAATGTGATTTTTATATTAGAAACAGTCATGTTCTGAAATTTGAAATCAAATGAAGTTTTATCGATGGAGATTTTCAATTAATTTTTTTAAATGATCGAAGTTTTTTTGATTTTAAGAGCAGTAAAGATAAGTGGTACTTAAAGTAGAAAGTGTATATATCACGCGGAATCGATTTCAAAAAATGACTGAAAGAGTACACAAAAGTAAATTTGGTGTTTCTAAAACCTTGAATATAAGGAAGATGTTCTAAATGTACGCTATTTCCAGTAGTATAATTTAATATATTGATATACACATAGACATTTTTAAGATTTTTCAAAAATAAATTGATATAAAATCTGTATTTTGAGAACTTACGGAATTTACTGTAAGAAAATATATAATAATTTGGCAATATTTTTAATTTATACAAAAAGCCATTGACTGTCAGTCATATACATTTTCCCGCATTGAATTAACGTTATGAAATCGAATTTGTTTATGTTCGTTATAATATTATACAATGATTCACAAAATATTTCAAATAGAAAAATTTGAAACAGTAATAATTACAACTATAATTTTAAAATACAATTTACAAACAAGAGAAATAAGGTATACCCATTTTAATAATATTTTAGATTAAATTCACAAAAAATGCATTTAGCATATCGCTAACAGTTTCCAATTTCGCCAAGACAATCGCCATATGGCCAAACGTAAATGTTCATCGCCAAAAGAACCACATTTCACAACAGTTAATAAGCGGAAAATAATTAAATTTTTTTCAATTTTGTTTATTGTAAAGGACATATTCAACTTGCTGTATACTGAATTTTGTATGCAAATTTGACGGGCTTAATGTGCTGTTTTCACAACACAAGTAATTGAACGTGTAGTAAAATTTATATGAAAAATAATCAAAAAACTGAGTGCTTTTCATATAAATTTTACTAAACGTTCAATCACTTGTGTTGTTGATAAAGAACAAAACTCTTACAAAATAAAAATATTTTTCATGAAAAAGGTCTCAAAGAAATAAAACCTTTTAATTTAAGTTTCTCCTTATTTTTTAATATGTACAAGAATTACATTTCTTGTTTTGTTTTCTTAATTTGTAATTAATATATTAAGTGCAAATAACCTTTGTCTTACAATGCAACTTAAAATAAATTTTTATGTTTTTCTCAATTAACAAAGGGCATTTATAATTTGGTTATATTTTTTTACATTTGGTAACTTTTTCAAAAATTTTGGTTGTAAAAATTGCATTAGTCGTGGCAGCACTGATACCTGGTAATTATTATACTATGGTATGTATATGGTATAAACCTTATACTAATAAATTAAAAATAAGGATTTAATAATTAAATAAATTTTCGAACCAAAGTAAATATTTCAAACATCAACAACAAATTAGTTTTTTTTTTTTTTTTAAATAAAGAACAAAACAGTAACTGCTGGTTAAATTAAAAGAATAAACCGTTTTATCAATTTTAGGTTCTTTTAATTTATCATGCAACTAGTGCTGCACTCATCTGGCATCTCTTTATAAATAAACAGCAGTATTTTTAGTCTTCGTTTTTTTTCTCGTTGAAGTACCCCGTTCGTCCGTTTGCTCGAAATAATTTATATGTTTTTAATTGTTTAAAGTTAATAAGTGTTAATAAATTTAGTATTAAAATATTTAGCATTGCATTAGCTATAAAATAGATAAATCATAAGTTCAATTAATTAGCAATAATAATGGTAAAAGTGTAGTTGTGCAAAATTCAATGCTTTAAAGTGTTTGTTAGTGCAATGCGAAGAAATAGAAAAATGTTTTGTTAATGGCGGTCGTTAGTTAAAGTTTAGCAAGTTTATTTGAATATAAGTTGTTAATGAAATAAAAATATATTGTGCTTTTGACCTTTCAAATCATATAGGTATAAACAAATTTTGTTTAAAATCCGTTCTTATTAAAGTCGGGCTAATAAATTTTTAATTAAAGAAAAACGTATGTTCATAATATGTATGTATGTATGTCCAAATCCATTAATGGCGGTCTTTAAATAATGTAAAACAAATTAAATTTAATTTAAAATAATCTTTCCCTAATTTATTTATAAAAAGTTTAAAAAAATTTTGAAGTAGAGTTATAATCAAGTCCTTTAGGAAAGGCAAATTTTATCTGCTGCCCATTAGCTTCCTAAAGTGTCAAGTTACAACAAAATGGTAAGTAAATTAACTACTTGTTTTAATAATAGAAAGTTTAGAAAAATTTGATGCTAAATTAAAAAATATGTCAGTTATCCAAAAAAATATATTAAACTAGTAAAATCTAATAAATCCATGTTAGAATAAGTACAAGGTAGTCATTAGAAATTTTGTTCTCAATTTTGAATTTTATTAAGAAATTCATAAAAAGTTCTCTTTATTTTTAAAAAATGCTATTATTTTTGAATGAGATTTAACCATTTTATAGCAATGTACATATATTTCAGAGTGGGTTTAATTAAATATCATTATTAATTTCACATCAAGCTTTACTGTTTGCTGGGAATATTTCACCACTTTAATGATATGTATATACCTTATTATACAAAACAAGTGAGAAAGCCCGACTAGCGTAGGAATAACAAAAATATCTAGATGCCTGAATAAGATTTTTTGGAAAGCGTTTGTATGGGACCTGTGATCAATTATGGACCTTCATTATTTACATGGGTAAATAATGACAACTCTCCCTAATGTATATACCTGGTAATTATTAGACTATGGTATCGGCATTAGCAATTTTGTTCTCATTTTAAAACCCATTTAATGTCAAACAAAAAAATAAGAAAATAAATTAAAACTAGCCTCAAAAATCAAATAAATTTATTTTTTAAATTTCGCACAACTGAGAACAAAAGTAAATTCCTTTCAAAAAAATATTAAACAATAACGAAAGGTAGGAAACGTAAAAAACTTAATATTAATTCATTGTTGCAAACTTATTGACTACCTTTTTGCAGTTATATTAACAGGGTATTTTACAAATATAGAGCATCCTCCAGTCATCGCATGGTACAACTACACAAGGTTGACTCGTTGGCCCATATGTTTGTCTGCTGTTTACCCCAGTTAGAACCCAAACGTCAAAAAATTTTCATGATTGTTTACATTTTTTCATGTTTGTTTACACATAGTTAGTGCGCGCCATTTTTTTCCTTCAGGTGTTTTGTTTTTTTTCAGTTTGTGTTTTTATTTTGAAGGCACAGTGTTGCTTCTTTTTGACGTCTCGGTTCAAAATACAAAAACAATTTGGCCTGTTGTTTTTGTCTTGTTGTACTTGTTGTAGCAACGAGTTTACCTTTTGTAGTTGAACCATGAGTCATAGTATGACCTCAACCACAGATTACACACAGATATGTCGAGACGGAAGATTTTTTCATTTATCTTTAAACCATCTTTTATGCAGCAATACAATGAACACAAATTTATTTAGTTGAGATTTATTTGCAAAACTGTTGTAAAAATTATCTTTTAAGTTAACCGCAACACTGGTAAATAATATTTAAATAAATAAATAACATTATAAAACAATAAATTCTTTTTTGCACTAAATAACCCGTTTGTGTTTTGTATTTTTGTTTTGATCATCCAATTCGTGTTGATTGCATCGGCCTATTTTTACATATTGCTAGTTCACTACCAAAAAAACGCCTCTTGTCTCTTTCTTCGAAAGCTGCCCTGCTGATTTGAGCCTTTTTCACACGTCACTTTTTACATATCTGTGTGTATAAGAATATTATCTTCGTATAAGAATATAATCTAAGACTACCAAAATGCGCTCCGCAGTATAATCGTATTCACCAGTAATCAGTCTGAGTTTTCTACTCCATCAATTCAAATATAAATATTTGGCTTTCCATCAGACATACATACTTCTCGTAGCTTTGGTATAGTACGGCAACATATTACACTATACCTAGTAGGAGATACTAGTTTAAGGCCATTATTACAACTTGCCATTAGTTAAAGATAGAAATTGGTCGCACGTATAATAAGCTATTCAACTTCACTTTAACATACTCGGGAGGATGAATTTGCCTTTAACATATTGCCACTTAAGTTCAAAGCAAAGTTGTAATAGTTAACAAATTTTTATACGTGGGACAAAATCCTACCTTTAACTATCGGCAAGTTGTAATAATGGCCCTAAAAGTAGTATCCCTTACTAGCTAGTTGTAAAAGGTACTTATTCCAAAAAAATAAAAAAAAAAGGATTTAATAATTAAATTAATTTTCGAACCAAAGTAAATATTTCAAACATCAACAACAAATTAGTTTTTTTTTTTTTTAATGAACAAAACTGTAACTGCTGGTTAAATTATAAGAATAAACCGTCTTATCAATTTTAGGTTCCTTTAATAATTCTAGCACTAGTGCTGCACTCATCTGGCATCTCTTTATAAATAAACAGCAGTATTTTTAGTCTTCGATTTTCTCGTTAAAATACACCGGTTGTCCGTTTGCTCTAAAATTTTTTAAATGTTTTTAATTGTTTAAAGTTAAGTGTTAATAAACTTAGTAATTAAATATTCAGCAATGCATAAGCTGTAAAATAGATAAAGCATTAGTTCCATTAATTAGCAAAAATAGGGTTAAAAGTGTCGATATGTAGTTCTGCAAAATTCAATGCTTTATGGCCAATTTTCAGGATTGACATTAAAACACATTTATGTTTAAAATCGTTTTAAATACATAATTCTCTTCTTCACTAAACACTTAAATGAAACTTAAGTCACCGATGTGGTACATTTAAATCCAACTTAAGTTTCCATTGGAATAACTTAGCAAGGTGGCCTCAATATCACAACAATACAAAAACAACAGACAAAGTAATAACAACCCGCTGTTTTTTGAGACCACCTTGTAAATAACTACACTTTTGTTATGATATTTTTTTGTATTTAGTAGTGCTACCATACTTTTATCTTAATAAAATAAGACTTTTCATATAAAACTCAAAAAATCAATCTGTAATTAAATACGATTTAAGTTTTTATGAAAATTAACATAATATAGATTTAAATACTATCCTGAAAATTGGGCATTAAAGAGTTTGTTAGTGCAAAGAGAAGAAAAGGAAAGAAAAAACGTTTTGTTAATGGCGACCGCAAAGCGAATTCATTTATCAGGTGGCGTCGAAAGCACAGCTGTGCTACTTTTTTTTCTTACTTAGAGAGAGAAATGTCAAACGTTGCTTGTGTTTTTGACATATCGACCAACGAAAGCAACAAAAAAATACATTGATGTGTTTTTGGTGTTGTTACTTGTTGTAGTATCGACACCACCGTATACATGAATGCGCCTTGGGCGATCGTTAGTTAATGTTTAGCAAATTCATTTGAATAGAAGTTGTTGATGAAATAAAAAATAATCATAATTTTTTTGGTTTGTTTTGGATGCTATTCTAATGTCACGCCCGTGGTGCAAAAATATCATTTGTATTTGAAGCAAGATATTTATTGCAAACAAATATTTATTAAATTGGTATCATAAACATTTTATATATAAGCTTTTAAAGGTCGTCACGTACGATATTGTAAGTACTAAAAATGCAATACAAAATATAAATGTATTATCTTATTGTGTTGGTATTTAGATAAATTTGGTCAAAATTTATTTTATTACATCATCTAACCAAATATTATTGGAATCGGTCAAAAATAATACTCCCGAAAATAGCTTGTAATGCCATAACTTCCTTACAAATGTCGGTATTGACATAAAAATTGGCGAAAATAACTTTTGTGTTGCAGGTAGTTCCACAATTAACCATAGGTCCCATATAAACCCCCTTCCTTAAATCGGTTAGAGGCAAGCAAATCTCATATAGATGAAGATATCTAAATAATATTCGGCACAAATAACTTTTATATAACTCTCAACATCATTGCATAATTCTGTTCGGGCGACCATGATTGACCATGGGTCCCAAATAGGGTACACTCTCAAAAACTTGTTTGTAAGATATTTTGGTGTATTTTAGTATATAATAGTCGGGATTGACCGACTATACATTCTTAATTGTTTGTTTTAAGTTTTTGTTTATATATATTTACAAAAAATATATACCTTGTAAATACTATAAGAGAAATATCTGTCACGTACGGTATGTCACGAACGATATTACATTTTGTTCATTATATATCCATCAAAAAAAATTTTTTACAATTACGTATTAAAAAGGAAAAATATGTGGTTCAATGTAAAAAATTAACAAAAGAAAAAATATCTCCCTCAATTCGCAGATCACTTCCGTTTTAGGTCACGTACGATATTCACCTATTTTGCTCGAAATTTTGGACGACAAGGTTCCGAATGTGATAATTTTTTTTTCATATTTCGTACCCTCAAAATGAATCATAATGATAAAAACATGTCACGGAAATGCCTATATGTGTTTTGTTACCGAGTTAAAATCAATGGTTGAGTGCATTAAAATACAAGTAATTTTCAAATAAAAGTTTTGATATATATAAATAACTTATGATTACAGAAAAATAAAAATGAGTATTTTTTATGTATTACAATATTGGGGAATTCTTCTATTAGTACAATTATATCGGCAGAATTAAAGTGGATTAAAAATGAATAAATAGAACTATTAATTGGAATTTCACTTTGCCCTAAAAAAATGATTGCAATTTATAGTTATAAAACTTGATTTTTTTTCTCTAGGTCAATGAAATATCTTCCATAATTATCTAACTTGAGCTGCAAATACTTGCAAATCTCTTTAAAAAGCGCATTTTTTTAGGTAACTTAAGTGCGCCAAATTCAGAGTTATTTAAATTATGGCGAGTAAAACGTAACAAAGCTTACAAACGGGCAGCTGTTTATGACCATTTTATATCATATATTGTTAAAAGCAAGTATTTCGAACATTTTAAACAACATTTAAAAGAGCGATCGCGAGTATTTTTTTTAAATCTTAGTTATAGATTGCGTAAGAGTCATCGAAAACTGCCAACAGGAAGACGAACAATATTCTGACAGCGACGATGAAGAAATTGAGAATTTATGTAGTTTTTTAATTTAATTAATAATAAGAACTAGGAAACCAAATTTTGCAAAAAGACTTTGTTTAAAACTAAAGATTCTTTTATGTGGGAACAAAAAAGTAATGGTTTTAATAGAAGTCTTTTAAAGCTTTCGCACGTCAGCACGTGTGACCAAATTTTTTTTTTTTTGCAAGAATGAGCAAGCGTGTGTGACAAAATAAAAAATTTTTGCGTGACAGTGCGTGACAAAAAATTTATGGGCCTTAAAAGGAAGGGAGACTTTTAAAGATCGAATCAAAAAATCATTTAATTTGGGCCAGTCATTTGGCTAAAAATTAGTTTTGGCCAAAAAAAAATGTCCTATAGTGCCATGGTAGAATAAATACAAGGTATAGTCATTAACGGCCGTATTCATAACGAAAAGTTTGCGCGAAGTTAGCACAAAGTTTATTTAAAATACACTTGCCGAACTTTGGCTAACCATTTACTAACTAACTAACTAACTAACTAACAAGCTGCGAAACGTTTTGCAACACTGTAGATAATTTTTTTAACCTAAAAACTTCTTAAAATGTTTAGGTATATGTGGAAGGAAAAACAACAAAAAATAAAAATTCAATAACCAGCGATGTTAATGCAAAAACAATTGCACTATAAAAACCCAACTCTATAAAAAAAGCAGCAAGTGTTTCGAGCATACCTACTAATTGGGCCATGTATACGCTGAAGTTGTGCCAGTAAATGCTATAAGCCTGTCACAAAAGAACATTTTAAATAAGAACTTTGAAGGCTATAATTCTTTTTTATTTTGAATTCAATTAACTTTACCTTTAAAGGTCTAAATAAACCACACAAATTGGTTTACAAACACACACATTGTTTCCGTTTTGTGTTCGCCAATAAACACCACAAACATATTTCGTCAAACATTAATTTTTCATTTTTGTTTTGTTTCTAATAAATGCAGACGCCGATAGTGCTGGGGGGCTATTTTGCTCGCTATTTGCTTAAAACAGAGGAGAAATATTAAAGAAATAACAATAAATTGAAGTTAAGAGTGGCTTAAACATCGAGTTGTTTTGAGGCAAAAAATACAGCTTAAAAAATTAGAGTTTACGACGGCATAAAATTATATTAATGCTTCTTCTTTTACGTATTTTCTATGCAAAGTTTTTGCTGAAATTATTACATTTAGCACTAGACGCGACAAAAATATTGACAAATATCCAACATGTTTGCCATATATTAAAAATTTTAATATATCTGCAAACATGCTTTAAATATTTTCCCAAACAGCAAATGCCCCAATTAACAAAACAAAACATTTGTACAAACTTAAAATTTTGACAAGTTTGCTAAGCAATTTGCGTGGCTTATTATGCCATTTAAAAGTAAAGTTAATTGAATTCAAAATAAAAAAGAATCATAGCCTTCAAAGTTCTTATTTAAAATTTTCTATTGTGACAGGCTTATATCCTTAACCGGCACAACTTCAGCGTATGCATGGCCCAATTAGTAAGTCCGCTCGAAACACTTGCTGTTTTTTATAGAGTTGAGTTTTTATCGTGCAATTGTTTTTGTAGCAATTGTTTTTACATCTTGTCCATTTTTTACACAAACAAATGCATTGGGTTTTGACATTTTTAATATATTTAGGTTTATAAATTCAAATTAAAAAATATATATATATAGGTATACATATATATATATAGGAAAAACTATATTTAAATATTAATTGATATTTAAATAGTATTGGTGAAGGCTCTTAATTTGTTGCTTGATCAATTACTTTTAAGAATATAAATACATAACAAACATATTTCTACTCAGCAACACAATTATTTCGTGGCCGCATGTAGTTAAGTTTGTCATCAGCATCAGTCCAAAAATCCTACTACAGACATGATATGCTGTTATAAGTGCTGGTTTGCACTCATGTTAGCACTCTTCAATTTTTAGTCGTTGCACTGTTGCCAGGTCTGCTATTTTATCGTCAAATCTACCGATTTTTAATAAATTTTTGCGGAAAATTTTGATTTTGCTATTGGCGGAAAATCTAGCGATTTTTTTATTATTGAGGGGATTCACAAGGTGTGCTATCAAGTCATATCGTCATAATGTCCTAAATAATATTTTACAAAAAAATATTGTTGTGTTTCAAACAACATAAAAAAATATTTTTTTTTTAAACAATTGTAAAATATTATTTAGGACATTATGACGATATGACTTGATAGCACACCTTGTGAATCCCCCCATTATTTTGTCTGTTTTAAATAAATTTTTTTAAAAACCATAATAGTAGTCAAACACTAAAGTCGGTTCTTTTTAAAATCAACTTTAAAAAAATCTACTTTCAATTGTTTTGTTAATATAGTAACTATTCGCAGTTATATTGACAGGGTATTATACAAATATAGAGCATCCTACAAAGTCTTACGATGACTTCAACATTCGTATAAGAAGGATAAGACTACTAAAATCCGCTCCGTGGTATAATGGTATTCACCAGTAATCAGTCTGAGTTTTAGATGGTACTCCTCCAACTCAAATTGAGTAATATTTGGCTTTCAATCAGATATACTTCGCGTAGCTTTGGCATAGTACGGGAACATATTAAACTATACCTAGTAAAGGATACACATTTAATACTAATTTAAAAAAGTTGATATATTAATTCAATTAATTTTCCAACCAAAGTAAATATCAATTCAAACATCAACAACAAATTAGTTTTGTAATTTTTTTTAAGAACAAAAGAGTAACTGCTGGTTTAATATAAAAAAAGTCAACCGTTTTATCAATTTACGTTTTTTAATAATCAAGCATATAGTTCTGAACTCTAATGGCATCTCTTTATAAATAAAAAGCAGTATTTGTAGTAGTGTTACCAACTTAAAAATTCAAAACTACACTTGAGATGACGCACAATTGCCCAATTTAAAGCTGGAGGTCCACACCACGCGTTTTAGCCTCAACGCATTGCATGCGTTTTATACCTTACTTGCGTTCTACAATTCAAGTTACATGCAACGCTTCTGATGCGGCATCACCACAAGTAAAAATAAAATTTCATTTGTCAAAATCAGCTGATTTATTCGAACGCTGCTTGTGACGCTTGCAAAAGTAGAAAGTAACCCTACTTTTCGCGTTCAACGCCTCAATGCATCCTAGGCTAATGTGCATGAAACTTGTTACATACAACTACACAGATTCTACTTTTTTGACAGCTGCGTAGACTGCGAAAAGGCGTGTAACGCGTGGTGTGAACCTCCAGCTTAAATGAAATTAACCTGATATCAAAATAACGTTTAATTATAAAAAAACTTACAAAAAAAAAAAAAAAAATTAGAAAGTATTTACAGACAAATTTTTAAGAGTGTTAGGTCCCATATGCAATTATGGACCTATTAAAAAAAAAAAAAAAAAAAAAAAAAAAAGACATAATATAAGAATTCCTAACGCCGAATATTATATCTAGGTAACTACATATATTTAAGATTTTTTCTTTTATTAATAAAGGGGGTTTATATATGACCTACGTTCCTAAGACTAACAGGACAAAATTTTGCCATGAGATAGTAGCTAGTTTTTATTTTTATTTTATTAATACATACCAATATTTATTTGTATGGACTGATTCCAAAATAAATTTCGTAAGATAATTAAGGTTGAAACAAAACATATTGTTACGTTACTGCCTTTTTAATAACGTTTTTGGTTTATTTCCTTTATAATAAACCTCTTGAGTTCTTTTATTGCAACTTTAATAAAATAAATAAAACACTTTAATCACTTTACTTTATAGCTTTTCTATAAACTATTCACGCCACTTTATTTTGAACTTGGTCAATTTTACCACTTATAATTACGATGTACACACTTAAATAATCGTACTAATACTGATTATAGATGCCCACCTTCGCGAGTATTTATACTCTGTTCGCTGACACCTAGGTGTCTCTGGAACATTCGACTCGTCGAAATGTCTGTAACATTTTCGACATTTCTGGGCCAATCGAGCTTTTATTATCTTACAGCTAATATCATTATGCATTAATACTGTGGCTGAATTTAACCCTAAAGCATACTTTATGGGTTAAAAATAAGCTTAACACTATTAGGTTATACAGTTATCTATAACAATCATAACATTACATTTGTACTAGAAAACTCTGTACAGTGGGTTTACATTAGAAATATGGGTAACTAATACGATAACATTTTAAACTAATAAAATTACCTACTAATAAATTAAACTTATTCTTAACTAAAGTTACTTTCGTAACACTGCCCCCAACTTAAGCCTGTTCGTCCCGAATAGGCTCAGAATCACCTCTTCCATAAGGGGCTAATCGTTCCAAATGAACAACTTTCATTTTTGCCCTGTGACTTTTGTGTTTCTATATTCGATATACAACGTCATTCACCTTATATGGCCCATAACTATGTGTCTGTAGTTTGGGAGATAATCCTTTCTTTTGCTGTGGATTTCTCAGCATAACCAACTGGCCCTTCTTGAATCCTTCAGAATTCACCGCCCGATCATATCTGGACAAATTAGTGCTCACACGTTCGTACTTATGAAGTTCGTAAGGACTTCTCCGCTCCAAGGAAGATACCTCATTATTTTCCTGTACATTAAGTGCACTAGAGTTGCACTGCTGGAGCGGCGCACAGCTTATATTTGTTGTTCCCCTGGCTGCAACACACTTTTTGCAGCTTAATATCCAGTCCTTCACGGCTTGTTTACATCCAACCCAGTAGAAACGTTTTTTCAACCTTTCTACGGTTTTCCTTACACTTAGGTGATCTCCACTAGTGCCGTGAATAATTTTCCGCACCACTTCACATACCTTAGTAGACGGCACAACCATTAGGCTTTTAACTGCCTTGCCATCGGCGCTCTCCCATGTTCGGTATAGGCGACCATTTGCCTTTCGAAGACTATTCCACTGTACCCCATATTCTTTCATCAGTGGACCATCCGATGCAATTTCTTCAGAAGTTGGTCTTCTACGTGCCATTTTGTCCCTCATAATCTTAGCCAATACAGGATCACTTCTCTGCGCCGTTGTCAAGTCTTTACTGGGCTCTACCTGCAATGATCACCCTTCACTGACGCTTTCCCTTCTCTCGGACTCCGTATAGTGCCTGTCCTCCAATTTACTTAGCTGTCTTACATAAGCAACCGCTTCTTCACGTTTATCAATTTTTCTGCGACGATTTCGGACGAGTACAAGCGAGAGGCTGTCCCACAAGAGCCTCGCTTACATACCTAATATCAAGAGGTATTTCAGCATCACCCAAATACATGATGTGTTTTCCCATATCCAGACTTAAGTTATGACGAATCATAAAATCTGCGCCAATCAGTACTTCGTCTACAATGTCCCCCACAAGAAACTCATGAAAAGTGACTATATCGGCAATTTTTAACACCACACGTGTTTTGTCATAGACAGTAGCAGGCTCACCTGTTGCTGTTCGCAAGCTTACTCCGCTTAGTGGATCGACAGCTCCGCTCACCAAGTCAGGCCTTATAATTGAAAATCCTGCACATCGGGCTAATTATCAGTCATCGCAGGAGTCGCCGTTAAGCATGGAGGGAGTGCTACCATTCGCATCTGAGGACTCGACAATAAATTTGGTAGTGCAGATCTTGAACGTTTCTTTTGCACTTTACAGTTTCTCTGCATGTGACCAATCTTCCCGCAGTTAAAGCATTTTACTTTAGTTTTACTTTGCTTCCTGCTTAAAGCTTCCATAACTGCCTCTTTTATATACTGCACAATATTCCTTTCACCATTGGTGGTCACATCGAGCCTTTGCACCTTGCCTATTTGTGGTCTTGAAATAATTCTAGCGGTTTCCTGGGCTAGGGCAAATGAAACAGGTTCTGCAAATGTAGACTTTTGTGACGTGCATACCGCAATTTTTATATCTGCATCCCGAATACCGTTTACAAATGCCTCAGTTTTGAAGTGATCTAAGAACGAATGACTCTCACCAGGATAAGTAAGCTGCACCAACCGCTCAATCTCTAGTGCGAAGTCCTGTAATGTCTCATTAGCCTTTTGCATTCTACCACGTAGTTCCATTTTGTAGATTTCCTTTTTGTGGTCGCCACCATATTTACGTTGCAGTGCCATCAGCACGTCATCATAATATAGCTACTTGGAACACTTTGTAGAACTTCCGCTGCCGTTCCTTTTAAGGCTAAAATTAATTCAATTGCCTTTTCTTCTTTGTTCCATGCGTTTTTGTTGGCTACTGTTTCAAATTGGAACTTAAACACATCAAATGGAACACTGCCATCAAAACTTGTGGCTTTTATTCTACTAGAGACTTCTGGAATAACCCGCACTAGTCCCTCTTGACATTGAAGAGTATTTACTTTTGCTTCAAGATGATGGAACTTTTCATCAATATCCGTAATTTGTGTTGTTACTTCAGTAAGCTTTTGGTTGAATTCTATTTCCATTTCATTTACTCTTTCATTTATTTCAGTGAAAATCTCCTAAAGTGTCTCATTTGTAATTCTGGAATTCTCTTGAATTTCGTCCAGGATGGTGCTCGATTTTTCTAGAAGTTTCATCCATTTTTCGAGAAGTTTCAGCTATAATATCGCAGAAATTTTCTTTTATCATCATCACCATGCTTCTGGAATTATCGTCCATTTTTCTAGAAGTTCCATCAATAATAGCTCTAGAGTTTTCATCCATTTTTGCCATCATAGCAGCAAACATCGTGTTGAAATCCATACTGCTGGCAACTGCACATGTATATACCTCTATTTCTTCTTTATCCTCGAATTCGTGGCTACCAATGTCAATATTGCGTCGCTAGAATTCATCTATTAACCACTTCTGCAGCTCTGCTTTATTTCCTGTAGTTGGTAGATCTAACATGCTCAACTCTTTCTTGAGCTGTTCCACTTTTAGTTCTTCAAATTTTCTTGCTGTATATTTTTTTATATGCAACTTTAATAAAATAAATAACACTTTAAACACTGTACTTTATAGCTGTACTATAAACTATTCACGCCACTTTATTTTGAACTTAGTCAATTTTACCAATTATAATGGCGATGTACACACTTAAATAATCGTACTAATACTGATTATCGATGCCCACCTTCGCGAGTATTTATACTCTGTTCGCTGACATCTAGGTGTCTCTGGAACATTCGACTCGTCGAAATGTCTGTAACATTTTCGACATTTCTGGGCCAATAGAGCTTTTATTATCTTACAGCTAATATCATTATGCATTAATACTGTGGCTGAATTTAACCCTAAAGCATACTTTATGGGTTAAAAATAAGCTTAACACTATTATGTTATACAGTTATCTATAACAATCATAACATTACATTTGTACTAGAAAACTCTGTACAGTGGGTTTACATTAGAAATATGGGTAACTAATACGATAACATTTAAAACTAATAAAATTACCTACTAATAAATTAAACTTATTCTTAACTAAAGTTACTTTCGTAACAATATAATAATACCAACATAATAAAATAGTTTATGGGCACAAAGACTCTATTAGGAAAAAAGTTCGTAGGGGGCTATGTGAAATTATGGGCCGATTCTTAATATTTTCAAAAAAAAATAATTTCACTAAATTATCTTAACAATTGCGAACTGTGCATTGTGCAGAAGGACTAAATGAACAGACGACCAGCCAGCAGGACAGACGACTCAGATACTGATTCTAAGGTGATCGGTATACTACAACAAATATTTGTATGTGTTCCACACATCAGCTTAAACTCACGATATTCTTTTTACTTAAATAAGAACAATATTAGTCATACAAATTAGCTTAACAAAAATAATATTAACAACCTTAAATAAATTAATAAAAATAAAAAAAAACCTCAAATAATAAGTTTTACTTCCATTTATCTAGGGAAGGTGCAAAATGTTCATGTTCATCCTTTGTATACTTTATTTAGTAAACCAAATTCCTGTAATGGTTTCCCAAACCAGTTTAACAAGTGATAAGGGCGTTAAATATTTCTGAACTAAAGCATTTTAAATGTTAAATCAAACACAAAATGTGTTTGATTATTATCGAATATTCGAGAATAACAGTGGGGTTGAAGTATCGGGTGTTTTTTTCAGTGGTATAGAACTTCGAATTGAAATAAAACACAATAAAATCGTTTTAATGACCATCAATTTGGCTTTATTGGAAAGATAATTTTATGCCATTAATGTTTAAATATGATTTCAGGCATGTGGCCGCCGCGGCTGGCTCGAATAAAGCCAATTCTACAGGTCCAATTTTCAACCACTTTTTCGAGCATATGGGGCCGTATGTCGGCAATAACGCCACGAATGTTGGCTTCCAATTCCCCTAACGTTTCTGGTTTGTTGGCGTAGACGAGCGACTTCACATATCCCCAAAGAAAATAATCCAATGGTGTCAAATCACACGATCTTGGTGGCCAATTGACAGGTCCATTCCGCGAAATTATGCGCTCATCGAATGTTTCCTTCAATAAATGGATTGTGGCGTGCGCTGTGTGGCATGTAGCGCCGTCTTGTTGGAACCACAACTCATCCACATTCATGCCATCCAATTCGGGAACAAAATAGTCGGTTATCATGGCTCTATACCGGTCTCCATTAACGGTAACTGCCTCTCCAGCATTATTTCGGAAGAAGTATGGCCCAATGACTCCACCAGCCCATAGAGCACACCAAACAGTCAGTTTTTGTGGATGTAATGGCGTCTCAAGGGTCTCATGTGGATTCTCTTCACTCCAAATGCGGCAATTTTGCTTGTTGACGTAGCCATTCAACCAAAAATGAGCCTCATCACTGAACAAAATTTTGCGATGAAAATCAGCATCGAGATCAATCTCATTTTCGGCCCATACACCAAAATCACGACGCATTGCATGGTCTTGCGGCTTTAATTCTTGCACAAGCTGGATCTTGTAAGGTCGCAAGCCAAGATCTTTGCGCAAAATCTTCCATAAAGTTGATGGACAAAGCTCCAATTGCTGTGCACGGTGGTGAATCGATTCATTCGGGTCCTCTTCAACACTTTGCTGTACAGCGACAATTGTTTCTTCGGTGCGCACTGTTCGACGTCTCTGCGAATGCGTATTATCACATAGAGTAAACGTAGTGCGAAAACGATCCATGGTTAACCGAATTAATTGCTCTGATAGACGATTATGTCGACCATAAAATGGACGGAGCTTGCGGTAAACTTCGCGAACTGAACCGTTATTTTCGAAATAAATTTGCACGATTTGCAAGCGTTGTTCTTTTGTCAACCTGTTCATGATGAAATGGCAAACCAAACTGAACATAAATGACATTAGAGTTGCCAGATTTGACCACAAAATGCCAGTTTTATCTCTATTCGAAAAACAAACCTGTAAAAAAAACACCCTGTACAATTATGTATAACAATTTTAACATTACATTCCGTGTGGTTTTATTTTTTTATTGATTTCACTGGCGCACCAAATGCAAAATTTAAACTTTACTCTTTACACGTTTAGGCTTATTAAAGCGTTTTACGAGAGTGGGCATGGGAGCTACGGTAATTTATGGAGCGATTTCACGAAATTTAGTAGTGTAATTTTTATACTACATAATTTCTACCACTAGTGGTGGGTATAAAAATGTGTTTTTGTTAAAATAAGATTTTTATGGGTAACTAAAAAAATTGATTTTGTTAATTAATTTCGAATTCAAATTTCAATTATTCATCTTAATTTATTTAATAAAAATCTTAATAGAATCTCACAAATCGGCTCTATTCAATTACTATATTAGTTATTTTTTTATTAAGTTTGAATCAACTAAGGTAATTGAATAATATATCGATTTTTACTTAATTATTTTTTAAGTGAATCAATTAACACATTGTTAGAAATCATACGATGTTTTTATCAGCGGTTCAAACCTGGCCACTTTTCAAGCATTACGGGATGATAATGGTCGTGCAAGGAATTGGGAAGATTCTAAAATCATTTGAAGAGACTGGGAGCGATACTGACGTAGTCACGCCTGTACATCATCGCAATGTGCGCACTGCAGAAAATATCGCTTATTTTAGTGAAAGTGTGGCGGATAATCCGAATTTGTCGATTATCGCATTAGCCGTATGATAACCTACATTCTTAGCCTGCAATTGAAAATAATGAACTGGACGGACAATATGTGGCTTCAATAAGCGGTGCCACGAGCCACACAACACGACCGATTTTGGTTTTATTGTATGGGAAGTTTTTAGAACGAGTAGTGTCACGTTTTGGCGACGTCAATTGGCCACCAAGATCATGCGATTTGATGCCGTTTGATGTGCGAAAAAGTGGTCGAAAACTACCTCAAAAGGATTGACTGCTGCAAGCAATCTAGAGGCGGTCATTCAAACAACATTGTATTTCGTACGTAATTGCAAGGTCCAAGCATTTTAATGAAATAAAAGTTTCATTGAAATCATAGCACACTAAAGTGTTTTATTTAACTTCATTTTTGAAACTGAAAAATGGATAACCCTTTGCCTTAAGAAACACATCAGGTTCAGAAATACTTTTTCGACACCAACGTAATAAAAATAGGTAATTAATTTTTAAATAAAAAACAAAAAAAAAAATATTTTTAGTTTCCGAGAAAGTTTTCAACGTAATTTTGAAATTATAAATGCTTCTCAAATCCTCATTAAGAAACACAGCTACCCACCCTATAAATGGGAAACAAAAAGAGTCGTATGATGTCAATTCAACTTGAAATGCTTGGATCGCAAAACAAAAGCCTTAGGTAAATTTAAGCATTTTCATTTCATATACTTCACTTTATATATATTATATGAATTTAAGTATCCCAATTTATATCATAAACACGGTATAGTCATTAGAAATGTTGTTCTCAAATTTAAAACCCATATAATTTGAAACAGAAGAAATTAAGGAACAAAATTAAAACGCGTCCCACATCAAATAAATTAATTTGCATTACACACGTGGGTAAATAATGACAACTCTCCCTAATGAACATAACTGGTGCTTATTATACTATGAGGTGTCCCATTTATAGTGTGATCAGCTCTACATTACTTTTCTTTTATATTCACCACCGTTTTAAGTCACATTCGCGATATAGTCCATTTAATCTGGATTTTCTACCGATATAAGTAAATTAAATAGAAAGTATTAACGTTATAGCCTAATAAGCGATATAAGCTCATTTGCCATATATTCCATCTTTCAGCGGCTAGCAAAGGCAAAAGTGAAGTAAATTATTAGCGTTATATTCACATTAGCAAATGTACGAATTTATTTTTAGTTATCGAAGCTACTAACCATATAAAAGAACAAAGAAATTAATCTTTTATTTTTTGTCATCTACTTTCCAGTCGAAAAAATTTGTTTTTGTATTTGTTACTATTATTTTGACTGTTCTTTTATACAGTATGCAACTCTGTTGCAAAACCTGTGTCGGTGTAATAAATATAAACTTTTTTTTCTTTTCTTACATAAAATAAATAAATTCGGATATGTATATGCTTGATAGTGGCAAACATGTGAATTAGGCCTATAGTCACATTAGCGATGTAGTCAACGATTTGCCTTCAACTAAAGGATGTGACTATAAGCGAAAAGTACTGTATATAAATTCAATCTTTATGCTGCGTACACACTATGCAATGCATTTACACAATCTGCCAAATTTTATTCATTCGAGATTTCATCAACATCAAAACGTTTTGATATTGTGAGATTGCATTGATGTAGATTGCACTGTCTGTACCCAACATTAAAAATAGCATCAAATCGTACAGATATACGAAATAACTTTTTCCTCTACCCAAAACAACGAATCGTACCTAACGATTACTTTAATTGAATCATTTAATTTCATTGGAAGGAAATACTATATAAAAGGAGAAAAAAACTACGTATAGAGTTATAGATATGTAATATACATATGTATAATTATTAATGTGCATTACAAATACAGATTTTTTTTTTTTTCTTGAACACAAATAATCCCTAATTGCATATTCTTTCAATCAGTTGCTTGTCTTTGTTTAATCGTCAAAGAGTACGTTCAGTGCGCAGTTTATTTTGTGCATCCTAAACAAAGAAAAACAAAAACAAAATGTATTCAACTAAATTATTTGTTTTATTGGCTTTTAGTGTATCCATTATTAACGCAATGTCGAATGAGGTAAGAAGTGTTTTATTTTTTAAAATTTGAGCTATAAATCGTGAATTAAATTGAATATCTTTGTTTTAATTTAAGGAAACAATTGTTGGTGGTGTCAAAACCATAGATTTTAATGAAGCTGAAGAGGAACTCAATGCATCTCTTTCGAAACTGGCAGCTGGTGATGGACCTAATTATAAGTATGTATTGCAAATTATGAAAATTCATATTCCATTAAAAAAAAAAAGCTGATAATGAAATTTAATATGTTTATCTTAAAAAAAAAAAGACTTGGAAAAGTTCACTCTGCTGAGAAACAAGTTGTTGCCGGAACCTTGACACGTATTGTGGCCGATCTAGTTGATGCTGATGGTAATACCAAGAAGTGCACAGTAACAATTTGGAATCGTCCTTGGTTGCCCAACGGTGTTCAGGTCACAATTGAAAGTGAGGGTGAAGAAAAAATTGTTAAAAAACACAATCCCTAAGTAGGAAATTATTGAAAAATGAATCATAAGTAATTGTGATAAAACTTTTTAATTATATTATAGGTATAACCATTTTTTTTTTAAATATTTTAATCAACTCATTTAAAGTTATAGTATACACACAGCGACAAAAGTGAGGCAAAATCAGCGACAACTTTTTAATTCTTTTTACTACAGTAAACTTGTTATCACAAGAATAATTTTAATTCTTGGCGCCCATAATCATAGCTTAATGAGAATCAAATAAATTTATGACTTGAATTGTTAGAAATTTATAATAATAATGAATTTACATTAATAAAAGAAAACACAAAGTTGTTGCCGATGTTGACTCTTCTGATGCTTACTGCCTGTTTTTAAAAAATGAAAACAAAATTTCGTGTGAGAAATTAAATTGAAAACAAAAACAAATTTTCGCATTTTATTGTTGTTTTCAATATAATTTCTTACACGAAATTTTGTTTCCGTATTCTACAACAGCCAGTTATAGTACATAAAAACTTGAACAAATAAATTTTCCATTGATTAACTTGACAATACAAAAACTCGTTGAAAGTTTGTTGAACTTGTAATATGTACATAGTATTTCTTTATGTTCTGTATTGTTATTTCTATATTCTGTTTTTTATTATTATAAAATGCATTTGGCTTATATTTAATATTCTGGTATTTGTTTTATTTAAAAATATTTGGCCCGTTTATTAAATAATATTTAATATTTTTTTTTATAAATATGTATTCATACCTACATATATGTACATATATGTATCGCGCTTAATCATTAAGAAGATATTCAGCCCAATTGAATGAATACAAATTCCCCCTGAGGGTTTTCCCTTCTCCTATTTTTCCCATTTGAATTTAATTGTAAAATGGGAAAAGGGAAAGTATGAAAGGTATAAGAGGAATTGTATACACAATTTAAAGAAAAACAGCAATCAATTATGTATCACAAACTCCAAAACTTCATTTTTGAGTTATGAAGACGTTGCAACAAATGAGCGATATGTGAATTAAATTCACTTAGTTTATATACTTTTTTTTGGATATCTTTTCAGTATTAAAATTTTTTACACTTGGGGAAAAAAATTTGTCGTTAAATGTTTTATCAAATTAAATAAAAAGAGTGCCATTTCTGTCTTAAAAATTGATTCGGTTCATCAAATAACTTAAATTAACATATTCCACTTTTTACATACAAATTGTTAAAAAAAAGCAATCGTTTTCTATCGGTAATCATTATCAGTAGTTAACGAAAGGTGTCATTAACAACTAGAGTTGTCAAATATTGGAAATATAGAAAATCGGGCTTCGAATATTTCGAAAAAAAACGCTATTTGTTCAAATAACCGGTTTTTATTAATTATGTTTTATCAAAATAAATAAAAAGAGGTCCATTTCAGTCTTAAAAATTGATTCGGTTCATCAAATAATTTAAATTAACAGACGTATTCCAATTTTTTACATACAAATTACATAGAATTTCAAATTTCATAAATAAAAGAATGTAGGAGCGACCCCCCTTAATATTTCGTTGCCGACACTTTTCCCTCACACACTTACCCCTTATAACTATTCCTCCCATAAAAAACTTTCAATACTGACTACTACTAGCTTTCCCACAACAATAAATTTCAGTGTTTTCATTTAAAAAATTGGGATTATTAGCACATCATTAATAAATGAACTAATTAATAAAATGACTACAAATATATTAAAGAAAAAGTCCCATAACTGCCTAGGAGTACCTCCTAGAGGGTTAAATGTATGACCGAACTCTATTAGTTTTTTAACCTACACAGAAAAAAATAAAAATCGATTTTAATTAAAAAATTTCTTATATTCACCCCTATCGTGAAAAACATGTGGAATTTTTGTTCCCATGAAATTTTTATTCCCCTCGAAGGGAAAAATGCTATCGTGAAACTCACGTGAACAATTTTTCGCGCTACCAGTTCTCGGTGAATGTAAAAAAGAAGAAATATTAAAAAACATTAAGAAAAACTTTTTTGTTCAAAAATATACACATATATTTTAAAGAAAAGTTAAAAATATAACAAAATAAAATATATTGTATTGGAGTGATTACAACATTAGCTTATTGCGCTTTTATGTAGTAAAACAATTTTTAAAATTCTGCCACCACGTCTTTGAAAAGCTTCATAACTTCTCAGGCAATCGACCAGTTTTTTGCATTTTGTTGAACAATATACATATAAGTTTGTGCCTCTTTTAACGGAAATTGACCTTAAATTAATTTTGTAAACTTCAATATTTGAATTATGAGAAGAATTACTTACATAAATGTTTTGTTCCCCAGCAAAAATAAAGTGAGAAATTCAAAGGGAAAAGTGAAAAAATTACGAGGGAAAAAATTGTTCATGATAAGGGGAATTTTTTCGCGCGAACATTTTTTTCACGTTATTATTCTCCTATGAATTAATTTTTTTCATGGGAGTTTTTCATGATCGTAAATACGTGAAAAGGCAACAAATTACGGTGAAAAAACTATTCACGATTAAAAAGCAGAAAACATATAAATAGTATCAATTAAATACAATTTTTAATTTTATTTATTATCAAAGTTGTTTGTGGGAATAATATCATTTATTAATAAAAAGATTTTGTTTGTGGGAATAATATCATTTATTAATAAAAAGATTTTGTTTGTTGTGCTTAATTCCCTTTTTAAATAATTGATAAAAAATACTGAAATTTATTGTTGGAGGATAAGCTGTTCATATGCGCATTTCACTGGTTGCTTAGGCCAGATCATCAGGAAACGTTCTCCTAAATAATTTTAGAAAAGCCAAAGCTATCAGCAAACAAGGCTACAGAGGGAATGAGAATTACCTACATACACTCAAAAAGTCTTATTTGCAACGATATGAAAGCTTAAACAAAATACCAAACAATAAAACAGTGATAAGCAGAGAAGACAAAAAAAAGCAAAAAACAAAGTGTTTACAGCAAAAAAAATATATATAAAAAGCACAAAAATTTAGAAAAAAAGCAGCAAAAAAAGCATTTTTATTTTTTTAATATATACATTTAAATATAAAAAATTACAATTATTCTAGTTCTTCAGACTCGTGAAAACAGTTACAATAACCAATCATGTGGGCTTTTATATTTGTAAACGTTATTTTTCTTCGTCTTTCTGTTAAAAGTGAATTGTATATGGAAAAACTTCTTTCCACTTCGACAGATGTTGTTGGAGCAAATTTATATTTCAAAATTTAATTTCGTCATCAGGTTTAGCACCAGTTTGAAGCATGTTGTTTATTTGTAAAATTTGTTTGAACCCCGGATTTCTTTGAAATACATACTGCATTAAATTTCTTCATATATATTTTTTCATGTAGATTCTCAAGAGCTTTTCGTACATTTGACACAATATTTACACTTTCGTGAATAGCTAACCCAACTGTTTGTAGCGTTTTTTTTTAGAAGACACAATAATCGAAAATTTTTTTTTGATAAACAAGTTGGGAACTTAATCCGGGCAAGTTATATATTTCCTTGGCGTGCGCGATCGAATCTGAGTCTTCACTTTTCAGTTAAGAAATAACAGCCTTTACTTTATCAAGGTATTCTGCATAATGCATTGTGGCTTCTATCTCAGTACCCCAACGTGTAGGGCATGGGAACGGTGGAAGAGCCAAATTGGGATTCATTTGTAAAAATAACTGCTTTCTACGAGGAGCCTATGGAAATTAAAATTTTAGTTTGTATGTGTGTAAATACGAGTTATTGAAAAATTAACTTAACAAAAACGGAGTTGGTAGGTACAAGATATTAATTTATTTACATGCTGAAAGTCTAAGCGATGAAATCAGCAACACGATGAAGTCCTTGAGCAAAACATGTCAAATGTATCATTTTAGGATACATTATCCTAAGGGACAAAATTCCACTTAACATGTATGCCGCTGCATTAGTTACCATTAGCAATATTTTGTCGTATTGAATGCCTAGATTAAATTAAAAAAAAAATATAAAAAAAATTATTAATCAAATATTCACTTACCATCAGGCCATAAAATTTGTAATGAATCGTTGAAGAAAGTTGCAATAGAAGCCCCATTTGCATTTTTGAGAACACCCATGTTCAATAAAAAAAGGTTTATTTTCAACATCGTCATTTAAAATACCAAATATGAAGTTGGCCACATATCTTTGTTCACTGTCTGTTGTTTCATCAACAGAAATCCATACATATTTACCTTTAGCCTTTTCACGTATTTTTCCCAAAGCTTCCGTATACATTTGAGGTATGTATTTACCTCGAATAGAACTTTCGCTTGGAACTGACAAATTGGCGTACTTTTGAAAGATGTTTTTGAAACTGGGATGGCTTACTTTTTTTACTGGTATAAACAGGAAATTCCGTTATAAGTTTTTGTGGACGATTTTCTTGGCAAGCAGCTAATTTGTGTTTTTTGTACTAAAATGTTGATCCACATTGCACTTCTTTTCGCTATTAATTTTACTCGAACACACATTACAAAAAAGCCAATCTTTTTCAACTTTAAAAACTTCAGGAAACAATTTTACCATTTTTAGCATAAATAACATATTTGACTTTTCTCTCGGCATTTATTTTTTATTATTTTTTCGTTCACAACGGCCGGTTTATTTATTTTTTTTTTAAACTCAAATAAGTTACATGGCTGTTTTTTTTGGGATGGTAAGTTTATTAATTTTAGTTGTAATAAAGCGTATTGAATTTGGCCCAAAAACGTTGAGTCCACAACTAAAGCCTCTAGTACACGGAATGTAAAAAGCCACATGCGCATGTGGTTCTGACGTAATTTTGACGTCAATGCAAAGCCACAATAAGCATTGCGTGTTGTGTGATGACGTCAAAATTACGTCAGAACCACATGCGCATGTGGCTTTTTACATGCCGTATATTTTTGTTTTAACCCAGAAAAAAGTTGTCAATTATTTTTTTTTCTCATGTTTTCTCAAAAAAATATTTTTTACGTAAAAATTATGTTAAAAAAGCTATTTTACAGCAAAAACATAGGAAAAAAGCAAAATAAGCACCATAATAACAAAAAAAGCAAAAATGGGCAAAAACAGCAAAAAAGAAGCAAAACAGCAAAAAAAGCAAATTTGTCTTCTCTGGTGATGAGTTTATCTTTTCTTACATTCCCCACTACAATAAGTTGGAACTCTTCTAGAAATTAAAAAAAAAAAAAAAAAAAAATGGTCCGAAACGAGTTGACATCGATAATTATTAGAGTTGCACTTTTTAAGGATAGTCAAACAAAAAGAATGTGGTAGGGTATTTAAAAAAGAGAATAAAAATTCTTAACAAATTAATAGACGGCTAAGGTGGAGCCGATTTCTAGCTGACAAATTGTCGGCGGCGGCGGCTACAAATATGTATATTTATCGGCGGCTGGCTTAGCCGGCTGTTGCCGCTTCGGCGCAGGTCTCTGTGTGTTTAAAATGGAGGGAGTCTGCTGCTGATTCTTTTGACTGCTGAAAAAAAAAAATAAATTGTGTTACTGTTTCTTCAGTAACTGTGCACACAGTTCAACTGATTTTAGTATTAGTGTGGATAAGGTTGCCATTCGTACTGTTTTTATCAGTACATGTACTGTTTTTTGTTTAAAGTACTGATTTAAGCAGTACTAACAAATCAGTACGCAAATGTACTGATTTTTTCATTAATGTACTGTTTTTGTACTGTTATTATATACTAATTTTGTTCAGTATATAGTTTTTCATATTGTCAAATTGTTTGCTATACAAATATTAATAAAGATGTTATTATCGATGAGTTTTTAACAAGATTTTTGCCGAGTCAGTACGAAAAAAGAAGACAGAAGAAGAAAAATGGAAAGTGTTTTTACATGGTAGTGCGTTTACGAATTTGACGAAATGTGTATTTTATTTTTTCCATTCCACATTCAAACGCTTTTACAGAACGAGTCTGTAGTTTTCAAAGTGGAGAAAAGAGAGAAACAGGCTTCTTATATAAAACCTTAAAAGTTTTACAATTTCTTGAAGACTGAAGACAGGAAAGAAATTGTGGACAATGTACAAAAAGGCCATACAAATTTTTAACTTGTTACACTATAAAAATTTATGTCCATACATATTTATGCAAATATATTGTTACGTTTTTACTCATAAAACGCGTTAAGGTTTATTCCCTTTATAATAAACCGTTGAGTTCTTTTAATTGCAAATCAAAATAAATACACACACACGAATTCAACTTAACAAATTTTATTGAAATTCACAAAATTTAACCACTATTGCAAGTAACGATCTAAACCGTTTAATGTCTCCAATCAAACTAAACTAAACTTTCATGAGTTAGCCTGTATTTATAGTTCAAAACTATTCCTAGTTGATTCAAGAACCGTCTAGTATTTTCTAGAAGGTTGTGTTCGAATTATTTTAAAATAACTTATACATCTAAATCTAAAGTCTACAATTACAATTGCTAGAAAGTACAGTGGCGTTCATAAAAATGGTAACTTATATGACATAAAACTATAATTTACAAGATAACTTATAACTAAAACCATAAATAATTCTTAGACAAATCTATTTTCGTAACAATATTATTTATAAAAATTTATAGTATAAGATCGTCTGAAAAACGATTGTGCCTTTTGTTATATCTGCAATTATTAATAGAAATTTCTTGTAAATCACTTTTAAATAATTTTGTTAAATTATTTTGTAGGTAAATACATAGCAAGCTTCGTTATCTCAAGTGTTTAATTTGTTTTTTAGCACGGTTTTCCTTATATATGTAGTGGTGCTTAAAAGGCCAATGTCAAATAATTCATTTTTGGGAAAATTTAAATTTAAGTTTTTTATAGAATAATCCCTGTTCTCGGTTAAATAAGACATTGGCTGTTTCTGCAAAGTAAGAGAGATTCAACATGACCTTTTAATTGCAAAATAAAATTATTTATGCTGGTAGATATAGCAAAAAACTACTTTTATTTAATTTTTATTTTATTTTCTGTTGATCTATATTAAAAAAAATATAATAGAATAAGGAAATAAAATTTTAGTTTACATGTTGGTCACGCGTTTTTCGTCAAATATTTGCTAGTCTAAGAAAAGACCTAATGCAACAATTAACTCAAAACAGCAAAATATTGACATTGGCCCTTTTAGTACGAAGCTTTAGACATAATGAACTCAAATTTTGCATTTAATAAAATTAATGTTTCTTTCAAAAATGTTAAACCAAGTAGCTAACAAGAAATTAAGTATCGAGTTTTTAACAACTTGTGTTTTAGATTTTTTTGTATTCCCGCTAAAAATATGTATGGAATTGAATGATTGTTTTGAAAAAAATCAGTTTTATTAATTAAATTTTGTCACTGTTCAAATTATAGCATAAATTCAAGTTTTCGTTTAAAAAAGATTAAAGCTTTCTATGCAATTTTATATTAAAAAAGTATATGTACTGTTTTTCATGCAATTGTACTGATTCTTTTGAAAACTGGCAACCCTAAGTGTGGATGAAAATAAAATACAGTTCTTTTTTTAAGAATGTTGCAGCAAATAAATGAAATTTTTAGCAAATTTTGGCTGCTATTAGCAGTTGTTCGGAACCCTGGTAAAATTCTTGATAAAAAATAAAGAAATAAAAATATATATATACATACATATATAAAATTCTCGTGTCACGATGTGTGTAATTGAACTCCTTCGAAACGGCTTGACCGATTTTTATGAAATTTTGTATGTGTATTTGTTGGGTATGAGAATAGGTTGTAATGTATATCGCTATAGGGTTGCCAGTTGTGAAATCAGAGAAATCAGTACATAAGAGAAAAAAATCAGTACAATTGCATAAAAAACAGTACATATACTTTTTTAATATAAAATTGCTTAGTAATAACATAAAAAGCTTTAATCTTCTTTAAAACAAAACTTGAATTCATTCTATAATTTAAACAGTGACAAAATTTAATTTACAAAACTGAATTTTTTCAAAACAATAATTCAATTCCGTATATATTTTTAGCGGGAATAGGTACAAAGTGAATAACAAAAAATCTAAAAAACAAACAATTTGTTAAAAATTCGATTCTTAATTTCTTGTTAGCTACTTCGTTAAATATTTTTCAACGAAACATTAATTTTATTAAAAGCAAAATTTGAGTTTGAACATGTGAACTAAAATTTTATTTCCTTTATTCTATTATATTTTTTGAATATAGGATAACATAGAATTAAATAAAAGTAGTTTTTTGCTATATCTACCAGCATAATTAATTTCATTTTGCAATTAAAAGGTCATGCTAAATCTCTCTTATACTTTGCGCAAACAGCCAATGTCTAATTTAACCGAGAACAGCTTCAAAATTGGTTTGCTAGCCAATTTCACTTCGAACTCGTCTATAAAAAACTAAAATTAAAATTTTCTCACAAACGAATAATTTGACATTGGCCTTTTTAGCACCAAGCTTCAGATAAAAGGATAACAATGTTAATAAAACAAACTAAGCACTCGAAATAAAGAAGCTGTTATGTATTTATCTTCAAAATTATTTAAATAAATTATTTAAAAGTGATTTACAACTAATTTTTATTAATCATTGTTATTATTGCAAAAGGCACAATCGTTTTTCAGACGTTTCTTCAGACGAACTATAGATTTGTATAAATAATATGGACATAAATATTTACAATGTTACAAGTTAAAAATCGGGTACGTTCGTAAATGCATCACTGCCCTGCATCAGTGATTTCAAATGTTTATATATATTTCAATGAAGTAGATGTGGACCAAAAAATTGTCAAATACTCCACAAAAATAATAGTCACACAATAAAAAAAATTATAATTACGGATGCACTCATATTTATGGCGTTTTTGTACATTGTCCACAACTTCTTTCCTGTCTTCAGTCTTCAAGAAATTGTAAAACTCATTACAACTTTAACTAAAGTTTGTCTTTATTTGCAATTCACATTCTAGGTTTTTTATTAGGAGCTTGTTTCTCTCTTTTCTCCACTTTGAAAACTAAAGACACGTTCTGTAAAAGCGTTTAAATGTGGAATGGAAGAAATAAAATAACACATTCCATCAAATTCGTAAACGCACCACCATTTAGAAACACTTTCCATTTTTCTTCTACTGTCTTCTTTTTTCGTACTAACTCGGCAAAAATCTTTAATGTTAATAACTCATCGATAACAACATCTATACTATCAAACAATTTGCCAATATGGCAGACTATATACTGAACAAAATAAATATATAATAACCGTACAAAAACAGTACGTTAATGAAAAAATCAGTACATTTGCGTACTGAATGGCTTGTATTGCATAAATCAGTACTTTAAACAAAAAACAGAACATGTACTGATAAAAACAGTACGAATGGCAACCCTATATCGCTAGAAGGCATAAAATAGGGCAAAGCGGTAAAAGCTCTCCCTCCCTATATCTTCTTAACTTATCAATCGCTTTTCTTGAAATTTGGCAGGCAAATAGAATAGAAACTATAGCCTATAATTTTTATTGTTTAGGGAGTGAAATATGGCAAGAGGGGTAAAAAATCCTCTTCCCTATTTCTTCTTAACAAAGCAACCGGGTTTGATTTGAAATATTCAGGAGATGGTTTGTAAAGAAGAAAAAATTTTGCTTAAATTCAGAAAATTAAAGTTTTTTATTAAATTAGATTTTATTTTAGCTAATAGAACTTTACTATATGTAATTAAAACTGACTGTGTTGCAATATCTAACCTGTGATTTAATTTTTTAAGTTTCTGTTTAACTTAATCAGCCATGTCACAGAGTACAATTTTGTTCGGAAACGGAATTTATTCCGTATTTTGGTGCTTTAAGAAATTACGAAAAACTTTGCGGAATGAAGCCATTTTTGTTTTCATGAACGGAATGGGAGTTTTCTGTATCTTAAAGGCCAAAAACTATCAAAATGTACTTTCTATTAAAAACAATTATGTGTTCTTCGGTTCCGAACGGAATTGCACTCTGTGACATGGCTGAATATTTCATGTTTAATATTTTTTTATGTTTGTCTACAACAAATTATTGTTCAAAGTAATAAAAAATTTATTTGTCTTATTAGGAATCCCTTGATAAAGTGAACATTACATTCATGAAACGTTGGAAAAATATGGATTAAATGCATTTTTAATTACATATAGAACTTTAGGCCGTATTAGCTGAAATAAAATCTAATTTAATAAATAATTACATTGGCCAAAAAACAAAAATAATATACTATAAATTTTTTTATGTATTGCCTACTATTCACTAATAATTTTTTCTAAGCATAAGCTAATTTAAGGGGAAATATTAAGCCGGGCGGTCAGCTAGTATTCAAAATATAATAATAAAACTAATGTATGTATATTTGTTTAAAAAATAATTTCTTTGTTTGTTTTTTGTTAGAATATTGAAGTTGTGTTTTTTGTAGCCTTTTTGCTTTTTTAATAAACTAATTAGCATAACGTGTGAAATTTATTGCACTTTTAACAATTGATTCTAAAAAAAATTAAATTCACTTTTATTGTATTCATACACCCATTTTATAACCCTCGTTGTAGTTCTGCTGACTAAAGTTTTGGTTTAAATTACTCATGTGAAACTAAAATTTATGGAGACTATAATTTATTAAATACTTCCTTTTAATTGTTATTTTGATACCCTACATTCGATGTTGTTATAAAAATATTTTGAATTTGACGAATTTGGCGGAAAATACTGGAAATTTTCAACCAGACTTGAAGTTATGACGGCCACATTTGTTATATTCAACGTGGAACGCTAACCCTGGAATACGCTTCACTTCAGATTAGGGTACCAAAAATAAGCTTAATTTGTCTTGGCATTAAAATATAAACAGGTTATTTTGGCGTGGAATCCTTATATTGCTAACACTTTGAAAAATACTGGTCTGCAAAAAATTAAACGGGCTCTGGCACCATTTCAGCTGATCCTTACGTAAAATAACCTCCTGATTTTTAGTACGATCTGCGTTTCCCATCATTACCCACGATATAAGTGTTGTTTCCCCTAAAAATGCTAGCTATCTTATGCAAAAAAGTTCAAATTAGTTAACCAATACATTAAGCCCACACATCTTTGCTGGGCTCAATGTATTGGTTAACTTATGTAATCTTTAACTAATTTTGCATAAGGTGATAAGGGAAAGCTGAATCAGAAGATCATTTTACATACAAATAAGATGAAACGATCTATTGACAGATTTTCATGAAGACCGGTGTAATTTGTAGGTGATTTAAACGCCAATTGCAAGCAATGCAACCAGGTGGAATTTTCTAATGTTGTCTGTCCAAAGTGCACTTAAAGAGTTGTCGTTGCGTACACAATAAGCATTTTTGATGCATTTTTGACTTTGACTGCAAAGTATTTTGATGTTTTGGAACTCCGCATTTATTGAACAATAAAGTTGTTTTGTCCCCATACAAAAAATAAGAAGTGAGCTAGGATTAAAGATTAGTTGGTAAAAATTCCTGAACATTTTTTTTTAATTTTTTGCCACGTCTCTGGATTATAATATATTGTATATTTGTAATTTTGTTGTTGCTTTCTACAGAAATTCATGAACCGTTTTAAAATTTTTAACGCCACAAGAAATTTTAAAACTCAATGTGAATTTCTGTAGAAAGGAACAACAAAATTACAAAATATTTATGACTTTGTTTGTGCTTTCAATGTAATTCTTTGGCGTTGCTTTGGGCTTTACGTGATTAGGACCTAAATTTGATGCCACGTCCGCAATTAGGCGCATTTTTCTTTAACACATACTTACATATTACATTAAACCATTTCGGTTAACATACGAAACAAAAAAAATGTGGCCCGGTATTTGAGTTCAGATTAATAAGTCAGCAGGAGCAAGTATTAGGTACAGTCAAGCGATATGCAATACGATAAGATCGCATTTTAATTGGCGGTATACCTATCTATATAAGAAACAAAACGAGCCGTATTTTTGGGGGTGGCAAAAGTTATAGACGCTTCATTTTTTGTTTGTTTTGTAATGTAATATGTATGTGTAAAAGAAAAATGGGCTTTATTGCGGACGTTGCATATATGTATTAAAAGCTAGACGTACAAAGTTTTAGAAGTGCTTTCTTGCCACGTGCAAAAATTTTGACATTAGAATCCAAGATGGCATAAGTGGCGCCCAGAATTTTAAGTCGGATTAAAAGGCCAATAAATGCAAAAATTAAGCTTTACCCAAGCCAGGAATAACGGTATGCAATATATTATGATCGGACTACAAATGGCGACGTAGTGTACAAAAAACTAAAAGGGCGGTATCGAAAGGCGTGGCAAAAAATTAGAGAACATTTTTTTAATTGATCTTTAATGCTACAGGGGGACTGGCTGGAACCACCGTAAGAATAAAAATTTTATACGTCAAAGGTTTGTAAGAAAGTCAAAGGTATCAGTTTTTTATAAATAAAAACAAAAACCTTTTTAATATCTAATCACAAATAACAATTTAAATAATGTAGGGTACAACACATAGTTCGGATAAGAGCCTACAAGTCTTTTTTCCATTGTGCTTACTTTAATATATTTAGTACAATTTTTATTTTAATAGTTTTACTATTTTTCATAATATTTTCAACTTCAATAATAGAATATTTCTATTCTCTCTTGTTGTGGTTTAATTAAATTATTTTTCACTTTTAGTTTTGAAATTATATTAGTGATGTTAACACATTTGAGTTTTAATTTTAATATTTGTTTTTAAACAAAATGTATTTATTAAATTTAACATTTTTAATTATCACCACCACGTTCGTTGTTATTTTTCACCCTTTACCGAGAACTGTAAGTTAAAGTTCTGTATTGTGGTAGTCAGGGTATTTACTGGGTTGAAGTTTGTTTGTTTACGAATTGAAATTTATCTTGATTTTGATATTTTTTTATAGACCGCATTATGCATCGGTACTTCACCTGAATCGTGTTTAACTGAAGTGAGTATATTAAATGTAAATAATATTTTTTTTTTTAAGTACAAGTACAACAAGTGCTATCGGCTTTGCAGAATCCTTTATACCCTTCACCATAGCTTTAAAAGCGCAGTTTTTAATTTATTAAAATAAAATTTTAAGTACAATTTTAAGATTAAATGTTTTAAATGTCATATTAAATTACTGCTAATATTCTTCTTAATTTAATTGAGGTAAAAGTGAAAAAAGAAAGTTTATAATTTAAAAGAAGACTTGAAATATTTAATTTTTATTGGTAAAAATTAGAGGCAGGTATGGTGTTTTGCTCATATCTCCGTCATTTGGGAATCGATATAGATAAATTTCAATAGCACAATTGTCGGACTATATGTAATATAAATATAAAACAACTCTGTGCCCATTATATCTGGGGTCCTCGAAGAACCCAATTTAACCAACACACAACACAACCAACAAACTGACGGAAGGACATCATTAAAACATCTTTGCTAGTTATAAAGATCCAGAATATATACGTATAATTTATAGGGTATAAGATCAAACGGCCTTAATTTAGAAAAGGCGTACTTAACATAAATTTTTTTTAAGTTTGAGACATAAAACTTGATAAAGTAGGATATATAAAAAAGAATTATGTATGTATAAGAAATGTAGGAACTACATTTCTTAAAATTCTAAAACTGCGCATAAGCTTTTTTATATATTCTTTTTTATAAAGTTTAAAGCTTCGTGTTCATAATAGATCAACAAATGTAACCACACACATTTTCAGTTAAGAAACCGTTTGCAAATTTTTCCCAGAACAAAATAAGGTAGGTACTTATTTATTTTTATTTTTTGAAACATTTTGTTGAAATTTTTATTCAAAACTAAATAAAATTATTATATACATTTTCATACAAATTGTTGCTGAAGTAGAAAATGACTCAACTTTTTATAAAAACTGTAGGTACATTTTCGTTCGAAAGATGAAAGGAAAATAGGTATATGAAATACTTTGGGAAGAAATAAGAAAACAAAATTTTTGCAAGCATTGTGTACGAGGCTTAGGCCCTAATCATGTAAAACGCAACGCAACACCAAAGAATAACATTGAAAGCGCAAACAATGTCATAAATATATTGTAATTTTGTTGTTGCTTTCTACAGAAATTCACATTGCGTTTTAAAATTTCAAACGCTGGAGAGGGTAAAAACGTAATAGAAACTGTATGTACCAAATTTAAAAAATGTGTTCAAAGCCGTTATTTTTAATACTAGGTCTGTCTGCGTACACATATTTTGCATAATTTTGTACAAAATGTCGCAAAATTTTGCAAAATGTTGTCTGCGTACTCCAAATCTCTTACAGCGAGAGAGCCAAAAAGAAAATTTTTTGACAGTTGGAAGTTAGAGAACTTGCAAAATATTACTGGAGAAATTTCCTCTGGTAAGATTTTGCAACTAGTTTGAACCGCTGTTTTTATATACTGTTTGAATGAAAGCATTTACGTGTGACAAGATAGCGTCGACGAAATAGCGTCGAATTTGGGAATTTAAAAACCGGGAAACCAAAATACCCAAATAATGGGGATTTACAGTATATGAACAAAAAGTTAGCATCGAATTTAGGAATTTAAAAAGGGGAAGTAAAAATATATTTATATTTTGAATAAAAATACTAAAAATATTTATTTTTAATAAAAATACTAAAATATTTATACCGTGCAAAAGCCTGTGGTTCATTGCATAAATCAGTAAAGATTTTTACTTTACCATTTTGGATGAACCCAGATTTCTCGGAAATTGTCCGAACGATTTTTTGCACGCATCGCTCATTTTGTCCAGAAAACTATTTATAGTTTATACCCTGCAAAAGCCTGTGGTAAATATTTTTTGTACTTTAATTAAAAATATAAATATATTTGGGCTTAAATCTAGTTTACCGACGCAGCTCCAAATAAAAAAAAAGCACCTAGGGTGATAGAAAATGGAAAAATAAGAAGAAAAAATAAAATAAGAAAGTTGGCGCAAACGTTTAGCTTTCGAGTTATGGGCGTTTAAAGTGTTTATATAAATATGTGATTTTGCAGTACATTTCCAAATGTATATGGCTAATATTGGTATCATTGCAAAGCGTTTCTCTAGATCTTTCTGGACATACAGAATTTATTTTAATATCTTTAGTTTATTAAGAAGTGGGACGAGTTTGCAAAAATACAAAAGTTTTTTAGTAAGCATCAAAACAAATTTATTAATTTTTTCTAATTCTTTAATGTATGTATATACTACATACTAATTTATTTAAGAATTTTAATTAAAATACAAGTAAAGCCTTCTTTATGTTTATGTTATACTAATGAGGAGAGAATCCTTGCCCATGGGCAAAGGCCGTCTATGCAGAGATGCTTTAGTTAGCGAAGCCAGTGCTCGTTATACCATGGAGGAGAAAATCTTTGCGCGCGGCCGAAGGCCGGCTATGCAGAGCATCTTTAGTTAGCGAAGCCGGTATTAGTTATACCATAGGGGAGAACATATTTGCGCCCGGTCGAAGGCCGGCTATGCAAGGAAGCTTTAGTAAGCGAAACCGGTGTTTGTTATACCATAGAGAAGAACATCCTTGCGTCCGGCTATGCAAAGAATATTTTTTTGCGATGCTAGTGCTTGTTATTTTATAAAATTTGTATTACACTTTTATTTAAATAAACTACATTCTTTCCTAGTGCACTTCCGTAACATTTCGACGTAAAATGAAAAAAACTGTAATGTGATCTAAAGAGCTTAAAATTTAGAAATAAATTATGTATATCCAGAAAAATCTGTTCAAGAGCTTTAAAATGATACCAATATTGGCCATATACGTTTAGAATTGTAGTGGAAAATCACATATTTATATGAAAACTTTTAACGTCCATAACTCGAAAACTAAGCGCTTGCGCCAACTTTTTTATTTTAATTTTTTCTTCTTATTTTTCCATTTTCCATCACCCTGGGTACTTTTTTTTTTATTTGGAGCTGCGTCGGTAAACTCGATTTGTTCCTATATTTGTACTTCCCTATTTTAAATTCCTAAATTCGACGCTAACTTTTTGTTTATACTGCAAATACCCATTATTTGGGTATTTTGGTTTCCCGGTTTTTAAATTCCCAAATTGGACGCTATTTCTTCAACGCTATTTTGGCTCACGTTTGTTATTTCAATTGTTTACACACCGATCAGCTGTTTTCTTGCAAGATTTCACTGGATACTGTCTGCGTACTTTTTGAGATATTTTCAGCCAAAAGAATAAAATTTGTCCTACTCTCCCAAAAAAATTTACTGAGTATTTGCTACTGGAAAAGTACCCAGACAGACCTACTATTGCATTGAAATTTTGTGACGAGGTGTAATTGTGTGAAATGTATTGGAATAAGTAAAAAACTCAATTAAAAAAAATCGAGTTAGGGCCTTTCTACATGAGACCACCGATACGTTCATTCTACCTATGGTGAAGGGTATACAAATTTTTCACCGTAAATTTCAAGAAAACAGTGTGCTTATGTAGTAAATAATTTTAAATTTATGAATGCACATTTTATCGCTTATTTGGTGCAACATCGTCATCATAAATCGACTTTAAAGTTTTAAATTTACACCAACATAATGAAAAAATTAATTTTTATACTTCTCTCAAGAGTTGAGTTCAAAAAATCGTCATAAGAAATATTTACAATATCTTCATTCGAATTAATGCGTAGTATCATTAGTTTTATTAACTGAAAATTTACGTTTTTTGACTTATAACGTTGTTGCAGCAAATGAGCCATAAAGAAAATCAGAATTAATGCTTAATAAATTCCATAAACCCTTTTATACTGCATAATGCATTACATCCGATAATGCTCAATATCGGGAATTTATTTTCCTAACCAAGTTAGCATTACGCTGTTTTACATACACTTGCTTGGCTACAAGATTCAATGCTAATTTGGAAAATTTTTAGCGGAAAAGCGACTATTTAATTATTTGAAAATTAGAATATCTAAGGGAAACCTAAAAAAAAATCCTTCATAATTAAAATTTTTTCTTGATCTTAAAATATTCCATATTGTGCATACAAATTTTATTTGATAAAATAAGCAAGTTGTGTCAGTAAAAATTAAAAATTTTAAATTATACCAAATAAGTCACGGCAGTACCAAGGTTATCAACAAAGTCTAAAATGTATTACAATAGTATTATTTTACCATGAATTGTACCATCTCTGTTACATACCCTCTAAATGTATTATAACCAGGGTTACCACTAGGAATTTTTGAAATGTCGCACAAAAGGTCGTTTCATAAGTAGCACAAAAAAGTCGTTTGAGAAAAAAGTCGCACATCTATTTTTAATGCTTTTTATTGATAAAAAGCATAACAAAAAAACAGTCAGCTGCATTTTTCATTTTCAGAAGCCTCTTTTGCATTAATAAGTTTCATGATATCGCTTAAAAGTCTCGCAATCTGTGCAACCTGTGTATTTTTAAATCCTCGCAAATGAACTGTCAAAATTCATTTACACAAACTCCGTAAATTTGCCTAACAATTGCGATGTTCAATTGTTACAAACATATTTTTTTAAGATTACCGCCATCTTCAAGAAAAAATTCAACAATTAAAACAAAAAATTCTTGGAATAATCTGAACAAATTTGTCTTTTGACTTCCTTTAAATATTTTTAAGCACGAATATCACTTTTTAGACACAAATTTCAACTTTTTTTTTATATATTTTTGTATTTAATTTCTGTATTGGCGTGTTTTAAATATTGACATTATTTGTTAAAAATTACACAAAAGATAAAAACGCGAATCATGAAATGAGTCTCGCAAGTTTGCCCATTTGCACAGATAGTAATTTCAAGCGATTTAATGAAAATCCTGTGTTTTTGTTTTTTTTTTTGTTTTTCCATGTCGCTGAAGATGATTTTTTTGGTTCACTAAAAGCTGTTGCAAACACCTAAAAAACGGCCGCTTTGACTCTTTGAATTGACGTTATTTTGACGATTTACTGACGATCTTTTTTGTGAGAAATTTTACAAAAAAAGGGTAAAAAGCCGAAACAAAATTAAATAAGTCGCAAAAGCCGGTGATAAAAAAGTCTCACAAAAAGTCGCAAACCGCTAAAAAGGGGGCAAATTGCAAACGGTAACGCTGATTATAACAGCATCAAACAAGAAATTACGTGTAAAGATTTAAATGAAATGTCGTTTCTTAACCTTTATATATCTTGTTAAAACGACTTTTAATAACATAGACATACTCAATAACATGCCATCGAAATAACGCCTTTTATAGTTGTCGGCCAACATTAAGATCGTGTTTGTCTAAAACTTTTCTACTTGTTATAAAGTTGAGTTAGAACTTAATAAATTTATATTTTTTAACTAATTCATTACACAAGTGTATAATTAGTTAACAAATTTTATGACTATGTATTTCGTTTTTAATATTTGTGTATTTATTAGATTCACTGCCTATTTCACGATGTCGAAAGAATTCTTTCTTTCGCACAACTAAATTTGAAACAAAAACAAAGTTTAAGAATTTGTTTTATATGTAGTTGTGCGAAAGAAAGAATTCTTTCGACATCGTGAAAAATTACGAAAGAGATGCTTTAGAAAACTATTTCCTATTCAAAGCGCTTAGAGTCTAACTCCTAATTAACTATGACTTAATTAGTAATAACGACAATAACAAAATTTAATTTAAATACAGACAAAAGCCTTTAACATGAGTAAGTATCTATCCATATTGTGAGGAGAGAGGAAAAGAAATGGCATTAGTGATGTTAACTTTTAATTTTTCATTACCGTACGGTTATAAAGAAAAAATTACCGTACGCGAAGTTTTTTAATCAAAACAGTTTTCATAAACTTTTTAAATTTAAAATTTGTTTTAAAAAAATTTTAAAAGAGAATGTTTATTTCCGATCAACCAAGGTAAAATACCATTTGGTTTAAGGATTGATGTTTAACTATTGACGTCATCCGGCTTCAATGGCGGTGTGAGTAAAAGGGAAAACCCCTCCGAAGAGATTGTGGGTTACAATCGAAACTAGTCAGGGCAACCTGTCCGTGAAAGCCTGGGTTCAGTTCTCAGCTCAGTCAAGAATGAAAAATTATCAATAAATTTTAATTAATTTCATGTTGTAAAATTGCTGTCTCCATAAAAATAATTTAATGAAAATTAAATTCAATGAACATAAGCCTGATTAAAATATCGAAATTTGGATTAAAAACCATTATCAGTTCAATAAAATAACCACAATACTAATTATTGTTTGTTTTAAGATAAATTTTAAATTAACATAATTGTACTTTTTATGAATATGGCAGTAAAATCATTATATGTATATGTATATAAAGTTGAAACGATACTGACTGAATGACTGATTCAACATCGCACAGGCTAAACGACTGATGCTAAGTTTGGATCGGAGGTTGGTTTTTCGCCAAATCGATCCACTAAGACGGTATTTTTGGAAATTCGAATTTCGCACTTGATCATAAAGAGGGTATTAACTCAAAATTTTTATTTGTTCACTTTTTGGGAAATTCGAAACGTAATATTCATAACCACTCGCCGTAAAAATATCGGGCTATTTTTACTTCTTCTAAAGAACGGTTGGTTTAAAAATTCTCTTTCTTATGCCTTTAATCTTCTATATATATAAAAGAAAGTGGCGTTAGTTACTACGTTTATAACTAAAGAACGGCTGGACCGATTTCGATGATTCGTACCAATTCGGAATGGTCTCTGATCAAGAAAGAGGAATAGCAAAAAAATCTAAAATAGGTGGCGCCATTGAAAATTACTCAGTATAAATTAAATCGTTAACTCTGCATTTGACGATGCTATGATCTTTAGCAAAGTTGTTGAGCATGAGCCGGCGAAGGCTTATAAGTTGATATGACCAATTTCAGACAGGTGGCGCCACTGAAAATGACTCGAAATGAGTTAAATCATAAACTGTGCATTTGATCATGCTATGATCTTTAGCACAGCTGTTGAGCATTATCATACAAAGGTTTCTAGGTTGGTATGACAAATTTCCGATAGGCGGCACCATTGAAAATTACTCAAAATAAATTATATCATTTGATCAGGCTATGGTCTTTAGTAAAGTTGTTGCGCATGAGCCGGCAAAGGTTTCTATGTTGGTATGAACAATTTCCGACAAGAAGTGCCATTGAAAATGAAGCCAATCGTAAGCTATGCAATTGATCATGCTTTGATCTGTATCAAAGTAGTTGTGCATGAGCCGACGGAGGTTTCTAAATTGATGTGATTTCATTGAGTGTTTGGGGTCTAAATTTGGAGAACGACTGTTTTTCACACGGTCGACTCTATGTCGCATGTTCCCGTGTCGGAAAGACATCCTCTTTGTTCATTTTCGCACCTGACAACAAAACGAAAAATATTGTTTATCACAAAGTGCTTCAATAATATTCTCTTAACTTATTCAATAGTTTACTTATAATTCACATTTTCAAATTTTTTTTTTATTTTAAATATACACAAAAACAATACTTTTCTAGGCAAAACAACGTTTGCCGCTTTAAAACGTACTTGCCGAATTCTTATATCTATAAATTTTTGTCCAAAACCGATTTTAATTAACAAACTCTAATTTTATTCATTGTGTTTCATAAACATCCAACGACTTGTTAGGATTCACAAGAATATTTAAAATATCTTTAACAACAACGAATTTTGTTTGTGATAAAGAATTGCCACATTTTATATTAAAAAAATTTCATAAACTTAAAATTTATATACCCTTGTTTTTAGGGATTCTATTTATAAGTTCTTTCAAGATCATCTTTACCTATGAAAGACAATTTTTTCAAAGATTTTGAATATCTTCATCATGATGTACTTAATTTTATACATTCAAATTTCATATATACATAAAAAAAGTGAAGTGGCATTGAAATCGATCGAGATTTTGATTTTAATTATTTACAAAATGACTGTATTTTTCTGTTTTTAAGAATTGTACTTGTAAATATAATTGGTACTCAAATTATGAGGTATATAAAAAGGAATATTTTTATGAACTCTCCTTACAGTCTTGTTTTTAAAATTTTTTCGGGTTTTAGTCCCCTTAATTTCAATTTACAAGACATACCCGATTACTTTTTCGTATTGACTTAAACTTTAACTATTTTAAAAATCGTCCAAAAATCTCCATGTCGCCAAATCAAAAAGTAGGGCGCCAAACTAGTTTTGAAATCGCCACATTCTGACAACCCAAATAACAACAATTAATTTGTTTTCATATCATGTGAAATTAAAATAATTCTCTCTACTAGTTCATCGAATAATTATCTCAATAGATCACACTGTACAATAATAATTTCTTTAGAATATTCATATTTCAAATTAGTTTTTAAAATCAGAACTTGTTTCTATATTGTACTTATTTATTTATTTAAGCAAACATGCTTGCCTTTTTTAAAAAAAAGTTGAAAAATAGATACGTAGTGCCCTACCGAACTCGCTTTTTCAGGTCGACTCCGAACTTCGGTTGATTATTAAGTACGAACCGGTCTTTATTTGACATTGTATTTATTTAATAAAAATAAAATTGACATAATCATGGTGCGGGTACATAAAAGTATTTGTACTCTTAATGTAAAAGGTAAACGAAATACGTACGTACATAATACTAATTCAATATTTGAATGGCGGAAAAGCAATTTTCTAGCATTAATGCCTTGTAAATGGCTTCTTTAGTAGGTTTTCCTGCAGCACTGCTCACAAGCAACGCTCTTCGGTGGTACTTTTTGGCTTTTACCTTAAGGTTTATAAATAGGCAAGAATTTCAGTATATTTATATCAGTACCTACGGCCAGAGAAAAAATATGTTTAAATATGGTCACCTCCAACAAAACTATTTTTATATAAAATTGTAAACATACTATGGTTATTTGAACCATATTATTGTCATCGACAACCATATTATGGTTAAATTAGTCCTCCATCAAGAAGGCACAACCATATAATGGTTGCCTCCGAACATGTTTTGGTTAATAAGAACTTAAATATGTTTAACATTTATAATAAGTAGCCTGGTTGATTTTCCACCATAGAATGTTGTTCTTGGAAAAGAGGAAAATACTATTGTTAATTTAAAAACAAATTATTGTCATATATAACCATAACATATTTAGAGGCAACCATAATATGGTTGTGCCTTCTTGATGGAGGACTAATTTAAGAATAATATGGTTGTCGGTGACAACAATATGGTTAAATTAAACATAATATATTTAAAATTTTCTTTAAAAATAGTTTTGTTGCAGGTGACCATATATAAACATATTTTTTCTCTGGGTGTAGGTACTGATACAAATATACTCTGCGTGTAGAATTTAAAGGCTCAACAAAATAATTTAGTTTTCAACAAAATTTTCTTATACTCTCAATTCATCTAAATATGGTGATTAGTGATTGAGCGTTTCTTAAACAATGAAGTAATCGTTAGGAAATTTAAATTAAAATGTGCCATGTCGCAATCCAGCCAACGCTAGAGTATGCGCAGCCAAATATTTGATTGTTCATCGTTTGGGCCCCTTGGCAGTAATTTACCAACCAGAATAAAATTATGCTAATGATATTAAGATTCATATAAGAGTTATTTGTTCATTAAAAGATAAATTAACAAGAATCAAAATATGCT
This sequence comes from Pollenia amentaria, assembly GCA_943735925.1. Taxonomy (NCBI): domain Eukaryota; kingdom Metazoa; phylum Arthropoda; class Insecta; order Diptera; family Polleniidae; genus Pollenia; species Pollenia amentaria. The sequence continues at coordinate 192,968,133 of OX031006.1, forward strand.
TCAAAACGTGGAATATACACTATTTACTAAAACATGCTCTTTCGATTAATAATGGGTGATTCAAGTACATAGATACATATTTTTGAGACCCAGCATTCATTATTGGATAATATTCGACCGACCATACCAAAGGCCCCATATATAGCCCACTTTGGGAAAATAATTAAATTCGCCTAAAACCGTAGCAGATATAGTTATTGCGGAAAAATTTTTTCCAACTAAGATTCATATGGTCAGAAACATATCTGCAATTTTGTGATGTACGGTCCATAATTTTCCTTAGATCCCTTACTAAGCAGCCTTCTGAAATTCACTGTAAACAGTAACACTAATTTCACTGCTGTATTAAAATTTTCTCTAATTTATTTTTTTAATAGAAATCAGGCTACATTATTTTGGGATGATTGGTCCATAATTTACCATGGGTCCAATACAAATTTCTCTTCTGAAAATCATTTTAGTTCGGCTAAAACTGTTACGAATCATGATATTTTACTCAAGCTTGTTCAAATTTCTAAAAAGAAAAGCATAACACTTTCTGATATTCGGTCAATAATTTAATAAAGGACCAAACCCCAACCAATTTTAATGTTGACGTTCGTATTATAAAAATTATTTAATAATGTATAGATATCATATAGAGCCCACTCCTGTCGGTGGAGGGTATCAAAGATTCAGCACAGCCGAATATAGCACTCTAACTTGATTTTGTTTTATCAAGTTCAATGTCGCAAACATAAAAAAGAAGTACGCCCTTTCTAAATTTAAGTAACGTTTGCGTTTCTCCATTTGTTTTTGACAAAAAAAAAAAAAAAAAAAAAAATTTTGAAATATTTGTTTTTTAAATCGGCATAAAAATTGGAAAATACCGCTATACTTTTAATATTTTCTACACATATAGAAAACAAAATTCCTAATATAACAAGCAATAAATGATTAAAATTTGTCTACAACTTTTTATTCAAAACAGATTATTGTTAATTATTGTTAGTTCATATTTAATATATGAAGATTCAATAAATAAATAATGAATGAAAAAAAAAACAGATGAAAACGCTTAAATTAGTTTAAGAAATTCTGCTACAAAACTTGACAACTGTTGATCCCAACATTTACGTCTTAGAAACGGCAATATGAATTTATACAAAACTAACAGCTTATAAATGTAAACAATAAAAAATACATCAAAAGAGACAAAAGAAATATGTATATAAAATTTTTTTAGTTTAGCTAAACTAATGAATAACTCTGTTTGATCAGCTGTTGAGGTTGAGCAAAACGTGTGTACTTCAGTAGTAGCTTAAAATTTTCATGATGAAACAAATGGCAACTGTTGTATGCGTTCTTGAGACAAACACTCAACCGTTCCGCAACAGTTATGTCTTATGAAAGTGCCCAAATGTGAAAAAAAATTTTAATTCCTTTATTTAATAAATTTTTTTGGAAGTTTGTTAGTTTGTGGCACAATCACGCGAAAACTGCTAAATGGATTTGGAAAAAATTTGGTAGGCGGAGGTAAATCTGGGACAAAATTGGTACTTTTTCTCTTTTTCATAAATTTGGAATGCAGATTGCATATTAAGATATAGGGTAATTTTTAGGGATAAAATTGGTGCTTTTTAATCGGTAAAAGTGGAATAAGTAAGATTGGTTCATTTTCTCTTTATAGATTAAAGCCTACATAAACATACAGTCTTCTTTCTGGGGACCTGAAATGAGTAAAAGCGGGTTTTCTTTTATATTTTTATATATGGTATTTTTTCTCTTTTCCAACAATTTCGGATAGAGAAAGCATATGGCCCAGATTAAAATAAGGGTGCTTTTTATGATGTAAAAAGGGGAAAAATTGGTACTGTTGGATTTTTTTCCCTAAATTTGGTAAAAATATTACATATGTTCCAGTGTCCGGCATATACATATTTAGAGACCACTTGCTTTTCACGTGGACAGTTGAATGTCGGTTGCTCAATAGTATCGAGTGCTCAAAACTTATACATATGGGCATTTCCTCCGAATGGTCAACCAGGATGAAAAAATACAAAAGTGATAATCATCGTGTTTTATTGTTTATAATTATAAAAAAAAGTATATGCTTTTATAATAGAATGGTTTCATAGTATATAACAGCTGTTTTACTTGAGGAAATTGGGCTGGAAACTAGTAAATTTTATATTTTCTTTTTAATCTACTTCTAAAGACATTTTTATATATAATTATTTTACATGCAAAAAATATGTTATGTTTGGACTCTTTCTTCAAAATCTCTCTACTACAATCAATTTAGTGTAAGGAGAACAAAAAAAGTTCGACTAACGGTTTAAATATGTGGAAAAGTCATACGTTTGCGACCGGTACTTAAGCCAATTAAAAAGAAAAAAAAAAAAAAAAAACAATAGAGATATTTTATTGTGTAAATACTGGAAAGACCCCTACATTACTACACTTTTAAAATAAATTATTAACTTTTGAATATTTCGTTCCATTTCGCAGATTTTTTCTTTTCACTACTGTCAGCCAAAGTTGACTTCTATTTTGCGTACGTTCGTGACAACATGTTTATAACTATCATTATTAATTTATTTTTTTATTTATTTATTTATTTTGTCTTTGGAATTATTATCCTTACAGACTTCTTAATTAAATAAAAATAAATTTTAAAAAGTAACAAAAATTATGGATTTAAAAAGATTAATATACTAGTTTTAATATCTGTGGAGCAATAAGAATAGTCAATAAATTTATAAAACTTGCTGAACTCGTTACACATCCTTCTTAACGGGTCACCATTAGCAAAATTAGCTCTAAAAAATTGAATTGATAACGGAACCAAGTGACGTGATGGGCGTTGAGGAACATTAAATGTTATACTGTTGATTAAGTATCCAGAGCAAACGTCGCCAATAATTATGTTGAAAATAAACGAGATGTTAAGCACAGTTCTACGGCTCTTTAGAGTTGAAAGCTTGATGAGGGCTAGTCTAGCAGAATAAGGCGGCAGATTCCATTGGTTAAAGTTCAACCCACGTAGACAGAAGGTCAGAAACTGTTTTTTGACTGATTCAATTTGGTCGGAATGTTTTTTATATATAGGGTCCCATATTACGGATCCATACTCCAATATAGGTCTTACCAGGGAAGTATACAGACTTTTCGTAACACATGGATCCTTGAACTCTTTAGCCCATCGTTTTACAAAACCGATCATACCTCTGCCTTTATTAGCTGTCATTGTTATATGTGCAATGATATTTAGTTTCGAGTCAAGCAGAATTCCAAGATCTACAAAGCTATCCACCGACTCCAACTGATGACTTTCAAAAAAGTAGAATGCTGGTATTGGACTCTTTCTAACAAAACGCATGTATTTACATTTTTTTAGATTAAGTTGCATAAGATTTACATTGCACCACGTGTAAAAAGAATTTAAGTCGTTTTGAAGAAGTTGTTGCTCAGATATTTGACGATAGCTCAGAAAAACTTTGACGTCGTCCGCATACATCAGAATATTGGATGAATAAATCACCTCAGGTAGATCATTAATAAATAATGTAAAAAGAAGTGGCCCAAGGTGGCTTCCCTGAGGAACACCAGACAGAACATCTATGCTTCTAGAAATCGCGTTATTAAAGTTAATGGATTGTGTTCTGTTGCTTAGGTATGAATATATCCATTTTATAGTAATATCAGTAAAACCCAGTTAATGAAGTTTAACCTTCAAAAGGCTATGGTTAACTTTATGAAAGGCCTTGGTAAAATCAGTGTATATCACGTCAGTTTGTTGAAAACTTAAACTCGATTAAATCCATCTTTTGCACTTAAAATAGAGCTACCAAAATGCTATCGAATCGCAAAAAATGCTAGGAAAAGTTTTGTTTTCCATATTATTTGTACATCAAAAGCGTACGAACGTACGTTCGTGACCCAGGAAATGCCCATATTTATGTGTTGGCCGAAAATAATAATTCTTATTTGTTGTTTATTGAAATATATTAAGTAATAAGTAAAGTTGTAGAAAACTACATAAAATTTCCGTAAACTTTTTATAGGATAAACCCTCTTCTTTTAAAGATAGTACTTTCTGTAAAATTTAAAAACTCAAAATAATTGGACAATAAAAACTTAAGCCTGATCTTTTTCAGATTTTTTTTAAACAATTTTTCAAAGTTGAATTTCTATAATAAAGGGATTTGGCCAGTTTTCGTAACATTTTTGGCACAAAATAAAAATTTTCAAATCCCATCTCTGCTCCATGTACAAAATTTTACCGGTCATTACTTTTTTCCGAACTCCAACACCGAACTTAAACGTTCGGTCGGATTCTTTTAATACGTATATGTATAATTTTTTTCTTTGTGTTATAGATTTACAATACAATTTTACTTTATTTGAATAATAAAGAGTTTATTTAAAACTGGTTTACATTAAAAAAAAATGTGAACAATCAATAAGATTCACATAAAAAAACAACATGAACAACAAAAAGTGAACTGATAGTATTTTAATTTATTTATATTTCTATTTTTCATTCTCTGCATACTATCTTCTTCTCTACGTATATGTATAAGCAGAGCACAGTGGTACGATTAACATGAATCATTTGTGTAAAAATAATACTATTTTCACCATATTAAGAGATCTTTAATGAATTAATTGTTTGCTTTATTGCACTTTTTCTTGATACCTACTGTGGTATGATTTACTAACTTTTAACGATCCGACAATCGTAATTTTTGTCGATATATATATTAGCTTGCAGTAACTATAGTGTGATTCACATAAGTGAGTACACATTTATGCGCTACGCAATAAGACATAGAGAGATGCAGTAAGGTGAGTGAACGAATTCTTAATAAATTTAAAAAAAGTTTATAAAATTTGAAGAGCCACGACATTCCCTTACTACGAAGCAGGTTTGTAAGGGAGCATATTAAGGCATAACGGTAACAAAAAATTCAGTGTGCAAAGCTGATCGTTACGTTCACTAATTTTTATATGCGCTGAATAAAGCGCTTTCTGTGTCAAAAATGTATTGCTTCAAAGTGGGAACTCGCCATATAAAATTCATGTCTTCCGTAAGCGATATGGTAAGCGAAACATTTACGTTTCTCCCTTACAAACCTGCTTCGTTGGAAGCTCCATTTTTTATTGGGTAACAGCTGACTTTAATCAACAGCGAATATCGTTAAAAATGTTACTGAATAGCAAATTCGATAAATTTTCGTTATATTTATTTTAACGATACGATTATCGTAAAAAGTTAGTGAATCACACTACTGATTACATTTCGTTTTAATAATCTTTATTTTATTTATAAAACTTTTATTCTACAGTTAAAATTTTAAAATATTTTAAAATTAATAAAACAAAAAATTCTAAACAATATTTTATTTTAAGATTTTATACAATAATTGATTCTAATTAAATAAAATAGAGCTTTTTTGCTAGGAACACAATTGTGTCGTACGTCGTAGGACGTAATGCCGTAAATTTCTACAAACACGCTTCAATTACCTACAATTCCGTCGTTAACGTATTGTGTTTTATATTGAAAATAATCTTTGAAAATTCCAAATTTATTCCAATTGTTGTTAATATTTACTTCCTTTTATTGTCTTTTCAAATATTCAATTTTAAAACACAAAAATAAATTCATATTCGGACATATTCTATAAATTGAAATGAAGTGGATTTAAAATCGCACAAATTTTGAAAACCAGCTTGAAAAAAATATTTAAATCTCGCTCGATTTCAATTTCACTTGATTTCGTTTTCTAGAATATGCCGGATTATAATTTTATTCTTCTATTTTTATGACAATACGATTGCACCTGGCGTATGAAACAGATTCAAATCCGAGTCACTTAGAATCCTTTGTACTTTAACGTCGCTTTTTTCAAGTGACAACTAAGTTGATATAACGGCTTTCTTATGAGCTTTGTGCCAATTCGTACGTCCCCTAAATTCTTGATAAATTCTCTATAATGAAATCTTTATATAACGAAGTTTTTTGTCCACACAGATCTATTAAAGTAAAGTTCAAAAGAATCTGTACTCACAATTTTTAAAAATTATTAAATAATATAAGCTTAGTCAATAAAATTATCTATCCAAATGTTCAAAACAACGCTAAATGATTCAAAAAATAATAAAACATGTTTATAAATGATAAATCAAAAAATCATAAATCAATAACTTAAATGCTAAATTAAGCCGCAAAAATGCTAAATTGGCAACACTGTTTGATCAACAATATATAAAAGTGTGAACTATTTCTGTGTAACTAGTCAGTTCTATTTTGTATTTGCTGCTGTGAACATTAGTGAAAAGTAGGAACATACAATGAAATACGTTTTAGTTTTGTGTCTTATTACTTTGGTCTCTTTTACTACTGGCAAGCCCAGCTGCCCTGGTTGTCCCAGTAAAGTAGAGGGAGATGATCTTGAGAAATTGGAAACATCTCTTAACAAATCGTTGTTGGCAGTGGCAACTGGTGATGGACCATCCTATAAGTAAATTTAAAGATTTTTATTATATTTAATTAATAATAACACGATAAATTTGTAATTATTTCAAGACTGGTTAAGATAAATTCTGCTACAACCCAGATCGTAGCCGGTACTAAAGATGTAATAAACGCTGATCTAAAGAATGAAGATGAGGAAATAAAAAATTGTAATATTGAGATTTGGTCGCAACTCTGGTTGACAGTTGATGCCATACAAACTACATTAGACTGTCCTGGTGAGAAGAAATTGGTTAAAACACACAATGCTTAAAGAAAGAAAGTTAGTTCTTATGGTTCGAGTGCTTTGTTACCTGAAAATGTTTTGTTTTCAATAAAGTTGTAAACTCCTTATAAGGAAATACTATTAAAATTAAGTAGCGATGTTAATAAAATGTAATATTTAATTAAATTCGTTGTTTATCAGTTAAACAATAATTAAAGCTGTTATCATTTTTGTTATCTTTAGAGTTTTTTCGTAAAGTTTTTTGAATAAATATTTAACACCCTTAAGCAGCAGACAAGCAGCCTCTTTTTGCAGAATACATAAACCGGCTATAGCCCTTCTAAGAAAAAAAAAAAACATTTGGTTTATTTATTTAGAAAAAATTTGAAAAAAAATTCATTAATTTCAATAGAACAAAAGATAAGAAAAACTTAAAAGTACTTCCATCAACTTTAAAAATGAAAAATAATATAACAGATTTGATCATCACATGGCTACCTAAATGTTTAAATTCAGGCTTTAAAATAAAATATAAAATTTATACATAGTATACATATATTGGTGCATTTTATATACATACGAGGGCGGATCAATAAGTCCGTGACTTTCTGAACGAAACACAGTTTTTTTTACAAAAAAAATTTATTTTTTACGTTTCTTCAATTTGTGTATCCCTTTAAACAAATTGGATTTTTCGAGGTCCATAAAATAGGCGGACTTATTGATTCGCCCTCGTACACAATATAAATGTGTAGATAATAAGTATATTCATATCACAGTGTGTGCTTCCAGTCAAAAATAAGTTATGTATTTTTTTTTTTTTTTGGCAAAATATATTGAGAATATCTCTTGCGCAAATGTCTTGCTTGACTGATTCGTTTTCAATGTTTAAAATGGCCATGTTTGAAAACGTTCCTTGGTAATTGCTGTACGGAGCCATGTCTTAGTTGGTCTTACCCTACGGCCACACGTGCAATTTGTGATGTCTTAACACAAGCAAAAACGCCGGCAGAATAACTTCGTCAAATTGCCAATGTGGTTTAGGTGGAGAACACGTAAATATCTTACAACATAAGTTTAAAAACAAGCTTAAGACAGGTTGTGTGTTATATTCATAGCGAAGAAAAAGTTTAGCGCTTAAACATAGTATACATCGCTAAAAATAACAATATTAAATATTAACGTGCTTGTTATATTTTTTTTTTGCTACCGTTGCGCTTTAATTTTAATTACTTATCAGCCACGCGCGCATTTTTGACAAGTTGTATAAAAAAGTTAATAAAGAGCAACAAAAAAAAGCTGTCTGTCAAACTTAAACGTCAAGTTATGTTATAAAATAGCTTTCAAGACAGATTGCTTAACAACGCTGTTAAAACACTAACATGAGGAGGCTATACCTAACACTAACATGATGTTAGTGTTAATGTTAACTATTTGATGTACAACTGACTGGGTGTTATTGCTGAAAAACTTCGTTCACTTATTGGAAGGCTCATGTCATAGTATACAACTAGTATGCCGACTCTTTGACAGGAACATAACTCAATTGTCAGTGGTACCTAACTTATGTTTGTATTAGTAAGATTTTTTTCAAATGCATTGGTGTATAAAACTATTTCCACCACTAAGCATAGCTGCATAAACTCGTATAGAATGTGGCAACAATTTTTTTTTTTCAAAATAAAATTTTATTAGTTCAATAAATTTTCAATTTATTAAATGCTGACTGCATTTATAAACTTTTAAAAACAATGATTGTAAAATTTTTATTCTGAATATCGGAAAATATTTAAATAATTTATGATTTCAAATATTATTTTCATACCACAAAATGCTACTCTGCTGGCTTTAATAATATTAACAACAGAAAAAAATTTATGTCAATTAAATTTATTTAAAAATTTTTAGCTTGTGAAAATTAAAAACATTTTGCAAAAGCAAATAAGCAAAATGTATTGGAAAAAATTATTAATTATGTGTTTATGTCATAAAATTAAACATAAAGTGTTATATTGTGAAAAATTTTAAATTGAAAAATTTCAAAATTTGTTTTGTTTTTGTTGTTCTTATGTGTGTTGAATTCACACAGAACCTATATGTGTGAAGGGTGAATTAAAAACTTGAGAACACTCTCTCGAGTTGCCATACTTGTTCTATACTATGGCTCATGTGTCCGCTTATAAAAGTTTGCACAAGTTCGGATAAATACTTTAATCTATTTAAGAAAAAAATTCATCAGCATTTTTAAATGTCTAAACCATGCACTATCAGACGGTTTTTACCCGACTGTCAATTTCTTTATTAAATCGTATTACGAAATAATATATTTATGTATGTATATATTTATATTTGGTCTCGAAATCTAATACAAATAAGTGAAATTGAAAAAATTTTTTAAAGGATCCTGTTTGAAAAGTTTAGACAAAAAAAAAAAAAAAAAAAAATCTTGTATATACTTCATAGTTTAAGTTCTTATTGTTACCGAACTTCTCTTAAACTCAGAAAAAACTACGGTTATTTTAAAAAAAAAAATTAACTAAGAATACACAGCGATTTCAATTTCATTCGATTTCCAGGAATAATAAATTGGCTTAAGAAGTTTTTCATAACTTCTAATAAAAATTGCTGAGACTTAAGCCTTTAATAAAATAAATAATTAAAGAAATATGAGAGCTAAAACCCTGTGTTAAATACCCACATTAAGTAAAGCTTGCGAGACACAATTGACAGTTATAAAATGAAATAAACTTATTGGGTACCGCCCATGATGAAATAAACAGGTGGCATTACTAAGCCAGATGACGATTTTTTGCTCTTGTATTGTTTGTCTACACCATTTTTCATTGAAATTGAGAAAATTCCAAATGAAAATGAGAATTTCAATTTGAAATTGAGAAAATTCCAATTGAAATTGAGAATATCAATTTGAAGTTAAGAAAATTCCAATTGAAATTCAGAATATCAATTTGAAATTCAGAAAATTCCAATTGAAATTGGGAATATCAATTTTAAATTGAGAAAATTCCAATTGGAATTGAGAATATCAACTTGAAATTGAGAAATTTTAATTTGAAATTGAGAAACATCCAAATGAAATTGAGAAATTTTAATTTTAAATTGATAAAACTGAATTATATGATTTTTATTATATTCATGCAACAAACATCAGGATGAAGAAATGAAAATAAATACAAATCGCAGTATTATTGACATCTTCCAGATCCAAAGCTGATTGATAAAACGTTGTAGCAATCTCCAGTAGACAGTAAGACATGTATACTTAGAAGCCTTAATCGCCTCTTCTAAAAAGGCAAGCCTTTTCTCTCCTACATTGGGGGGAATTACGTTCGGTACATTCATATTTGTTTTCGCCATACTTTTTATTTTTGACCAAATAATTTCAATGGGGTTAAGCATCGGTCAATAGGGGCTCAAATGCAGGAGTGTAGCTGGAGAGTATTGTGAAAACAAAGATGAATGTACCAAACGTTATTCCCCCAATTTAGTAGAAGAGCAGAGACTTGACTTTTTAGAAGAGGTGATGCTTCTAAGACATGTACAACTACTGGATATTGCAGTAGAGCCATACAACATACTACAACGTTTTACCAATCTGCTCTGGTTCTGAAAGATGTGCCTGTTGGTCAATAATACTGCGATTTGTATTTGTTTTAATTTTTTCCATCATTATGCTTGTTATGTACGTTCGTTGTATGAATATTAAAAAAAATATATAATTTAATTTTATAAATTAAAATTTCTCGATTTCATTTGGAATTTTCTCAATTTCAAATTAAATGTTCCCAATTTCATTTGGAATTTTCTCAATTTCAAATTGATATTCTCAATTTCAATTGGAATTTTCTCAATTTCAAATTGATATTCTCAATTTCAATTGGAATTTTCTCAATTTCAAATTGATATTCTAAATTTCAATTGGAATTTTCTCAATTTCAAATTGATATTCTCAATTTCAATTGGAATTTTCTCAATTTCAAATTGAAGTTCTCATTTTCATTTGGAATTTTCTCAATTTCATCTGGAATTTTCTCATTTTCAATGAAAAATGGTGTAGTCTTATGTCAAAGTTTTGTTTATGTTTACAAAAAGTCCACGTTTTGAGCTGTGATTATTGTATTGTATTAAAGTTTTTGATTATTTAAATTAAAATTAAATAATATAGTAACCATAGTGAAATAAAAATTGGCTAAACATTAATTTATTTCATTCCGTTCGGCGGCAAAATTTGATTTTAGTTTAATATAATCTTTGACGTATACGGAGACTTATTTTTGATTTTTGTTGTAATGTTGTATTTGTTGCCGTAGCGCTGCCACCTACTTATTCCACCATGGTAACGCCTGCTAGTAAACTTAATGCATGTATTTCACCTTGGCTTTTAGATCATTTTATAGTCTGTTAAACCGCAGTAGTGTTTATTTTAAATTTATTGCATTAATCTTCTTTCGGCCTTTTAAATGCATTAAGAACAGAATCTTGGAGTTTTTGTTTTCATGTTGAGTATCATTCTCATTATATATATTCTTTCTTCTTAATAGTTTTATTCCTTCAATATTTTCCAGGAATATTTTCTATGCTCCATCAGAATTTTTGTTTGTATTTTCTGTTACGAGGCTTACTTTAGCTATCCTTTGGCTAGAAATGAAGTAAATTGTAATTGTAATGCATTTTCTGGCCCACTACGGCGTCAATAGTAATTCAGAATAGTCATTTATAATTGAGAAAGCGTAAATTGTAATTCGGATTAGTCAATTGTAATTCAGAAAGCGTCAATTGTAAATCAGAAAGTGTCAGTTGTTATTCAGAAAGCAAACAAATTTTAATGATTTTTCTTTCTTACATTTATTAATAAATTAAATTTTAAATTTTACATGATTTGTCTTTTTTAAATTAATTATATTTTGAATTGCAATTGACGCTTTCTGAATTATAACTGGAAAAGCTGTAGTTAGTAATAAAAAAAAACTCACACGTATGGCTTGTTATGAATTATACGAAAATTAAAATACTTTTGATTTGCAAACAATTTTACGCTTGTTTGATGTGTGTGCACACGTAATTTCTTCAAATTTTATTTAGGTTTTGTGTAAAAAATTAAATTTTAAAAATTTTTTTATTGAAATTTTGATATTTGACAAAATAATTTAATATTTTCCGATAAAAAAATTCCATTTCTATTTATTATTACAACAACTTTTAAATGAAGTTTGAGGGCTTGGCTAAGCAAAAACAAAATATTACCATTTAAAAGAATCTCGGTTGATTGCGTTACTTGCGCATTTAAAATAATCTCGTTTTAACATTTAACAGAATTCTCTCTTAATTTCGTTCACAATGATATTACTGAAAGTGTAGTTTAAATTAGGGAAGCAACGAATACCAAACGCCGATATATCGGTAGCGGCGCTATTTTACTGTCGATACGCCGATACTCTTTTTATAGTTGTTATGAACAAACAATTAAAATTTCAATGCCTTTTTTAGCATAACAACCATGAGCAAAAAATCAAACAAAATATTTTTAATTCTTAAGCTGGAGGTCGGTTCACACCACGCGTATTATGCGTATGTTTCTTTTTTGACCTTTTTTCGACACGCATGCTGAAGTAGGAAGGAATCCTACTTCATAGTATATAACTCATAGTATACAACTAGTATGCCGACTCTTTGACAGGTACATAACTCAACTGTCAGTGGCACATATTTTATGTTTGTATTAGTAAGATTTTTTTCAAATGTATTGGTGTATAAAACTATTTCCACCACTAAACATAGTTGCATAAAATCGTATAGAATGTGGCAAAAATTTTTTTTCCAAAATAAAATTTTATTAGTTCAATAAATTTTCAATATATTAAATGCTGGCTACATTAAAAACAATGTTTGCAAAATTTTTATTCTGCAATATCGGATAATATATAAATAATTAATGATTTCAAATATTATTTTTATACCACAAAATGCTACTCTGTTGGCTTTAATAATATTAACAACAGAAAAAATTTAGTGTCAAAAAAAATTATTTAAAAATTTTTAGTTTGTGAAAAATAAAAACATTTTGCAAAAGCAAATTAGCAAATTATATTGAAAAAAATTATTAATTATGTGTTTAAGTCATAAAATTAAACATAAAGTGTTATATTGTGAAAAATTTTAAATTGAAAAATTTCAAATTTTGTTTTGTTTTTGTTGTTCTTATGTGTGTTGAATTCACACAGAACCTATATGTGTGATGAGAGTTATACAAAAAAGAGAACGTTCTCACCAGTCGGCATAGTATAGAACTAGTATGCCGACTGGTGAGAACGTTCTCTTTTTTTTATAACTCTCATCACACATATAGGTTCTGTGTGAATTCAACACACTTAAGAACAACAAAAACAAAACAAAATTTGAAATTTTTTAATTTAAAAGTTTTCACAATATAACACTTCATGTTAAATTTTATGACTTAAACACATAATTAATAATTTTTTTCAATACATTTTGCTAATTTGCTTTTACAAAATGTTTTTATTTTTCACAAACTAAAAATTTTTAAATAAATTTTTTTGACACTAAATTTTTTCTGTTGTTAATATTATTAAAGCCAGCAGAGTAGCATTTTGTGGTATAAAAAAATATTTGAAATCATTAATTATTTATATATTATCCGATATTGCAGAATAAAAATTTAGCAAACATGGCTTTTAAAAGTTTATAAATGCAGCCAGCATTCAATAAATTGAAAATTTATTGAACTAAGAAAATTTTATTTTGGAAAAAAAAATTGTTGCCACATTTTATACGATTTTATGCAACTATGTTCAGTGGTGGAAATAGTTTTATACACCAATACATTTGAAAAAAATCTTACTAATACAAACATAAAAATGTACCACTGACAGTTGAATTATGTACCTGTCAAAGAGTCGGCATACTAGTTATATACTATGGCATACTAGTTCTATACTATGATATAACTAGTATGCCGACTGGTGAGAACGTTCTCTTTTTTTTATAACTCTCATCACACATATAGGTTCTGTGTGAATTCAACACACTTAAGAACAACAAAAACAAAACAAAATTTGAAATTTTTTAATTTAAAAGTTTTCACAATATAACACTTCATGTTAAATTTTATGACTTAAACACATAATTAATAATTTTTTTCAATACATTTTGCTAATTTGCTTTTACAAAATGTTTTTATTTTTCACAAACTAAAAATTTTTAAATAAATTTTTTTGACACTAAATTTTTTCTGTTGTTAATATTATTAAAGCCAGCAGAGTAGCATTTTGTGGTATAAAAAAATATTTGAAATCATTAATTATTTATATATTATCCGATATTGCAGAATAAAAATTTAGCAAACATGGCTTTTAAAAGTTTATAAATGCAGCCAGCATTCAATAAATTGAAAATTTATTGAACTAAGAAAATTTTATTTTGGAAAAAAAAATTGTTGCCACATTTTATACGATTTTATGCAACTATGTTCAGTGGTGGAAATAGTTTTATACACCAATACATTTGAAAAAAATCTTACTAATACAAACATAAAAATGTACCACTGACAGTTGAATTATGTACCTGTCAAAGAGTCGGCATACTAGTTATATACTATGTCCTACTTCATGCTCTCGCTGCGTATATGCATTTTACGCGTTTGCTGTGTAACTTGTCAAAACCATTTTACACTACGATTTTTGGACTGACACATAAACGCTTGGGGTGGACCTGCTGTAGAATTTTCTGCTAATTTTTAATGATTTTTGTGAAAATAAAAATTACTTCGTTACAACTTTTGGGTTACTTCGAAGAGAGAACAAAATCCATAAGCAAAGTCACTGCTTCATTTTCCGACACTATTTCGCTAGTTAGCAGTCTTCGAAATTAGAAAATACGATAAATGAATAAACTGAGATGCAGAATAATTGAGAGTAGAATTACGTAGCATCAGCTTTGAATGAAAGATTTAAGTGCTTCGAGAATAATTAAATCTATTATCTATCTACAATTATTTACCTTCGGTACAAAGCTAGAAAATTTCAAAGACAATATATCGAAAAAACGTCTTATTGAGCTACTCAACATGACTCTACATTATGAAAGTGTTGAAGACACGGTCACCCCTACACATAGTAAAAGTTTTAATAAGTCTACAAGAACTGGCCTTTGGAACGTTTGTGCAAATCTTAAAAGAACATCTGGAGAATGATGATCCTCTGTCGGTCCTACGCTGAGGCTCAGCTAAAGGAGAAGGCTAGATATACATACCTTAGATTTTAAAATTTTTCTAGAAACGCATATCCGCTTGTTCACTGGCGCAATTAAACGTTATACTCCACATTTAAGACCATGGCGCAGAAATACTTAAGTTGTCAAATGAGTTCAGGCACATCTGAGAGAAATATCTTTTTCAATAAATGGTGTAATGGATATTTTATGAATTACTAAACATTTCGACTTCTGTGGATTAAGACAAAGGCTATTTGCAACTGCCCAGCATTGTATTTTGTTCAGATCATAATTAAGTTGATCGATATTTTCCCTAATAGAGTTTGCAGGACTACTTAGGTACAACTGAACATCATCCGCATACATATGTATTTTGCAATAAGTACGTTGCTGTGGTAAATCATTCGCATAAACTGAAAATAGGAGTGGAGTGGAGTTAAGTTGTATAATAATCTTCAATATGAATCAGAAATTACTAAAATAATGAGTAAATTTAATTAATTTCTGTATTCAAATTTACTAAAATGTAATCATATTAACATCCCGTTAAATAACGAAACACAATTAACAATTTGAAGAAATTTCTTCAAAATAACTAATTTATAAAATATACAAAAAGCATCCGTCTTGATTCATTTTTTTGTTGACTGTATAATAACCTACTTTTCTTCAACTATACACCCCATTCAACTTTATTTAGGAACATTTTTGGTTGGGTGCAGAACAGAACAATCAACTCTTTTTAAAGTGTCTAGGTCACCTCTAACCATACGATCATTAAAGTCTTTTTAAGTTTATTTTAACAATTTTAAATAAATTACTATTGAAAACAAAACATCCACAATTATATAGTAACCGTTTACAGTAAACTCGCGATAACGTGAACTAATTTTTACCAAGGCGGTTCACGTTTTCGATTTTGTTCACGTTATCGAATGCCAAATTTAAAAAAAGAATGAAGAATGTTTATGAGGAAAAAAAATTGTATAGGAAAAAGTCGGTCATGTTTTTTTTGATAAGTTATTTGTTCGACCATCTTTAACAAATTTTTATCCTTTTCGGAAGCTCAGAAAAACGTAATGTTTTACGCTTTACGGTACCATAAAGAGTATTATTTACAAGATTTGTTATTTCCTATTTTTTCCTTTTAATGGAACAAACTGTTGAGTTAGCAACACCATATTTTCTTGCCAAGCCACTGACACTATAACTCCACGTCTACAACAGACATGATTTGCTGTTATAACATGATGTTAAAAAAGCGTTGTTAAAACATTTGCATTAACAACCGTGTTATAACATGAGAAAACCTCCAACATGATGAGCCTATACTTAACACTAACATCATATTAGTGTTAATGTTAAGCATTTGATGTCAGTTGTAGACTGGATGTAACCTTTTTGAAATAGTTCAAGAATATTTACTTTATCTTTCAAAGATAACACTTTCGGTTTTTTAATGACATTTTTCACTTTCACGAATAAAAATTTTTAATAACTTTCAACTTTTACGTAGCGATGTCAAAAAACAACTAACAGGTCAGCGTATACATAAAGTTAAGAAAAACAAACGCTGTAACATAAACCAATAAGTGAACTCAATTAGGGGATTTCCCAATTAAAAAAAAAAAAACATTTTAAACAGCAAACAAAAATAAACAAAAATGTGTTCACTTTTTAGAGCTTCCAGATTTTGTACACGTTTTAGAATAGTCTGTGTAAAAATAAATTTGTTCTCGTTTCTGAGACGTTCACACTTTCGAGTGTTCACGTTTTCGCGAGTTCACTGTATTTTAGAAAAACTTAACCCGAAATTATTGCTATAGCAGTGAGAGCTGAAGATCAGGGGTTGCTGACTTGACAACCCTTGGTCGTTGTTCATTAAACTTCTTTGCGTAGAACCGATTGCCGTTGTAATTTCTTTTAGTTCTTGTTAAAAATTTCTATATAAGAAAATGCATATGAAAGAAAAGAAGCGATATATTTTTATATTGTAATTGCAACAGATTGACTCAAAAGCATTTCTCATGTTAAAAACGGCTGTCAACCTCTGTAATATGCAAATTTATGCAAAATAGGCCAAAAATGATTTTTTTGAGAAAAATTTAAAAAAACCAATATGACAGAATAAAAAACTTTGGGAATTGCCTAATTACAGTAGTCCCTCGATTTACGTCGCAATTGGTTCCGAAAAATGATGACGTACATCGAAACAACGGAAATCGAATCTTAACATGTTTATATGTGTTCTGTAAAATGTACCTTTATTAAAAACATAAAGAAGATCTGATTTCTAAACGAATTACAAAACATTAACAGAATTAAACAAGTAATAAAGTATATTTAAAAACAAATTTTCAGATGTGTACCCTGTTTGGGACCCATGGGCAATCATGGACCCGCAAGACAAAATTATATTATGAAGTTAAGATTCAGGTAAAAGTTCTTTATGCCGAATATTATTTAGTTATTTTCATCTATATGAGATTAGTTTAAATGATTTTAGCTAAGGGGGTTTATATGGTACCTATAGTTCATTTGGGATCTAAAAATACCACGTTTTGCCATGACAGAAGCTATCATTAAAATGTTTTTTCTCTAAATTTTTTGTCAATACCAACATTTATAAAAAAGATATTTTCGGGATAGTATTTGTATGGGAACTCTGTCAAATATGGAACCATTCCAATATAATTTTTTAAGATGACTTAAATTGCAATGAGATAAGTTTCGCCCAAATTTAAGCTAAATACCAACATAATAACTGGGTTCATGGGTACAAATACTCAATTCCGAAAAAAACCTTGTGTGGGGGCTATGTGAAATTATGAACCGATACTCACCATTCTTAATTGGCATGTATGCCAAATTTAATGAAATTATCTCCAAAATTACGAACTGTAATTTGCATACAATGTTTCCATTCGCAGCCTGCAAGCCAGCCGAAAGAACGGATATCGTTACCTCGATTCAAAAAGGGATTCTTAGTCGATCGATATACTAAAAGTAGGGTCAAAGACCAATATTTTAAGGTGTTACAAGCATTAGCAGAAACTCATAATACCTTTCCACTACATATTTAGAACAATTATAAATAAAAATTCCATGGGAGTTTTTTCCTTCCTCCCATTTTTCCTATTTAAATTCTATTGTGAAAATGGGCAAAAGGAAAAAATCCCGGGGAATTGTTATTCATAACAGGGGTGATTGTGTTTTTTTGATTTTTATATTATATCTTTGTGTTTAACAAGAAAAACAAAAATGTATCCATGTATAGATATGAATAGCTACACACGCATGAAAACCCCAAAAGAACATTTCAGCTAAAATCTGTGATTCCCCGCCTTTTGCTTATAAATATAAGCAAATGAGGCAACGCAAATCGAATGGCGGCGCAAATTAAATTTAGAAGTCACACAAAATATGGCGACGCAAACCGAAACAACGTTAATCGAGGCGACGTAAATCATAATGTATTTTAAAACGCAAAGATAAATATAATATTCCTTTAAAGTTACAAGTAAAAAATAAAAAAATTCGTTCTTGCAATTAACCGTGAACTTTTGTTTGATATTTAGGTCCTAATCAAGTAAAACGCAACGCCAAAGAATTACATTGAAAGCACAAACAATGTCATAAATATTTTGTAATTTATTTGTTGCTTTCTACAGAAATTTATGTACTGTTTTAAAATGTTCAACGCCACAAGCTATGCAGCGTTTGAAATTTTAAAACGCCATGTGAATTTTTGTAGGAAACAACAACAAAATTACAAAATATTTATGACATTGGGTACGTTAATAAGACGTAGCTGTTGAGCTCAACTGCTAGAAAACTGTTGACAACTGTTGAGCCGAACATTTTCGTCTTAGAAACGGCATTATGAGTATAATGCAAAATTAACAGCTGATGAACATAAACAATTAAAAAAAATAAAGGTTGAGGTTGAGCACAACATGTTGACTTTAGGTAGCTAAAAAATTTTATGATGGAATAAATGGCCTCAAATACCCAACTGTTGTGTTGAGCGGAAGTGCTCAACTATGCGTTTCTAAGACAAACACTAAACGGTTACACAACAGTTACGCCTTATGAACGTGCCCATTGTCATAAATATTTTCAATGTAATTCTTTGGCGTTGTTCGTGAAGTACGGTATTTGCTATTTTGGAAGATAAACGACCTCAAAGATATGAAATTAAAATTGTGTTACAAGTGTACGAATTTTTAGTGATTAGAATAGTATCTGAAACATGTTTACATTCAAATAAAAATTATAAACAATCAATAAGATTCGTATGTGTACAAATGTATGAAAATAAAATTTAACAATAAAAAATATGAACTGATAATATTGTTTTCCTGTTTTTTAATTCTCATATATATTTATATATATATGTATATATATATATATATTTAGTTGAGCACAGTGTTACGATTTACGCTTAGAATATGTTATTTGTTTTAGCATAATAATATCTATATATATAAAAATGAATTATGTTTGTATGTTTGTATGTTTGTTTGTCGCTTTATAGACTCCGAAACTACTGAACCGATTTTCCTGAAATTTTTTACAGTAACATCACGTGAGCCCTAAAAATAAAATAGGCTACTTATTTTTTCGATAGGGGCAGGGGAATTGGTACCCCCCATAGGATGCCAATATTAATTATCGCATATCTTAAGAGCCGCTGCACGCATTTTGCTGAACTTTTTGTAGTAGGATCTTCTGAGCCCCGGAATTGAAATAAAATAGCAGCGGGGGTATAGGAATACCCCATAGGACGCCAATGTTTAACATCGCATATCTAAAGAACTGTAATAGTGAGAATGTTCAAACTTTCTAGAAGTCGCTCTTATGGTATACTACACTTTTGAAAATAAAAATAAAGCGGGTAGGCGCAGGGGGGGAAATACCTCCCATAGGATGCATACATTAAATATCGTTCAACTGAAGAACTATTAAAGGGAGAGTCTTCAAACGTGGTTAAAGCTACTATTATAGTAAACTATAAATTTCAATATAAAAATGTGCGGGGTAGAATTAATTTTTTTGTTAAAAGTATATTAAAAAAAAATTTTAAATGCAATACGTATGTAAATAAATAAATTATATCACAAAAACAAATACTGTAATTTTTTTCTTATTTTTTTTTGCCAGTGTAGCGAAGCGCACCGGGTTAAGCTAGTAATATATAAAATTAACATAACATAATATAACTTGCTAATTTTTACAGTTATTTGAATGTTTTTTATATCTGAATCTATTTGCCTTTAGACTCTAAAGTTTAGAGCATTATTGACTTATATCTTCAAAACATTTTGTTTCAGTTCTCTTTAAGCTATTTATTAGGGATGCCAATCGGGACTTGTTTTCGCAAATCCCGAGATTCGGAATTTCAAAAAATCAAATCCCGGGATTTCGGGCTTTTTAAAGATATTTATTAAAAAACGTCTTTAAAAGAAAGAAGTTTACAAACAAAAGTTCATTTAATATCAATAATTCATTTAATATTACAAAGTTGTTTAATGATTATATTGACTAAAATTTGTAAAAATTTAAAATGGTGTTTTTTTCCTAATTAATGATTTACTTAGTTAAGAATATAATAAAAAAAAAATATCGTACGATTTCCAACAATGTGTTAATTGATTCAATTATAAAATAATTAACGGAAGATCTATATTTTACTCAATTAACTCAGTTGTTTCAAACTTAATAAAAAAAATAATTAATGTAGTTATTGAATAGAGTAAACTAGTAATTGATTTATTTGTAAGATTCTATTAATTTTTTTTTTTAAAATAAATTAAGATGAATAATTGAAATTTGAATTCGAAATTAATTAACAAGATCAATTTTTTTAGTTAACCATAAATATTTTATTTTAACAAAAACAGATTTTTATACCCACCACCACTGGTGGTTAAGTTAGACTACTTAATTTCGTGAAATCGCTCCATAAATTACCTTAGGTGCCACGCCCACTCTCGGAAAACACTTTAATAATCCTAAACCTATAAAAAGTTTAGTTATAATTTTGTAATTGGTGCATCAGTGGAATCAATTAGATAATAAAACCAAACGGAACTTTTAGTTTTTCTTTTTGTTTTGTTTAAAACAAATGACAGTATTAACGGAGTTAATCAATTAAATTAGAGTTTGCTAAAAACCGTAAAAAGGTGAAACCGCGGTTTCGGTTTTAAAATGATTATAACCGGTCGGTTTCGGTTCGGTTTTCGATTTTTCTTACAAATTTTGCATAGTGTTGTGTTTGACTGGTGCTCTAAATATTTGAAATATTTCCAAACTCCAGATTTTTTCAGACATTTCTGAAATAAAATTAGTATAATGAAATAAGTAAAAAAGGGTTAAATTTGACAGCATACATTTGATTGGTAATTATTATGGCTACGATTTGCATACAAATGCATGTTTTTGTCGATAGTCTAATTTGCGTTAAAATGTCATCGATTTGTTTTGCATAGTGATGAAGATTTTGGTTTTCAATGCATATTTTGATATTTTTGAGTGATTTTTTTTAATTTCCATATTATAAAAAAAAAAATTCTTCAAAAAATTTATATATGCACAAAAAAATTTAAAAAAAAAAAAATTTTTTTTTTTTAATCTATAAACAAATTCTTTTGGAGTTTTGCTTAAAATACAAGATATTTCAAGATTTCGACAAAATATTCTTTTATTTTTAACCTTCTCAGTACTATTTTTTATTTTAAGAATCTTTGGAACATCTTGCCATCGTTGCCGGCTGTAATGTATAAGTTTGTTTTATGAGAAGTACGAGGGTTATGTATAGTTTGCAATTTCTGTAAGCATAAATATATTTTTAAAGTAAAGGCTGAAAACCGAGGTTTTTTCGTCGATTTTCGGTTTCGGTTTTTAGACATTTAAAACCGCGGTTTCGATTTCGGGTTTAACCGAACAGCAATCCCTAAAATAAATATAAAAGATCAATATTGTGTTCCAAGGATGAATGTCATGATGAATTTCTTTTTATAAAAAAAGGTAAAACAAAAAATTAAATTAACGATTTCGGGATTAAAAAATTCGCTGAATCCCGAAATCCCGGGATTTTCCTACTATTTATATACCATTTGTAAAACAAATAGTCCAGCATAATTTTAAAACCATTGAATTTTTTATAACTTTTGTGTAATTTTAATTATAATTAGGGTTTGTTCCCGGGATTTCTCGTCCCGGGAATTCCCGGGATTTTCAGCTGTTTTCAATTCCCGCTTTCCCGGGAATTTATTGCGGGATTCCCGGGAAATTTTGAAGAAAATCTTTTTTTAAAACTTTAGTAAATTTATGTCAGACTGGTGTCTTTATTTGTTTTATCCAACTTATTTTCACCACAATATTAAAATTTTCTACAGTTTAAAACTTTTAAACTAATTTTTGAGAATGGGCTTTATATTGGGCCTATGATAAATTATAGACCTATCATCACAAAATTTTATTTCTTATCCTAGCAAATTGAAGAGTAAATTTTACAACATTATTATAAAGCTTTGGGGTTAAGGGCGTAGTAAATTGTTTTCCTAGATTGTGTTTCATATTCGGCATTTCAAGTGATTTTGAGTCTTATAAAAGTAGAAAGTAGAAATTTGTGTGCATTTCGCCACAAATTTATGTTAGTTTTAGTTGAGTTTTTAGGGAGGTAGTTCCACATTTGGGTGCATAACTCTTTTCCAACTGAAGCGATTCTGCTGGAATTCAATCCCAAACAGCCTAGAAGATCTAGAAACAACACTTAAATGGCAAAATCGGCTTTGAATTAATAAAGGACTAATAATAAAAATACTTTATGGGACCTTAATATCACATGGAATGAAAAACTTAGTATACCTTCATACACCACTGCTGATTAAGGGCTATAAAATTGTAAAAAAAAAACATGTTATTAAATATATAAAATAAAATTTCCCCTTTCTGCTGAATTTGTTAAACGGTAAAATTGTTTCAGAATTCCTACTTCGTAATGTTGAGCTTTTAGTTCCTAATCACCCTTCCAGAATTTTTATTCGCGTAAGACTGATACTTTCATTCTAATTATGCAAATAAGCTCTGAACTTAACAATGTTTATATGTATATTGATTTATATTATCCTATTGGCATCAATATAACCTCTTAAGTGTCTTAAAATAATTTTAATCTTAAATTTTTTACGTTCTTGTTATATAATCGATACTAGATTTAATTCTTTTAAACGTAATAGCCAATAAGAAATATTAGTTTCATTGGAGAAATAATTAAACAGATATATACAAAATTTTTGGCGGGAATCCCGGGATTCCGGGAATTGGATTTTTATTTCCCGCTTTCCCGGGAATCCAAAAAGTGCGGGAATAAAAAAACTCTAATTATAGGTCTGTCTGCGTACTTTTCCAGTAGCAAATACTCAGTAAATTTTTTTGGGAGAGTAAGACAAATTTTACTCTTTCGGCTGCTAATATCTCAAAAAGTACGCAAACAGTATCCAGTAAAATCTTGCAAGAAAACAGCTGATCGGTGTGTAAACAATTGAAATAACAAACGTGAGCCAAGATAGCGTTGAAGAAATAGCGTCCAATTTGGGAATTTAAAAACCGGGAAACCAAAATACCCAAATGGTATTTGCAGTATAAACAAAAAGTTAGCGTAAAATCTAGGAATTTAAAATAGGGAAGTACAAATAAAGGAACAAATCTAGTTTACCGACGCAGCTCCAAATAAAAAAAAGTACCCAGGGTGATGGAAAATGGAAAAATAAGAAGAAAAAATAAAATAAAAAAGTTGGTGAAAACGCTTAGTTTTCGAGTTACGGGCGTTTTAAGTTTTTATATAAATATGTGATTTTGCAGTACATTTCCAAATGTATGGTCAATATTGGTATCATTTTAAAGCTCTTGAACAGATTTTTCTAGATATACATAATTTATTTCAAAATATTAAACTCTTTATATCACATTACAGTTTTTTTCATTTTACGTCGAAATGTTACGGAAGTGCACTAGGAAAGAATGTAGTTTATTTAAATAAAAGTGTAATACAAATTTTATAAAATAACAAACACTAGCATCGCAAAAAAAAATTCTTTGCATAGCCAGCCTTTGGCCGGACGCAGGGATGTTCTTCTCTATGGTATAATAAACACCGGTTTCGCTTACTAAAGCTTCCTTGCATAGACGGCCTTTGCCCATGGGCAAGGATTCTCCCCTCATTAGCATATCATAAGCATAAAGAAGGTTTTACTTGTATTTTAATTAAAATTCTTAAATAAATTAGTATGTAGTATATACATACATTAAAGAATTAGAAAAAAATAATAAATTTGTTTTTATGCTTACTAAAAAACTTTTGTATTTTGCAAACTCGTCCCACTTCTTAATAAACTAAAAATATTAAAATAAATTCTGTATGTCCAGAAAGATCTAGCTTTACAATGATACCAATATTAGCCATATACATTTGGAAATGTACTGCAAAATCACATATTTATATAAAAACTTAAAACGCCCGTAACTCGAAAACTAAGCGTTTGCGCCAACTTTCTTATTTAATTTTTTCTTCTTATTTTTCCATTTTCTATCACCCTAGGTACTTTTTTTTTTTTATTTGGAGCTGCGTCGGTAAACTAGATTTAAGCCCAAATATATTTATATTTTTAATAAAAATACAAAAAATATTTACCACAGGCTTTTGCAGGGTATAAACTATATATTTTCTGAAAGTAAATAGTTTTCTGGACAAAATGAGCGATGCGTGCAAAAAATCGTTCGGACAGTTTCCGAGAAATCTGGGTTCATCCAAAATGGTCAGTAAAAATCTTTACTGATTTATGCAATGAACCACAGGCTTTTGCACGGTATAAACTATATATTTTTTGCACGCATCGCTCATTTTGTCCAGAAAACTATTTACTTTCAGAAAATATACAGTTTATACCCTGCAAAAGCCTGTGGTAAATATTTTTAGTATTTTTATTAAAAATATAAATATATTTTTACTTCCCCTTTTTAAATTCCTAAATTCGACGCTAACTTTTTGTTCATATACTGTAAATCCCCATTATTTGGGTATTTTGGTTTCCCGGTTTTTAAATTCCCAAATTCGACGCTATTTTGTCGACGCTATCTTGGCACACGTAAACTCTTTCATTCAAACAGTATATAAAAACAGCTGTTCAAACTAGTTGCAAAATCTTACCAGAGGAAATTTCTCCAGTAACATTTTGCAAGTTCTCTAACTTTCAACTGTCAAAAAATTCTCTTTTTGGCTCTCTCGCTGTAAGAGATTTGGAGTACGCAGACAACATTTTGCAAGATTTTGCGACATTTTGTACAAAATTATGCAAAATATGTGTACGCAGACAGACCTTATAATAGATACATATTACTTCCCAAAATTTTTACTCGCACGAAATTAGGCAGCTTAAGGTTTATATGCACACATATGTGCTTTTAACCTGTTTTGACGATATTGGTTAGAACCATTACTTCGAAAGGGTTTCAACATATCGACCCCTTTGCTCGAAATTATCGTATATGCCAATTTTTTTTGATATTGAGTTTTTGATGCAACCTTGGTCTACATTTAAAGAGACGTCACCTGACAAAATATTGTAGGCGAATTCCACTTCTTTGCTCCAAAAATTGATTAAATACTTTATCGTATGTTACACTCCATTTTTTCTTGTCAGCGATTTTATCGTATCTGCCAATGAAGAATATTTTGCATATTGTAGTTGTTACAATATTTACTACATAATATAAATAATTTAACCCTTTTTTACTCACGAAAGTACGCCTACTACAATTTCAGCGTTTATGAAAACTTCACTAGGCGTACCATTTGGACGCCAAGTGAATGGCCCACAATTATTCGCAATGCACGAACTAATCCATCGGGGTAAAACTGTATTGAAATAGGCCGCTCACAGTTTGAAAACCGGAACCCTTTGCAAATCTGTTACTATCAAACAAAGTTAAACTAAACATAAATAAAGTTACAAAAGTTGTACAATTCACCTTTGTGTATCTCTTTGCAAAAATTCAATGATTTTAAAAATCTATGTTAAAAAAAAAAAATACCGTCAAAATACAAAATGAGTATTTAAATTTAAAATATTCTGTACGCGAAAAAGATATGTTAAATGAAAGCGACGAAAAAGATTAACTCACTAATTATTATTATTGGTTTTTTATTTTTTTTTTTAATGAATTCATGTTTCTGCTAAATATTGATTTTATTTTTTATTACTTTGTACCATTCTAAGTTAAAAAATAATGAACAAATACATAAAACCACAAATAAATCTTTGTTTCAATTTATTTCTAACACTGACAAATGATATCGTAAGTGACATTTTCTACACACGCATCTACGAAATGTTCTGAATGAAATTATCGTATGTGCCAAAAATACGTTTTTGTCGGAAAACTTGAACTTTTCCACCGGAATACTTTTAGGTGTAGTTATATTAGTTAATTACACTGCGGAACAAAATTGAACTTTTTTTGTGCGACCTGGAACTTTGTTATAAATATTCACTAACTTGAGGTCGCTGATTTCAAATCTAATCTTCATTTTTCTCTATCAGCTCCAGTTTTAGAGATATACCGTTATGTCCAAAATTAAAGGACTTTCAGCACATATATTGAAATAACTTGAAAATGGTGCATCATATTCCTTTAAGAAAACCCGAAATTTGCTAACAATATTATCTTTAAGACCTGCTAACATTGTTTTAAATTTGGCCAGTAATTTCAGAGATATTGTTGAAGTTTTTTTTGTTCTTTAAAAATTCATAAAAAATAAATGTGCAACAAAAATCACAGTTTGGGTCTAAAAGCATTTAGTTAAACATATTTCGAATGAAATGAGCTTTATTACATTGCAATCGGTACACAACTTTTGATCGTGTTCACAATTTCCATAAAGAAAACGTATTTTAATGTGTATGTGTGAACAAAATTTAAATTTTTTTTATTAACATCCCTTTTAATAATGATATAAAAAAAAAGAGATACATCCAAAATACATTATCCAATAATTAAGACAAAAATTACAAAACACTTTTTCTATTAGCTTGTTCGGCATGGTTTTCCCCAGGACATTGCCTTATTAAAGTCCAACAGTAGTCTGCCAGCATGTGGCAATCCCATCGACCTTGGTATCTCTCTTCTATTATCCTGATGTCCTGGGTCCTGGTGAAACCGTTCTCCTTGTTCCTCACTGTAATCGCCCAGATTATCCGGGAATCTGTCCAAATGGCTATGCAAAAAATGCAATTTAATACTCATATTAACTCCTAATGTGTGAAAATTTTGAAGCATTTTAGCAACCAATTCTGCATAGTCTGGTGCTTTTTAATTGCCTAAAAAATGTTTGACTACTAAAACAAAGCTTAGCCATGCCTCAGATTCAATTTGTATCATATGGTTTACAAAACCAGTATCTTTCATAAGTGTTCGGATTTGCGTTCCATCAAAGATGACTGCTTTTAACTTTTCCGCACTCAGGGCTGGACATTTTTGACACACATATTTAAAACAGTCTCCAGTCTTATCAAGCGCTTTGATAAACTGTTTCATTAGCCCAAGTTTAATGTGAAGTGGTGGAAGAAGGATTTTCTCAGGGCTAAGCAGCGGTTCATGAATCACGTTTGCTCTTCCTACCTCCATATTTTCCCTCAAAGGCCAAACCTTTTTAATCCAATGTTCTGCTTTTGCGCGACTATCCCATAGACATATGAAACAGGGATATTTATTAAACCCACCTTGCTGGCCTAACAAAAAGTTCACCATCTTCAAGTCGACGCATACTGACCAATGATGTTTTGTGTACGAAATCTTTTCTAAAACAATTTTAATATTTTAATATTCCTCCTTAAGTTTGGTAGTATGACCGATTGGAACTGAGGCAAATTTATTTCCATTGTGCAGCAATACACATTTCAAGCTTCCTTTTGAGCTATCTATAAAAAGTCTCCAATCTTCAGGCTTATATTTGGTAGGCCCATACAAGTTAAGAGTCCAGAAACATTGTTACAAAATACAAGCGTATCTTCTTCGGTAAAGTAGGAAGGAGGTGTTGCTCTCTGGTCCTAAAGGATGTAATGGCAACACTAGGTTGAAGACAGTGTTTTTCTTTTAATCTTGAAGCAAAAAGTTCGGCAGATTTTTTTGATAAATCACGAACCAAGTCATTGAGCTCCTCTTGAGAAAATTCCTGTTTTGTAGAGCTACTTTCTTCGAACTCACTTTCACTGCTGCCCTTTAACATTTCAACATCATCACAATTGGCAAATCATTACTGTGCAATACTGGGGGTTTAGCCGATTCCACATTAGGATACACCCAAGTACGTTTTCTATTCCGGTTGAAACCTTTTGCGTTCACTGCACAAAAGTAGCAGTCATTAAAGTGATTAGTAGGTTCAGTCCATATCATCGGTACTCCAAATTGAAGCCCTTTACGGCTTCTTTGACTCCAGTATCGTAAAGATTCTACACAATTCTTACAGACGATATTGGGTACCCAATATTTATTCTTTTGTGCAAGCTTTCTCCCAAAGTATGCCTCGTAGGTTTTTATCACAGCCTACGTGATCTTTCTTCTTTGCTTTTGCATACAAAATTTGCCACATATGTATATGTATAACAAAAACTGTTAACACAAGCTTTTTGTAACGAACTCATATTTGCAAGAAAAATGCACGGAATATATTACAAAAACAAACAACAAAAAACAAAAATATGTATTTATAATATTTTTGACAGGAAAAACAGTGCACATTAAAATATGTTTTTTTATGGATATCGCAATTTTTATCAATTCGGTAAATTGTGAACACAATCAAAAGTTGTGCACCGATTGCAATGAAATAAAGCTCATTTCATTCGAAATATGTTTAACTAAATGCTTTTAGACCCAAACTGTGATTTTTGTTGCACATTTATTTTTTATGAATTTTTAAAGAACAAAAAAAAAATTTTTTTTCTTAAATTGTTATTTGTTTTTTAAAAAACTTCAACAATATCTCTGAAATCACTGGCCAAATTTAAAACAATGTTAGCACGTCTTAAAGATAATATTGTTAGCGAATTTTGGTTTTTTTCTTAAGTGTATATGGTGCACCGTTTTTAAGTTATTCCAATATATGTTCTGAAAGTGCCTTAATTTTATATATAACGGTATATCTCAAAAACTGGAGCTGATGGAGAAAAATGAAGGTTAGATTTGGAATCAGCGACCTCAAATTAGTAAAAAAATTACACAAAGTTTCAGGCCGCAAAATGACTGTTCCGCAGTGTTATCTAAGCACATGTATATTTTCATTTTGATATTGCAAGCGAAAGCAGATAAAAGCAGAAAAATGGCTGTCCTGTAAAATTTGGTGTTTGTAACATACGATAATTTCGCGCAAAGGGGTCGATATATTTCCAAAAAATTTTTAAATTTTTCTTATTGGTAACTTTACTCCAAAAGTTTTTGACGCCCATTTTTAACAAGTTATTTTTTTTTATTTTTTTTGCATTTTTATGTATGTATATTTGGTTTCTGTTTTTTGTTGCTAGTGATTTTATTTAAAATAGATAAAAAAGAACACAGAAAAAATTAAAAATTGTCTCTTATCACTAAATTCATACCAAATTCATAGAATCAAGCAAACAACTTGTTAATTTTTTTTTCAATAAATGATATTTTTAATTATAATTTAAAAAATGATCAAAAAACTTTTGCCATTTAAAACAACGAGGAAATTGGTTTAATTAAATATTGACAATTCCCAACAACAATTCTACAAGTTTAAATTATTTTATTTTAAAAGAAAAAATCCATTAAGGTTTTTTGTTATTCAATTAATATTTTAATTAAAAATTTATTGCAAAACAACTAAAATGTTAATTAAATCAAAATAATTTTTTATTTTCTTTCAAATAAAAAAATAATTGATTCAATTATCACATTAATTAAATTGATATAATTTTTAAACCATTTTTTTAATTGATAAAAATCTCCTGATAAATTTTTCTGTGTAAGTAAAAAAGAAAATACATATATATATTTTTTTATACTTTTATTAATATTATTTTTTTGATAATTATTACTTTATTTTACTGAACATGAATTTTTGCGTTGATATTCTTTTGGGAGCTAGTTCAGCTAAACTAGCGATAAATTGTTGTCAAAATTAGAGATGAAAGTACATTTTTCCTGTTTCGCAGCATATTGCAAGATGAAACGACATGGTTCGCTCTAAAAGTTTTGTATGGCGAAACATGTTGTTTTAATCATGTTTGGGCACGAAACATCTATAGGAGAGCGAATCACGAATATTGCTGTCCGTGTGAAAATAGTATAACGTTAGCGTTTATTTTACAGGCACAGTTTATTGCTTGTGGTAGCAATACAGCAATTCAGTAACTCAATTTTAACAACCTAGCGTAAAATTTCAATCTTGTGGCATCTTTGTTAAACAATTTGTCAAGATAACGTGAGAACAAAATGGAATATATAAAAAAAACAAATATTTTATTATTATTTTTACAAAAAATCTAAAACATGTGAATTTTAAGAATGTTAATGCGTGCAATGAGCTAAAAATATATTTATTTATGAATTGCTTTTGCTTTCCAAAATATTTGCTTTTTAAGGGACGTTCAGATTGATAAAATATCTGGATGGAAAAATATTTTCAGTTTTGAACACTTTCATTAAATAAATATTTGATGCAAATATTTGTTTTAGTCTAAACTAATGAATTAATTTATTTTATTTAACACTAGGTGTGTTCATTTACAGAAAATTATTGCTTATTTTCAATAATTGTTACTAGTAAGTGTTGACGTACCTGAAAAATTTGCAACAAGAGAGTGAAAAAGAGCATAAAAATTTGAGAGACAAAAAATTTTTTGAACATTTTTGAAAGTAAAATTTTTACTAGCAAGAATAATTCAACCACCTGTGCAATGTTTTTGTTTACAAAACAAAAATAAGGGTACGTTCGTAAATGCATCACTGAGCTGCATCAGTGATTTCAAATGTTTATATATATATATATATATATATCAATGAAGTAGATATGGACCAAAAGATTGACAAATACTCTACAAAAATAATAGTCATACAATAAAAAAAAGGATAATTACTTTTTTTAACGGCAATAAAAAAAGTTTGCTTTTCTGATGCAGCGCAGTGATGCATTTACGAACGCACCCCAATTTTCATAATTTTTAAATTAAAAGTTTTTCAATAACGTAAAATATTTATCAAAAATTATTTTCGGGAATGAAATATTTATTAATTAATTCATTTATTAATGATGTGCTAATAATCCCAATTTATGGTTAAAAAAAAACACTGAAATTTATTGTTGTGGGAAAGCTAGTTTCTATGCGCTTTTCGCTGGTTGCTTAGGCCAGCTCGTCAGGAATCTTTTTCCAAATACTTTAGAAAAGCTAAAAATATTATACAAGTAAGACCATAAAGTGAATAAGAATTTTAAACACTCAGCTCTTACTTGTAACAATATCAAAGCTTCAACAAAGACACAACAATAAATAGTGAATTTTTTCTTTCTTACATTCCCCTACAATTGGCTGGGTTTTTTCCAACACGAATTGTAGTTGTAAGAGGATAGAAAAAAACAAAATTAAAAAAAAAACAAGTTGCTAAATAAAGCAGCTTGCCATTTCAGTTTTTTATTTGCCGGGCACATGCAAATTTATTATCAAAAATTATTTTCGGGAATGAAATATTTATTAATTAATTCATTTATTAATGATGTGCTAATAATCCCAATTTATGATAAAAAAAAACACTGAAATTTATTGTTGTGGGAAAGCTAGTTATGAATTTTAAACTCTCAGCTCTTACTTGTAACAATATTTATTTTTCCAAAATTTAAGAACAATATTTTTGCGCAAATAGTTAAAAATAATTGAATTTTTTAAGAAATATTCTCGTATCTAAATAGTGCCAATATGCATAACGTGCTAGTTTTTGCTGGAAAAGTGTTCATTTACTTTTTTATTTTTTTGAGTAATTGGGAGAAAAATTTTGTAAATTTTAAACTCTCTCGTTGCAAGTTTCTGCTAGTAAATTAAATGAACCCACCTACTGTTTGTCAGCTATTTCAACAAACAAAAATTGTCAAATATTTAAGCTTAGTTTAAACATTAAACAAAATATTTTTTTGTTTAACACAGTTTGAAGCAAATATCAGAACAAATATTTTCGTGAAATAATTGATTAATCTGCACGTACCTTAAGATTTTATGAAAAAGTTTGTGGGTATTACTTTTTAAAAATAACTACGAATTTTAAAAAAAATAAACAATGCAAAATAGTTTGCCGTTAAGTAAGCTTAAATAGCTGACGAAACGATAGAACATAGTGGTAAACGTTATGCTAGGAACAGAACTGGGAGGATCGGCGAATTTTCGGTCGCGAAAATATTTTTAGTTTTATGATTTCTAGAGACGGTTCAAGTGTAATAAATATTTATTATCATTAAATTGTATCTTATGTTAGACTTTATTGTGTTCATTGCTTTAATTGTGTTCACTTTTGATTAGAGTTTGTTCCCGGGATTTTTTAATACTTTTCAATTTTTTAATTCTATTTTGACGAAAAACATAATTTAAAATTGTTTATTTTTCATAAGTTACTTTAATATTTTTTATTTTTCGAATTTATTTTATGAGCTAAATTTCAGTTATGTACTTTATAAAGCTTTTTGTAATAGTTCTATTCCTTAAATTTCTATGAATCACTTTATACATAAATGAAATTTAGCATAATAGAATAAATTCGAAAAATAAAAAATGTTAAACATTATTTAAAATTTTAGTAAACCTATGTCGGACTCGTGTCCTTAGTTAGTTGTTTTATCCAACTAAATTTTACCGCAATATTTAAATTTGCTGCAGTTTAAGGTTTATTAAGCTCCCTTTTGAGAATTGGCTTCTTCACGCAATTTTATTTTTTGTCTTATAGCCTATTTCTAATGTGCGAAAGAATTCTTTCTTTCGTATAACTACATTGAAAACAAAAACCAATTTTTAGAATTTGTTTTTGTTTTCAATGTAGTTATTCGAACGAAAGAATTCTTTCGCACATCGGAAATAGGCTATTAGCAAACTGTAGTGGGCTAAATTTAACAACAATGTTATAAAGATTTGCGGTAAAGGCCGTAGTTAAGTGTTTTTCTAGATTGTGTTTTATATGGCGCATTTCGAGTGATTTTGAGTCCACAAAACCAATTTTACCACAAAACCATTTTTCGTTACCCTTTTAGCCATACTTACATGATTTCCGAGAGTGGTCTTTATCTTCGCGAAACTTGGTGACATATGAAACGAATTTGTCGAAATTTAATGACAATCGTTGCATTCCTCCACCAATTTACGTTAGTTTTTGTCAAGTTTTTGGGGAGGTAGTGCATAGCTCTTTTCCAACTGAAGTGAATCTGCTGGTATTCAATACCAAACAGCATACAAGAGCTAGAAACAATTTGACACCCAAATGGACTTAGAATTACTTAAGGACACAGCATATATATACTTTATGGGATCTTAGATGAATATTAAAATAGATGTACATAGAAGTTTTTACTCTAGATGATAATTAATCGAAGTGAGAATACAATTACGTTTCCAAAAAGGTATAAAAACGCAAAATCGATTTACAACTGTGTAAATAATAATAATGCACCAGACCACTAATGTGCCAATTATTACTTTACCGGGAAATTCACACACACCTTAAACATTCTTGAAATTGATTTCTGCAATATAATTGTAATTGAGAAATTTGGTTTTTTAATGCACAAAATTGACTTTTAATAAGTGCTATTCAGAGTTCTATGACACAAGGACAATTTTTTGGAAACTTGAATATTTCATGAAATTTATACGAAATGTCGAGGGATATATTCATATTTTGATGAAAGCAGACTAAAGTATTTTCTGTAATTGGTAATTAATAATATTTCAAATATCTGCCTAATAAAAGAAATCATTTTTTATTATAAATAAAAAAATTACAGATTTTTTGTGCATGTTCAATATTGCGACCTCTTCTTTGCGCACAAGGTTAACATGGACAGTTAGCCAGACGGACGTACGGTTATCGTTAGATCGATTCAAAAATTGATTCTATAGTCCATCGGTATACTAAAAGGTATGTCTAGGAAAAATATTTTAAGGTGTTACAAACATCAGCAAGAACGCATAATATCCTCTCCACTATTGTGGGTGGTATCGGTATAACTGAGCCACCTTAATAAGAGCGTCAAGCTTTTTTTAATTCGTTGGTTTCATATAATCTGCATGATAACACGTAAAAAAGTATAGTCGGTCAAGCACGACCATATGATACCTACACCACAGTATATAAGAAAAACATTTTGCAAGTTAACCCTATTTCGGACCCAGAATTTAATTTAAGATTCATATAAAAGTCCTCTATGCCGAATATTATTTAGATACTCGTATCTCTATCAATATGAAATTTGTTTGCCATTAAGTGATTTTAGGAAGGGGGTTATATGGAACATATGGTTAATTTTGGACCGACCAGCTCAACATTTTTTTATGACATAGTACGAGTAGTTATCGTAAAAGTTATAGCATTAAAATCTGTTTTCGGGAGTAGTATTTGTATGGGAGTAACGGTCATATATGGACCGATTCCAATTAAATTTGGAAAGATTATTTTGATTGCAAAAAAATAAGTTTGGACCAAAATTGGTCTAAATACCAAGATAAGTTGGTTAATGGGTACGAGCACCCTTTTCCGGAAAGAAGCTATAAAGAGGGATATGTGAAACTATAGACCGATTCGCGCCATTTTTAATAAGCTTGGTCCTTGGGCAATTATACCCCAC
The DNA here is from genome assembly GCA_943735925.1 of Pollenia amentaria. Classification (NCBI taxonomy): domain Eukaryota; kingdom Metazoa; phylum Arthropoda; class Insecta; order Diptera; family Polleniidae; genus Pollenia; species Pollenia amentaria. The sequence continues at coordinate 193,003,008 of OX031006.1, forward strand.
CTAACCTAATTTCAAATGATCACCAAAATTGTAACCTGTACTTTCCGCATGAAGTTTACATGGACAGCCAGTCAGCTGGAAATTGAAACACCTTCAGCGCATGATAGTAAGGCATATCGTTACCTGAAACGCAAAAGGCCCTAACTAACCAAAAATTTCAAATAGACTTTTTCATTGCAACAACACAAATTTAGCGAACCAAATTAGCGATTTTATTATCAAAAAAACAAATACCCCTATCTTCAAAAGATTATATGATAAACGCTTAAAGACCTAACTAAAAGTCTTCACAATATGCAACATTGTCAATTGCTAAAATAACTGGTAGGTTTTACAAGAAAAATAGAATAAGAACAATTATGAGCAGTTGAATCAACTTATCTTATCAACTTATCATTTTAAATAGTTTTTTGCTTCTCCTGTAAGATTTTCAAAATGTTAAATAGGGCCTTTTGTGTTTTAAGTGACGATATAAGAGTCTCTGGCGGGTATCAAACCCTCAACTCTTACACTAATAGACAAGTTTTACACTTACACTACCAACTAGCCTACGAAGTTATTAAATTTTTTTTGTATATGAAATTTTTATAGGATTTAGTGAACAATTTTAGGCAACTGAAATGTGGTTCTCTGATCCTTTTAGGAAACACAGGACATAATTTATGTAAAATATATAAATGACAATGACATTTAAATAAGAACATAAATGGGAAATTTAAACCCCAAAAAATTTAAAATATCCCTAATAAATTTTCAAACCGTCACATCTTGTTTCCCTTAATCTGACAACAATGTCGAAAATTCTGGTATTCAAATTGTAAATAAACTGTTCTTAAATTTTAATTAGAAATATACATAAGTAAAATTTTAAAAAATAAATTTAATGAGAATCATTTAATACGAATTTTTGATAACATGACTTATATATAGGGTTTGCAGTACCGCAATCATTGAAATTTAGACATATATTTCTAAATTTAAAATACTGAATTTATAACAATTTTGATTATTGTATTTCATACAATAATTTTTGCTCATAAAATCGTTATAAATTATGGTGTATACGAAATTCTTTAAGAAAAAAATTATTATTACCTTTTCTAATTGTCATATTTAACGAATATAACCCAAAACGATCAGCATTTGCAATAACAGGGAAAGAGATAAAACTGTGTTTCACTTCTTTAAGAATGCTCGAATCAGGCTGTCGGCTGAAACAGATTCCTAGGCAACTACACAATATTAACCCTTGATGAGATATCTCGGTCCAGAGTCAATAACCTTCTGGGATATATCACGGCATCACGCTGAATCTGATTTCCATTACTATACATTCAAATCTACCTGGCTGCTTGCTCAAAATTAACTACCACGATAAGCAACGCACCTGCTCATAATGCGCTTAACGTTTTTTTTTTTTATGCTAAACCAAGGGTCTGGTGGAAATCGAACCCGCAACCCCCCCGCTCTGTTAGACTTGCTCACTATTATAAAGCTTACCGGGCAATCATTAAAAATAACATAATTGCAGATTACACTGTGCTATACCAAAAAAAAAAAAAAATAAATAAATACTACGGTTCCGACAAGTGATTCTGGTAAAAAATATGCGAATATCAGCATTTGGCGTAGAAAGGAAATTTTATTGAGGGCAATGTCACAACAAGATTAGTCATTGTTTTTCAGTTTCCTTTTAAGTAAAATATGATATTTTTGTGTAAAAAGTCTTTTGATTTTAATTTTGAATAAAATTAAAAAAAAAAAATATACCTTAAGGAACAGTTCAACATTGGAATGTTTAATTTAATATTTCAGCAAAACATAATTATTACACAGTAAAAGAATTCAACATACATAAAATGTTAAGGTTAATATTGAAGTTAAAACAAAAAAAAAATTTTTTTTAATGTAGTTAATATTTTGTAGAATAATTACTAAAATTTCCAATACTGGCCTGGTATTGCAAACCCTACTTCCTTTATAGGGAACTGCATGTGTTCAGAAAAATAAAAAAAAAAAAAATGCTATGCAATTCTTATCAGTCGTCAATTGATATTAGAAACGAAAAAATCATACATTTTACTCTCGGTCCGTAAAGATGATGAAAACCGCTTTTGTATTGTGTTTTACTATGTTAGCAGTGGTAAATGGTCGTCCTGGGTGTCCAGGATGTGTTACACGTTTGTCGGGTAATAGATTAAAGGAAGCAGAAGGTACTTTGAATTATTCCCTAAATAAATTGGCTGCTAAAGATGGACCATATTATAGGTAAGACAATTTAGTAACAAAGCTTTAACATGATGTACTCAACACAGTGTTTACATTTGACAGTACTGGCAAGACAGTAAGAAAATACATATAAGTTGGCGTCCATACAGTATATAAGACAGTTCACTTAAACGAATGTTGCAGTATAAGTTCCAGCTACACGAGTTTTATAACAACTACAAATATTGTGTGAACATAGATAAGACCTAACTAAATCATAAAAAGTCAAAGAAGAATATTTATTTTTTTTACTTTTTGATTTTTTGTTTTTTTTTTTTTTTGTAAAACAAACTTCAAATTACTGTTGGCAAATGTCAAATCACTGTCCAATTTTACTGTCTGCAAAATTTGACAGACAGTAGACAAGAAATGTAAATGCCATGTACAAAATATAACGTGTTTTAAGAAAACATCCCATCTCTTATATAATACATAATATAAAAAAAAATTTGACATTAAATACAAAATCAAAACAAAGGGGCTGTCGAAGCATCACTACTGTTTAGGATTGCCAAACGGCCTGGATTGTCCAGTTTTTTGGGTCTTATCCAGGTACCAGTTAAAATATAATTTATCTAGTTAAAAAACTTTAACACTTATTCCATTAAGAGTCGTCAATACGAAACGATGTCTTTTTGTGTTTGTTGATGTAAATCAAGTTTTATCGATAAGCGTCGTTGTATTTTTGGTATGCCGTACGCAACGTTAACGTATGTATCGATATTAAATTGACTCGATTTTGTCGTCAGTCTTATTGGTGTCGAAACAGTTTTATTCCTTTTTAATTTTTCAATAATAATAATGTTCAATAAAAAAAAAAAAATGGTAAAATAGTAACACAGGTATGCGAAAATTGTACAAATTTGCAAAAAAAGAGAAAATTCGCGAAAATTTTTAATATTTCAAACAAGCCATAAAATTGATTGAAAGTTCCTAAAACTATAAGGAATGGCAAACATTCCATCATAATGGCTAAATTAGCCATGTTCGCGATAGAAGCAATTTTTCCTGTAAGTTTTCAGATTCTTTAAAGATTTATAAATAAATAATAAGGGACTGTACACGTTCAAGCATTTCTCATCAAGCGCTATGGTAGTATTAGTGAAAATGTGTTTGCATGTGTGACACCGACGATGCTGGATGGAAAATCAAAAAATTTAGATATGCATATGCATTGGTCATGACTGCGAATATTACGTCCAGCACACGTACACGAGTGAATTCGGTTGCATGACAAGCATTTTGACCGTGTACACACCCCTTTTAAACTTTTCTATCATGCCGCTATTCGTACATTTTTGCGAATTTCCGCCAATTTTACTACTTTTACGGACTTTTAATCAATTTTATGGCTTGTTTCAAATATAAAAAATGTTCGCTATTTTTGTCAATTGTTTTCCGACATTTTGTTTTTAACCGATTTAGCGAGTTAAAATAAATGGTTTGAGTTTGTTTCCAAGTTTGTAATTTTTCGCCATGTTCGAGATAAAAACTTTTAACACAAGTTATGGCTTGTTTGAAATATTAAAAATGTTCGCGAATTTTCGCAATTTTTGGAATTTTGGCGTAGTTTTGTTGTTGTTTTCGGCAATCGTCGCCGTTATAAAGATACAGACAGGGCACTAATACCACAAAAAGTCAGAATTACGAAACGAAACAGAAGTGCTGAGTACCACTCCCCAATCTTCTCACCTCTCCCAACAATAAACTCAAGAAATGCTGCAACAAAAATTGCAAGTCTGGACAATGACTTTACACTGTTTTTACTTTTATGTACATATACAAATTTTTATTTGCAGCGAAGTCAGTGATGTTTTAAAGCAAATAGCCAAATATTTTTATTTACAAAATTTGAACAATTTCAAATGATTTTTATTTGAACTATTGCACTTAACTAAAAAGATTAAAAGCTTGTTTTTTATTTATTTATTAATTCTTTTATTATTAACAATATAAAATGGCATACACTGCATCATGGTATACCACTAGTATGCCAACTGGAGAGAGCGTTCTCAATTTTTTAGTTCACCCCTCACACATATACGTTCTGTGCAAGGCGAATTCATACAGGTGACCGCATCATGAGATAGAGTTACGCTAGCTATCCCTTTTTTAAGATACTTTGCATTTTGTTTTTGTAAAAAGTTAGAGTGAATGTCAAAATTATTTATTGAAAACATAAACAAGGGATTTTTTTTCGTTATAAAATATACACAATTGCTTTAGAAGGTAAATCTTTTTCGCATATGTACAAAGTCTAAAAATTTGTTTTCAATGTAGTTATACGAAAGAAAGAATTCTTTCGCACATCGGATATAGGCTATTTATTATGGGGGCTCCACTTATTCCTTACGCACTTTTTATTCCTTGTTTTATATTCACTTGTTTTGTTTTATAAAATTTAAATAGGTTTTTTTTTCAAGTATTTAGATGTTTATTAAATTTTAACTAATTTATTCACAAAATGTAAACAAAGCTTGACATTCACTATACACACAAATAAATAAACAATAAGCAGATGACTGGAAAATGTCACCTGTATGAGTTCGCCTTGGTTCTGTGTGAATCCGACACACATAAAAACCACAAAAACAAAGCAAAAATTTAAATCTCAAAGAAATAAATACTCAAGCTCGAGGTCATAAGTTTTTTAAATAATAATAATAAATCCAATATTTCGATATTCCTTGAATATCATCATCAGGGATTATCTAAAAACAATAATATAAGATTATTACACATTAATACAAACACAAAAAAAAAAAAAACACAAAAAATCACACAAAATTCAAACAGTTATAATAATAACAACAAGAACTTACTAAATTATTAATAAAAATCACAAAATTTTTTTTTCCTTATTGTCTATGTAATGTAGTGTTTACTACCGTCGTCATTTTTGTACTAAATTTTAATATAGCTTTGTCTTATTAACCAGATATCTATATTGTTTTGCACAACCACTCTCTACATCGCTCTTAAAATTCATAGTAGTTGGTATATTGATAATGTTCAGCATCTCCAACATAAAGCGTCGTTTGTAATTTTTTTCTGGTTGTAATATTCGTAAATCATCAAAATTTGGCGAGTGATTTGTACCAGCACAATGGGCTGATAGAGCAGTTTTTTGTGCCGAAATCCGATCAACGCATTTTAAATATTACAACCATACCTAAACAGGGGCGGAACGCGTTTTCTAGCTGTCAAAAATCCTCATGTCCATACAGTTTGTATGAAGCATCCCTAAATAGCGCGGCGTCAACGCTTTGCAATTGGAAAATCTGATTTTGACAGCGCGTTAAAATAAGCAGGGTTGCTATATTTGTGGTTTTTACAGCCCTGTTTTAATCTTTTGATAATAAATAATGGCAAATTAGCTATTTTTGGTCAAACTAGCGGTTTTAATTCCATTTATTATTTCTTTTATGAGGGTTTTAGTAAGCACGAACGTTAACACTACTGTTTGTGACACAACGCCGACGCTCTTGTTTAGGTATGGCATATCAGCGTAAAGGCTACGCGGAAGAAAACGTTCCGCCTTCCGCTCTTATTTAGGTACGGCTGGTAATAAGACAAAGCAATATTCAAATTTAGTACAATAATGGCGATGGTAGTAAACACTACATTACATAGACAATAAGGAAAAATATTTTTTGTGATTTTTATTAATAATTTAGTAAGTTCTTGTTGTTATTGTTATAACTGTTTGAATTTTGTATGATTTTTTGTGTTCGTATTAATGTTTAATAATCTTATATTATTGTTGTTAGATTATCCTTGATGATGATATTCAAAGAATTTCGAAATATTGGATTTATTTAAATAAATAAAAATTTTTTGAAAAATTTATTTCTTTGAGATTATATGAAGAAAAGGTCGAATAAAACAAAACTAAAGTTTATTATCAAAAATTTAAATGTTTCTATTTAAAATTTTTCACAATATAACACTTTTTGTTTAATTTTAGGATACAAACACATAAATAATAAATTTTTCCTAAACATTTTGCTTATTTGCTTTTGCAAAATGTTTTTATTTTATACAAACTAAAATTTTTTAAATAAATTTTTTGGGCACAAATTTTTTTGTTGTTGTTAATATTATTAAAGCCATCAGAGTAGCATTTTGTGGTATGAAAATAATATTTGAGATCATAAATTAATTAAATATTTTTCGATATTGCAGAATAAAAACTTAGCAAACATTGTTTTCAAAAGTTTATAAATGCAGCCAGCATTAAATAAATTTAAAATTTTTTGAATCAAGAAAATTTTATTTTAAAAAAATTGTTCCCACATTCAATACGATTTTATGCAACTTTGTTTAGTGTGCAAATAGATTTAAACACCAATACATTTGAAAAAATCTTACTTATACATACATGAGTTGGGTATCACTGACATTTGAGTTAGGTACCTGTCAAAGAGTCGGCCCTGCATGTATAAAAGATTTAATTATTTGCTCATCAACTAAACAAAAATAAAAATAATTTACATATCGCACTTAATCAACAAGAGGGTATTGACTAAATTTTTTTATTTGTTCACTTTTTCGAAAAAATCGGTACGTTATACTCATATCTACCCGCTGTAAAAATATCGTGCTATTTCATCTCCATTTTGGTAATGAAACGGTTGGTTTTAAAATGCTTTTGCATATGCATTCAATGTTAAATTAAAAATTGTTTTGCTTAACTAAAAAATTGTAAATTTTGAATTAATACCCTCTTGTTGCTTAAAAGCGATATGTACTTACATACTTCATTCATATGTATTTATTTTAATATTCTGTTATTTTTTATTTTTTTTATTTTTTTAAGACTTGTTAAAGTAAACTTTGCCACCACTCAGATTGTAGCCGGTATTAAACATGTTATCATTGCCGACTTGATTGATAACAAAAATCAATCAAAGACTTGTAGAATTACAATCTGGTCACAGCCGTGGATACCCAATGGTACTGAAGTCAACTTCGAATGTCCTGGAGAAGAAAAGATCACTAGAAGACATGGTTTTTAATTGTCAGTTATTTTTTTTTATAAAATAAAATAATAATAAATATGAGTTTGCATTGGTGGCACTCTCTTTAAAATATGGTTTTGCCGAAATTCTATCACTTAAAAAAAAATCGGATGTTAAGAGTATTTATTTGCCTTTTGACAAAACGGGCTTATCATAAATTGTAATTTTCATTGTGTTACGATAAAATACATCATATAATTTTTGTGAGAATATATTTGGGGGCCCATTAACTTTTTTGCTTATAGGGCATTTACATTACATTGAAATCTAGTAGATTTCATTTGAAATCTTCCTCCAAATCTAGTTCGTTTACATTATACTTGTTTGACATTAGCGAGATTTGGTTTTCACAACAAAAACCGCCGACTGAAAGTTTTTTGTGTAACACATACTTACATAAAAAGAAATAGGCATTTAAAAATTTGCATTACATTTTCTTTATAATCAACTTCATTTATTTTATCAATATTATTTTTCATTTGCATTTTTTTACTATTTGATGAATTTCATTTAAAAATCGAGATAAAACTGAAATTTTGAACCCGACCAACTCAGATATCGATGAAATTTTGTTCATAGCTAAATTTGATCAATACAAACAAACTCTCATTTTTAGAAATGACTGTTTTGCGATTTTTTGGGCGTGACACAGTGGGAACGTTTTCGAAAAAACTCGAAAATGGTCGAAAAGAGCTCCATTTAAACTACAATAACTCAGAATCGGCTAAACCGATTTCCATGATATTGGTATCATTAAAAAGATATTTTAACAGGCTTTATGACACGTTAAAAAAAAAAAAGAAATACACTGTAAAAAAATTTATAAAAAAAAAAAATTTTAACTGACGAAAAAACCAAAAAGATCAAGGGTTTTTTACAGTGTATTAATTTTTTAGAAAGGTTTATCCTTCATCTATACCATATCAAAAAATAAAAATGGGTTCTTTTTTAGTTTTTTTTATATATTTTTTTAAGTAGTGTCACTTCTAGTAATTGCCCTTATATTTTATAAGAAAAAAAATTTTAGGTAACGAAAAACCAAAAAAGATCAAGGATTTTTTACAGTGTATTACTTTTTTAGAAAGGTATTTCCTTCACCTATAACATATCCAAAAAGTAAAATGGGTTCTTTTTTTATTTTTTTTTATATAATTTTTTAAGTAGTGTCACTTCTAGTAATACGTACCGAAAGTTTTCGAAATAATTCGAATAACAGCGAAAATATCTGGTCACATTCACAAAATAGTTCAACAATTCTAACATTTTTTAAATGTTTACAAATAAAAAACCATCAACAATTGTTTATATTATTTGCCATGTTTTTATTAATTTGTGTTTTATTTTATTTAAATTTTTTTTAAGTTAATTATTTGTAAGAAATTTTGCGCTGCTCAAATTTGGCACAGTCAGAATATCTGCGCACCTGTACTAAAGTTTCATTTATCGGAATGAATGAATGAAAGCCTTGAGTTCCTGTTGTAGTTTTAGCTTCTTTATATCTTGAAAATAGCTTTTCTTTAACGTTGTTGTATTCGTCAGCATCTGCGTAAGCAACTTGTATGGTGGTCTTATATGTTTCTGATGCCCAGTGATAGAGTTGCCTCGTTGTCTGGATTTCATTTTTATTTGCAATACTATAATTTCGAGCACCTCTCTTCAATGTTCCTCCGATTCCATCACATGCAGATTTTCCGCGACTGGTAACATAAAAGTGCCATTCAGCGTTAATCCCAAAATCAGATTTGTGATGGCATAAATTAATGAAGTTATATTTTTTTTTATATTGTGCTCCTGCACCATCTGATACGTAAATGATTTTATTAATATTGTTGGTTATATTAACCTTCACGAACTGTATCATTTTTGAAATATATAGATGAACTGCTATACTATCATGGGTATTGCAATCAGATATTATGGCGAAGCTTTTATGAGTTAATTTATCGTTATCTGAAAATAAACAAACAAAGGAAAAAAACAAATAAATAAAAATTATTAAATATTTTGATGAGTGTGGATGGATGTGTTTACTAATACCAAAATATTAAAATAATTACCTTTGTAATAAATAACGAACGGATGTATTGTAGCCTGATCATTATTCCAATGGTATCCTTGCACGGCATCTTGTACAAGAAATGCATAATTTTCAGCAAAGTCCATTTGAATTAACATTTCTCCTGATAACAGCCCCGCTCTTTTATTGCTGATAAATTCAGATTGTCGCTTTGCTATGAAATGATGCGGAATCAGAACTTTGATGTGTTCAGTAAAATCGCTGACAAATGATTCTGGGTTGGTGGTTAACGTTTCCAGAGCACATCTAATCGTTGTATTCCACTTTTTGTATATTATTTCTTCAGTTTGGTTATTTTCAAAATGTTTTAGCGTATGCGTTTTGAGATTATTTAAATTTTTAAAGCAGTGACCACACATTGAAACGCAACACTCGCTTTTTTCTATGTCACCATTACAAACAACGAATTTGAGAACAACTTTGTAGTCGGTAAATGTGCATTCTCCTTCAATACAAATTGATTTTAAGCCACTTTTTTCAAACATCAATTTCATATTCTGATGCAATGTGCATACACAGATATTTTGCTGGTTTCCAACTCCAAGTTTCATACAATTTTTTGGCCTTAACATTGTAAATTTTGTAAAACCCACTTTGGCCAAGGGATGTTTTTTTTTTAAATTCGTAGTAAGATTCGCGTAGTGAAGATAACATCAGTTTTTTTTGAACTTTTTCACGTAAGTTTCCTTGTTTAACAGTAATTGAATCTTGCGATCCAGGCATCATTCGGCTAATTTCATCATCTTCATAAAATAACTTGACTGTGCTTAGAGTTTCGGTTGGTAAACTACGTCTGCTCATTTTAAAAAGATTGATATCTGCAAACTTCGTTTTATTCCTTTGGATATCTTTACTTTTTTTGATACAATCGTGAGATATATCATCCCCAAAACGATCTTTAATTTCTGCGTGACTCATATTGATTGGTAAGAGAGATAAAAGTTTTTGCTTTTCCAAAAGATTTGAGCTGTTCTCTATTTGATATTTGATGTTTTCCAAAATTTCTTCGTAAATGGCTTTGACGTTTTCAAGTTGCGCTGACAAATCAGATAATGGATCAGCTCCAAGTGAATCTGCTATATTTTCGAAAATTTGCAGTGACTTTCTATTTCTATATGCATCTCGTTTCATATATCGCACTTAATCAACAAGAGGGTATTATCTCAAAATTTATATTTTTCAACTTTTTCGAAAAAATCTACACGCTATATTCATATCTGCCCGCTGTAAAAATATCTTGTTATTTTGTCTACTTTTTGGTAATGAAACGGTTGGTTTTAAAATTCATTTCCATATGCCTTCAATTTTAAATTAAAAATTGTTTTGCTTCTACTGAAAATTTTTAAATTTTGAGTTAATACCCTCTTGTTGATTAAGTGCGATATTTCCTTTTAAGAGGCGACATTTGGTTTGGTAGATGAGGAATAATATGATCATTTATATTTTCAATGACTTCCGTCCTTTCGATGTTTGCATTACGGCTGGTACAAGTTGGAAGTTCATTCAATTCTTCGCTAATTTCATCGCTGGGCATTGTTGGTAAATAATTTGAGACTTCATTCTGCTCCACGTTGGATTCATTACGACTGCGCGCTTTTCTCAGTGTATTCCGGCAAGTTTCGCAAATACGGCTACAATGAATGTTGGCGACAGCTGGAAAATATTCAATTATATTTGCAGCCTCGTTTTCACTTATTTTACGAAGCGAAGCGCAACACTTATTACATATTTTTATGCATCTGTACTTATTGTTTGAATTCATATTCACTCAAATTTTTAAAATATGCGCGTAAAAATTGTAATGGGATATCTTGGCTTCCCGAAACTGTTTATAATTATGAATTTCGGTACGTTCATCAGGTGCAATTATATAGCATTTTTTAAGGCAAGCAAGAACTTTTTGCGGTTAAAACATATTCATAATTTTCCTGGGACAATGTTTATTTATTTTGCCTGTTAACCCTTCGTCAGGTACATATTTTGAGCCCTTAGTTTTGGCACATGGTGTCTACCTGAGGAAGAAAAAATAGACCTGAAAAAATCTTTGGAATGAAAAGGGCAACAATTTTTTTGTTCTATATATATTTCTCTTTATTATGGGTGAAGTAATAAATGTTTATGACAAAATAGAAAATTATTATGAAGAATACATTGATTTTTTTATTCAGAATTTTGCGGAATTACTAGAAGTGACACTACTTAAAAAAATTATATAAAAAAAAATAAAAAAGAACCCATTTTACTTTTTGGATATGTTATAGGTGAAGGAAATGCCTTTCTAAAAAAGTAATACACTGTAAAAAATCCTTGATCTTTTTTGGTTTTTCGTTACCTAAAATTTTTTTTTCTTATAAAATATAAGGGCAATTACTAGAAGTGACACTACTTAAAAAAATATATAAAAAAAACTAAAAAAGAACCCATTTTTATTTTTTGATATGGTATAGATGAAGGATAAACCTTTCTAAAAAATTAATACACTGTAAAAAAACCCTTGATCTTTTTGGTTTTTTCGTCAGTTAAAATTTTTTTTTGTTATAAATTTTTTTACAGTGTATTTCTTTTCTTTTTTTTTAAACGTGTCATAAAGCCTGTAAAAATATCTTTTTAATGATACCAATATCATGGAAATCGGCTTAGCCGATTCTGAGTTATTGTAGTTTATATGGAGCTCTTTTCGACCATTTTCGCGTTTTTTCGAAAACGTTCCCACTGTGTCACGCCCAAAAAATCGCAAAACAGTCATTTCTAAAAATGAGAGTTTGTTTGTATTGATCAAATTTAGCTATGAACAAAATTTCATCGATATCTGAGGGGGTCGGGTTCAATGCATCTCGATTTTTACATGAAATTCATCATTTTACAAAATTTTTGAATTTTTTTTTAACAATTTTAACAAGCAGCTATTATTGTTTTTGTTTTGTTTTTTGTTAAAATGTCATTTTTTTCTTGTGCAGGGAAGTAGTTTTTAGTGCTATATGGGGAAAAACATAGTTGCATCACTAAGTACAACTAGATTTCGAAAAGATTTCGTCAAAATCTAGTCACGGAGTAGATTTTGTTTTGTACGGGAAATCTAGACAAAAACAACTAGATTTGGCTCGAAATCTCAAAAGTACTAGATTTCGTTGTAGTGTAAATTGGCTATTAAATTTTTTTTAAGTTTTAGAACGGGAATTTCCCAGCAAAATTTTACGAAACTCAAACTCTGTTTTAATCGTGTAGTTAGATATATCTGTCGTCTAGGGTACAGAGAACACATTTCTGGTCATGTGCAAGCTATATTACGTTCTGACTTTCAAAGATTTATTAATTTACGATTAATGCTTCAATTTTATAAAATTGTAAAGTATGGCAAACCTTCTTATCTTTTTGAAAAGTTTAATTTTGGTAGGTCTTCTAGAACAAACAGTATTTTTTGTCCAAACCATTCTACCTTGTTTATGGCAAGGTCTTTCCTAGTTAGAGTTGCAAGAATATGGAACAACTGCCTTCCAAATAATGAGAGGAATTTTACTAAATCTATTAAGGAATTTAAGAAGACTGTAAAGCAATATTTGTAACGTTTGCATTTGCTGTTACTAACTCAACAAAGACCTGCAAATTATAACATATGATGCTACTTAGCTTCAATAGTTGTGCAAAAAGGGGGGCAAATATATGTAGAACTACTTTCTGTGTTTAGAAATTGTATATTTTTAAAAAATTAAATTATTTTATAAAATTTATAATGTATAGTCATAGTGAATTTCTAGATTAATTCTGTGGTTTTCACGAATAATTCCGTAAGTCGGTTTTTACCGAAATTGAGATAATGATGTTACATTTTGCATTAGGTTTTTATAAGTATTAAGCTTTTTAGAATATAATGTAGTAATATTAATTTTTTCTGCTAAAAACAACTTAAGTTAACTGTTTAATAAAATATTTTGCTATTATAACGATTTATGTCGACATACATCGCCAAAAATTGTAAAATTGCTGAATATGTTTCCAAATAAAAAGCATATGTGATGTTATGTTGTTATTCGTACAAATAATATGAAATTTTTTTTTGAAAAATTTTCTATTAATAACAACTTAAGTCGTAAAAATAACAACGTAAGTCGTCTTATGTGATTAAAATGATAACATTTATTTTCACAAAAAAGAACTTATGTGGAGATATGATATTATATTGCACACACTTAATGAGTCAATCAAACATATGCATTTTTAATCCTTTTACAGATTGTGATCCTGTGAGGATTTTTTCATGAAAACTCTGTATAATACGTAGAAAGTCACTGTTAAGAGGAAAGTAAAGAAAAAAGTTTAAAAAAGCATCTACAGATGCCGCAATTGAAAAAAATAATTGTTTTTGCTCTCCTGAAAAGTTTGGTTTTATAACTTACGCGATTATTCGTGAAAACCACAGAATTAGGCCTTATAGGCTTGTAATCAATTTGAATTTTTAATAAATAAATAAAAATTAAGAAAAATAAAAATTATTATTTATTTCGAATTCAGAATTAACATGTAATTGCATTAGAAGTACGATTCCAGTCGCAGGGCACCTTGAGATATTGAATTGTTTCTTATTTTCCGTGAATTGAAAGCGGAAGTCCCGGAAAATTTTTAAGTAAAAATTAAGCAAAATAAAAAATACTTTACCTTACTAACATATATATATTTATATATTCAGGCAAAAATTAATGAAATGTATTTAAAATAAATAAGACTTTAAGGAGAGTAAAAATTTTTCAATATTTCTAGACAAAAGTTTGTTACTTTTTCTGAGCTATACTATAGATAAAGGTAATTGCAATGAGTGCTTCCGATCTCAAAATGTAAACAAAACAAAGTATGTATGTGTAACGTCGAGTACGTCTAATGAGGTGACGTCGAAATATCTACAAATACCAAAACACTTGGTAATATTATAAAGGGAAAATAAATAAAATAAGGTACTCACACAAATTAAAAACAAATAGAAAGCACTTTAACAAAATACACCTATACCCCGGTTTGCGTCGTTTCGAAGTTGCGTCTTATTAAATCTCTAATTTCGAAGTTGCTATGTTTTTGTTTCAGCTTGCATCGCATGGCTTCGAAGTTGCGTCATTAGTGCTTCGATTTGCGTCGTTAATGTAAGATGTTTGCACAATGGTAAACAGAAAAGGGGATTACCCGTTTAGTATGTAGTTTCAATTTACATTTGCTGAAATGAAGTTAAATCTAAATGATTAAAAGATTTTGTTGGTAATGCTTAATTCCCTATTTTTATTCTTGATAAAAATACTGAAATCTATATTTTGAGGATAAGCTGATTCTATGCGCATTTTACTGGTTGCTTAGGCCAGATAATCAGGAAACGTTTTTCCAAACAATTTTAGAATAGCCAAAAATATCAGCAAATAAGACTACAGAGGGAATAAGAATAACAAACACTCAAAATGTCTTATTTGCAATGATATCAAAGCTTAAAAAAAATACCAACAATAAAACAGGGAGTTTATCTTTTGTTACATTCCCCGCTACAATTAGTTGGAATTTTCCAAACATTAAATTGAAAACATTTAATTAAATAATAAATTATTTGTTTCAATTAAATTATTATGCTATTAAATAAAAGAGGTGTTCAATCAATTAAATAATTATGCTATTAAAAAAAAGAGTTGCTCAAAACTTCTTTACAATTTTAAACAAATATTTAACAAATGCGAAAGAGAAAATTCAAAATATAGTAGCTCTTTTAAAAAACTAAATTAAATTCTGTATACTCAGAACTGTTCTGGAAATCGAAAACGCAAAACGCAAGAATTTTGAAGTTCTTTTTGATACACTCGTAATCCAGTTTTTTTATTTTTCTCATATAATTCTATTTAATAAAGAAATATTTGTACTGTATTGTATTTGTATTTCGTTTACTACAAAAATCTTATTAAAAACACGACTTTTAAATTCTTGTGTTTTGCGTTTTCGATTTCCAGAACACCCCTGATTATGTCGTTGTATTGAAGAAAAGAGCTGAGATATTTTGCATTTGGTATTTCGTAGGACTGTTTGCACCAAACACTTAACTACGCTAATGTAATAAATTACTAATTCAATTGCAAATAAATATAGATCAGGGATGTTAAAGTTGTATAATTGTATTTTTTTTTTGGTACATTTTGACCTTATAAAGTACCGTGGTACTACCGTGACTTATTTGGTACAATTTAAAAATTTGTCAAATTTCCCCTTTTTGAATTTTAAGTATAGCAAACAAATTATTGAATCCTTTTCATTGCATATACATTGTACAACAAATCGTTAATGTAATGGGCGCTTAAATATGCGACTAGTATTCTGGTGTATAGAGCGCTTAGTCCCCTTTTGCAATGTCGGAAGTGAAAGGCAGACAGAATTGAATTTTTATGTACTTTTTTGTTGTTTTAATAAATTAAAAAAAAAAAAATGGTACCGCGAAGGTCCAAAAAGTATATTTTTTTTTGAAAGTTGGTACAAAACTTAAAACCCCATTTAACATCCCTGAGATAGATCAACGAAAACTTTGAATACTGGGATTGAAATTTCCTAAATTTGAATTAAATTAAAAAATGAAAAAAAAAATTTTTTTAATTATTTATTTTTATTCTGTCCAGAGCGGGATTCCCGCTTTTCCGGAAAGTGAAAGGGGCACAAAGAAAAAGCTCTTCTCAAAACTGAATGCAATAAACTAACTTAAGCTAAAATTTATAAGACCAATTATTAAGTGTAGCATATAAAAATAAGCTGAATGTTAAACCAGGTTTGTCTACTTATCAAGCGATTATAACAACAACATGATAATTAAAACTTAAAAACTGGCTTTTTGGTATTGTGTTTAATAAACTTGACTAATGTTTTGGAACTATTAGAAATTAAAGACCCTTTCACACCGTAATACTTTGTTTTAAGACATGTCAAAAACCTAAAATAATTTCAAAATGTATAATTTTGTGAAAACAATTTGTTATGAAATGTCTATAGATGATATTCTACCGGGTGTTTAACTAAAATCTGGGTAAATACTAGGGTATTCATTAAATCGGTCTTTTGCTTTAATTGGTTTTGGTTTAATCGGTTAATTTTGAAATTGATCGGTTAACCAACTAATAAAGTTTTTTTTTTAAAAATTAAGTAATTTCAATACATAAAAATGCATATATAATTTATTATTTGGAGTTTATTTAAAAAAAAAGCAAAACATAACAAACATAAAAATTTTTAAGCTAACACGAGCAAACAAAAAATAATTCATAAATGTGTAATACATATATTTTAATTAATACATAAATATAATGTATTAATAAAAAAATAAACTTTTTGATAATTTTATTAGTTATTTCAATAGTTTAAAGCAGGGCTGTGGAGTCGTCCGAAAAAAGTACTAACTCCGACTCCGACTCCAAACGCTGAAATTTTTTAAGTGCGACTCCGACTCCGACTCACGACTCCGACTCCGACTCCGACTCCTACTCTAACCGTGATGCGAAATGAATGAAACGTAAAATTATTTCTCTTTTGTGTAGAAACATCTTTATTAAACGAATTATGGGAATCTCCGCGTAATGTGCATAAGAAAAACATGAGTGTTATGGTAGGAATTAAAGGCAGGCCGATAAAGATGTTTCTACACAAAAGAGAAATAATTTTACGTCACAATTTTTCTAATACATACTAGTATTTATGCGCTATATCATCACTTATTCTGTACAATGTTGAAAATATTTCAGCGTTGATGGTTAAAAAATTCTGATATTCAAATTATTGGCAATTCCTGTCATTAACATTTTTTAGCATGAGTAAATTATTTAAAAATTCACACATCTTTTTCAACTAGATCAATAACTGAGTATAAATTTTGCTAATGTAATTTAGACTTTTTCCCGCACGTATAAAAAATATACCTAAATATACTTAAATAGTAAAGTACTTGAATCAACTATTTCTCATAAAATAAATTAAAATCTACTTATTCATATTGATCTGCAAAATATTGCATCGCCAATTTCGAAGAATTTTTATATTGGAAAATATTAGAAATTTTTTCAAATTTTTTATGCCGAAAAATTTTGGAGTCGGAGTCGCGCGTTTTTTTGGGTACTGCGACTCCGACTCCGATTCCGGTACAAAAACCTCAACTCCGACTCTTCAACTCCGACTCCGACTCCACAGCCCTGGTTTAAAGATACCTTAAAAATAATATTTTAGAAAAATGTTTATGATTCAAGCGATTCTTTTCTTTAGTTTTGATAAATCTCGACTTGGAAACAATTCTTTCACTTATCGTTGATGTTGGAGAAATCTACGCAATCTATAATACAGAATATCTAATTTTTCAGTAAAATCTTCCATTATGTCATTTGAGTCCTGTTTTAATTTTTTTAAAATTTTCTACTCTTCTAATTGTTTCGGTTAATTCTGTTAAAAGATAATTATGAGAAATATGAGATGAAACAAACAACTAAACATATGGGAAGTTAAAGCGAAAAATCTCTTTTTTGTAACGTAACGCCAGAAGTAATTTAAATCGTTTATCAAAAATTGTATATGTATAATTTACTTTTTTATATGTTATGTTAAGCACAACTAGCTCTACATTAAGTTATAAAAGGGTTAACTTTTAAACAACATGGTCCTTAAATACAAGCTTATTTGCTTTCTGGCGTTACATTACAAAAAGTAGACTTTTCGCTGGAAATTCCCATATTTACCAAAAACGAGCAAAGATTTTTAAATTTGATTACTTGAAAATTAAATATATATAAGTCCAAAGCTTATTAAAAAAGTTATTATACAAAAAGTCCTGCTCAATTCGCAGACTTATGCAATTTTGTACTGCAAGTCAAAATCCACTTCTGTTTTTCGTTACGTCACGCCGGCGCTTATTTTTGCTTATATCTTCAAATCCTTAGGGTTGATTATTGTAAATTTTTTTCTGAATATAGTGCTGCTTTATTACTTTGTAATAAAAAAAAAATTTACAAATTTGACTTCTTCATTTAATTTTTTTTTTACATTTAGTCGAACAAATATCACGTCACGTCACAATGGAAATGCCCATAGAAAAAGTACGTGAAGCAAAAAGCTGTTGACAGCAAAGACCTATTTAAAATGAAGATCCCTTCCTTGTTTATATGAACAAATATTTTCTAAACACATACCTTTTGTATACGAGACGAAACAAATCATTAAAAACTCAAAAAAATATGTTATTATACTACAAAAAATTCAACATTTCGCTACATCTGTTAATAGACTGCAATTAAGCGGTTTAATCGTTAATCGAAAATAGCCAATTTT
The DNA here is from genome assembly GCA_943735925.1 of Pollenia amentaria. NCBI lineage: Eukaryota > Metazoa > Arthropoda > Insecta > Diptera > Polleniidae > Pollenia > Pollenia amentaria. The sequence goes on from OX031006.1 coordinate 193,021,686, forward strand.
AAATTAACCGATCAGTTAATTGAGAAGTAAATAATGAACACCCTAGTAAATAACGGTTTTATTACAGTTTTGTGAATTTATTTGGTTATTTATAAAAGGCAAATGCATATGGCAATCATTAACTGTCAATCTACTTTATGTTAAAACTAAAGCGTGATCCATTTCGTGTTTCCCTACTTTTTTAAAGAAAAAAAAAAACACAGAAAATTAAAATTTAATGGGGAATGTGTATTATCATTTAAAAGAACATTCTTTGGCATTTATTTTTTGAAGATGATGTCTATCAAATGTTGGACGTTGCTACGTCGCACAGTGGCGCCATTTGAGTTTTTTCGTTGCAAAAATCATATCTTTTGAACCGAATAAGATAATTGAACAGTTTAAACAGCATATGATAGATAACTGTTCAGCCTATGAAATGAGCGTTTGGAAAGGGTGCTACGCTTTGTAGGGGCCTACTTATGGGTTATCAAAGTTAAAATTAGTAGAAAAATCAATTTTATGGTAACTAAAAAAAATTTTTTTTACATTTTTAGATTGTTTTTATTTTTTTTCTTAAGGGTTTTATGTTTTAAATTATTACCCAACAAATTAAAAAAAAAATTATTTTTTTTTTTAAATTTATTTTTTCAATTTTCTGTAAAATATTCATCACAATTCGTAAGAGAAGGTATATCTAAAAGACTAACCATTTCTAAACTATAATTATTTTGTAACTCTATTCGTGACTTCACATGCCGCAGGGAAGAAATAAGTGGATCGGAAGATGCTGCCAACATGTTGAAGAGGTCCTCATTTTGCCTCACCCTTGATGCTTTGAATGTGTTCTGCAATCTATATTTTTTATAAAATTTGTTAAGAGACTCCTGTGCTTCTTCAGAAAGCTCTCCAATTGGCAAAGACTGGTACTCAATTATATCTTTACCATGCGCCAATATTTTATGGACGGTCGGGGTCAACTTCTTCTGTGGATACATTTCTGCTAAAAGAGATGCAGTTTTCGACGCATATTCTCCATATTTTGTAGAATTGACATTTTCTTTGCAGTTTAAAACATCCAAGATCGTTCCCAATCTTTTCACGATTTGATTGTCAATTCCAATGATTCTAGTTACTGCCTCATCATTTTCAAAAAATCTCCTAGAAGTGTTTCCATCGTTTGAGTTACCGTATCCGTGCTTGGGACAGTCTACTTTTAGTCCAACTTGTTTAAAAAAAGCATCCTGTATATGCTTCTTTCTGATCTTTTCCTTATCCTTTATTGATGTATTTTCATCGAAGTTTTCTTCCTCTTGTGGTAGGGTATATGCCAGTTTTAGCAAGAATTCCATACACCTTATCCTTGCGTGCAATGGTGACATTCCATATTCGTAATTCTCCTCATTTGTAGAATCGTTTAAATTACCAAAGTTCTTCTGACAAATAATAATATAAAATCGATAAAAAAAATATAAAAATAAAACGAAAAAAGGGGTTTAAATAGGTTTTTGCTAAATTTTTACCTCCAATATAATTCTGTCTATATATATGTATATGATAACTAATTGAAATATGTTATAATTAAGCAGAAAAAGATACTAATCTTAAACTCTTTACAACTAATTATATAAAATTGAGATGTAACATATTATATATGAAATAAATTGAATTGAATTGAAAAAAGTTCTTCTGACTCTTTTTGCAAATCGGGCATGACATTGTTGAGGTTGTTCCTGTCAGTTCGTTTACGACTTTTCCGTCAACCATGGTCAGGTGGAACTCGTAATTGCATTCAATATATTTTCCTTCTCCAATTTGCAGCTTTGTAGGCTTAATCTTGCTTATTTGTTCTTTAATGTCCTTCACCGTAGTCCTTATGAGTTCTGCCGATTCCCTTGCAAACTGAAACATTATTGGTCGGCAATAATGCACTGATGACGGACGTGGATTTTTCCAGTGTAGGGAATCATCCGATTTTAGCCGCAAAGGAACAACAGATGCCATAAACATATTTCCGTCCGATATTGTAGCGTCATCGGGAGATATCCTTTGCTTATAAACGCTTTGTCCGGATGATCCATCGCAGCCTCATTTGCTGATCAATGTCAACTTCTCAGGAAGAATTTTCACTTCCGTGAAAAACTTTGGTGTGGTTGACTTTCTAAACAGTTCAAATAATTTTAAATTGTACAACGCCATGTTTTCAGTACTTAAATTGTTAAATGGTTTCAGTAATTGTTGCGCCAACTTTCAGGCGTAGACTAATCCAGGCATTATGCTTATTTTGCAATATATAGGCTTATGCTACCATGCCTAAAAATTTACCTGTTCCCTGCATACATATGGATTTATGCTGAATAATGCAATTTTGATATTATGCACGTGTCCAAATAAGATTTGTGCCTACCTGTAGGGACCATAAGTCAATATTGTTCCTGACCATTTGTACGCCAAAGTATTGTTTATGTGAGGTACGTACCTGCTAATTTCAATGAGTAGTTTTTTTCAAACTATTAGATCAAACTACTGTCAGTCAAAACATATAAGGGATGGACGCCATACAATTTCTGCAACCATGTCTTTTTAAACTTTTTTACCTCTAGAAGCCAAACGGGCACGTACGGGCAGATAAAACCTTTTGAATTATGTAAAGAAATAATCAAAGAACAGGTTTTGCAAATATGGCAAATATAGAAAAATATAGTTTTTTTTTATTTTCCGTCAAAGTTGAAAAATAGTGAAAAAACGGATAGTTTTTAAATAGTGATTTACCAGGAGAAACACAAAGCAAACAGTTAATTTTTTTTTATCATTATACATTTAATAAATACATCAATCAATACAAACAAAAAATAAGGCGATTCGTTACCTATTTTTCGTGATATTACACCTGAAATCGCAACAAATTGACTAAAAATTGTGTGTTTTTTTGAAAACCGAAAGTCGGTCAACTTTGAACGGTTATATCTTCTAAACTAAAAATGTGATATTATTAAGAGTGGCATATTTGAAATCGTTGAAAAGTTTCCTATAACATGGGTTTATTCAAAACTTCGTCGGCATTCATGAAAATTTTGATTTTTGCAACCTCGCTTGCTCTACGGGCGCCACTGTGCGTCGCAGATGGTCCATCCGTTGAGTCCAATTTTCAATTACTCGTTCGAGCATTTCGACTTTTAACTAGCGAATGACGCGTGATGTTTTCCTCCAAGGCCTGAATCGAAGCGGGTTTATCCGCATAAACTTTAGACTTTAAATATCCCCACAGGAAAAAGTCCAACGATGTGATATCACATGATCTTGGTGGCCAATCGACCGGCCCAAAACGTGAAATTATGTGCTCACTGAAGTGTTGTCTCAATAAATCCATTGATTGATGCGATGTGTGGGAAGTGGCGTCGTCTTGCTGAAACTAAATGTCGCCGAGATCACGAGCTTCAATTACAGGCATCAAATAGTCGGTTATCATGGCACGATAACGGTCCGAGTTGCTACGAACGGCGTCGAATCGACTCTCCACTGTCTTTGTCTACACTCGCAGCTACGGCCGCTATATTTTCTTCACAGCGTGCTGGACGTGGTCTATTCAGTCGAATATTATCCAATAATGAATGCTGTGTCTCAAAATGGGTGATAGTGTTGCGAATAGAACGCTCAGTAGGCCGATTATGTTGACCATAAGTTGAGCGAAGTGCACGAAACACAGAATGTGAATTTTCGTAATAAAGTTGAACGATTTGTAAACGTTGTTCAGGCGTAAGTCTTTCCGTTATGAAATGCCAAACAATACTAAACAAAAATAACATGACAGCATGACACGACTTACACGTGATCTGTCAAAAAAAGCCTATTGAAAAAAGTATCTCTACTTGAATCCGGTTTATTGTAAACCGGAGTATATTGATTTAAAATTATGGAGAAAGTATGTGCTTATAAGAAAAGCTAATATTGATTAAATGAAACAATCACCCTTATCGCGGTTGGCGAATTTAAAATATGACTGCGACTGTTTGGTAATAGATTAAAGAGAGTGTTAACTTATTTCCTTTAATCTATTACCAAACAGTAGCAGCCGTTTTTTAAATTCGCCAACCACGATTAATTTGAATATATTTTAATAGTCTTTGAGCCCAACTATAGAAAGACCTAAAAATTAAGATGTATTTAAGGAAGCATTTTGCAAAAAGCGCTGGCAATACAAAATCAGTTCTTTGCAGATATTGGGACAAGGTTTATAAATACGCGAATGTTTATAAAATGGCGAAACATTTAATAAATTGTCTTAAATGCCCAAATTTGGTGTAAAATGAAAAGGGCAAAACAAACATAGATAAACATATAACATCGTAAACATCAAATTAAATTTCGATTCGAGCTATTGATCCTTTAAGTTCATCGAAATCTTTCCAGCCAAAAAATATCGGATAAGTTGGAAAGTTGCTAATATAACGACAATTTCTAAAAACGGAGTGGCTAATAAACCTGAAAATTACTGCCCAATTGCAATTTGTTCGGCTCTTTCCAAAGTTATGGAGAGTATGATAAATCACCATCTTTTAAAAATTTTAAAATAAGACTACCTACTAAGCGATCACCAATATGGCCTTCGTAGAGGTCTCTCTACTGGAGATCTACTGGCGCTGTTTTCGGAAAAATTATGCCGTTCCATTCACCATTTTGGCGAAGTATGGTTATTGCTTTATATATTTCCAAGGCGTTTAACAGAGTCTAGCATTTGCATTTGGTGTCGGTGATAAATTCTTTCGATTTATATCGAGCTTTCTCGGAGATCGCACTATACGAGTTGTTCGTCAAACGAGTTCAATATTCATTAAGGGTTGCCGCAAAGCTCCGTTCTTTCTTCTACTCTATTTCTTATTTTCCTTAATGACCTTCTATGTCAAACCTCCAACTCTATCTACTCTTTTGCAAATGACAGCAACCTTAGCCATTCATATTCATTTGATTAGAGACCAAGCGTATCCGATGTTGGTGCTATGAGGCAGAACATGAATGATACGATTGGCATTGACCTAGACATAATCTCGGAATGGGGTCATGCGAATAAGGTCGATTTGAATGCCCGAAAGACCCAGTGTTGCATGCTGACGCATAAACGCGCGACGGTGCCTCATCGTTACATATGGGTGGTATGGTTGTTGACGAATCAGAATCTCTTGATGTTCTGGGCATGAAGATACAATGTGATGTCCGATGGACAAAACATATATTAAAGTTATCGAAAGAAGCATTCAAGTGCCTCAGTTTTTTAAAACGGTGTAAAATAAACTTCACTCCATCTGAACTCAATACTATTTATACCACCTATATCCGACCACGAATAAAAAATAGCTCTCGTTTGTGGGCCGGTTCTTTAAAGTCTATTTAGGAGCTTCTCGACCGCGAAGGTTCTAATTGGTGACAATTCTATAGACTTCCTTGAGCACCTTCGCAATGTGGGCTGTATTTGCCAGTTTTATCGTTACTACAATGGAATGTGTTCTGATGAAAAAATTGATCTGGTTCTTAAAACTCTTACGTTTGTTCGTAATACACGTTTTTCAAGAGCCAATACTTTTGTGGTCAATTGGCCAGTGAACCATTCAATGCATTACATGGAAAATAACCTTCCCGCTCACTTTCAATATGAACAACTTCAAGTCGAATGTTTACAAGCACCCTCTCACTCCCTCTTTCTTCCTTTCATTAACCTATTTTCCTAGTTCCAACACAATGCAATGCATTAGAAGCGGTCATCTTAATGCTGGTCCTAACAAAAAAAAAAAAAAAAAAAAAAAAAAAAAAAAAAAAAAAGCGTCAATCTTTATGAAAAACTGTCTAAGGCTATTATTATTGTAGCTGGTGCTCCACTTTCAATTGTGTAGCATCCGCGGGTAGAGTTTTTTTTTATGAATTGCAACCTTCGTATTAATTGCCAAACAGAAAAGCAATGTCTTGTAAAAATGTTAACAAATTATTATACGATATTACCAAGCAACTGAAATCAGAAAGGTACTTGTATCTGCGGTGTGACGGATGGAACAACATTCGTAAAGAAGGTGTAAGCAATTTTCTAGTTTCTAAGCCTGAGACTGTTCTTGTTCGCAGTTTGACAGGGGAAGACAAAAGTGACTCTTATGATTATTTCGGTAAAGAAATTGTGAATGCCATGAAAAAATATGGAGAACAAAAGTTCGTTGTTTTGATTGGCGATAATGCAAGAAATATGAAAGGTGAATTTAATGAAGTTAAGAAATTGTGTCTTCACTTAGTAACTCTAAATTGTGTAGCGCATTGCCTTAACTTAATAATTGACAATTTCTTTAAATGCTCTCCTTTAAAAACTTTTCCTGATAGTCATTTAGATTACACAAAAACAAATCTTAAGACTTGTTGAATAGTGTAAAGGGACTTAAGTACAATAAAATTTATTTAATTTGTTTTTATTAAAATATGCAGTACGTAAACGATAAATTCATAAACAATTACATTAAGTTTACAAATTTTACTTTGATAAATTCATCAGTGCTTAATGAATTATAAAATCTAGGACCTGTTTTTTAAGAGGAAAACGAAAAAAAATCGCTTTTTTTAATCGTTTGCCATAAACATTTTTCCAAGAAAATATTATATAAGAAAATTTTTAAAAATAACAATTTAAATTTGTATGTGATGTCTTTAAAACATCATACTAAGCTATAAAATGCATTAACTTTTAAAACTTTGAACAGTCTAGTCTGATATTTTGTGAAGAATAGAACAAAACTTTTTTCAAAATGAATAAATTTCTTATTTGCTTATTTTTTGCATTGGCTTATGTGATCTCCAGCATTTCAAGTATGCCAGCAGATGAGGTGAATAAATATATTTGGAAATGTTTAACAAGAAGTTTCTACTAATAAACTGCCTCTTTTAGCCCCTTAAAATACGCGGAGGTATACGTAAATTGGTGGATGCTGACTTTACAGATGCCGAAGAAGTTTTGCATTTATCTCTTACGAAATTAGCGGCTGGTGATGGACCATATTTAAAGTAAGACGCAAAACTGGTTTGTTGACGCCTAAAAAAAAAAAAAAAATATTAACAAATTACTTACATAATTATTACGTAGATTGGAGAGAATTAATTCGGCTACAAGACAAGTAGTTGCTGGCCATAAATATCAAATAAATGCTGATTTAATTGACAGTAATGATAAATCTAAAAATTGTGATGTTACAATTTGGTCACAGCCTTGGTTGGAAAATGGCATAGAGGTGACATTCGAATGTGAAGGAGAGAAAAAAATGGTTAAAAAACATAGTGCTTAAAATTCGATTTAATGGAATTTTGGGGTATCTGAAATAAAGTTTCTTATAGAGCACAATAAATACATACATTAAGAAGTTTTTATTCGATAAAAATATCTGTTATTAATAATTAGTATTGTGGTTATTTTATTGAACTGTAATGGATTTTAATCCAAATTTAGATATTTCTAATTAGGCTTAAGTTCATTGAATTTAATTTTCGTTAAATTATTTTTATGAAGACAGGAATTTTATAACATAAAATTAATTAATATTTTATCGATAATTTTTCATTCTTGACTGCGCTGAGATTTGAACCCAGGCTTTCACGGACAGGTTGCCCAGACTAGTTTCGATTGTAACCACACAATCTCTTCAGTGGGGTTTGCCGTCTTTACTCACTCGGCTATCGAAGCCGGATGACGTCAATAGTCAAACATTAATCTTTAAACAAAATGCTATTTCATCTTGGTAGATCGAAATTTGCTTTTTGAATGAATGATTATCTTTTTTTAATTGATTTACATGTTCTTCCTAACTTCTGTTTTTCATACTTTTTGTCAAGAACTCTTCTGTTATTTTAAAAAAAAGTTTTTATTCCATAAAAATATCTGTTATTTTTAAAAAAAAAAATTTACGACGTAATAAAAGCAATAATAAGCTGTCAAGTTTAAAATTAAAATTATGCAATTTCTTTTTTTATTTTAGTTGTCAGAGGAGGAGGCTAATAAAACGTTAAAATATGTGATAAACAAATATGAGGAAGTTGAAATGAAAATCATTGGAGAACCCGTATCGTAAGTAAAAACAAATTATATAAATATTTTATAGATTTCAAATGCACACAATCAGTCACCTTATTTCTGTGGTCATTAAAACATCCCATGAAAATTGATTTTTTATATAAAAATTTTGATAAAAATAAAAACCCGTAACTACTGCTTGTTTAAGCAAAGTAAGCTAAATGTGTGATCAGTAATATGTATTGCAAAAAATTAATTTTTCATTTCGGTAAAACATGGAACTTATTTTTAAAATGAAAAAGCCGTTTAATATCGGGCATTTTCTAGAAATCGAAATGAAGTGGAATTCAAATCGAATGAGATTTAGATTTCAATTACTTACAAAACGACTGTAGGCTTTCCTGTTTTTAAGAGCTGTTCTTGTAAAGTTAATTGGTACTCAAAGTATGAACAAAAAGGAATATTTTTATGAACTTTCTTAACAGGCTCGTTTTCAAAATTTGTTTGCTTTTAAATCCATTTCATTTCGATTTATAGAACATACCCGTATATTATTTTTGTAATAGTTTTATTCTTGGAATAGTATTGTATTATTGACCTGGCGCTATTTTTCTTTTCTGAATGATATTTCAGCTTTTGGTGTTACATCCTCCGGGGAAATCAGGTGCAGTCGATACCTGGCATTCGGCAAAAATCCAAAACTGACAGATCTCAGGAGGTCTTCACGATATTTGGTTATCGCGGCTGTCCAGAGATCCTATCTGGTACCACGTTACCGAGTAGCCCCCAGTGGCACTACAACGGACTTACTATTGGTTGAGGCCTCCGTTAGTATGCTTCTTGCTTTCTGTCTTTAGGGAAGATTGTCTTTGCGGGCAGTTTCGCTTTTCCGTTGCATATAAACTTTCAGGGATCACGTGGTTGGTTGTGGTTTATAAATTGGTATTAGGTACGGCAACATTGTTTAGTTGCCAAAAAGTTATCGATAATGCTATTTTGACAGTTTGGCAACAAATAATAAATATAACAAATTGAAAAAAACGAACAATAAATAAAATATAAAAAAATATGATTATGTAATTATGTGGACTTTTTTTCGCCGATCAAGAGGAGGCCGTACACGTGGCATCTATTTGACGCTATTTAAGAGATATATCAAAGCTTCTACCGTTTCTTGTTTCCGTTGTATTTTGGAGCTCAGTCTCTTGGTCTAAAACTTCAGCTAAGTTTGCGCCAAAGACATGTCCTTTAGGATTTACAGCCAGCTCCATCTGTAAAAGCTCTGCTGCAACCTATTTAATCGGGGCTAAACTTTTTTCCTCATTTTTTAGAGTGTGAATTTTTTTTCTTTAATTTTGCCTTTAAATGTACCGCACTAGTTGCAAGAGTTGATCAATTTGTGTTCGATACGCTTCCATGTAGTTTCAGTGCTGGCTTTTGTTTCTGCAAAGACCGAACACCAATAGCAATTTGACTATATTTTCCATTTAATGGATTAAAAGTTGGAATTTTTTAATTTAATTTTTTAATTTTTACTATTTAACCAAAATCTACAAATAAAGAAATATGTTAATATATATCGCACTTGTTCCTCTAAACAGAGTCAACTCAAAATTTATAAATTTTCAGTAGAGACAAAAAAAATTTTTTTATATGTATGTGTTCTCATATTACAAATGGGGATAAAACTGCATTTTTTTTTTAGGCCAAATACTAGAGAAATAGATCTAAGATTTTTACCTGTTTATCGTTTTCTTGCAAAAAGTGAAAATTTAAAAATTTTGAGTTGACGCTGTTTAGAGGAACAAGTGCGATATATAAGCCTAAAAATACAAAAAATATTCTTACTTAAGGCTAGTTTACACTATTATACTTTACTATTTGTGGGACGAAGGCAGCCAGTTCCTAATTTTATAATTATTAGGGTGTGTGTGAAACGGTAGCAAAGTTCTATGGTGAAATAAAATGTGTCTGTGGTAGAAAAATTTCATGTTTGTGCTGTGTGAAATTATAACATTTTTAACAACGTCAAATTTTGATATAAAGAAAAGAACAATTTCTTTCTGACATTTCTTAACAGAAGTCTAAGTTGGCAATTTTTTGGCGGCGGCGGTTCAGCGAAGAGAAGACTTTAGTGGAGCACCTGACAAAAAAATTAGTTATTCAAAATGAAAAAATTATCAACTTAAATTTGTTATTATTTGAAATATATGTATAACAAATTAATATAAATATATTTTAACCCGACTTCAAAAAAGAAGGAGGGTTTCAATTCGGTTGTATGTTACTTTTTTAATGTTTGTAACCGCATAACTCCGTCATTTGTGAGCCGATTTTTTGCATTTTAATAGGACCTGTCAACAGACTGTAATTACAAAAAATTTTGGAAATCAGACGGACAATTTGTCTGTCCGGTAATTTTATTTTTGAGCTGCTCATAATTTATAAACCAATTTTCAGAATTCGCTCTTGCTTTTAATATGATTTGCTAGCAGATTGCAAATGTTAACAAATTTTAAGGAATTTTTGGAGGTTGCGCAATTGGCTTTTTCAAAATTTTTGCATTTTTTTTTAATTTTTGACGTTTTTCAGCGATGTTAGGAAATTTTTAATTTTATTAATTTTTTTAAACCTTCGCAAATTGCGCCTTTTTGGTAACCCAATTCCTAGTAAGCTGATTATGGAATTAATGATCTAACAAACATTATTTATCCAGTTTTTTTTTTTTATTTAGATTACCTCTCAATCGAATATATTTCCATGTTATTGTGATTGGCTTTTTCCAATTACAGTTACATAAGATTGTGCCTTGATGATATAACATAATGCTTGTAATGTATATGTTATTAGCGTTCTGTAGTCTATTATTGAATTTTAAATTTATTTTAAAAAAAAGTATTTCACTTTTATTCGACAAATTATAATAACAAAAATGTTATTAATAAAAAAAATTAAATATGTAACTATTTTTGATCTTATAATAGCTTGTATAAAAAAATTAGTGTAAATATGCCTTTCGAACCGGCGGCAACTTCAACGCAAAATTTAAATTCGGCGGCGACACGACCTGGGAGTGTGTCTGATAATTGTGTGGTTGTCAAAAATTTCTACGCTAATGTCAAAATTTATACTAGCCCCCTGGGCTAGTGAAATTTTATTTACCTCAACAGTGTCAAATTTTTACATTCATTAGTACTTTGCTACCGTTTCACACACGCCCTTAATATATACATTTACTTTAAATGTTAATAAATTAATAAAAATAATAAAAATTAAATAAAAATAAAAGTAATATGTAAAAATGTGAAAGTGTAAATAAAAAAAAAAAAAAATAGTGAGAATGCGAAAAAAATTTTACATCCCAAATGACTTCATGAATTTTTGATATTTTTCAAAGCAATAATAATTTTCGTTTGATCAGGGTTGCATTTTAATAAACGCAATTTCATGTGTGATAGTGTGAACACAAACGGCAATGTTAAATTAGATTTTGTGAAATAGATTTCTATCTCACAAAGTATTATGGAATACGTAAGTCTAGTGTGATACTTTAAGCTAGACTTTATTAGTTATGCCATGCCGCCTTCTTTACTTAAAAAAATATTAGCAGCAACTACAAATTTGCGGCTGCCAATATGTAAACAATATGTCAACAGAAAGAACAAGCTGTTAGTTGAGAGGCCATACGTAATATAAATTTGGCAACTGGCAACACAACTTCAATTGTATTGCAATCAGTAATCGACCCATATGCTATGTTTCCACGGTACGTGCTTCGCTCTCTATTCATACTTCACATCCTAATCATGAACGAAGAAACTTGCTTCGCCATACAAAGTTTTGAGCAGGAAAAATTCCTTTCTTCTCTAATATTTATCGCAAGTATATATGAACTAGCTGAATAAATCGGTTTTGTCAGCCTTGTTAACTCGGTGCGTTTTGTACCATTTTTGGTGCTTTTTAATATTTTTTATAAAGATGAAAATATTAACTTTATTAATTTTGAATAATTATTATAAATTTTTGATCTTTTTTTAGAAAAATTTAAACAGAATTTATTAAATGAATGTACGAAAATGTATCATCTTTTTTTTAATAAGTTTTTTGTTTTTTTTAATATATTATCAAACGCTGATTAATTGTTATATTTTTAATATGAAAATATTAAACTTTTGATAATTTTTTTTTTATTTAAATAAGGATAAATAAATAACTATTGTTAGTTTTACTATTAGTTACTATTAACCGTTGATCTCTTTTAAAAAATTTTGTATAGGATTTATGTGTTATATATATATGTTATGCAAAATTAATTCAACTTTTAAAATAAAAAAGAAAGTCTAAATTTGCTCCATTTTTTTTAAATGAAGCGTTTTTTTTTCTCCATTTTGGTACGTTTTAAAAATTCAAAGTTGACAACGTTGATTTGTTTATTAAAGACAATTGTCAAGTCGAAGCAAGTAGATAAGTCGTGTAAACACAATGATTCATTAACATGATTCAGAGAGCGAAGCAGGTGATTCAAGTCGTCGTGGAAACATGGCATTACAACAAATCTTTTAAATTTAGCCGTATTCGTTTCTCAAATATTTTTGAAAATGTCAATTACTGTACGAACCAAGGCAGATTCATAAGGTTTTTTTGTATGCAAATTTACATTTAGAATACATAAGTTCCAAAAAAAATCTTTTTGATACCTATACCGATTAACGGTTAACCGATTAATTACTACCCGATTAACTGATCGGTTAATTTAAAATTGCCTATTTTCGATTAACGATTAAACCGATTAATTTCAGTCGATTAACCGATGTAACAAAATTTTTAACTCTTTGTAGTATGATTACATTTTTTTTTTGTGTTTTTAATTAATTGTTTCTGTTTAGAAAATATTTTTTCATACAAAGGTGTTCAGCATAGTATATAACTAGTATGCCGACTGGTGAGAACGTTCTCTTTTTTTTATAACTCTCATCACACATATAGGTTCTGTGTGAATTCAACACACATAAGAACAACAAAAACAAAACAAAATTTGAAATTTTTCAATTTAAAATTTTTCACAATATAACACTTCATGTTTAATTTTATGACTTAAACACATAATTAATAATTTTTTTCAATACATTTTGCTGATTTGCTTTTACAAAATGTTTTTATTTTTCACAAACTAAAAATTTTTAAATAAATTTTTTTGACACTAAATTTTTTCTGTTGTTAATATTATTAAAGCCAGCAGAGTAGCATTTTGTGGTATAAAAATAATATTTGAAATCATTAATTATTTATATATTATCCGATATCGCAGAATAAAAATTTAGCAAACATGATTTTTAAAAGTTTATAAATGCAGCCAGCATTAAATAAATTGAAAATTTATTGAACTAAGAACATTTTATTTTGGAAAAAAAATTGTTGCCACATTCTATACGATTTTATGCAACTATGTTTAGTGGTGGAAATAGTTTTATACACCAATACATTTGAAAAAAATCTTACTAACGCAAACATAAAATTTGTACCACTGACAGTTGAGTTATGTACCTGTCAAAGAGTCGGCATACTAGTTGTATACTATGGTGTTCAGTGATTTTCATTTTAAATAAGTGCTTGCTGTCAACACCTTTTTGTTTCACTTACTTTTTATATGTTTGCGTTTAGTTATTTTTTTCTTCTCATATCTTCTCATATCAATCTTTTAACAGCATTTACTGAAATAATGCGAAGTCTGAAAAATTTTAAAAAATGTAAACAACAAAATCCAGGCAGAGGACTGAGAAATAGGATATTCTGTTTTATAGGTTGCTTTTTATTTCTCGAACATATACGATAAATGAAAGAATTTTTTCAAAGTCAAATTTAATCAAAACTCAAGAAAATAAACGCTGAAATCCTAAACATTTAAGTCAAATTTTTTGTATAAAAGATTATTTTATAAGATTTTCTTAAAATATTGAAATAACTTATAAAATGATCTCACATTTTATTGTTTAATTAATACATAAAATATGTATTACATATTTATTAATTATTCTTTTGCTTGCTCGTTTTAGTTCAATAATTGTTATGTTTGTTATATTTTTGGTTTTTTTTTACTAATAACAAATAATTTATAAATTTTTATATATTGAAATTACTTAATTTATAAAACAAACTTTATTAATCGGTTAACCGATCAATAACAAAATTAACCAATTATTAACCGATTAAACCAAAACCTAGGTTAATTAATCGAGCGATTAACCGATTAAAGCACAAGCTCGATTAAATGAATACCCTAATACCTATAACTTATGAACGTTACTTTGTGCGAACTAATCTACTGAAGAATCCAAAATTATGAATATCAATAACAAGAGCAATGCTGCGAATAATGTTATAAGTGACAAAATCATTATTTTGTGGATAGCAAAAAATTATTTTTAACGCTGCATTTACACATGAAAGTACTTTCATAAAAATTCTGTATCACCACAAATTTCACAGAAAAATAATAAACTTTCATGAAAATTTACATGAAAGTGAAATTTCATTTTCAAAATGTCGTCAAAGTGTAAACTTCTATCAAAAATTTCTCTTCTTCTTCTTTTATTGTTTTGCTTATTTCAAGTTTCAGAGTTGCCGAGCCAATTATTCACGCCGAACTTCAGGCTTTCGTTCAAAATAATAATATTTATTTTTATTAGTTTTCATGATATTTATAAATTTTAATTAGAATCATTGTGTTCTTAATATTTACACGCAAAGAAAAAACATGATTGATACAATCACAATCGCAAACTATCATTAATGTTTGTGGTTATGATTGTGTCAAACACGTCTTCAGCAACAATATATGTTCAGACAGAATGTTTTTAGCTAATTATTGTCTCAAATATATAATTATGTTCAGAAGAACAACGCAAACGATCTTTCAAACCATGTTTCTTTATTTTTCAACCCCATACAAAATGTCTATTTCAACATGTAATATGGTTCTCGCAATAAAAACAATAAAAAAATTAATTTCAAAAATTTATGTTTTATTACAAATATACAGAATATATTAATAAATAAGATATAGCTTATATTTAAAAATAAAATTAAATACATACATTTATATGTGTGTGTCAATTTATAAATTATAAATTATATTTTGTGGTATAAATTTATCCAAAAAAAGGAGATCTATTTAGCCTTACTTCGGCATGCATTAACACTTTTCATTTTTTGTATCCGCGCACTTGAGATTTGTTAAGATAAAGTCAAATTAAACTTACCTTTTATTTCTTTTATGAAATATACTATATAAATATGCTGTTGAACAGTTATTGAAAAAAACGGCGCTAATGACAACATCTTGTGCCAAAATTTCTATGCTGGTTTCAGTGTTGTAGGTTCTTTGGCTGCAATAAAGACAAAGTAATTGCTTATTTATATATTTTTATAATTATATATAAATAACTTACCGGTTTCAATAAATGCATAATAATTTATATCGTTAATTTTGCAAGGCAGCATGGCATAACTAACGCTCGCGGATGGTTGGTTTCGACTGTTGTTTCGACAATAAATGTTTGCTCATTAAGAGAATGTACTTTAAAGCAAACAAAAATTATGGTATTAAAAATACCTTTTGTGTGCAGCAATATTATGATTTTAATTGTATAGTTGAAAATGCATATATTATAGTAGCAAACATATTAAATAATTTAAAATGTTAGCTAGATCAGAGTAACTTTTTAGGTGTAAAAGACCATATAATATTATTATAGCGAATTTAAAAATCTTAGGGACAAATAACAATTTTCAAGGTTATATTATGACTATAATTTATTACGGTAAACATATTAGGTAAATATGAATAAAAATGGTCGTAGTGAACATTCCTTAATCATGTTTTTTCTTTGCGTGTAGTTGAAAAAATATGTTAAAATTCTTTATATATACGAAAAAAAATTTCAATTGGCAACACTGCTTAGTTATTGTCATTTACTTTCATGAAAACGCTTCCTTGAAATTTTCATTGAAATCTAGCTGAAAGTTGGACTGAAAGTAGAAAAATGTAAATGTGTTAGTAAAAAAGTGTGAGTGTATTGCGACTTTCAAAGAAACTACCCTGTAGGATTTTTATTAGTGGACTTTTAGCTAACTTATTTACAACTGACCAGTAAACTAACTCATAATTGGTGCAGATTTGAGTCAGTTGTGTTTTGTGCGACTGACTTCTTCTCGATAAGTATTGAACTAGCTTTTGGCTAACTCAAAGCTGATGCAGTGGACCTTGGTAAAAAAACGTTTTGCTTGTTTTGTGTACTTTTTCAAAGTTAAATAATAAGCAAAAGTTCCCATATTCTCTTTTTTTTAATATCATTTAGTTAAATACATCTCATTTTCAAAGTAGAATTATTATGAAAACCATATCGGACATGCTGCTGGTATCTTATAATTGAGAGTTTTTCTGTAGACAAAGGGGCAATACAACAAAAGTGAAAGAAAACATATGTGTAATAGTCTCTGTCTCTCTTTAAAAAATAAATAAACCAAAAATACGTAATTTTTTTTTATTCTCTTATTGAAGTCAACATATTGTATGCACCACAAGTTAACTCATAATGAGCTAACTTATGGTTATCTTAAAGTTATGCAGTGTGAGTGAGTACTGACTCGTACTGCGGACATTGCGTGTAAAAACTGAATAGCTTTAACCATGTAAATGAGTTAGCTTGTGAGACACCTCTGACTAACTTCTGATTAACCATGAGTTAACTTTAAGCTAACTTATTTTCCGATAGGGTGCTTTCATGTGTAAATGCCCAGTAAACATTTTGAAACATTTTTTATTTAGATTATCAAATAAAGAAATTTAAATTTAAAATTACAGGCCAATTTACTGTTTAATTTGTTTTAGTGGAAAAACGTTTCTTACCTAAAAACGCGATGATAGTTTAAACGTTTTTCACTACGAAAAACATCATAACTTCAAAACGTTATTTTACGTTTCACAACAGAAAGTGTGTGCTTAAACGTTTATCCATATAACCTGGTCTGGGGCGATTTTTAGAGGCATTTCCACCATTTCTCAACCTTTCCTTTTACTGTCTTTCCAATTTTCCACATGACCTCTTAGCTCTGTACCTCTTCTACACTTAACAATTACTTTTGGCAATTCCGTTTGTAAAATTTTGTTAGTAACTTACAGCATTTTTCCACTGACTGACTCTTTTTAACTGCTTTTTGGTAGTGATAACGTGCATAATTTAGTC
The DNA here is from genome assembly GCA_943735925.1 of Pollenia amentaria. Taxonomy (NCBI): domain Eukaryota; kingdom Metazoa; phylum Arthropoda; class Insecta; order Diptera; family Polleniidae; genus Pollenia; species Pollenia amentaria. Next base: position 193,038,942 of record OX031006.1, read on the forward strand.
TGATTTTGTATATGAGGTATATAAAAGAGTAATGTTAAAGGTAATCTGCACAAAAAAAACCAATTTTACAAAGAGTGGCTTTTACAACGTTCCTTGCGAATTTGCTTCAATTTTATAACAGTTATTGCTAATACAATTTAAAAAACGTATAATAACATTTGCACGTTTTACGTATTTGTAACTTTTGCTTTTCCTTTACCATCCATCACAAACAAACATAATAAAAATCTATTCAATTTCTTAAGGATTGTCAATCATCCACACACTTATAAGCAAACATAAAAACAATTGAATTCATTTTTTCCACATCTCTCCTTGTTTAAGCATCTACGGTTTGCGTTTGTCATATGGCGAGGCTGAGGAAGAACTAAATATTCATTTCAAATACATTGACAATACACAGCACGACATCATTCAGAATTGTGTTTTTGTCTTGTATCATCGTCAAAATGAATGTGAATTGATTAAAACAATTTGCAATACATTTTTGCCGATTACACCGCGTCCTCTAATGCAACGCAAAGATTTGCGTATCTGTGATGACGGCAGTGATGTGCAGCTGGTTGAAAAGGAAGAATTGGATAAGGAGGAAACAACAGTGGTGACAACAACAGATATCGAACAGGTTGCTGGCAATGATGATGCTGATGGTTCGAAAAAGGTTGATACTAAAGATAAAAGTGATGGCGGTGAGCAGGAAAAAGAACGACAGACGGCATAACGTTAAACATTTTGCATGCACAGGACACACAATACTTTTTGTTAACTTTGATAGAGATGATAGTAATATAAGTACATATGTATGTATTAAGTTTTAAGAAAATTTTACATAAAGAAAATATGAACACATAAATTTATATAATTTTTTTAATACTATAAAAATTATGTTTTTAATTTCAAAGTTGTTTTTGGGAATACAATTATTTATTAAAAGATTTGGTTTGTTGTGCTTAATTCCCTTTTTTTTTGTAGTGGGGAATGTAAGAAAATATAAAGTCACTGTTTTATTGTAGGTATTTTGTTTAAGCTTTGATATCGTTGCAAATAAGACTTTTTGAGTGTATGTATGTAATTCTCATTCCCTCTGTAGTTTTGTTTGCTGATAGCCTTGGCTTTTCTAAAATTACTTAGGAGAACGTTTCCTGATGACCTGGCTTAAGCAACCAGTGAAATGCGCATAGGAACAGCTTATCCTCCAACAATAAATTTCAGTATTTTTTTTTATCAATTATTAAAAACAGGGAATTAAGCACAACAAACAGAATCTTTTAATAAATTATGTTTTTATTTATCAGGGCAAGTTTTTCTGTGCACAAGATATGCAAGATATGCAAGATATGCAAGCAAAATTATTTATAATATGTAAGCAAAAAAAGCTCAAAACAATAAAGAAATGATGAATTTCATGTAAAAATCGAGATGCATTGAACCCGACCCCCTCAGATATCGATAAAATTTTGTTCATAGCTAAATTTAATCAATACAAACAAACTCTCATTTTTAGAAATGACTGTTTTGCGATTTTTTGGGCGTGACACAGTGGGAACGTTTTCGAAAAAACGCGAAAATGGTCGAAAAGAGCTCCATTTAAACTACAATAACTCAGAATCGGCTAAACCGATTTCCATGATATGGGTATCATTAAAAAGATATTTTAACAGGCTTTATGACACGTTAAAAAAAAAAAAAAAGAAATACACTGTAAAAAAATTTATAACAAAAAAAAATTTTAACTGACGAAAAAACCAAAAAGATCAAGGGTTTTTTTACAGTGTATTAATTTTTTAGAAAGGTTTATCCTTCATCTATACCATATCCAAAAAGTAAAATGGGTTCTTTTTTATTTTTTTTTATATAATTTTTTAAGTAGTGTCACTTCTAGTAATACGTACCGAAAGTTTTCGAAATAATTCGAATAACAGCGAAAATATCTGGTCACATTCACAAAATAGTTCAACAATTCTAACATTTTTTAAATGTTTACAAATAAAAAACCATCAAGAATTGTTTATATTATTTGCCATGTTTTTATTAATTTGTGTTTTATTTTATTTAAATTTTTTTTAAGTTAATTATTTGTAAGAAATTTTGCGCTGCTCAAATTTGGCACATTCAGACTATCTGCGCACATGTGCAAAAGTTTCATTTAGCGGAATGAATGAATGAAAGCCTTGAGTTCCGGTTATAGTTTTAGCTTCTTTATATCTTGAAAATAGCTTTTCTTTAACGTTGTTGTATTCGTCAGCATCTGCGTAAGCAACTTGTATGGTGGTCTTATATGTTGTTGATGCCCAGTGATAGAGTTGCCTCGTTGTCTGGATTTCATTTTTATTTGCAATACTATAATTTCGAGCACCTCTCTTCAATATTCCTCCGATTCCATCACATGCAGATTTTCCGTGACTGGTAGCATAAAAGTGCCATTCAGCGTCAATCCCAAAATCAGATTTGTGATGGCATAAATTAATGAAGTTATATTTATTTTTATATTGCGCTCCTGCACCATCTGATACGTAAATGATTTTATTAATATTGTTGGTTATATTGGCCTTCACGAACTGTATCATTTTTGAAATATATAGATGAACTGCTATACTATCATGGGTATTGCAATCAGATATTATGGCGAAGCTTTTATGAGTTAATTTATCGTTATCTGAAAATAAACAAACAAAGGAAAAAAACAAATAAATAAAAATTATTAAATATTTTGATGAGTGTGGATGGATGTGTTTACTAATACCAAAATATTAAAATAATTACCTTTGTAATAAATAACGAACGGATGTATTGTAGCCTGATCATTATTCCAATGGTATCCTTGCACGGCATCTTGTACAAGAAATGCATAATTTTCAGCAAAGTCCATTTGAATTAACATTTCTCCTGATAACAGCCCCGCTCTTTTATTGCTGATAAATTCAGATTGTCGCTTTGCTATGAAATGATGCGGAATCAGAACTTTGATGTGTTCAGTAAAATCGCTGACAAATGATTCTGGGTTGGTGGTTAACGTTTCCAGAGCACATCTAATCGTTGTATTCCACTTTTTGTATATTATTTCTTCAGTTTGGTTATTTTCAAAATGTTTTAGCGTATGCGTTTTGAGATTATTTAAATTTTTAAAGCAGTGACCACACATTGAAACGCAACACTCGCTTTTTTCTATGTCACCATTACAAACAACGAATTTGAGAACAACTTTGTAGTCGGTAAATGTGCATTCTCCTTCAATACAAATTGATTTTAAGCCACTTTTTTCAAACTTCAATTTCATATTCTGATGCAATGTACATACACAGATATTTTGCTGGTTTCCAACTCCAAGTTTCATACAATTTTTTGGCCTTAACATTGTAAATTTTGTAAAACCCACTTTGGCCAAGGGATGTTTTTTTTTAAATTCGTAGTAAGATAACATCAGTCTTTTTTAAACTTTTTCACGTAAGTTTCCTTGTTTAACAGTAATTGAATCTTGCGATCCAGGCATCATTCGGCTAATTTCATCATCTTCATAAAATAACTTGACTGTGCTTAGAGTTTCGGTTGGTAAACTACGTCTGCTCATTTTAAAAAGATTGATATCTGCAAACTTCGTTTTATTCCTTTGGATATCTTTACTTTTTTTGATACAATCGTGAGATATATCATCCCCAAAACGATCTTTAATTTCTGCGTGACTCATATTGATTGGTAAGAGAGATAAAAGTTTTTGCTTTTCCAAAAGATTTGAGCTGTTCTCTATTTGATATTTGATGTTTTCCAAAATTTCTTCGTAAATGGCTTTAACGTTTTCAAGTTGCGCTGACAAATCAGATAATGGATCAGCTCCAAGTGAATCTGCTATATTTTCGAAAATTTGCAGTGATTTTCTATTTCTGTATGCATCTCGATTCATATATTTCCTTCTAAGAGGCGACATTTGGTTTGGTAGATGAGGAATAATATGATCATTTATATTTTCAATGACTTCCGTCCTTTCGATGTTTGCATTACGGCTGGTACAAGTTGGAAGTTCATTCAATTCTTCGCTAATTTCATCGCTGGGCGTTGTTGGTAAATAATTTGACTCTTCATTCTGCTCCACGTTGGATTCATTACGACTGCGCGCTTTTCTCAGTGTATTCCGGCAAGTTTCGCAAATACGGCTACAATGAATGTTGGCGACAGCTGGAAAATATTCAATTATATTTGCAGCCTCGTTTTCACTTATTTTACGAAGCGAAGCGCAACACTTATTAGATATTTTTATGCATCTGTACTTATTGTTTGAATTCATATTCACTCAAATTTTTAAAATATACGCGTAAAAATTGTAATGGGATATCTTGGCTTCTCGAAACTGTTTATAATTATGAATTTCGGTACGTTCATCAGGTGCAATTATATAGCATTTTTTAAGGCAAGCAAGAACTTTTTGCGGTTAAAACATATTCATAATTTTCCTGGGACAATGTTTATTTATTTTACCTGTTAACCCTTCGTCAGGTACATATTTTGAGCCCTTAGTTCTGGCACATGGTGTCTACCTGAGGAAGAAAAAATCTTTGGAATGAAAAGGGCAAACATTTTTTTGTTCTATATATATTTCTCTTTATTATGGGTAAAGTAATAAATGTTTATGACAAAATAGAAAATTATTATGAAGAATACATTGATTTTTTTATTCAGAATTTTGCGGAATTACTAGAAGTGACACTACTTAAAAAATTATATAAAAAAAAAATAAAAAAGAACCCATTTTACTTTTTGGATATGTTATAGGTGAAGGAAATACCTTTCTAAAAAAGTAATACACTGTAAAAAATCCTTGATCTTTTTTGGTTTTTCGTTACCTAAAATTTTTTTTTGTTATAAAATATAAGGGCAATTACTAGAAGTGACACTACTTAAAAAATTATATAAAAAAAACTAAAAAAGAACCCATTTTTATTTTTTGATATGGTATAGATGAAGGATAAACCTTTCTAAAAAATTAATACACTGTAAAAAAACCCTTGATCTTTTTGGTTTTTTCGTCAGTTAAGCGTGTCATAAAGCCTGTTAAAATATCTTTTTAATGATACCAATATCATGGAAATCGGTTTAGCCGATTCTGAGTTATTGTAGTTTAAATGGAGCTCTTTTCGACCATTTTCGCGTTTTTTCGAAAACGTTCCCACTGTGTCACGCCCAAAAAATCGCAAAACAGTCATTTCTAAAAATGAGAGTTTGTTTGTATTGATCAAATTTAGCTATGAACAAAATTTCATCGATATCTGAGTTGGTCGGGTTCAAAATTTCAGTTTTATCTCGATTTTTAAATGAAATTCATCAAATATGCTAAAATATATGAAAAAAAAATAACATATGTATATAAAACATATGAAGGCTCAATATTATTAATTCAAAGTTATAGTTAATTTATGATCTAATATATAAAAACTTATCAAATCTACATATCGAGCACCTATAACCTATGCTTATTCAATTAATGCTATCTATAAAACTTACTTTTTAGGAGACCTAATAACTAGTTATTTCGCTCATTATTGTAATAATAAACAGTGTACCAACAAAGAAGTCGCAGAAATTTGCTAATAGCAGCATGATAGCGAAGTCTAATAATTATTAAAAATCTTTAAAGCCGAAAGAATCAGAAAAAATTGCTTCTATCGGGAACATGGCTAAAGTTATTTTGTCGTTGTTTGTTTTGTCGTTGATAATGTAATTAAATTTGATGTATAAATTTTAATTGTCATAAGATGTAGAAAGAATTGGTCCATAATTTCACATAAGAACTTCTTTTCGGAAAATTCTTCGTGCCAATAAACCATTTTATTATTTTAGTATTTAAAGTTAATTTGTAACCCTATTCACCTTACCAAATATTATTGTTATCGGCCCATATTTTACCATAGCTCTTATACAAATACTACTTCTGTACATAGTTTAAATGCCATAATTACCTTATAAATGTTGGACTTGCGGAAAATTTCTGTAATAGCTTGTATGTCATGTAAAAATGTTGTCTTGTTAAGCCCATATAAACCCACTCCCAACAATCACTGCAAGATAAACAAAATCTCGAAAAGATGACGATGTTGTGTTCTGCACAAATAAGTTTTATATAAAGTTTAATCTCTTAATATAATTAATATTGGCGGTATTATACACATACAAAATTCATAAAAAGCTCTTTTCAAAATTCATAAAGGTTCTATATCGGTATTTCCACAGAAAACTCTCCTTTTTGTCACGTTACTCCACCAAGCTTTTTTAATTCTTATTTTAATTCTCATAGAATAATTTATAAATAATTTTTTTTTTGTATTTTGGTGTAATGCGCAATTTAGTGAAAGGTAGAACAAATTTTAACAATATGGGTCTAAAATACAAGTTTAAAGGCTTGGTAGCGTTACTTCTGTGGAAATGCCCAAATATTGTTTTTGCCTTCATTGGTGGCACAAAGAAAACTTACAGCCTGTTTGTAGAACACGAAAAATGTAAAGGCCCAACCATAATATGCATTATGTCGCTTAAGTCAACTTAAGCAACTGTGCGAAAACATATAAAACATATGTGGCCAACTATAATTATTTTAATGAAACTTTTCGTTAAGTTTCGCCTTTGCTTAAGCAAAGTTCCAAACTGAACGCACATTCCGTACGGAAGCAGCTGTTTGTGCGTTGCTACAAAAAATAAAATAAATTAAAATGGATAAAAAAAACAAGAATATAGAAAAAGAGGAATTTTACATATTTTAATTTTATATCCATTTTCTTATTAATCACCCCTATCGTAAAAAACCAGTGGAATTTATGTTCCCAAGAAATTTTTATTCCCCTCGAAGGGAAAAATGCTATCGTAAAACTCCCGTTACCAATTTTTCGCGCTCTATCAGTTCTCAGTGAATGTAAAAAAGAAGAAATATTAAAAAACATTAAAAAAAATTTTTTGTTCAAAAATATACACGTATATTTTAAAGAAAATTTAAAAAAAAAATACAAAATATATTGTATTGGAGTGATAGTTTGATTGCAACATTAGCTTATTGCGCTTTTATGTAGTAAAAAAATTTCTAAAATTCTGCCACCACGTCTTTGAAAAGCTTCATAACTCCTCAGGCAATCGACCTGTTTTTTACATTTTGTTGAACAATATACATATAAGTTTGTGCGTCTTTTAACGGATCTTGACCTTAAAATTAATTTTGTAAACTTAAGTATTCGAATTATGAGAAGAATTACTTACATAAATGTTTTGTTCCCCAGCAAAAATAAAGTGAGAAATTCAAAGGGAAAAGTGAACAAATTACGAGGAAAAAAATTGTCAACGATAAGGGGATTTTTTTTCCGCAAACATTTTTTTCACGTTATTATTCTCCTATGAATATATTTTTTTGATGGGAGTTTTTCATGATCGCAAATACGTGAAGAGGGAACAAATAACGAGGAAAAATTATTCACGATATTGGTGAATAAGGGCTGCCAGATAAAATTATGAAAAATCGTCAATCGTCTTTTTCTGTTTAAAAAACGTCAACAATATCGGACAATTTAAATTTGGATTTTAAACAAAGTCTGTTCGATTTTTATTTAAAAACAAGCAAACTAAAACATATTATATACATACATACATACATATACCCCCGTATGTTTATGAAATTGTTTGTTAAATTTAACAAACGTTTGTTAAGGAAACTTTTCATAAAAAATTTGTTTTGTGAACCTTTAATTACAATATTATAATAATCTAAGGTTTTTTCAAAGTCTTTAGAATAAAATATTCTTTCAATCGGACCATTTTCTAAAAAATTTCAAATTTGTATACCATTCAGCACAGAGGGTATATAGTTCGTTTTAATATAAGTTCGTCATTCCTTTTGTAGTTGCTACAATATTAATACTAGGCCCTATAAAGTATATGTGTACATATATTTTGAGTCCTTATGAATAGCAAATTCGGTTTAACGATGTCAATCTAACCATGTGTTTTTGAAATGGGATTTCCGAAGACTCGTTTATAAACATTCCTATACATTTATATTATATATAGTACGGAATAGTGTGCTATTAAACTTCAGCCAGATCGGTTCACAACTGCCTGTATCTTATACCCATAAATCTATAATTTTGACCTGTAAACCTTAACTTCTTTAAATCTTCTTATAAATTATTAATATTTTTTCTTTTTTACCTGAAATAATCTTTCTTCACCAAAATATAGTTTTGGCACCATGGCACCCATCCATATAAGCTAGGAGGATCAAATTTGGCTTTAAATTTTTTTATATATATATATATGGAGTATTAAATGTTAAAAATAAGCCAAATCAGTCCATAACTTCACCTGATCCCCATACGAGTGAACTCTCAAACTCAAAATCAAGGTCTTGGTACGAATTTTTACTTAAATTGACTTGACTCAATACAATTTGCCCATACAATTTTTTATGGAAAAGAGCAAAAATTTCTAGTATAATTTTATTTACAATAGGAATGAATATAAAAATTTAAGCTTTCTTGTTTACAAAAATGTTTTTTTTTCTGTGTTGCCTAAGAACAAACGTCAAAAGATTTAAAATTGTCCTATTTTGAAGACTGAATAAAATCGTCACTTTTTAGAAAAAAATCAGCACTTTGCTAATTTCGGAACCAGAAATCGTCAAAATGACGATAAATCGTTAAATCTGGCAGCCGTGTGTACAACAATAACCAATTTTTTTCTTTTTACAACGTTGCTGGCAAATTAAATAAAACATAAAATAAACAAATACAGTGCTGTAATTTTTGATACTTTTGTATTTGAAGTATTCGCATAAAGGCAAAATATAGCACAAATATGCTATAAGTATATGTAAGTACATTATGTAAGTACATTATGGCCACTTTTAAGTCTCTTTTCATTTTCCTATGCATTTGACAGACTTTTCGTTAATTTTTGACAGTACTTTAAGCTAACTTATGCATATTATGGTTGGACCTTTACTTTCAACCTGCCAATTGTTGGACGAATACGTAATGAATAGCGCTTGTATAACGCGATGTGACTTTGTCGTGCCGTTTACGTTAATTTGTGTGCGTGTCAAATATATATAAGATCGTACTGTTGCCAACATCTTAAAAAATATTTTTTGCTTACATTTCTTCATACGAAATTTTATTTTAAGCGTAAAAGAACGGCAACCCTATTCTCGTGCATAAATAAAACAATGCTGACATACACCATTAAGAACCATATAAATCAATTAAATAAAGCAAATTTGTATGAAAACTTTATAATTTTCGTTTTAAGAGTCGTTCTGTTAATAAAAACAATATTTGTTTATACAGCTGCTACGGTTTTTAATAAATACGAGGGCGGATCAATAAGTCCGTGACTTTGTGAATGAAACAGTTTATTTACAAAAAAAAAATTTATTTTTCAACATAATCTCCTTTTAGCTCTATGCACTTAGTCCAACGTTTCTTCAATTTGTGTATCCCTTCCAATAAATAGGATTTTTCGAGGCCAATAATTTCATCGTTAGAGCTAAATCTCTTTCCGAGCCATTTCTTTAGGTTCGGAAATAGGAAATAGTCACTGGAGGCTAAATCCGGAGAATATGGCGGATGAGGTACCAATTCGTAGCCCAATTCATGTAATTTTACCATTGAGACTGCACACGTGTACACCCGTACATTATCTTGATGAAAATAAACTTTTTTCTTGGCCATATGGGGTCGTTTTTTTAAATCCTCGTTAAATCGGTCCAAGAAGTTGGCATAATATTCGCCGTTTATTGTTTTTCCCTTTTGAAGGTAATCGATGTGGTTTATCCGGCGTGCATCCCAAAAAACTGTTGCCATCACCTTATTGGCCGACAAACTTACCTTGGCCTTCTTCGGAGCCATTTCACCCGGTGTAACTCATTGTTAAGACCGCTGCTTGGTCTCCGGAGCGTTGTAATGGATCCATGCTTCAGCCGCAGTTACAAAACGCCGCAAAAACTCATTCGAATTGCGGTTAAACAACTCCAAACAATCCTTTGAAGATGTCACACGATTACGTTTATGGTCAATTGAGAGCAAACGCGGCACCCATTTTCCAGACAGCTTTCTTAAATCCAGCTGATCACTTAAAATCGAAACCACACTGCCATATGAAATGCCTATGGCATCAACAATCTCACGCACTTTTAGTCTTCGATCGACCAACACCATATCGTGAATTTTTCCACATTTTCGGGTGTAGTGACTTCAATTGGCCGTCCAGAACGTTCAGCGTTAGTTGTACTTGTGCGACCGCAACGAAAGTCAGTAAACCACTTTTTTACCATTGAAATCAATGCTGCAGAGTCCCCATAGTATTTATCAAGCTTTTCCTTGGTTTGATTGACGGTTTTTTTACGCAAAAAATAATGTTTAATGAGCACTCGAAATTCCCTTTTTTCCATTTTTAAAAAATCCACGAGGTTGTATGTTTTGAACAGCTGTTAAACGCAAAGTAAATGACGGAACCTGCTCAAAATTTGACAGTAGTCTATTAACAGGTGGTACTTGATGGAAGCAGTGTTGCATTTCATATAACTACGAGGGAAGTTCAAAAACTCACTTATTGATCCGCCCTCGTATCGTCAATAGTGGCGATCTAAAACCCAAAAAAAGAAACACGCTTAAAGGTTGGCGCTTTTTATAAGCGAGTCGCGTTCTAAAAACAGGCTGTTATATTGTATATTTAGGGATTTCCTGATTATGACATTTCGATGACTGAATTATAAATTATCAATTTCGCACCTGCATGCCACTACTGTGCATTTTTAATTTTTTTTTTACAGTCGAATTCGGTTAAGCAGAAATTAAGAAAATCATGACTTTGGTTCCCTTTAAGCGAGATTTTCAATTAAATAAAATTCGGAGAAGTGAAAACGCGTTTCTGTTAAACGAACTTAGTACTTTCAAGATTGCTTTGTAAAGCTTACATATTTGATAAGATATAAAGCAAATATATAATGAGTTTTATTCTAAAAATTAAAAATACTATAAAATTATTATTATTATTTATTAAAATAAAAAATAGTATACATATTTTTTCATCCTTGTACAAGGTATTTTGTAGTATTTATTTTAAATAGATGCGTTAAGATATTCATTTATTTTTCTTTGGCTAAGTTTCTAAAATATGTAGCACACATTAAGGCAATTCATAAAGTGTTCAATTGTCTCATATTGGTTGTATTTACTATATTTTTATGAATGCCACATTCATAAAATTAAAACATATACAAACAATAAGACACAATGGAACACTTTATTTAGGGCTTAAGAGTGTTCTTAAAAAATATTTTTTTCCTCTTATTCGGTTGTGCCTTCTTGATGGAGGACTAATTTAACCATAATATGGTTGTCGATGACAATAATATGGTTAAAATAACCATAGTACGTTTACAATTTTATTTAAAAATAGTTTTGTTGGAGGTAACCATTTTTAAACATGTTTTTTCTCTGGGTGTAAATTCATTCACATCTAGTTATTTCTATGGCTTTCTTGGGTAACTGCGTATGTCCATATTTTTCGATTTTGAGATGTTAATGCCGTATTGCTTAATTAACGCCCTTTACCTGGTTCTTAAAATTTATGAAAAATATAGACCAATTCCAATTTTTTTGCGTAATGACCAACTTGAAAAAGTTCAATACCTAGCCCATAGTTCGATCTAGAATGTTTTTTCAGCTCTGCTACTTCGTCAGCGTCTCCTTTTCTTTCGTTGACATATTTTTACGCCAAAGTTTATGTTTTTAGGCTTTAACTTGTAAAAAAGGTACGATTTTCACCTCTTTAACGTTCGAATTTCTAAAATGTACCAAATTTTTATTTGTATTTTTTAGATACTTTACGAATGTGATATATTTTCTATTCCAATGTTTATTAGTTTTAAAGATAGATGGCGTGGCAAAAATTAGTTAAAATACAGGTTTTTTCCCCATTTACTCCTCAAAAAGGCCGAATTTCAAAAAGTACCTGTCAGTTTATTTTTTTTATTGAACAACAATAAGTATTCAATTTTTTTTGTATTTTTTTAGCTTAGGAGATATGAGGTTAGCGGGAGCGATTTGGCGAGAGCCCAGCCTCCGGTCAACTTTTTAGTTTCTGGCGATGAAAGATAAAAATATGGAGAAAAATGATGTTAAGTAAGATTTCGTTGTGTGACATTTAATGGGTGGATCCCTCTCCCTTATGAGTATTATACCTTGTTTATTATACTTACCCAGCGTTACCGTTGCATATTTTTAAAAAGTACCAAAAAAAAAAAAGGATTTTTACAAAAAAGTGGCACCAAAAAGATGATTTAAGAAAAAAAGGCGGCACATGTTTTAAAATAGGAAAAAAGTACACAAAATAATGTTTTTGCACGTGTTTTGTTTAAGTTATGTAAAATTTCCAATAGCATTTTTAAGTGGTAAAAAATCCATAAAAGATTATATCAAATGTAATCAAAAACTTTTTTATGAGATTTTAATTGACCTTAGCTTGCTGAATCCAAATCTGTTCAATGATTGGTTTATCAGGTCTAGTTTTTTAAAGGACCATATACATTTTTTTATATTTTCAACTGTTTCGAAGTTATTCAGAAATTAGTGGCAATATATTTTTTGCAAAATTAGTATTATTTTTGTTTTCAAAAATTCATACAAAAGTTATAAGGACAAAAATTTGACATTTTAATCATTAATCTAAAAGCCACAATCGTAGGCCAAATGTTAATTGTATGTATTATTCATTCCGATTTGGATGCTTTTACTAGCGAATGATTTGGAATTAAATTCCCTTTTAGGCATCTTACCAATAGTTTTTAAATTTTTCAATAAAAATAAAAAAGAAAAAAAAAGAAGCAAAATGTTACATTTTTATAAATTATAATTTTATTATATTCGTATAAATTATAATTTCATTATATTCGTTATTATCAAAGCTAGGTTTCTTTGATAATTATCAAAGCTAGTTATATACAAATAAAATAAGCCATAAACCATAAAAATGTTTATTTAAATGTTATATAAAATTCAAATAATGCGATTTTTGGCGAATTTTTCCTAACAAAAATCTTAAGAAAATTAAATTGGTCGGATTTCGGCGATTTCGGTGTATAAATGGTCCCGAAGGTGAAAAAATCTGACAGCCCTGATTTATACAGGCATAAGTATACGCCATAGTATAAGTATTTATTTCATCATGGTATACGCACAAAAGCAAGTTGTACTTCCCAAGAGCACTTACTTGCGAAAAATTAATATGTACACATGTAACATAATAATATATTCAAAATAAATGCATAAGCTTATTAGGGAAGACAAAAAATTATTTCAGATAAGCTTGATTGCATATATATTCAAACAATTACAGTTTATATTAAATCTGGGAGTTGTAATAAAACGGAAAGTTCAAAAAGTATCTCATCATTTAGCAAAAAGTACCAAAAAAGTGGCGAGAATTACAAAAAGTATCACATTTGGGTGCATTTTGTAAAAGTAGGAAAATAGTATCCAAGCACTCGAAAAAGTGGCAAATTGCTACTATAGTAGCACCAACGGTAACGCTGTACCTACCATGGTTTTAAATTTTACGATTTGTATCAAAATAAATTTATTCGTTGCACCCTGTGTTGGCTACTAACTAAAAAATTCAAAAAAGTTATTTAATGTATTAATTTTTTTTTAAATTAAATTTTTCGATATAAAAAAATGTTAAATCATACAAAATGATGTTTATGAATTTTTTTTCAGTAAAGTGTATATTTTTATTATTAATTTTCTTAAAACATTTTTTAAATACTTTTCAGAACAATTATTTTCGCTTTAACTCGTTATTATCAATTGTTTACATGTTTCATTTCAATTTTGTTTCTCTTTCAAAAATAATGCCGTGCAAAACATACACACGTACATACGTTTTGTATTAACCTTCCCCTATTTTTGTTATTTCGGTGTCTTTAATAAATCTCGTCAAAAGTTGCAAATACTTGAGCCGCCTAATTCCTATACACTAATTTTATTGCGGAGTACAAGTACCTATTTAGTATGCCAGTAGTACACAAACAAATTGCTATTAGTGAGTTATAAAATGAAAAAGAGCGAAAAAGAGGTAAAATAAGAAAATCAGAAAAATCCAAAATAAGAGAGTATTTAAAAATTAAAAATTTGTTTTATATATGACTCGCTAACTTCTCATAGAGTACGCAAAGCGCACGCTCACTGAGCGATTACGTTTAAATATGTTGTTCCGGTTTAGCGAAATTTGTTCCGCACTTGTCACTTTTTACAGTGGCACATTATCAAGAAATGCTTAATTTTGTATGAATCTATTTTATATTTAAATGGTGGGCCATTTAAAATTGTAAATTTGAATTAGATATAAAAAAGTACTGATTATTTTCCGTCGTGGTAGTCATATGAATGATTTCCTGTTCCATTATTAAATCACAAAGATTAACCATACCAATAAAACCAGATATGTGAAAAAATAATCGGTACTTTTTTTAAAGCTGATTGGAAATTTAAATTTAATTTAAAATTTAAAGTATTAAACTTGTTGCATGCAGGGCTGTCAGATGTAGCGATTTCTCGCCAAACGTGGCGATTTTCATACTTGTTTGGCGACCTAATTCGATTTGGCGACATGGCGATTTTTTGGCGATTTATAAAATAGTTGGCGATTTTGTTGGCTATTTTTGATGAGCCATGAATTTGTTTTGAAATTTTTTAAATTCAGTACGAAGAAATAACATTTTTTTTTATTCTAGTATTTCAATGTATGAAATTTGATGCATTCATATGTACAACTAAATTATATTGAAAAGGCTGATGAAGATAATGTAAACCTACGAGAAAATTTTTTTTCTACATTTAAATGTGCTCTTGAAAGAAGTAAAAAGTAGAATTCTTTAAAAAATGAACATAATTAAAGCTTATGAACATTTTTCCATTATAAAATGTGACAAATTATCACAGATAAAATTCGTTGTTGTTTAAGATATTTTAAAGATTTTAAATCCAAATTTAGATATTTTTTAATTAGGCTTAAGTTCATTGAATTTAATTTCCATTAAATTATTTTTATGAAGACAGGAATTTTTACAACATGAAATTAATTAAAATTTTTTATTGATAATTTTTCATTCTTGACTGCGCTGAGATTTAAACCCAGGCTTTCACGGACAGGTTGCCCATACTAGTTTCGATTGTAACCACACAATCTCGTCAGTGGGGTTTGCCGTTTTACTCACTCGGCTATTGAAGCCGGATGACGTCAATAGTCAAACATCAATCCTTAAACCAAATGGTATTTCACTTTGGTAGATCGAAATTTGCTTTTGAATGAATGATTATCTATTTTAATTGATTTACATGTTCTTCCTAACTTCTGGTTTTTCGTATTTTGTGTCAAGAATTCTTTTGAAAATCCAAGTACATTTAAAGATTTTTGTGAATCCTAACGTACTCGTACCTTTGGATGTTAATGAAACACAATGGAAAAATGCCGTTTGTTAAAAAAGAATTTTAATGATGATGTTCAATATAATTTAAATCAGTTTAGGCCAACAATTTAAAGCTACAAAGATACAGGAGGTACGTACCATTTTAAGGAACTTGCATTGGCTGTTCTTTATATGCTTGTTATTACAACTAGTAATGCCTGTATTGACCTTAAGGACTCCACTAAAATTCGCCTTCGAAGTAGAATGCGATATGAAGTTTTCGACACGTTTTTACGAGTTAAAAGTTATATGAATGTAAATAGTACATGTTGCATTTCTTTTGTACCTTCACAATATATTCCATAAAAGGAGACAAAAAGGTAGTCTTCACGGTGAAGAATATAGCGTTTTAGATATATAATAGAACTGCAACTACATATACACGTATTGTATATCCAATATTTGATTAATACTTACCGCAAACATTCTTTTTTTTTGTTGCTTTAAGTAGACTACTACAAAATATTTTAAACAATGACCCTTTGTTGTGTTCATTAATCATTTTTACTTTGCTCTAAATAAAAATTGCACAAAATATATCATGGCGATTTTTTGGAATTTTTGGCGGATTTTAGCGATACGGAACAAATTTTTTTTTGGGATTTATAAAAGAATATTTTTAATTATTCTAAAAATACATATATTATTGTCAAAAACTAAAAAATAAATGCTTTGGCGATTTTTGACATTGAATTTGATGAAAAAGTTCAAAATCAATCTGACAACCCTGGTTGCATGTAGTAAAAGTGATAATAACTAAAATATAAATTATACGCCTTCAAATTCTTTTTACAATCGAAAGACATCTGTATAAAAAATTTAAATTTACAGCCAGGCCCCGATGTTGATCGACAACTTAAGCGAGCGACAACAAGTCACTCATTGTCGTTCTCTTAAGCGGCCCACTAACTATCAAGTTGTCGGTCGACAGCTTTTACGTATCTAACGTAATTCATTTGTTTATTGTCAAATGACTGCATTGAATGACAAAATAGAACTCTGACTACAACCAAATCAGAATAGAAAACAAAGAAGAAAACAAAAAACAAACAAAGCAGTAAACAAAAAATATAGAATAGAATTTTATAAAAAATATTTTAAAAACCTATAAAATTTTAACAGTGTTGGTGTTTTAAGAAAATATAATAATAAATGAAATTTTTGTATAAAGAAAATTTTGTTAAATATTTTAACAAAATGCCTATGTCGACAACTACAACACAAGTGACTAATTTTGACATTTGTGGTCGCATCATATTTCTTAATGGGTCGCAAATTTGTATGAAAACTGTTCCGTTATCGGTCGCTTGCATTGTCGATCGACCTGTAGTGCTGAAAATTCTAAGTTGGCCGCAAATCAGCTGGTTGTGGTTGCAAATGCAAGCGAACGATAGCAGTCGACATCGGGGGCAAGGCTGTTATATAAGTTTTTCCAGTGATGGCAACTCTTGGGACATTAAACGCGTGAAGATATATGAAAAACGGGCTAAATTGAACACAGGGCGGTTTTAGTAGATTTTCATGCCATCTTTTTCAAAAAAGTGCATTTTATTGGCTTTAATTGGTGAAAAATTTACAATTCCGTTCGGAAACGGAATTCAATCCGTATTTTGGTGCTTCAGAAAATTACGAAAAAACTTTGCGGCATGAAACCATTTTTGTTTTCATGAACGAAATGGGAGTTTTCTGTATCTTAGAGGCCAAAAAACTATAAAAATATACTTTCTATCAATAAACAAATATGTTTTCTTCAGTTCCGAACGGAATCATTCCGAACGGAATTGTGCTCTGTGACATGGCTGATATATATTTATACAACTGAAGTTCTAAATATCATTTTCGCTTGTGCAAAATTGATTATTGTTAAATAAAATTTGCAGTTCTTGTCCATCCTCGTCTTCATTCCATAAAGCACTATCTAAATAATATAATGACTTTTTGAACGTTTCGCTATTTATATTTCGCTATAAATTTATTCAAAAGCATAAATTGAAATAGGTACTAAATAATTCCCTTAAAGAGCCATTTAATTTAGACTTCAAAATAAAACATATTATGTACCAATTTAATATTTTTTACTACATAATCAGGTGTGTCAAAGAAACAAAATTCGTACGAAAATGACAATGAAAACGTTTTTAACTACTCTAGAAACTCTAGAATTAAATGTGAAAATAAACAACAAAAAGCATTGACTTATTTTTTGTTCTTTTCTGTTGCCTATCTTTGCTGCAGTTATTGAAGCACCTGGAATATTTATCAATATCGATATTAAGCAATTTTTCAAGGACAAAATTTAGTTTTTAACAAGTTTTTTAATATATTTTCGAAGTACTCACAATTATTTATATATTTTTTATGTTAACAAAGAAGCTATTTAATAATGATACCATATTTAATAACGAAAAACAATGTTTTGATCTTTTCGGATTTATGATTTTTTCGGACATACCTGAATATTTGTCTTTATTTTTTCGTTGAGATATGGCATTTAACATGTTAAATCTTTTATTGCTTGTAGGAAATAGTTGTAACTTTTGTCACACTGTTGATATAAAACAATCGGACTAGTTTAGTTTATTAAAAACAAAACTTACCCCTATCGTATACTTATGAATGGGGTTAACTAAGCAGATTTAAAGAGAATAATTTTATGATAGAGTGGCCATATTAATCAAATTTTATTTTTAATCAGAACTTAACCGCATAATTAAAATTATTGCATATATCTTAGATTTAAATGAAATTGTTTACAAATAAAACTTTTAGTGCAGAAGATTTTGGATAGGACATTATTTATAAATACACTTTCGATACCTGAAAATCTTACGCAAAGAAAATATTAAAGATTTTCTAAAAAAAATGTTCTTATATAAAATACTTTTCTATATTAATTTTTCACATACAAGGTCGTTTTCGTTGTCTTAGCGTCTAATTATACAATATTGTACTTTTGTTGTGTGTAATTTTCATACAAAAGTATATTGTTATTATACGATTGACACCAGGGCCCTGTTTCTCCAAACTACAAATTACAAATCTACAAGTAAATTGCTGACGACAGGGCGATTCTCTGTCATGGGGTTTATGCTGAAGATATCATCGCAAGCCTACAAAACGCGTTAATAAATTTAGAAGAGTATTTCAAGAAATGGAAAATTCTTATAAATCTACAAAAAACTCAAGCAATATACTTCACTCGCAGAAGAAATTCTTGTTTTATCCCACAAAGAGATTTAAACATTAATAACAACACAACTATAAAATGGGAGTCTAAAGTTAAGTATCTTGGAGTAATATTGGACTCAAAAACAAAATAAATAATGTCACAAGACTTTTGTATTCTTTCATTAATAGAAAGTCAACATTAAGTCCAGATAATTAACTTATAATATTCAAAGCTATTTTCATGTCCATTCTTTATTATGCTGCCCCTGTGTGGAATGATGTCCGCAACCTGTCATGTCAAAAAACTTCAAATAAGTCAAAATAAACTACTCAAGATGATTTACAATCTTCCTCGGCATTATTCGACTCAACGATTGCACTCCATAAACGGTATCGAAATGGTCAATGATAGAATTTTGAAGCTCACTCACAATTATGATATCAGATGTCAATTTTCTGAATATTTACACATTAACGAATTGCCAGTTAGTACGTAGTTTTAAGTTTTATCTTAACATTAAAAACTTTTTTTTTTTATTATTTAAATAGGTTTTTGTTACTTTTTTCCTAAACATATAAAAAATATTGTAAAATATAATATTATTATATCTTTTGTAATTAATTTTCTAAGTAGAAAAGGCGATTTATCGCCTGAACTCTTTAAATTTGTATTATTACTTTGTAAATATATATCCATGTTATGTAAATAAATAAATTGAATTGAAAATACAAGTAAATTACATTTGAAACAAAAACTAAAATTGTAAGATTGTTGCTTTTTTTACGTATTTTACTTGTAGAATTGTAAATTTAGTTTTGAGAAACAGGGCCCAGTCCTAGAAATGTTCGGTGAATTTGTAATGATAATTTTAGAATGTGATACCTAACAAAACATATTTAATTCTGCTTAGGCTGTGTTTTTGAGATATCAGTTAAACTAGGTTTAGTTAATCTAAAAACATATTTGTGCCGCCATTACCAAGTTTTTATACAAAATTTTGACGGAACAGTTTATTTTTGCCTAAAATGTTGGACTTTAATGAAATAATACAACAAAAAACACATTTGTCCGGAAAAATACGAGTTTCAGACTACGTTAAACTAAGTTTAAACTTAATTCACGTCTTAAAAACCCGGCCTTAATGACTATAATATATTTTAAATTAATTTCAATTGTTTTTTTTTATCTTTTTTAATTACAATTTCTTTATCAATCATCCCATACGCCTTCATCGTATTTTGAAAATTTTCTAAACAATAACCACCTTATGCAAAAAAAAGTTAAAGTTCACATTAGTTAACCAACACATTAAGCCCATATACTTGTGTTTGTTAACTAATGTAAACTTTAAACGCTTTTTGCATAAAGCATAGTACTCTGTTCCAATTTGTGAAAAATGTTCAGCAACATCTATTATTTCATGCGAAAAATTTGACATTTATATCAATGTTACCTATCTCGAGAGTTTGCACAATTTGACGTTTTTTATTTTTCAAAGTATGCGACATTGTTCTGCATATGTAAACAAAACCCACATGTATTTTACTAAAAAGTATTTTTTTAAATAAAAAATTAAGTAAAATTTAAAGTAAATATTGATGAAAAACTGTTACCGGTTGTGTTATTTGTGTTTTGCAGTTCTCATTTTAATATTTAGTTAAAACTTTTTTCATTTGCTTAAAATTCCACGTGAAATAAGTGCAGCTTGTATTATTTCGCAGTTGTAAAAAAATGTTGCCAGAAACATTTCGCAACTTTTTCACAAATTAAACAGAGTACAACTCTATCAACATTTTTTCATAGAAATTCCGCACAAGTTTTTTTCATATGGGTTTTGACAGCATTTCACGTGAAATGTAGAACAGAGTACTAGGCTTAAGTGGGTAATACTTTTTATTTTATCAAAATCATGTTCATGTGTGAATACAAACTGTAATATTAAAATAGATTGATTGAAATAGATGACAATCGCAACAAAACTCAATAGATATCTATCTGTTCAACAATTCACGTGAACTGCTGTCAAAAATCATAGGAAAAAAACTTGTGCGAATTTCTACGAAATTGTGTTGATAGAGTTGTACTCTGTTCAATTTGTGGAAAAGTAACGAAATGTTTCTGGCAACATTTTGTTACAACTGCAAAATAATATACGTTGCACTTATTTCACGTGGACTTTCAAACAAATGAGAAAAAAGTTTAAACTCATATTATATTAAATAAGAACGGAAAAACATAAAAAAACAGTTAACATTTTTTTATATTTTTCACAATTAGTATTGTGGTTATTTTATTGAACTGTTTATGGTTTTTAGTCCAAATTCTTAATATTTTATTCACGCTACTGTTCTTTAATTTGTGAAACGTTAGCAAGAACTATTGTTAGTAAAATTTTGACACTTCTGACGTAAATAAAATAAAAAATAAAAAATTTGCTAGCCCTAGTATATACATACATACATGATTTCCTAAGCTGATTATTCTTTTTAAAATATTTTATATTTTTTTTTCACAAACAACAAAATTTTAAATTGTCAAAACGCTATAATTTCACACAGCAGAACCTTAAAATTGTTTCCCAACATGTAAAATTTTTTTTACCATAATATTTTGCTACCGTTTCACATATGCCCTATGAATAAAATATTGTTTATGGGAAATATTTTTAAGCATGTTTACTTTCAAGAGATTCTCTTATATAACAGGGTTTCTTTAAGAAAATACAATAGATCTGCTGTATAAAGTCATACAGAAACTTTTCTATATACAATAATTTTCTAATTTCCATTCTATTATACAGTTAACAACTATAGATAAATCGCTTTTTACAATCTTTTGAAATACTCTCTACATTTTTTGGGGAAAATTCCCTTACACAGTAGATTTTCTATCAATAATTTTAAAGATAAATAGATTTTCTATACAATATTTATCAATTACTTGCATTTCGTTATTTGCACCTCTTCTGGTGATTTTAAATAATAAATGAATCTCATCATATATTTGCATATACGGTACTTAATTTTATGAACATCATGAATAAAAACTTTTTTACTGGCATCGAAAGACCAACGACATGTCTCATTTAGAAAGGTCCTTTACAGGAGAACGTAAAACATAATTGGGTGGTTCATAAGTTAGTCAGTCATACAGTTGTAAAGGCATATGTCTTAAAATAATAAAAAGAAATAAATATAACCGCTGTAGGCAACCGCTTATAATTCAATCAATCAATGAGTACAGCATTCAAATTTTTATTTGGTTTGAAACACAAAAATATTTTTTTAAACAATTGTAAAATATTATTTGGGACATTATGACGATATGACTTGATAGTACACCTTGTGAATCACCCAAATATAAACAGCCTTATTTATAAAAAAAAACAGGTAAATAAAGGGTTTATAAAACGGATTTTGTATGAAAATTTGTTTAATAAACCTTTTATTAACCTGTTTTATTTTATATAAATAAGGCCGAAACTGTATGTATTAAATTGTAATTCCGTTATTTTTGATAATCTGGGTGTGTGTGAAACAGTAGCAAAGTACTCATGGA
This sequence comes from Pollenia amentaria, assembly GCA_943735925.1. Classification (NCBI taxonomy): domain Eukaryota; kingdom Metazoa; phylum Arthropoda; class Insecta; order Diptera; family Polleniidae; genus Pollenia; species Pollenia amentaria. The sequence continues at coordinate 193,061,165 of OX031006.1, forward strand.
AGTAAAATGTTGACACTGTTGAGGTACATAAAATTTTATTAGCCCTGGGGTCTAGTATAAATTTCGACATCAGCGTAGAAATTTTTGACAATTTTAATTAACCATCAGTGTGGCCATTTTGGCATTTTTGCAGCTAAATTAAGCATTAAAAATTAAAAATTTTTATTTAGCTGCAAAATTTTCATTTAGAACTTGGCATTTACCATTTTTTTAGCATTATTTTAAAAAAAGTTTTATTGATTTTACTTAATATTTTATAAATTATAATGAATTGTGACTAAAAATAGTTGTACCCCAAATGAAATGGATAATTCTTATGTTAAGAAACATTTACCTGTCTTGTTTAAAAAATAGAATATTCGGGTAATATTAGAAATGCCCTCATCTTGATGATTGTTCATATTTTAATTCCTTAAATATAACGATGTAAAAGTGCTAAGAAATTTCACTTTGTATTAAGATAAAAATTCTATCGAAATAATAATTTTAAAACTTCAACTTTTCTTAAACTATAAGAAATAGAATCATCTTTAAAAATTGTATATAGCATAGAAATAAAATCGTTTACATTTTGCATGTATTAGGCCCGCAAAACTTAAAATTGAATCTCAACCACCTGTGCTACATGCATATTTGTATGTATGATGTTTTACTAAAATCCACCTATTTGTTTAAATATAACCATTTATTTCAATTTCGTAAAAAATATGTCCCTAAAAGGTATTTAGTTTCGAATAAAATTTCATATTGGTAATAAATTTTGAACAAAAATCTTATGAATTTTTTATTATTTTTTTTTTTTTTAGCATTTTTTAAAGTTATTTTTAGCATTTTTTTGCCTTGTCTAATGCCAGATTTAACAGTAACATTTTTTAAGATATGGTCACACTGTTCACCATAGACTTTTACTACCGTTGCACACACACCCTCTAGCTTTAAATTCTTGGTGACAAGGAGTATGTGTTTGAAATCACTAAACAAAAAACAACTCAATTTCTAAAAAAATCGAGTTAGGGCTACATGAGACCAACGATGTATTCTTTCGAAATTTATGTTAAATTTTGAAAGGAATTTATAAAAATTTTATTATACTGTGATGCATAACTATAAGTACACAAGTCAAAGACATAAAAGCATTAATTGCTTATTACAAGGGCAAGTTTTTCATGATATCAGCATGAAAAATATGCATTTGCACATTTCTCAAAAATAATCATTTTTGATATATGTATTTTGAATAAATTTGCACATTGCGCAAGATTGGCAGCCGTTTTTAACAAAATAATTGCTTTTGACGAAATCTGTTGCCATTACAAAATTAAAATATATCAGTCCTTTTCTTTCATACGCATTTTCTTATAGCGACATTTTTAACAAGAACATAAATGGTTACTGGACAATTTTTGAAGTTTAGTTTTGATAGTGATTTATTTAAAAATTTCTAACGAAACTAAACAAGTAGGAGTGCTATATTCGGCTATGCCGAATCTTATATCTATGTCACCTTGCTGCGATAAGAACGGAAAGTTATTAAGAAATAAGTACATAATGAATACATATTGCACTTAATCAACATAAAAAAAATAAAAACTCAAAGTTTTTATTTTTTAATTTTTCGAAAAAAATCGACACGTTATATTCATATCCACCCGCTGTAAAAATGTTCGGCTATTTTGTCTACTTTTTTGTAATGAAACGGTTGGTTTTATAATTGTTTTTCATATACCTTCAATGTTAAATTAAAAATTGTTTTGCTTCTGCTGAAAATGTTTAAATTTTGAGTTAATACTCTCTTGTTGATTAAGTGGGATATGTACTAGTATAACCCTTGCGATCCCGCGACCACTCCATTTATACAAAAATTTATTTTTGGTGCCGCTCCCATTTCGCCAAAACCGCCTTATTCTTTTTGGATGTCTTGTTTTGCTATCGAAGCTATTTGTACTAAATTTTACAACTTTTGTATGGGAAGTCCCACACCAACTTCTCCAATCCCTCCCATTTAGAGAGGTTGTGACAATTTATCTCCTAACGTTCTCCTGTTATAAGGAAATGTATTTTGTTCTTTAGTTATAAATAAACAACTATGTGGCAAAGAAAATACAGGAGAAGATGTGGCGGAAATATATAAAAAAATAATCCCCATCATACTGGAGTCTTCGGAAAACCCATTGCAACAGACAGACGGACATGTTTGAATGAACTTCGCTATTTACAAGGATCGAGAATATATATATGTACCTTATAGGGTCTATTATGGGCCTATAAATGTTGGTCTTCAAACGTTGATCAATTTAATCAACATTTATTTTAATAAAAGCGAAGCCAATAAATATATTGACGCACACCATGTGAACTAATATTATTTACATAAGTATGCGCTAGTTACATCGACTTGATGTTAAACTTATATTTTCAATGTATTCCATGGTTTTGTTTAATAACCGAAGATCATTTCCATTTAAAAACTTAAAAAACATGATTATACAAACTTATACTGATAAACATTTCTTTTAATTAAACTAATTAAAAATTATTAGTCTGTGTTTTCTCGAGTTTGTTTTTGGAATATTTACATACATATTTAAAAAATTGTTGCGCGTATTAAAACTTGCAGTGCTTATTACCGTAGATTTTAACCTTTGTACACAATCATCCATGATCTGAAAAACAAATTTAAGCCAACTTGAAACCAAAGAAATTTTGAAAACCATCGTGTATTAAAAGTTCCTTTATAGTCTTAAAACTTTAAGCACTACTTTTCATTACCAGAACTACTTTAAAATCAGGAAAAGCTCGGTCATTAAAAAAAATATCCATCGGTTTCAATTTCACTCGATTTCGATTTCCAAATCATGGGTGGTTATTTTCTTTGAAAACTTTTTTTTTATTATAACATATGGCAACTTAATTTGAATAGAACACCCACCGGCTGAGTTTCATTTTATAAACAAAATAGAGCAAAATGGACAATTTCGCTAATAAAGAAAAAATTACTGAAATGTACTGAGAGTAAAAGTCACAGAAAAATTACACATACAGAGAAAAATAGTCATGTATTCTCTTTTTACGCACTTTATTTTTTAGTACAAGTACTCGCAAAACAACAAAAACAATCAAGAAGAGGAAAATTTAAGGTGAAAAAATTGCTTACACGACAGTTGTAAAATTATGACTGGAAAAAAGCAGACTTAGCACAATTCTTGGGTCCCTAGACTTGAACAGTCGCAATGTGGCGCCATTGCTAAACGGGAGCACAAATAAATTAGCGAAAGTATAAAAGAAAAAAGTAAATAAAAATTAAGTGAAAACTAAACAAATATTTAGCATAATTCTAAAAAGCCAACCAGAGAAAGAAAATAATTAAAAATATAGTGAAATATCAAAGATTTCCTTTTAATAATAAGATAATTAATTGTTTTAAAGGAAATTCAAATAAAATAAATACAATTTTTGGGTAAAAAATGTGGAAATAGTAAAAAAAATTTTTTTAGCTTAATTTTATTTATTAGAAATAAAAGATTGAGTTTGGGTGCTTGTTTTTTTTTTGTGGGTTACTTGCGAAAACAATAACAACAATTAAAAAGGAGAGTAACAGTACAACTGCGCTTAAAAAAGAGGAAGAAATTTAAAATAAATGAAATCCCCCCACTCCTTTTTTAAAGTTTTATTTGTGTTTTGTTTTATCTTTTTAGTATGCGTTGTAAAGTCAAACGAATGACATGTTTTTGCACGGTAATTTTTTTTTGATTTTTGAGACAAGCAAAACAAATTGTTATTTAGTGCTTCAATTACCGGCGGTATTGAACAAAATTCAAAAAATAAATCCTTAATTAAAGTTTGTAGTGTTTTAATAATTTTTTTTCTATATTATAAAAAATTAAATAAAAAAAAATTTAGTGAAATTGAATAAATATTTCCAAAAAGCAGAATGTTAATGTATTAATTACGGTGTTATCATCAGTTTGTTATAAACAAATAAATAACAAAACTAAAAAATTTTATGATCATAGTGTTTAATGAAATGTAAACAAAATAAAACTAACAAAAAAAAAAAAAATTATAATAAATAAATAAGAATAACAAACAAAAACAGTGTTTTTATCAAGTATTAATACAACAACAACCTACAGAAATGATTATATAAAAACAAAACAAAAATTCCATAACAAATTAAAAAACAAAACAAAAATTTTATTCTGCCCTTACTAAGTAATTGCAACAATTTTGTAAAAAAAAGGTTTGTTCAATTTTATTAAAAAGTTTTAATTTCCAATCCTTTACTTTTGTAAACTCAATTTTTAAACACCCTATTAATCCATTTATGTTTTATTACCTCCATTTAAGATCTGAAGTTTTACAACTTTTTAGGCGCTTAAAAAAACAAAATATTATTTTACATCTTAGACAAAAAAATCCTTTGAAAGTTCTTGTGTTTTATATGTTCAACGAATTTTGAATACAAATTGTTATTGAGTCTGGGTACTTGTTGTTGCTTTTTGTTCTTAAATTAATTTTTCGTTGCCTTGTTTTTATTGACTTTTTTCTTTTCCTCAGAAGAACAGAAAACAGCATCACAGCTTTAATATATTTTTCTTCATTCCCTGTCTTTGTTATTGTTTTTACTTTACTCTAGTGCGTATTACGTATAAGTATTGTAACAAAGTACCCTACATTTTATACTATCCGGTATATTGGTAGACTTTGTACCAACTGATAAAAGTTTGAGGGAGTAAGTCAATGTGTTCGTTGACAATAGGTTAAAAATCATCCATTTCCTTAAGTGATTTTTATAATTTCCTATGTCATTTTAAAAGTTGAAATTTTACTAACAGTGTAATAAAAGTTGAGGAGTTTATTAGGCTAGGTTATGTAGAAAGGCAACTTTCACACCCTCACCCAGAGAACAATATGGCCCATTGTGACGCCTTAGTTAGTGATATAATCCTAATAAGAAAAGAATAGGAGAAACAAAGAGTGAAAGTACAATAAAAGATAAAGTAGTGGAATATAAAAATCGGACAAAACAAGGAAGAATAAACCTACTAAATAGAAAACTGTCCCACATGTACCCAGTCTCCTGCTGCGCAGCCAGGTCGTTCGCATAACAAATTCCGTAAGATCCTCGAGCCCACAGCCCAATACATCTCCCAATTCACGCAAGAATCTTATACCTAGCCATCTCAGCCTGCTGCTCTGTAGCTTGGGACAGTGACACAGAATATGCTCAACTGTCTCGAACTCCTCTGGGTCCTTACACAATCTACATATATCCGACAAGTCAGATCCCATTCTCACCGCCATCCTGCCCGTCATACACTGGCTCGGGATAATACCTATCATGGTCCTGACGCAGACCCTACTACTGCCGAGCAGCGATTCCGAGTCGGACTTTCAAAGCACGGGCCACTGCGCACGCTATACCCTGCAATCCGTGCGACTCCCAAGACTCGATTAGTCACGCTCAGAACCCATTCCCTGATTCTTTCCAAATATAAGTCAGGATCCTCCATTTCCGAGTCCAGTCTTACCAACATATCAGCCATATCATTGCCGATGATTTTGCAGTGGCAAGGTGCTCAGCACAGCCTCACCAGATATTCCCCTAAGATTTCTCCTAGGGCCAGTGATGTTATAGACTTTTCTTAAAAGTCCTTATGCAGCCCGAAAAAAAATCCTATTTTTCCCTACGCGTTAAAAAAAATTGTCTACAAAAATCCCTACAACTTTAAAATTATGATATATCAATAAAAATAGAATTATTTGTATTAATATAAATACATTTTATTTAAAGTTGTTTCCAGTTAGCTTTTGGGTGATAAAAATTACCCTAATGAGTCTTCTCAGATCAATGTTGATGAATATAAACTGATTTATGACTTGAGCGATTTAAAATGGAATCATATATGATTCATTGATATGTTCAAATAATGATTTTTAAATATTTCGAATTGTTTTTAATTCGTCTCGCCAAATTAAAAAAAAAATTAGAAGAAATTTCCGCATCAGCCGAACAAATAAGAGATTGGCTAAAATCCCAAAAATTATTGTCAATTAATGAAAATAAATGCAAGTGCGAATGGGGTCTTTATTCTTTGCGTGAACCCAAATAATTTTGTTAAAAACATGACGATTAAAAATATTTGAAATATGTTTATTAAAAAAAAAACTATATAATTTGTGATGGAAAAATGGCGCGGAACATACTTAATAATGATTATAAAAACTATCATTAGATTGCTCAAAAAGGGACCAGAAAGTTGTATCACATGATGGCATGATTCTTTGAGGTGATTGGTCGGTAGGGTACAATTTTCTCACGACGAGAGTATCATTAACGATCTAAAAATGAGGTCATATGCGGTTATTTTGCTCGAGACGCTAATTCCTAAAATATTTGATTATGATATAAAATGCTAGATGGGTTATATGTACATATATAAATATAAACTCTTTTATGCATACGAACTATTAAATCAGTTCTTTTTATAAACTAGAAACTTAATAAATAAAACGAAACGCAAAAAACATGTGATATTAATTCACTTAAAATCATATCTGGCTCAAAATCCCTAGTGTTGTAAATTTCAAGATTGATTTGATGCCAGAAAAAATTTTAAGCTATAATTTTGGCTCTTAGTTTATACTATTGCAAAATGTGTATATCAATAAACTTTGACAGGGCAGCGCACACAATTCTACACATTTTCATAATATTGCTTTTTAGTGAACATCTTTCAGAAAACCATCAATTCGGGAACGTTTTTTTAAGTTTTATAAAATTAACAAAAACAAAACAAAGTACATAACTTAAGCATCGTTTAATAACATGGGCTTATTATAATCTATTTTATATAAACATAAGTAAAAACAATACATACAAAATCTTCTGCAAGCAAAATACGCCAAAAAATTAAAGAAGTTGCTATTATCATGCATAAGATTTAAGAAATTTCAAAATATTCAAAATTCTTATAAAGGAATTAACGTTACATGTAATATAACAAACTATGTCTTTTCTAAAAAACCTCAATTTATGCGTATTTTATTGAAAAATATAAATTTTCCCGAAAATGATCAATCGTTCCCGGAATGGCAAAACTGACGCGTACCCGAAATTACTTTCTCTGCATGTATATTGATTTTATTTAAAACTTGTTTAATTAATTATATTGTTTGATGTACACATAAAATAGGCTAGTTGTAATAATTTATTTTTTTCTTTTCTCAATAAAGTCAAGATTTAATACATTGAATTGCTAGCAAAACCAATTCTGCACCTTGGTGATATTGAGCCATTTATGTTCTTTTGGAGTTTGCTTGGATACTAGAAAAATTAAATGTTTGCCTGTATAAATTTTGAATGGTGATTTCCTTACAATCGTACATGTATAAGGATAACAGTTTTTGTTTCGATAAGTTTCGGTACGCTGGAAGGTATAACAAGTTTTACAACCGTCTTGTAAAAAATAGCGGTGTCCATCTTTTACTAATGATCTACATATTTGTTGATCTGGAAAATTAAGTTCAAAAGATATCAATTCTTGTAAAAGAGATTTTACAAATTCACGTTACAATTAAAGCTGAAATGGCGGCAAGCGATGACTCAAACAAGTTAAGCAATTTGTAATGTTGCTATCACAACTCAAAACAGGTTGCCACACTGAACCAAAAAGGTACGTGGAGTCAATGAAAATTTACGTTGAGCAAACGAAAAATTTATTAATTCTCGTCCAATGAATTTGTTCGTTGAGACAATGAATGACCGTTCATAAAAAGATTTGATATTAATTATTTAAAAAACTGTTCGCTAATATAAGAAAAAAGGTTACGAAATAATTAATAAATGCATGTTCATTGAGTCAACGAATAGTACGTAAATTGAAATATCTGAATAATTTTATTTTTCATTATATTAACGAATAACTCATTGAGCCAACGAAAATTATTTTAATAAACGTTGTTCGTTAATATTATGAACACTTTTTGGTTCAGTGCAAATGTGTGCAGTTTTGCCACATTTACTCAAAAGTCTCTACATTTTATTAATTTCAAAAAGTCTATCCTTTTTTCCCTACATCCATATTTTAAGAAGAAAATCCCTACGAGTAGGGATTTTTCCCTACGTATAACATCATTACCCATAGCCCTCCTACAATCACCCACTAGCTTAAAGTTCACATAACATCCCATCAAGGCACATATATAGTGACCTCCGAGCCCCTGGCAATGTTTCCCCTACCTTCAAGGCCTTCAATATCTCCAGAACCTCCGTGTGAAATACACTGCAGCCGTCAGAAAGTCTATATGACTTTCTAATATCCAGATCCTGAATGTTGATTCTCCTGTGGCGGCGGTAGTTTGTAGCATATTCATAAGTGTATGTAGATATTAATTAAGTATTGTTAGGTATTATTACTAGAATACTATTTACTTTTGAAAGATTCAAATGTAAGTTAAGAATAATCAGGACAATCATGTACTACACACGTAGGCCTTAGTAGAGGCATCGTGTCTACTGTTTTTCTTAACTTGTATCAAATTTGATCGCTCTTGTTTTAAACCAATTTATGTAAAATATCATACCATATAAAGGACTTAGAAGCGTATGCCCGGTTATTTATTTAACAAAATATAGAGACTCGCAAGATTTTGGCTTATTTTGGAGTTTTTAAAGTCGATTTGCTGTGCACAATAATTAATTTATGTAATTAAGAAATACATAATTAAACGGAACACTGGGTTAAGTGCGATTGATTAGCTTAGTCAAAATGTTATCAAAAAGAAGAGAAGGTTAAGGCTGATGTCAGAGGGCACGGAACAAGCGGTACGAGAAAATTCGCTACATAAGACAGCTTGTGTTTACTTATGTGATCGGTCTAAATATCTCATAATGAGTGCGAAGCTATATTCGATTATGCGCTACAAAGCAGGCTGTTTAATGCATTGTAGCATGGCAATGCTTTGTCACTTTTTCGGCGAATTTCTCGACATGCTAATTTTTTAAAACAAGTACTTCGCATCACATTGAGTTTCCATTTATACACCCAGAGAAAAAACTATGTTTCAATATGGTCACCTCAAACAAAACAATTTTTAAAGCAAATTTTTAAACATATTTTGGTGAATTTAACCATGTTATTGTCCCCGGCAACCATATTATGGTTAAGTAAGTCCTTTATCAAGAAGCCACAACCACATAATTTTTGCCTCCGAACATGTCATCGTTAAAAATAACAAAAATATATTTAATACTTATAATAGCATGGTTGTATTTTAACCATAGCATGTTGCTCTTAGAAAAGAGGAAAATAATATTTTTAATTTATAAAGAAATTATTGTTTTATTTAACCATAACATGCTTAGAGGCAACCATAATATAGTTGTGGCTTTGTGATGGAGGATTAATTTAACCATAATATGGTTGCCGGCGAAAATAACATGGTCAAATTCACCATAATATGCATTAAAATCTTCGTTAAAAATAGTTTTGTTGGAGGAGATCATATTTACACATGTTTTTTCTCTGCGTGTAAATATTGCATTTTTAAGCAACCATCGCTTTGCTTGTAGCGATCACTTTTGAAATTAATAGTAACATAAATCCTATATGTAAAGCTTTTTTAAATAGGCTCCCGAAAAATAGATATTGTTTCTCAGACTACCAGATTACTGTTTACTAAAGCTTTAATTTTTTTATGCTGTCAAGTCTGGTATTATGTAGATAAGAATTTTAATGTCCTTATACCAATGCGCGGACAAATCCATGTGGCGAGGGTGAGTGGACCAGGTCTGGTTCACCGACGGTTCGTAACAGATGAATGGTAACACTGGGGCGGGCATTATGGGTCCGGGCTTCCAATCGAGCTTGTCTATGGGCAAGAAGCCCATACCGACCTTTCAGGTGGAGATCTACGCTATCCTCTTATGCGCTGGGGAATGTCTGAGAAGGAGGGAAAAGGGCTTGAGATTATTTATAATGTCGGATAGCCAACCCTCTCTTAGAGCACTATGTTCTATGTAGGTAAAGTCCAGGTTAGTCATGTCTTACATCTCTAAACAATCTGGGGAAACACAATGATTTGTATACATAAGCCTTAAGCCTTTTTTCGCTGTCCTTATCGGCCACATGAAGGGGACGCCACAATCATGATCCGAATGTGAATTTATCTAAACATGGACGTCCACTTCTGTGTTGAGACAGTCCAAGAGGATTGCGACCCTGTTCCGTGGCAAGGCAAGTACGTTACTTCTGCTTGAAAAGGAGGACCTTAGGCTACTTGTTGGCCTGTTTACTGGACACTGTGGTCTTATATACCATCGGCTTATAATGGGTATTGTAAGTTCTATGGTTATAATATCTGCTTTGCTGCTGTCCCTCTTTGATGACTACCAGGCGGAAATTTTTCGGGGGGCAACTGATGAGGTAAACTAAGATTTATTATAAATAAAGAAATCTATAGTTTCAGCAAATTTGATCAAGATTTAATCTGACAAAAGGAGACGCCGACTTTTTAGGTAACTTTTTCAAGGCCCATAAAACAAAATAATCAGGGGTCTTCTGTAATTCAACTCGTATTAAAAATGGAAAATTTTTTGAATCCACATAAATTATAAATTGGTGTTTTTTAATCTGCTTGTTATGGGTATTCGAGGTTTTTGTTCAAAAAAAAAAAAAAAATCTAAATGTCAAAAACATAAAAACACTATTTTTTATCAGCTGTTAAAAAAAAAATTATGTAAATTTTTATACAAAAAATATTTCTAAAAAATTAGATTTTTACATAAAAATACCAGAAGCTTTTGTTTAATCGTATATAATTACAAGTGATGTTTAATAACAACGACATTTTTGCCAGTGCAATAGCTGCCACGTAAGGAAATTACTTGCCAATTTAAAGAAAAAATCAAAAATTATTTTCGGGAATGAAATATTTATTATTAATTAGTTCATTTATTAATGATGTGCTAATAATCCCAATTTTTTAATGAAAACACTGAAATTTATTGTTGTGGGAAAGCTAGTTTCTATGCGCATTTCGCTGGTTGCTTAGGCCAGCTCGTCAAAATGTGTGTAAACTTTTTGTGAGAAAGTTTCTCCTTTAAACTGTCAAATATTCTCACGAATAAAATCGGGATGAGAAAAAATCTTAACACTTAAAAAATTAATTAAAAATGCAATGAATATTTACACGGAAGGGATAAGTTATTTGTTCTTGGCAGATTTGTTCATTTTTTAATTATTTTGCTTTTAACATTTTTGAAAAATATACGAATGTTTTCAAAGCAGTTTTGTAAACAACAAACATTAAAGTCGCAATTTCCATTATTTGGTATACCCGACGGTTGTATTTTTATCGCCAACGATGACAATTTTTCAATTTTAGTCAATATTGGTCGTCGTCAACGATTAGTGTGACTGGCGTTCTCAAGGTCTGTCGTGGATTATTATTTCATTCATAATGTAACGACGTACTCTCTTTTAGTAGTTTTCGATATGAGTTAAATTTTTTTCTCACCTTTCGAGCAACGATGCGATATTTTGTTTCACATCTTTTCGATGCGAGAAGTTCTCACCAAAATTACAGAACTGTACCCATGTAGACAAAATTGTGAACATCATAATACATTTTTATGCAAGTATGTTGGTACAAGAGTATCCACTCGAACAATAATTAATCGAGGAATTTTTTCGCCATTATTTGATCGAATAATTAAAATGTCCAATTTTGAATAACGAACAACTCGAACAATTTATGTCAATTAATCGGTTAAAATTAATTTCTTAGAAAATTCTACTTTTTTAGAATAAAAATATATTTTTTTTATATTTCTAACTGATTAAATACTTTAAAACTTAATTACAACTTGTTACGAGTACCTTCTGTATATATTTTCCTTAAATATATTTTTGAACATATTTTAGTCTCTTTTTGGATACGAGTGTGTGTATGATAAATTTTGTAAATCAATATAACCCTGCAAATAATATTGGACTACTTGATCCATTTTAGATAAAATGTTCTACTTACAATATGATCCTATGTAATGCAATCATGGACCATGTCATAGTTAAAAAAGAGTTTGTAATTAAATGATATGTCTTCGTTTTTAAACGAGATGTTTTCGTTTTTAAATGATTTCAAAATTAATCCTCTGGGGTATACGATGGAGTTGGTTGAACATGGAGTAGTTTTAAGACTACTCCGCTGTAATGCAAAGCTGGATTATATGGTCCAGCCCTAGGACATCGTAAAGTTAAATATACCATGTGTTTTCCATACATTTGGGTTACCTTTGGACTAGTCCTAGTCCCTTATGGGCTATATTTTACATGCGTGCATGGATTAGTCGTATTATCTGCAGGGAAACGTCAAATTAAATACGTAAAAAATGTTGTACTTAAATAGCAAATTTGGATAATTCATTTTCACGTTTATTGTAAAAAAAATTATCTGCAATTTACAGTTATGTGTAAACCATGCACTCTCGGATCATGGATAACCTGTTTGTAACCGACTGTCAATTTCTTTATTAACTCGCATCTTCTAATCGGTTGGATTTTAAGATATTTTTTGAGATATCGTTAGATCCGTCTTAAAAACCTAAGTGTCCTTGTTTGAAAACAAAGTGTCGGATTTATATATAAATAAGAAATAATAGAAAAATATGAGGTGAATGTCGCTGTTAAATACCTCTATTATGTAAAGTAGGCGGGACACAATTAAAAATTATATACCGAAAAAATAAATAAATGTTTATTTAAATAAAGATCTATGTTATTTCCTATTGGATAAAATTATACGAATTATTCGTATTGTTCGAGTAATTCGATCAATAAAAATTAATTAAACAAAACCAAGAGTCGAATAGTTGGACACTCTAGTTGGTACTACATACATTCAAATGTATCACTGCAGAAAAGTTTAATCTACTTCGTCTTAGAATGAGCATTATTTTATAAAATATTTTTAATTTATATGATACCCAAACAAACACTCTGCCAGAACCAATTTTTTGTTTACGACATAAAACTCGTACCATATGTCAAATATGTCTTGTTACTGTCATTAAAATCTTTGGGGTGTACATTGATTTTGTCCTTCCATTTGTAGCACATTGTAATAATAATCAGATAACCAAGAAAATATATAATCTAGATCCTTGTTAAATTCGAAGACAATCTATCCATGACTCTGACTATCGATCTGTCGATTAAAAATTCTCAAAACACATTGTTATATAAAATTTAGTTAAAATTATTTTTAGATGACGGATTAGTTTGATGTTGAAAATGTGCAAAATTCATTCTCTATTTTACTTTGCCCCCATACAAATGTAATAAAAGAATAAGATTTTCGACAATAAATGCCTGACGCATTAAGCAAACACAACACAATTTGGCATTAAAAATAAGGCTTGTATTTTTCTTCTTGCAATCCCTCCGTAATAATATATAGTAATATATTCCGAATAGTGTTTAAGCCAACATCTTTATCAGATCGAGTTTTGAAAGTTATTTTAAGTTTCTTTGCTTGTCTTAATAGGATCTTGCTTGATTTCTTTTAATATCGAACGCTTTTCCTTCTCATTTAACATTTTAACTTGACCTTCTCTGTTTTTGTTGGCTAACCTTAAAGGGGTTTGCAAACGGTCAAAATGCTTGTCATGCCGGCGAATTCCCTCGTGTACGTGTGCTGGACGTAATATTCGCCGTCATATCTCAATTTTTTGATTTTCCATCCAGCATCGTGGGTCTCACACACTTAACCACATTTTCACTAATACTACCGTAGCGCTTAATGAGAAATGCTTGACCGTGTACAGACCCCTTAACTCATTGCAAAACCTTTTGATAATGCCGTGCAATTTTCTTACAGTTTTACCATCTAAATTTAATACATATTACAAATGAAACCTAAATATGCAATTTCATGTTTTTCCTTGTGAGATCAATGAAGACAAAAACAATATATTTATCCATTTTAGAGCATTTTATGAATTTTGGCATCGATTTCGTTAGTGCATATTTTTGCATATATTACCCTTTGCACCATTTTTTTGGATAAGTTAGTACAAAGAGCATTTTTGCAGCATTTTTTAAGTTTACAGCGCATATTTTGCCTTTTTGAGGCATATTTTGATACATGTTAGATTTTTTAGATGCTTACAAGAGCTTTCGCAGCAAATTAAAAAAAATTATTTGGACAAAATTCAACTTTTTTTTCTTTTCTTTTAAGTATCTAGTATCTGTATACCCAACGTATTGCTTAAATTTTGCTATCTACATTTAATTTTTACTCTAAATTTGCCAAAGCAGGTTGTCATTAAAGATAAATGTTATTTTAAACTTGCAAATTTAATAGACAAAAATGAAGGAAAAAGCAGTTATATACGTTTTTGGCGATGAAGCACATAGAAATCTGGACCAACGTTTTAGTATACCGACCGACTCAGAATCACTTTTTAAAGTTATCTAACGATGTCCATCCATCCGTCTGGCTGGTTGTCTGTCCATGTTAACTTTGTACGGAAAGTACAATTTTAAATTTTGTAGATCAAATTTGGTAAATACATTTTATATGTACTTAGGACGAAGTCTATGTAATTGCTGAAAATCGGTCTATAATTTCACATATTAATCATAAAAACTTCATTACAAATTATCCTTTTTTGTCCTTAAACCATCTAATTATTTTGATACTTAAAATAAATTCGCCGCAAAAATATTTTAATGCAAATTTCATCCTTTTTGAATCGGCCCACATTTTTCCAAAGCTCCGATCTATTAATAGCTTTAATTTCCTATTAAATGTTATAAATAAATAATTTAGCGACCGCCCATGAAATCCTTTTAAGAAAAAAAATCCCATATGTTAATATCTAAATAATATTTGCCACAAATAACTCTCATAAGAATTTGGACCTCATAACATAACTTTGCTTTTGTGAGCCCATGACTGCCCATCGTTTCCGCATAGGGTAAATTCTCGAAAATTCGTCCGGTGTTTGGGCTTTACCGATTATAATTTTAAGATTGTTTTTTATATGCAAATGCTTTTAAATTGTTGAATATTTTGATTTCATATGAGCAATTTTCGATTATTTTGGGGCATATATTTAAAATTTTCAAGGCATATTTTTAAGTTTTTACATCATATCTAATGCGCATAGAACGCGTTTTAGATCATATTTCTGGTTTCCCTGCATATTACTATTAAGTTCCTAATTTCAACAGATAATTGCTGTCCATTTGGGGCAATTTTTAAAATTTTTTCTTACTAATAATGCAAAAGTTCACTAAGGAAGACAAAAAAAAAAAAAAAAAAAAAAAAAATTACATTTTTAAATTAACGGCAATTGTATTTTTGATCCTTTGATTTGTCCAATTATGCGTTGGACACAAAAACTTGGCTTATTTTTGTTCTTCATTCGGATTTTACAGTTAACATTGGAAAAGTTAATTGCTTTTTTATTGTTTAGAAAGATATGGATAAATAACATTTTTTTTTAGTTAGAGCACATTTCGGTCTTGCAAACTTTTATCCGATTATGCGATTTAGCCACTGTATATTTGTATTCGAGTTCTACATACGTATGTAGTGACAAAGCATGAACAAATTGTTGAGAACAACAAATTTGTCGAATAAAACTAGTTTGTCTTTTATGAAGTTTGTATGTCGTGACGAAAGCCGTATTACGAAGAGGGGGTAAATACAACAAAAACAACATGGTTTTTTCTTCTACGTGCATAACGATGTACATACAATTGATGTTTTTACATGATTGGGAAATTCTCGTTGCACCATAGAAAGTTCATATAATCATTGCAGTCTTGTTTTTTAGTTTTCTTATATTTATATGTTAATAAGTTCAATCTTTTTAAGAACAGATTCGTCTGTGACTATTGCTTGAAAGTATTTGACAAATAACAATTCAGTTCTCTTCATTGTTTGTGTGATGAAAAAGAAGAAGAGTTTGTGCGTTACTCGAAAAAAATGAGCTTTACGTGTACAATAAAAACTTATTCGATACAGGCTTCTAATACATTTTTCCCATATTGCAATTTACAAATATTACTCATACGTATACTAGCCCTTTTACACTATCCAAACAAATTTAATTTCAGAAAGAAAATTATTTGAAATCAAACATTTTCTCAAACGACAAACGTTTGATAATGATTTGAAAATCATTTGAAAATTATAGCATTCTCAACTCGCTTTCAAACGTTATTCTAAAATGTGTATTTTAACGCAATGTGAAACATAAATGAAATTTTTTTATATATTTAAATTCATTTATTTAAATCAAACTGTTTAGAAGGCGAAATATTTCGGTTCATTTAGTTTTGAGGATTATCACTGCGATCGTACACAAAACTTATATATTCTTCACTTTTCCGTTTTATTTTTATTCGCAATCTTACACTTTGTAATTAATTTTTTAATCACAAATAATTTATATTTTTCACAAGAAATTAAGGTTTTCTAAAGTCGAATTTACTTCACGCAATATGTAATTTTTCTTTAATTGTTAACCACATTTAACTTTAATCGTCATTTTTTATTTTTAACATGTACTGCCTGGCCCACAATGTCGACAAGAACTTTTCTTTCGTATATTTATATTGAAAACAAAAACGAATTTCAGTTTTTTTTTATTATTGTTTTCAATATAAAATCCGAAAAAAAATTTCTTGTCTACATTGTGGGCCTGGCAGTTATTTTTCGCTTCAGTGCTGTCAAGTTTATTTTTGACTTGAGAATAACATTTGATAACAATTTGATATAAATTTCATAAAACATTGTATGCCAAACCATTATATTCAACTCATTATTAATTTGAATTCAAATGTTAAAATCAAATAATTGAAATAGGTTTGAGAATTGTGCTTGATGTTAAATGCTTAAGTCATTTTATATCAAAGGTTTGACTTCGTGTTTGTTGGGATAACACCGAGTATTGCGGTATGTAAAAAAGATTAAAAATAAAATCAAAATGTATAATAGTGTGAAAACAAGTTGTTTCGAAATGTCAAAAAAGACCTTAAAAATATAAAGATTTTCCTTTTTATTTAAAGTGTGATAGTGTAGACGGAAAATGTATTAAGAAAATTTTTATATTTGAGATTTCAACAGTCAGACCAAAAATCAATAGATTTTGTGTGAGGAAAAATTTCAAGACTTATAGGATAGTGTGATACGGGCTTAAGCTGCAGCTTTGAATAATTTCTATTTTTTTTTAAATATTTGAAATAATTGTTTTCATTGAATTTAATAATGTTACGGCTTTTTATTTAAAATAGACGTGGTGGGTATTGTAGATTCGGCATGACCGAATATAACCTTCTCACTTGCTGTTGCTGTTTTTTTTTCGATATTGTTTTTTTTTATTATCACAATTTTGTCGTCATATTTTGTTCTTTTAACTTTTTTCCTCAACATTATTTTTATTTGTTTGTTTTTGTTTGTCGTCATCTATTACTGTTTATATTTTTTTATTGCTACTTTCGCAAATGGTTAAGTTTTTTTCTGATATAATTTTATCCATTTCGGGGTTTTACTTGTTCCGTTTTTATCGTTATTAGGAAAGAGTAACAAGAACGGAAGGCTTTTAATAAAATGGCTTAAATGGCTTAAAAAACTTAACTTAATGTTTGTATTAGTACAGATTAATATTTATTTTTGTAATTAAACATAGTTGTAAAAACAAATTTGCATTAAATAGAAGTAAAATATAATTCCAAAGAAGTAAAAGTGCTATATTCGGCTGTACTGGATCTTTGATACGCTCCACTCAGAGTTAGAATAATTTAAAATTGAGCTTTATAGGTATATAAAAATTATAAACAAAAATAGATAAATAGTGACCTTTCAGTATTAAGGCCCTAATCATGTAAAAAGCAACGCAACGCTAAAAAATTACATTGATAGCAAAAACAACGTAATAAATATTTTGTAATTTTATTGTTGCTTAGAGATAACTGGTCTATTGAGGCTTCTAGCTGCACGCCATAATGAGTAATCTGATTGAGGAGTTGCATCAAGTCCCTTGAGATATTTTTCCAGGGAAGCCGTTTTCTGAGACTGCAGTAACTTTCTCAGCCTTTTTGTGCACTCTTTTAATAAAGTCTTAAGTTGGGGGGATCTGTGCAATTGCCACTCTCTACGAACTCTCCTTTTTTCAGTCAATAGACGCTCGACATCTGTAGAATATATGATTTTGTTTTTGGTTTTTTTGAGTGTTATGCTGGAATGTTGAATAGCTAGTTTGAGATAACTGTCAAAATTAACAATAGCGAGATCCACGTTCTCCGGTGTGCTAAGCGGAATATTTTCTGTGCAATGGGCACTCAGATATTTTTTATATTTTAACCAATTTATTTGTGAAGCTGATGTCGATAAGTAACCAGACGGAGATACGATTCTATTTGGATTTATTATAGTAACAATTGTAGGTGTGTGATCTGAAGATAATTCTAGGGACGCTTCCACATGAATCGTGTCTATGGGGATGTTATTAACCACGCCAAAATCTATGACATCTGGAACTTTTTGCTGATCAGTAGGCCAATATGTTGGTTGTCCGCTCGCGACCACATTTAGGTCCATTTTACAAATTGTGTTAAACAAAACACGACCCTTAGGTGTAATAAGTCGTGACCCCCAGAAAGTGTGTTTAGCGTTATAATCGCCAGCAGCCAGGAAGCAGGGTCCTAATGATTTAAAATATTTATTATATTGGCTTTCTGATATTGAAAACCTAGGTGGGGAGTATAATGATGAAATTACTATGTTTCGAGATAATTCCTCAACGCAAATGCTCGTTGCTTGGAGATAATCTTCACGATGATCGCACATTAGGTAGTGTTTTACTCGGTTTTTTATCAAAATGGCAGAACCTCCACAAGCTCTACCTCGAGGGTCCTTGGTATCATATAATATATAACCATTGACTTGAAACGTGTTTCTTGAGGTCAGATGGGTTAATATCATGAGAATTTATTTTTAGGACTGGAAAATTCTTTTACTTCTATTTCATTTAAACAATTACTCTTTTCGTTAAGTTAAGAAAAAAAAAAAAAAAAACTAAATTCTATAATCGATAAATTCTTTTCTTCATAACGCTTCAACATCAAATTAGTTTTAAACGAACGTCTAAAGAACCTAATTTAAGGAACATATTAAATTATCTTCCGAACTTTGCCGATAAAAAAACAAATAATGAGTGATAATACCAAATACCACGAAATTTTTGATATATGGCTTAAAACACCCGAAAAGGAAAGGCTTGACCGTTCCGTAAACCATATTTGTGGAAGTACTGAAGTACCACATTTATTGCAATCTCCAGAAATACCAGAAGAAAACCATTAATTTTAACATATTATTCTTACTTTAATTTTTATGTACATATGAAATATATTCTTATTTTGAAATTAATGAAGAAAAATTAAATACTTATTGTTACTTCTACCTCTTTATTATTTATTTTAAACATTCTCATGCATACTCGCCGCTTTTTACATTTTGATTTTCCAACGCGAATAATATCTGATATAAATTTTTGCGGTTATATGGGAGGTGGGCGTGTCAGGGATCCAATTTCGCCCATTTTTTTTGACAATGGTACATAGTAGCCTAGTAACACCTTGTACCAAAATGCATAAGTCTAGTTTCATTGTTTTCCAATATATTTAATTTTGTCTCCTTAGAATGGCTAAATCTTACACTGTCCACTGTATGCTAGTTTCTCTTACAAAAATATGAATTTTTTTATGGAGGTTTTTCCTTATTTGTGATCGTAGTTATTTTATTGAACAAATTAACCAAATTAATTTGCATTTAAGTCCGAAATTGCTTAGGAGAACTATGACACCAAAATGGTTTTTTGTTTTAGAGAGTCCTTCGAAAGTGAGCATGTTTTTAACAGACGGGAAAACGGACATGGCTTAATTGGCTTAGAATAACTTAATGACCAAGAATGTTATGAGGCCCTAGATAAATATTAAAAAAGTTTTACCCGGAATACCAAATTTTGTATACCCTCATTCATCACTTGCGGTGGATGGTATAAAAAAACTGTTTATTGGCGAATCCTATTGGAGGATCAGGGGGTGACTTCGGGAAGGATATCGGCTTTAGGGGGATTAATTCCTGTGGCCTGCAGCGAAGGTTTAGAAATGTCTAATTCAATGAACTGTCTTACCTTAAATTTAGAGCGTATTCACATGCTGCTCTACTACACATCCTGTGACGAATACCTGATCTTCTTTTAATTCATTTGCAAGATCATGCAAAAAGTAACTACACTTCACTTGCATTTTATTTCAATAATAATTTCCTACTGGAAAAAAGAATTTTTCTTTTAAATTTAATAGCTTTTTAAAAGCAACTCGGTATTGCTACACAGAAAAAATTATTTAATTTCTCCAATCACCAAATTTATTCCAAATTCATAATATCAAGCAAACAAGTTGTTGATTTTGCACCTATTACCAAAATGATTATATTGACTACTAAAAAATTTAAAATTTTGAAAAAATATTTTCAATAAATGATATTTTTAATTTTAATTAAAAAAGTGATCAAAAAAGTTTGCCATTTCAAGGTTAGGTTAGGTTAGAAAGGCTGGTGTGAAGCAAACTTCACACCCTCACCCAGAGACCATTATGGTCCATTGTGATGCCTTTATTTAGTGAAACAAAGAAAGAAAGAAGAGAAAGATATCTAGTGTGACAGAGTAGGAGAAGTTAATGGTGAAAGCACAGGGAAGGAAGATAGTGGAAGATAAGAAATCGGACAGAACAAGCAAAACACAACCCTACCAAACAGGAAAAACTGCCCTACATGTTTCCCAGCCTCCTGCCGCGCAACCAGGTCATTCCCATTACGAATCCCGTCAGATTCTCGAGCCCGCAGCCCGAGACATCTCCCAATTCGTGCAGGAATCTGCTACCTAGCCACCTCAGCCTGCTGTTCTGTAGCCTGGGACAGTGGCACAGAAAGTGCTCAACAGTCTCCAGCTCCTCTGGGTCCTCACACAGCCTACATATATCCGATAAGCCAGACCCCATTCTCACCGCCATTCTGCCTATCATACAGTGGCCCGTGATAATACCTATCATGGTCCTGACGCAGGCCCTACTCTTACCCAGCAGCGCGTCCGAATTTGACCTACTAAGCATCGGCCACATCGTGCGCGATACTCGGCAGTCCGTTCGGCCCCGCCAAGCCCGATTAGTCCTGTTCAGAATCCATTCCCTAATTCTCCCAAAATAGAAGCCCATTGGAGGCCTGACCACTTGCAAACTGTCAGGATCTTCCATTTCCGAGCCCAGTCTTGCCAACTCATCAGCTATCTCATTGCCGGTGATGTTGCAGTGACCCGGTACCCAGCAGAGCCTCACAACATAATTCCCTAAGATTACTCCTAGAGCCCTCCTACAATCGTCCACTAGCCTGGAGTTCACATAACAGCCCTTCAAGGCCCTAAGAGCCGCCTGGCTGTCCACATATATAGTGACCTCCGAGCCCTTGGCAATGTTAGCTCCTACCAATTCCACGGCCCTGAGAACCCCCAGAACCTCCGCCTGAAATACACTGCAGTCGTCGGGAAGTCTATATGACTTTCTGATATCCAGATCCTCAATGTAGACCCCCGCACCCGTGCCCTTCATCTTCGAGCCATCAGTGAAAATAGCAAATCCCCTATACAATCTGCCCTGCCCTGACCAGCTCTCCCTAGAAGGCAATATCACCTCTGGCAGACGCCCAAAATCGACCCTAGTGACCAAATAATCCGTAGAGCCGGGCGAGTCTAGGTGATAACCACTAGTACTAATTTCACTCAAGATCCGCGAGTGACCCTCCGTGAAATTTCCTAACAGTCCTAGCTCCCTCAGCCTAAGAATGCTCCTTGCTGCCATTTCCCTCACATACTGCTCTATAGGCAGAAGATGAAGAATAACATCCAGAGCCGCCTGAGGGGTACTTCTCAAGGCACCTGTCATGCCGATCGAAGCACACCTCTGAGCCTTAGACAGAAGGTCCCTCCGACTAGCTAGTTTCAATGCCTCCCACCAAACACAGCATCCATACGTAAGAATGGGTCTAACCACCGAAGTGTACAGCCATCCCACAACTGACGGCCGGAGTCCCCAACTCCTACCTATCGACGATCTGCAAGCATAGAAAGCATTGAGACCCCTCTTTAGTCTCTCCTGAGTATTCCTCCTCCAGGACAGCTTACTGTCCAGAAAAACTCCTAGATACTTAGCACTATCAGATAGCCTAAGCTCTACTCCCCCTAGTACCGGCAGCCTAAAATTCTCCACCTTGTACCTCCTAGTGAAAAGAACTAATTCTGTCTTCTCCGGATTAACTCCCAAGCCCTTATCAGTCGCCCATGCTGACAGTTCGCCCAGCGCCCCTTGCATGACATCGCTAATTGTCGGCAGAAACTTGCCCGATACCAATATAACTACATCATCCGCGTAGGCGACGACCTTCTGACCTATCCTGTCAAAACGTCCCAGAACGACATTGACAACCAAGAGCCACAATAAGGGAGAGAGAACTCCCCCTTGTGGTGTCCCCCTAGTCACGAGTTTCCTTAAGCGCTCGTTTCCCCAGTCCGAGTGAATAACTCTGCTGCTAAGCATCAGAGTTATCCATTCGACCAAGAATAACGAAACCCCTAAATCACTCAGTGCCTGCCTTATGGCCTCTATTTTCACATTATTAAAGGCCCCCTCTATATCCAGGAAAGCCGCCAAGGTGTATTCCTTGTCTCGCAATCCCCGTTCTATATAACCCACCACATCATGAAGCGCACTCTCAACAGACCTACCCTTAAGATAGGCATGCTGAGCGCCGCTGATGATGCCGGCGTCAATCTTCGTCCTCAGATGTAGATCAATCAGTCTTTCTAATGTCTTCACAAGAAAAGACGATAGGCTGATAGGTCTAAAATCCTTGGGTTTAGAGTGACCGGTTCTACCTGCCTTAGGTATGAAGATAACCCTGACCTCTCTCCACCCTCTAGGAATGTAGCCATTTAGCAGACATACCCTAAATAGTTCCACCAGCAATTGGAGTGATGATCCCTGGATATTCTGTAGCATAGCCGGAAATATACCATCTGGTCCTGCCGATTTGTAAGACCCAAAAGTATTAACCGCCCATGTAACCTTATCCAAGGTGATGATATCCCCCACCGCCTCTCTTATCTCACCCCCCGAGCCTGATCCAGAAAAGGGGTTACCACACCCAACCTGTTCCCCCGTTCCCGGATCCACACAACCCGGGAAGTGAGTCTCCATAAGCAAACAGAGAGATTCGGAGCTAGATTCTGTCCATGAGTCGTCTGGTCTCTGAATAAATCCCGGGACCACAGGGTCCTTGGATAAAATCCTTCTGAACCTGGACATCTCATTCACAGATTCAACTGACTCGCTAAATTTGATCCACGAGTCCCTTTTAGCCCTTCTAATATCTCCCTTGTACCTATTATAACTTATCCTAAAGTTACTCCAGTCCTCATCCCTACGCGTATGCTTCGCTCTATTGAATAACCTTCTGACAGTGGTCCTTTGAGTCCTCAACTCACCTGTCCACCATCTCGGTTGCGAGCGCCTACCCGGAAAATTTAACGGACAAGATCGCTCATAGCTACTGGTTAACACCTCCGTAAAGGTACCCACCATGTGCTCCACGCCGGCCGAAGTCGACCCCCAATCGTGTGTAACTCTAAGGTTACTATTCACCAATCCCGAGAAGGTATCCCAATTCGTCCTCCTTGGATTCCTATAAGGACGCCTTTTTGACTTTTCGAAGTTTAGATTAAAGGATATACGACCATGGTCAGAGAAGGAAAATTCCAAAGCCACCCTCCAATCATCTACTAAGTCTCTATAGTTCGTCAATGTTACATCTATTACTGCCTCCCTATCTCTAGTTCTGAATGTTGGCGTATTCCCCCTATTACAGATGTAAAGATTGCTAGCAATAATAAAATCAAACATAGACTCACCCCTTTTGTTGATGTCGGTACTTCCCCATTGGGTATGGTGTGCATTAGCGTCACAACCTAGTACCAGTCTCGAGCCACTTCTGCTCGAGTGCTCCACCAACTCACGTACTTTCACACCAGGTGGATCGGTAGCCTCATATGGTAAGTATACCGATGCCAGTGCTAGGACCGTTTTGTCCATAGCTTCACCTGTAACAACCGTGAGGTCTCCATTGCTGAAAGAATGAGACAACATAAATTTGAGCTCATTTCTTGCCATTATACAAGTCCGAACCTTCTCATCCGTGTGGGGTACGAACAGTGTATATCCCGTGGCCTTTAATCCAACTACCCGGTTGTTGTTGATCCAGGGCTCTTGGATTAAGGCTACGTCCACGTTGTTATCGATGAGGTGAGTTACTAATTCGGTTGAGGCTGCTTCACAGTGATGCAGGTTTATCTGCATCACATTCAGCCTCTTAGGGTCCATCATTTTTGGGAAACCTAAAACTGATAGACCCCAACCCAAATATCGCAACCCCACTCATCGACTTCAACTTCCTGAGAGACTCTTGGTCCACTGTGGGTAATTCGTCCATAGGCCTAGCTCCCTTAACCGTGACCAATCTGTCACCATTAAGAGGGCTGGGTGGTGAACTCTTACCCTCCCTCCTTCTATCTTCCTTGTAGGAGGATACGCCAGCAGAATCTGGTGAGGATCCTTTGTCTTTACTGACAACTTTTGATTCCTCAGCAGCCTCTGCTGTATACCCCGCAGGATAGGGAAGCCCTAGGATGACATCGAAAGAACCGTGGATTCTTTCGAATCCAGCAGTGTTCTTCCGGTGCATCCTCAGCAAATGCCTATCCCGCCCATCGTGCAGTGAAGAGTCTTTCTTAGCTATCTTTTCTAGAAAGGCTAAAGAGACTCTCCCACCACTCTTGGCTTTTCCTAGATTCGATCGGCTCTCCGATGTGACCTGTTCTGTCACATCCTGCCGAACAATGGATTTCGATGTACTCGCCAATTTGCTCTCTGTCTCGAATGTGGCCACAAAAGTCGCTGGTTCAACCCTCTGGTCCTGACCATGAGCCGAAATCATAGCTATTTCGTGCTCATCATCAGAGTCCAAGGTCAAATCACCGAGTCTTTCCGAGGCCCCAGAGCGTGTCAGTGAGTCCATTGTCGAGCCCATCCAGTTGGTCTCTGTCAGTTCTGTCATTAACTGACTTTCTTGCAGCAGAATATCCCTGTGAGCACCCAGCAGATCCGAGTCTGAATCTGACAACGGGCCTGTTGAGTTGTCAGTGATACTCCCTGCACCAACTTCTGTCACTATGTCCGTATTTTGTTTTATCTTGAAATCGTCCAGTTTCCAATCCCACGAGTATGCACGTATACAAAGGACCATCTCGCGCAGTGACGGCTTGCACGGACTAGGCTAGAATTACAACTGACCTTTGCCATCAGCGTCAGAGGGAAGCTGTTCGCGACTAGTTTCTTTAACCACTAACTAGTCATCCAGGTCCTCGGCACTGCTATCAACCACCTTGACCTTAAAAGTGGGGGAAGTGGGAATAACAAGGGGGGGGGGGGAAGGAATGTAGGTGAAGGGAATAGGATGAGGAATGGATAACCCTTGGTCATGCTGGCCTTAAAGCGTCTGCCTTTAAACTTGTTCCGACTCAACTGTCCGGATTCAAGTTCCAAGACAGACACTACAGCCGACACTTAAGCCACCACATCGCGGCAAGATAGTTATCCAGGTGGTGGCCATTTCAAACAATGTGTTAATTTTTTAAATAAATATTGACAATTCCCAACAACAATTCTACATGTTTAAATTATTTTATTTTAAACGAAAAAAGTCAATGAATATTTTGTGTTATTTAATTAAAATTTTAATTGAAAATTTATTTTAAAACAACTAAAATGTTAATTAAATAAAAATTAAATTTTTAATTTTCTTTCAACTAAAAAAAAAAATAATTGATTCAATTATCACATTAATTAAATTTAAATACTTTTTAAACCATTTTTTTAATTGATAAAACTCTTTTTTTCTGTGTATACCGTTTCCGTGTAGTACTTGTCGTCAATCTCTTCTAATGTGGGACTAACATGTTGCTCTAGAAATATATCTCTGAGTTGAGTGACTAAACATGTTATCGGTGGAACACTAGTTTCATCGAAAATTTCGCAAACATCAATAACATTTTCGTTCTTTGCACTATTTTATTCACTTCTTTGCTTAGCACTTTTTATTTCTTTAAGCAGCTATTACCAGTTTTAACTCGTTTTAAGAAATCACACTAAAAGCCATTTTCACAATATATAAATAAATAAATTTATCAAGAAAATTATTAAACTATCGGTTAGGTTACCAAACAGTTCTAACCAACGCGTTGCAACGGTTACCTTTTATGTTTCACTATCTTTCGGTTACTGAACAAAAAGTGTAGTTAGAAAGTGTGGCAATACCATCTCCGTTTGTTTACCAAAAATTGTACAATGAAAAACAAAAAATTGTAAAAAATTAACAACTACCTTAACACAATATAGACGAATGTGATCAAGTGATGGTGCAAAACAATTAAACGTGTACGTCCAGTAGGACAAGCAGGTCCTTGTACACTTTAAAAAAAATATATATAATATTGATGATCTTATTTTATTAGTAGAACACTTAATAATTATTATGAGAGCTATGCAGAACATACACGCTACAAGCACATAAGTTTGAATTAATGTAATTTGTACCAGTTGCTGTTCTAAGTTCATGCTTGTATTAGAAAAAGCATAAACTTTTTTTTTAATACCATGATGGTAAGATATAAGAGTGGTTAAATTTTAAGGGCCGATGTTGAATGTAAACCACACCTAAACGTTTAGTTTTTTTTCTGCATTTCATTTGACATTTCTCAATTTCAGACTAACTCAATTTGAACCGTAGAAAGATACACAATGGATCAATGCGTTAAAGTTATTCAGGCTTATTATGAAAATGGGCGTTCAAATCAAAATGCATATCGTGCACTTCATGATTTTTTCGGTCAATTTAATCGTCCAAATGTGCTGTGCATACAATCGGAAAAGTCGGGCAAAAATTTGAGCAAACCGGGTCTGTAGGAGTTGTGAAAACACCAGTGCATAATCGTACAGCTCGTTCTGCAGAAAATATTGCTGCTGTTCGCGATAGTGTGGTTGAAGAGCCATCCACCTCAACTCGTCGTCGTGCCCAACAATTGCACCTTTTACGCTCATCGTTGATGAACATTATGCTTAAAGACTTGCATTTACACGCTAACAAGGTGTAATTGAACAAGAACTAAAGCCTCTTGACCTTTCCAAACGTCGGCAATGGTCAGAATGGTGCCAAGAAATTGCAACAGTGGATGATCAATTTTCGAAGAAAATCATCTTCAGTGATGAGGCACATTTTCACCTCAGTGAACTTGTCAATAAGTAGAATTGCCGCATTTGGTCGAATGATAATCCAAGAGTGATTGTCGAAAAACCAATGCACCCACAAAGAGTGACTGTTTGGTGCGGTTTATGGGCTGGCGGCCTCATCGGGCCGTATTTTTTCCCAAAATGAGGCCGGTCAGGCAGTTACTGTGAATGACGTTCGCTATCGTGAGATGATAACAAACTTTTTATGGCCCGAATTGGAAGATATGGATGTGGACGATATGTGGTTTCAACAGGACGGTGCCTTGCAATACAGCTAACGAAAAAATGGCTCTTTTGCGCGACAAATTCAATGGCCGTATTATCTCACGTGGTGGTGATGTCAATTGGCCGCCAAGATCATGTGATTTGGCACCGTTTGACTTCTTTGTTTGGGGTTAAAAGGTGTACATCGATAAGCCAGAAACAATTCAAGAGCTCAAGGATGGGATAATTTAGGACTGATTTCTTCAATTAATTTACCGATGTTTTGGTTTAATCGGTTCAAAATCGGTTAATTTTGTAATTGATCGGTTAACCGATTAATAAATTTTTTTTAAATTAAGTAATTTCAATAAATAAAAATTCATAATTTAAGAAAAAAACAATAACATGACAAACATAACAATTCTTGAACTTAAACGAACAAACAAAAAATTGATTCATAAATATGCAATACATATTTTTTAAGTTATTTGTAAGATTATGTTATTAGTTATTTCAATAGTTTAAGCAGATCTTAAATAATTTTTTAAAAAAATAATCAGCCCAATTATTAATAAAAATTCCCTGGGAGTTTTTTCCCTTTTCCCATTTCTACAATTGAATTAACATAGGAAAAAATGGGAGAAGGGAGAAAACTCCCGGGGAGTGTTTCTTTCATAATTGGGCTGAATAAGTCTAAAATGTTTGGGATTTAAGCGATTCTTTTCCTTAGTCTTGATAAACTTGACTTGGAAAAAATTCTATAAAACAGAATATCAAATTTCTAAGACATTTTCCTGGATTTCTCTAAAAATATAAAGTATTTTATTATTCCATTAGAGTCCTGTTTAAAATTGTTAACACTTCTAATTGGTTCGGTTAGTTCTGTTAAAAAAATTTATATGAGAAGAAACAAATAACTAACATATGTTTATATATATACATATATATTGTATGTATGTAAAAAATACGTTATACAAAAAGCTGTTGACAGCAAACACTTATTTTAAATCAAGATCACTGAATACCTTCTTTGTATGACCGATCATTTAATCGGGTAATAATTAATCGGTTAGCCGATTAACGGTTAACCGCATAAATACCCTAGTACATATGTATAGTCAAATGAAAATTTATCGTGGTATTGTTAATGCATATTTTTTATCTTTTTAACAAAGATTAAGAATTAAAATTGCCAAAATTTTGCTAATAATAAAAAAAAAAAAAAATTTTTAAAGCCCAATAGTCGATTTCGGTATAAAATCGCAGACGTAAATTCGATTGAAAAAAAATTGATTTTCTTAATAAAAAACCGTTTTACGATTGGAATCGAAATCGATTTCCCATTCCGTACAGTACAAATGTATGTGATCATAGTGGGAGCAACATTTTTACTCACCCTTCTTGTATATTCTTTGGTTTTTCTATTTTTAGCTAGAATTTGCTTCTTTGTTTTATTTTTTGGCCATTAGTTACCCTCAATAAGTTTATTATTTTTTTTTACATCCGTCATTTGTCAAACGCATTAATACAAAAGCACACACACACACACACATACTAGATATTTACTCATACACATATTACAATTTTACAAACAGTCATTAGGATGTGAGAGATTATTAGAAGTCTGATGTATGTGTTTTCCGCTTCATGTGAAATCATATCACTTTTTGTCAATTGTGTGAAGTTTATTGCAAAAATTATATTTTTTTTGTTTCTATATTTTATTTCAAAAGTTTTATCGATATTTGTTCCAGATAGTTTCCATGTATATTGCTAAGATATTAATTCTATTTAAAAAATTAATTCATATGTAGTTTATTACTAGTTCCTAAGGAAATACCTAACAATTGAAACTATTTATTAGTTTGTTAATTTAAATGCCTGCTTACTTTCATATATCACAAGTTTTATGGAGGGAAATTTCTTAAATTTTTTTTTATATTTTTTCTATTATATTTTTTGGATATTTTTATTTTGTACTTAAAGTATCTCTTTAAACGTCTTTAGGTGCTAACACGACAATGTTGCTAGGTGTGATCAGTCTCAAGCAGGCCACGTTAAACTGCCCTTGTTAGAAGCAATCCCCTATGAGATAAATTCCTGCTCGTTCCAAAGACTGACCCTGATATGTATTAATAGCTATTTCAAAACAAGCCTAAAGAGGGGAATTGCAGTCTTCTAAGCTCGATTGGTATCCGTGGTATATACACCGATTAACCTTGAGCGCAGCCTGTTAATGTAATGACCTCTACTACGTTTTTTTATGAATGACTTTAACGCACAATCCAGTCCCATTGCACTAAGTAGCATCAGGTTCGCTTCTACTTTGACGATAAGTGTGAGAGTGAGACGGTGGGTTTAGTGTATTTAGGAACTCCACAGGATAGTGTACGGCCTCATCCGTTTGCACTAGTATCTACATATTTGTATTCGAATTTTGCCCCTGGTCGTTTTGTGGTGTAAAAATGTACGTTCACACAGTTAATCCATGGACTCGCTCCGTATGTTGTGCACATCCGAATATGTTGGAGTAATTTCGTCGTCGACGGTTAGCACAACTATGGCAATATCTGGTGGAATTTTCACCTTGTCTTCGATTTCAGGATATTCTCTGTTTTTAAATTTAAGAAGGCAATTGGCAAATCGTCCAGAACACACGTTAACATTCAAGTGCACTCGCATGTATTTCGTAAGGCACAGTTATTCTTAAAAGTCCTAAAATTTTAGGCCTTAACTTTGTTAAGTCGTGCTTCTTTCGGCACTATCGGCAAAGTCTGACGGAAGTCTCCAGATAATAACAATGTGACTTCACCCATTATTACATCTTTTAAAGTTTTGTTTACCACTTCGAAACACTTTTTATTTGCCATCCCAAACTAAAGTTACAGTACTTTGGCCGCTTTACTCTGTTTTGAAATATTGCAGATCGGAGCATCGACATAACTAAGGTTTACCGGGAGCGTGAGTTGTATTTCCTCCCTCTGATAGTGTTGCCGCGATTCCTAACGATGCGACGGCTAAGATGTTTCCACGTTTTTTTTTTTCTTACTTTTGCTAATAGTTAATTTTGAATGAAAAATTTTCCAGTGCCAACATGTGCAAGCAAACAAATTTTATTTCCCCTTCCTTCTCTATATTGAAAAGAATCAGTGTTCGAAAACAAGCCGTACATTATTTGGCGTACGGTACACACACCTAGAAGCGATATTTATTTTTAAGTGTTTGTATATAAGTACATTACCCTTAACACCTTTCATAACCATTTTAACGAAAGTAATAGACATTATGTAGTATTCTGTTTCTCTTTATAAAATAGTACAGTTGCAGTGATTCTGCAGACATACATTACATCTTAATGTTCTTAAGCGTTTTTGTACATTGCTTAAGAAATTAGTAACCAAAAAATTTTCCAACGCTTCTCCCTCGTATTGTTGGTGTTGCTTGGTACTTTGCATGACCACAGCACTGTTAGCATATATTACATAGATATGAAACTCCCTTAAAATTGAAAAAAAAAATATTAGAAATGTGTGAATTCAACTAAACAATTGAAAAACGAATTTTTTATAAATTTTTTTTCGATGTGTTTCATTAGAATTTTTTAAAATAAATTTAATTTTTTGTTACATATTATTGCATTTAAGACAATGCCTAAAGTTTTATTCCGTACTATCCATGGCGCTGATTCCTTATTATATTAAACCCAGAAAAACCAAAAGAAAAACAAACCACATTCGCGTTTTTAAGTGTTTGAGTGGGTTGTTCGTATGCGTGTTGAAGAGCTTGTTCTTTAGGCGTTGCTCTCTGGGTAAAACAGCAGTCTATATTTCAAGCTTATACAGAATAAAATTTACACATTTAATAAACTGCGGTTGACCAAAGTCTCATTTGGAATTATGGTAACCAGTAAAACGTTTTCATTTTAATACGAAAACTTCAAGTGAGTACACTTGTTTTACAAAAACAGGCTCTAAAACCAGACATTCTTGTTCCACAGCATCAACTGCGTACGATTGGTTAATTGAAAGTCGCCAATAACTCGCCACGTCGTAACAGGGATCTTTGGCAGTCGGTATTTGTTGAGAACTTAGAAGCCCCTCCGAGACTCCTCTCTGTTAACTTTGATTGTACGCGGCTGCCAATGACAGCTACCTCGTATATCAGACGTATCGCTATCCGCAACCTGCGACGCGTCCGCCAGTTCTCCGCTATGCTCCCCACAGTCTGATAATAATTATTATACACCAAAGCATAATCGTATAATATTTATTATCCGCAGTTTTGCGGTAATATTTGAGATCTCTTTACCTGTTATTTAAGTTTAAACTTGAAAGGTTCTCGCTACCAACCTGTCTAGGGTTTATAGTAACACTTGGCAGTTAACGGTACTAGAAGGGACTCTGATCAACAACTAGCATTAGGAATTTGGCCAATTTCAAGTTTCAGGTATTAACTGCATCTAATCCGTAAGAATGCAATGCTTTGAAGTTTGTGCTCATTAATATGCAACTCTTTTTTTGGAAAAAACTTATAAACGGTATAAGAAATTCTAATGCATGAAATGAAATTCTAATCGTATATTCAGTAGGCGAGGTAACTATATTTATCTATAAGAAACTTTAACTACTCATAGACAATTCTTAAGGCGTCCTGTCTGCAGTAAAACTGTTGGCGATTCGATTGTACCAAATTGATTTAACGAGACATATATGTAGGGCGCAGAGCTGAAGAGAACTTTTGAAGTACATATTTGTATTATATTTTATGACTTGGGATGGTTCATCACAGAGCCCTCCATATAACAAGTAAGCGTGCTTTATTCAGTTGTGCCGAATTTTTAATACCCTTTACCTAACGTAATGCGGCGTCTTAGACCACTTACCCACTAACACACATTATTAAATAAAATAAATATATGTTGGATACCCTTTTTTCATTTAAAACACATTTCTCTATTTAAGCGCCAAATAATGTATGTATGTGTAAAAAAAGCAAAAAAAAAAAAAAAAACAACAACCGATGATTTTATGACAAAAAGAGGCAAGCGAGGCGTTTTACTAATATCTTAGTCATCGACCGAAGTGCTGAGCTTCAATAGCAAAATTTAACGGAGCATATGTGAAAGAAATAAACAACAACCCAGCCTCCATCAACAGGAGACCCAAAATATATAAACACAATAAAAAGTTGAGCTTCCAACGAAGCAGGTTTGTAAGGGAGAAACGTAAAGGTTTCGCTTACCATACCGCTTACGGAAGACACAAATTTTCCTGGCTAGTAGTTCTGGAAGTAGTCCAGTCTTCCGCTACCCCGATTCATGTCTTCTCGAAATACCTTGGACTTGAAAATTACCATATTTTTCATTATACGTCGATGAAAAAGACAAATTTTCCAAATTATATATCTCCGATAACGAGCCAAAAATTTACTTTTTTTACGCTTTACTAAGGTTTTCTTAGTTGGTATGTTACAAAAATTCGGCGATTTAAAATTTTTTAAATATATCCTATCCAAGATAAAATTGTACGCTAAAAACAATGGCGATATATTTTTTGGTACATTTTTTTTCGGGTTTTTAGACGAGTTTTATATTTAAAATTAAAGTTTTAAAATTATGCATTAAATTTCTACGTGTTTTCTTTAATATTTTCCGAACGATTTATTATTAATGAATATTTCCTTTTAAAATCAACTATTTTTATTTTAAATTGTTTTGTTATTTTCTAAGTAAAAATGCATATACAATATGTACATACATAAATATTAACATGAGGTCATCTTCGAGTACTCTCATATCTTGTGTTTGTTTAATGAGGAATAAAATTTTGTGCAAATCATCTTGTTAATATCAATATTTTACTTGACATTTTCATTTTATGACACCAAGATTCTTTTCGATTTTATCTCAACATTATTCTTAAGTTTTTGTTTTCTTATTATATTGTTTCTTTTTTCTTGTTCAAGGAGTAACTCAAGAAAAACTTAATATTTCCTTTCATGTGCATTAAGTTTAATGTTTCCTGTCTACTTTAGCACTTTTGTACTTTTCTCTAAAAAAAGTTAAAAAAAAAAATAATTACAAAAGAAAAAGAAAACATTCTATTTTTTATTACAATTAAACTACAACATAACAAATTTACAAAATTTATACGCTTCAGACCAAAAATTACTGTAAAATTTTAAGAAATAAAATTAAAGAAGTTAAGGATGCTAAATACCCAAAGAGAAAGACAATCAGGAACGCGAAATTAAGATCAAGTTAATTGCACGGTGGTATGAGATTTTTTTGTTGTTTTGAACCAGCTCTTGGGGAATGACCCCTACTCACAATGCATTGTGCTTAAAGTTTTTTTTCCGTCCCAAAATTTTCTGGTTAATTATTTTTTTCGCTTTTCCGGGAATTTAATGCAGAATTCCCAGAAAATTTGTAAATTTTAAAACTAAGGAAAAAATTCTTTGCCTTCCCTCTATATATAGACAAATATTTTAAAGTAGGCATTTGCCTAATATTTGCAATTTATAAATAGCAATCCAAGAAGAGCAAAAAGGTGTCTATCATTATATTTAGATCAAGGTTAAAACTTCTATACTGCATAATAGCAGTTCGGCAAATGTGTGTTTAGCAAAGAGTCAAATTAAATTATTGCAAATGCGAAAGCGAGTATGTACTTAGAATGTGTTCAAATTCATATGCAAATAAGTTTTTGTTTATAATGATCAAATTAAAAAAATTTGGTTCTATAAAAACTTTTATAGAAGAAGTTTTCATATAAATTGGGTTTCTGATATATGTATATTATTAGCGAAACATAATTATTGTGCACAAGGAGTGTAATCCTCAAAGTTCAATTGATCCTTATATTTTGTAAACATATTTTTTTTTAATTTTGTTTTTTTCTCGTTACCCTCTTACAACTACAATTCGAGTTGAAAAAAAACCAGCCAAAGATAAATCACTGTTTATTGTTGTGGCTTTTTTAAAGCTTTGATATTGTAACAAGTAAGACCTGAGTGTTTTAAATTCTTATTTACTTTATGGTCTTATTTGTATAATATTTTTAGCTTTTCTAAAGTCTTTGGTAAAAGTTTCCTGACGAGCTGGCCTATGCAGCCAGCGAAATGGGCATAGAAACTAGCTTTCCCACAACAATAAATTTCAGTGTTTTTATCAAAAATAAAAATTGGGAATTTAGCAAATGAATAAATTAATAATTGATTTTGATTCTGGATCGTTGCAATACCCTTGGTGTCCTACTTTGGGCACCTATGGCGGCCCTCATGATATGTCTGTAAGACCGAAACCTACATATTAAAATAAACAATACCAGCCCTTTATTTCTTTTATTCCAATCGGATTAACCATTTACAAAATTATTTCCATATTTTTTTCAAAATCATCCACTGTGGGACGTTAAGAACGTTAATGTGCTGTTTTCACAACACAAGTAAAACGTAAGTTAAAATCTGTGCGACTTTTCTTATGCTAAAACTTGCGAAAAGAAAAAAAAAACCTTCGTGATTTTTCCACAGTTCTGGCAAACTGCACCATGAAGACACTTGTGTGGGAAAATAAAGGGGTAGGGGTACAAATGCCACAACTAAAAAAACTGAGCTGGGTGCAGCAATCAAGTGTTACTACTTATATCCAGGGCTGTGAAGTCGGAGTCGGTTTCGAAGTACCCACTAAAACTCGCGAATCCGACTCCAAAAATTGTTCGGCATAACAAATTCCAAAAAATTATATTGGTATTGTGGTTAATTTATTGAACTATTAATGGTTTTTAATCCAAATTTAGATATTTTTAATTAGGCTTAAGTTCACTGAATTTAATTTTCATTAAATTATTTTTATGAAGACAGGAATTAACATGAAATCAATAAAAAAATTTTATTGATAATTTTTCATTCTTGACTGCGCTGAGATTTGAACCCAGGCAAAAAAAAAAATACTTTGGATTTCAAGAAGAATTCTTGACAAAAAGTACGAAAAAACTGAAAATAGGAAGAACATGTAAAATCAATTAAAATAGATAATCATTCATTCAAAAAGCAAATTTCGATCTACCAAGGTGAAATACCATTTGGTTTAAAGATTGATGTTTGACTATTGACCTCATCCGGCTTCAATAGCCGAGTGAGTAAGACGGCAAACCCCACTGACGAGATTGTGTGGTTACAATCGAAACTAGTCTGGGCAACCTGTCCGTGAAAGCCTGGGTTCAAATCTCAGCGCAGTCAAGAATGAAAAATTATCAATAACAAATTTTAATTGATTTCATGTTGTAAAAATTCCTGTCTTCATAAAAATAATTTAATGAAAATTAAATTCAATGATCTTAAGCCTAATTAAAAATATCTATATCCAAAAACTTTTCTAAAATTTTCCAAAATAAAAATTCTTTGAAATTGGCGATGCAAGATTTAAAATATCGTTTCAAAATTTTTATAGAATAATTTTCTAGCTATATTTAACCATTTTAAAGGTACTGCATTAAAAAAAATTTTTAGTCAAATAAGGACCAGTCTCATATACATTTAGCATCAATGTAGGGGTAGGAATTGGAGTCGGAGTCGTAGTTGAAGTCGGAGTCCGACTTAAAAAAAATTCAGCTGTTGGAGTCGGAGTCGGATATAGAACTTTGTTTGTGGACGACTCAACAGCCCTACTTATATTGTTTATTTGTTTTTCTTCCTATGCTAATCCCGCGAAGCTCTACGCTTGTCTAAAAGAAAGAAACCAGAGCATCTGACGGAAATCGAACCCGTAACACCGGTGCTGATAGACTAGCTCACTACCAACTGGCCTACCGGGGCACCCAATCTATCTATCATTATAGAAAAATTAAGAACTGTACATGGTTATCTATTTATTGGTATCAAAACCTCCGCTCTGTCAAGTATGCCAGTTGTCATCTGAAGTGTCATTAATTTAGTAAAAGGTTTGCCTTTTACGAATAAAAATAGTTAAAAGTTACTACAAATGTTGTGGTTCAAACGTATAACACTTTTCGAGCATTACGGGGTAATACTATGCATGGAATTGGCAAGATTGTAAAGAAATTTAAAGAGACTGGAGGCGTTACAGATGTGGTCAGGCCTATGCATCATCGCAACGTGCGCACTGCCGAAAATATTGGAAGG
This sequence comes from Pollenia amentaria, assembly GCA_943735925.1. Lineage (NCBI taxonomy): Eukaryota > Metazoa > Arthropoda > Insecta > Diptera > Polleniidae > Pollenia > Pollenia amentaria. The sequence goes on from OX031006.1 coordinate 193,097,980, forward strand.
ACCGTTACCGTCGATTCAGAACGATGTAGCATGATGACGAATTGTTTTTTGGCCTGCAATTGAAGACTATGAACTAGATGATATGTGGTCTTACAAAACGGTGCCAAGAACCACAAAACTCAACCGATTTTGGGAAGTTTCCTGAACTCGTAATTTCACATTTTGGCTACGTAAATTGGCCACCAAAATCATGCGATTTGACGTCGTTAGACTTTTTTTGTGGGGCAACGTCAAAGACCTTGTCTACGCGGAAAACTCCCATTATCCCCTAACGTTGAGGCTTTTGAAAATCAATATTCGTCAAGTTATCGCCGAGATGCCCCCGAAATGTGCGAAAAAGTGGATGAAAATTACCTCAAAAATATCGACTGCCTGCCGCAATCAATCTAGAAAGAGGCGGTCATTTAAATGGCGTTTAAATTCCTTGTGTATGTTTTATTAAACTTTACCTTTGAAACCGAAAAATGGATAACCCTATATTAAAAATACTTTCAAAACATTTCACCCTGTATGTTGGCGTCAACACTACGTCCTGAACAATTTTATAACTAAAAAGTCGTCTTTATCTTTTTATTATTAAATTTATTTTTGTCATTTGAATTTTTTTATATAAATTGCATAACGAACTCGTTGCAGTTACAGCTGAAATAAGTTAAAGATTTTAAAATTTCACATATCTGAAGCATGTGTCTATGGTATTTGTGGAAAAAATAGAAATCGAAACGTTTAGAATCAATCCCATTTTCTTTGGTTTTTACCACAATTTAGAGAATATTGACAACACCAGGTCTTAAGGTACGTTCAGACTGATGAAATATTTGAAAGCAAACATCAAACATTTCATTAACGTAGTCTGAACACAAAATATTTTTGAGTATCAAATAAAATAACAGCTGATTTTGAGCAAATAAAAGTATTTGCCGGCAAACAATTATTTGTCCAATGTGAACATAGTGTGAACACAAAAAATCAAATATTTTAGTAATTTTTGAGCAAACATTTATTTGATATTACAAAAAAATTGTAATTTTTAGACTTTGCAATCGTGCCGCTATTAGCAAAGTTTTGCGAATTACCGCTAATTTAGCAATTTTTATCGAATTTTTGCCATTGCTTATAGTTTTAGGCACTTTTAATAAATTTTATGGCTTGTTTGAAATATTAAAATGGTTCGCGAATTTTCGCTATTTTTGCAACATTTTTTTTTGTTTTTCCCCTACATTTTGTTTTTTAACCGATTTAGCAATTTCAAATATATTTTAGGGTTTGTTTCCAAGTTTGCAATTTTTCGCGAATTTTAGCCGTGCTCGCAAAAAAACGATTTTTCACTGTGATTTTTTATAATTTTTAGACTTTGCTATCGTGCCGCTATTAGCAAAGTTTTGCGAATTACCGCTAATTTAGCAATTTTTATCGAATTTTTGCCATTGCTTATAGTTTTAGGCACTTTTAATAAATTTTATGGCTTGTTTGAAATATTAAAATGGTTCGCGAATTTTCGCTATTTTTGCAACATTTTTTTTTTGTTTTTCCCCTACATTTTGTTTTTTAACCGATTTAGCAATTTCAAATATATTTTAGGGTTTGTTTCCAAGTTTGCAATTTTTCGCGAATTTTAGCCGTGCTCGCGAAGAAGCGATTTTTCACTGTGATTTTTTATAATTTTTAGACTTTGCTATCGTGCCGCTATTAGCAAATTTTTGCGAATTACCGCTAATTTAGCAATTTTTATCGAATTTTTGCCATTCCTTGTAGTTTTAGGCACTTTTTATAAATTTTATGGCTTTTTGAAATATCTAAATTTTTCGCAATTTTTGCAAAAATTTATTTTCCCGACATTTTGTTTTTTAACTGATTTAGCGACTTCAAATATATTTAAGGGTTTGTTTCCAAGTTTGCAATTTTTCGCTAATTTTAGCCATGTTCCCGTTACCCATTGTCTTCCAGTTTTTTTTACCTTTTACATTCTCCTGTTCTAACACTATAAAAGATCCCAGTAAAAAATGTGCTCCAAAAGGAGCAGGTTTTATGTATGCATTAATACCTCTAATCACTTCAAACCTGCTGATGGGATGCCTGATTTTTGTATGGGGTGTTCCCGGTTTGGAGGACTATTTTCTGCTGACAATAAGCGCTTCTTTTAACATTATAAAACATGCAAATAAAGCACTCCTAAAATGCTTTTTTAAGGGATAACTATATTAACATATTCATTAATGTTTGGCTTTTACTGGCTTAAATGCCTTTTTTAAGCATTTTCGAACACCATAATATATTTTTATTTTTTTTTCTCTTTAAAACTTTCTTCGTTGTCAGCACTCAAATAGCAGCTTTTTTTGTATATTTTATTCGTTATCATTTACTGCTGTATAAGAGCGCTCTTATTAAACCGCTCGATTATGCGCTTTCTCTCTTAAGTGCTTTAAAAAACACAAATTTTTTTTACTGGGATGCTGCTCCAAAGAATAAAAAAAATAAATTAGCTTTTGCGCTCATTTTTACTATTTGTGAAATATATTATTATTTTTGAACACTTTCATTAAATAATTAGTTGATGCAAATATTTCTTTTAGTCTGAACGCATGGCAAACATGAATTAATTTATTTTATTTAACACTGTTTGCCAACTGTTTCATCAAACAACAATTGTCAAATATTTGAGCTTAGTTTGAACATTAAACAAAATATTTTTTTGTTTCACACAGTTTGAAGCAAATATCAGAACAAATATTTTCGTCAAATATTTCATTAGTCTGAACGTACCTTTACGTTAGTTTTTTTAATATCGGTAATCTTAATGTCAGATCTGAAATAGTTCCTCATTTGTGGAATATAGGGGAATTCTTCTATTGAATATGCAATTGTTTTTAGCGATACATTTAATCTATAAAGTAAAATTTGCAGTACAATAACTTTATTAAATCAAGCAAAATCTTCTAATCAACAGGTGCTGCAGTCTAATTTTAGCAGATGCACCTTTAAAAAATATAAAATTTTCCATAAAAGTAAAAAAGAAAACAAAACTTAGACATAATTACTGCCATTATTACTTTTCACTATTACACTTCACTCCTATTTTTTTATCTCTTAAATGCTTCTTAGCGATATTAATTATACGCGACAATGACAGTATGCAATCTAGTGCTTACGACTGCTTAATTCACAAGTATCTATCCTCTCCACTCTACAGAGAAAAAATCAAACAAAACCCAGTTAGCAACTCGCTCACAGGGTTATTTAATTTAAACAGATTTCGCAAGACAGCCAGAAAACAAACCCCATTTAAATGTTTATTACGACAATTATAAAGCGAATGAATGAGTGAACGAGTGTCTTGCAAAAGTGGCAACTGTTCGCTCATTTGTTATAGAAACAAAAACAAAAAAGAAAAAAAAATTAAGAAAACTTATTTCATTTTATTCTTGTAGCTTGTTATGTTCATGGCTTTTGTGGAAATGTACATTTTTAACTGTTTACCACAAGTTATGATGAAGCCGACATCTGTTGCAGAAAAATTTTAATTGTTTAAAATGGAAACACAAACAAATAGAAAATGTTTTAGTGTTGTTCAGTGCATATTGGGGCAGGTAGGAAGAAGAAAAATATTCCATTTTATAGCCAACATTTTGCTTGAACTGGTTTTTTAACAGGGAGCTAATTCTGGCAGTCATGATCGGATACTTTTTCGATTCGAAAGCAGTTTTGTTTCTGATTCTTTCGATTCTGTCGATACTGAACGAATCGAATTTTTTTAGTGTTGTGAAAACTTAAATAAATACTTTTTAACACTGAAAAAATAATTTCGCTTCGTCCAGTATCGACTAAAAGAATAAGAAATAAAATTGCTTTCGAATCGAAAAAGTATTCGATCACGACTGCCAGAATTACCCCCAGAATAATCAGCCTTATTATCGTAAACGACTGTGTCGTTTTTTTTGTGTAATAGATTAAAGAAACCAACAACATCTGTTCTTTAATCTTCTAAAAAAACGAATAAGTCGTTGACGACAAGCGTAATAAGGCTGAATATGTGTTCTCATATATGAAGAGATTTCTGAAAAAAACGAAATTAACTAATTTTTTTTATAAGGTGTACACTTACATATATTCACTTTCTTCCATTTTTAAAAAAATCCACGAGGTTGTATGTTTTGAGCAGCTGTTAAACGCAAAGTAAATGACGGAACTTGCTCAAAACTTGACAGTAGTATATTAACAGGTGGTACTTGATGGGAGCAGTATTGCATTTCATATAACTACGAAGGAAATTCTAAAAGTAACGGACTTATTGAACCGCCCTCGTATTTCTAAAGTTAATTCGATCTTTCTTGAATTTTCTATTATATCATTCGTCAAAGTTGTTCCCGTAAGACAAGAAAAAACTCTTGGGAGTTGCAGCGTTCTCATGAAATTGCAATTATAAAGTAAAAGTGTCCGCTTGGTATTATCGCAGAAGCCGATAATTTCCTTAAGTATCCCTGGTTCTAACAATTGGCAAATAATCAGGGTTGACGTAAGACCAAACTCCAAGTACATCAGATTTGTAGATGGGTTGGTTCTAGTTCATAAATGTTGTAAAATAATAAAACAAGACAGAGAGTGCCCCTATTGGCTAGTTGTTAGTGAACGTGTCTATCCGTACGGGGGTTGTGGGTACGGTTCCCGCCAGAGACTCTGGTTCCTGCAGACCGCAAAGCTCTACGGATTTAGAATAGAATAAAAAATATTTTTGGAATGAAATTTTTTTATTATAATCTGGTAGATTATTTCGTATGGCGTCAATGGTGGCTTGACTATTGGCTTCCAAGTCTTGAGGAGTTGTGGGTTTGTCGACATAAACCATTGAGTTAACACATCCTGATAAAAAGTATTTCAAAAGCGTTTAATCGCACGAATGAGGGGGGTAAGTGAACAGGCCCACCTCTAAAAATAAAGCTGACATACACCAAATTAATTTTGCAATAAATTGATTGTTAAGCGCGCTTTTTTTTTGGCAAGTTGAGCCTTCTTGTTGGAACAAAATGTCGTTGATGTTTAGCTGAATAATTTTTGAAATTAAAAATATAGTCAGCATGGCTCGATAGCGCTAACCATTCACCGTAACGGCAGCTCCTTGCTCATTTCATAAGGACCGATTATGCCGCCAGCGTGTAAACCGCGCCAAATTATCAATTTGAATGGATGTAATGAAGATTCAGCGTTGCCAGGTAACTATTTTTTTCCCCCAATAAAAATTAAAAACCCCCCAAATTCAACGTATTTTGAAAAAATCCCCCTAAATGTAAAAGTTTATACAATAATTTAACTTCAATTAGTTACGTTCTAAATTTACGTTCTAATATCAATAACTAAATAAAGCAAGAATCGCAAAATGTTTTACTGAAATTCCCCCAAAAATATTTTTTTTAAAGTTTCTTTAAAGGGCTCTGGAGACTTTAAAATAAACCCGTCAATCAGTGCATATGTGTTAGTGTCGTTTATTTGAGGCTTTTTCGGAGACGTACAAATAAACACGGCAATCAACAATTGTATTTTGTAAAAAAACCAAAATATTTATATTTTTCATGACAACAAACACAAAGAAAATGATTTTTTTTTTGTCAATCACAACAGGAGACTATCAAATAATCAGCCATCAAATAAAAAAATCAAAACTTTTTGATTTTCATCAAGCATTGCCGACAACGCGTATGTGTACCCGAAAAAGAACGACTGCACGCACACAACTAAGTGATTGATGTATTTATTTGATAGTCTCCCGGGCGTTTAATATTTTTATTTAATACAATATCTTAAAAACAATGTATAAATAGTTCAAAAAAGACTGTAACACATGAACATACATATGGGCATTTCCTGGGGTCACGAACGTACGCGCTTTTGATGTACAAATAATATAGAAAACAACACTTTTCCTAGCATTTTTTTGCAATTCGATAGCATTTTGGTAGCTCTATTTTTAGTGCAAAAGATGGATTTCATCGAGTTTAAGTTTTCATAATGATAGTTATAAACATGTGGTCATGAAAGTACGCAAAATAGAAGTCAACTTTGGCTGACAGTAGTGAAATGTAAAAATCTGCGAAATGGAACGGAATATTAAAACGTGATTCATTTATTTTAAAAGTGTATTAATGTAGATCTCTATCCAGTATCTACGCAATAAAATATCTCTATTAGTTTTTGGATAATTGGCTTAAGTACCGGTCGCGAACGTACGGGTCGCGAACGTACGATTTTTCCATACGTCTTAACCGTTAATCGAACTTTTTTTGTTCTCCTCACACTTTTCTCGTTTTAATTGATTGTATAGAGAGATTTGAAAGAAAGAGTGCTTAAATATAAATAGAGAGTAATTAAATGTAAAAATGTCTTTAGAAGTAGCTTAAAAAGAAAACATTGAATTTTCTAGTGCCCATGTTCAGTAACTCGCCCGCCGAGAAACTTTTCGATTGAATTGTGAGAAATGAAACACAAATTTCATAAATTGAAACAAACAGCTGTTTTTCTCTTTTAACTGTGTCTGTAACAATTTTGGCGAGTAATAGCTGTCGCGTAAGGAAATTACTCGCCAATATAATGAAAAAGTGTGTCTGTAAAATTTTTATGAGAAAATTCCCGCTTAACCCGGGAAGAGGTAAGTATTTTGTTCTTGTCAGATTTTTTCATTGTTTAATTATTTTGCTTTTAACATTTTTGAAAAATATACGAATGTTTTCAAAGCAATTTTGTAAACAACAAACATTAAAGTCGCCCTTTACATTTTTCGGTATTGCCGACGGTTGTATTTTCGATGCCGTCGTTGAAATCTTTTCAATTTTAGTAAATTTTGGTCGCCGTCAATGACATATGTGATTGGCGTTCTTAAAGAGAGTTAATCTTTTATCTCACTTTTTGAGAAACGATGGAATATTTTTTTTCACATCTTTTCGATGCGAGAAGTTCTCACCAAAGTTACAGAACATGGGTACAGTTTCCAGTCCAATTTCCTCAAGTAAAACAGCTAAGATATCATAGAATATCATATATAGCATTCTATTATGAAAACATAGACTTTTTTTATAAATAAAAATAATAAAACACGATGATTATCAACATTTTATTTTTCCATCGTGGTTGACCAGTCGGAGGAAATGCCCATATATAAATCAATATAAAGTTAATAGAAATCTGCTTTTTTTAAATATTGGAGTAAAATTTCTTCAAAAATACCAAGTTTGCCAAATCATTTTCGTTAACTTTGTACATATTATGGGAATTAAACAGTTTGGGCATTTCAGGTGTTAGATTAAAGTTTTTCACACGTAAATTTCCATGAATACTTCATTTACAACGCTTTCTTTTTTATCTTTTCAAAAAAGATTTCTGCAAAACCAAAAATAAGCTGTAAAATATATCTAGTATTACGAAGTTATTGTTATGCACAGACAAGCAAATAGTGAAACCCCCTAAATATAATCTTTTGTTCCCCAAATTTCCTTCCATAGAATTTGTACACCCTAATTTGCCCCTAAATTAAATAAATACCCCTAAATCTGGTGGGAAAACCCCTAACCTGGACACTTTGTGGTGATTTGTAACGGCTTGAGGATTTTCTTCGCTCCGAATACAGCAATATTACATAGTCACTTAACAAGAAATGAGCTTCATTCATCACTAAACAAAATTTTTTAATAAAAATTCTTATCTTCGACAAGTTCCAAATGAGCCCAAATAGCAAAAATGCAACGCCAACAAGGGTCGTTTGGCTTTAACTCTTGCAGGAGATGTATTTTATAGGCACGTAAGCCAAGATTCTTACGTAAAAGTTTCCATGTAGTCGAACGACAAAAACCAACAAGTTAAGTACGACTACGAATCGACATTTTGGCGTCTTCTTAAATACTTCGCGTTACATCATCAATATTCTCTTCGGTACGCACATTCCTTTATCTTGTTGATGTTTAATACTGCACGAATGGCTTGCTATCTTGGATGTTTATGTTGACCGTAAATTGGACGAATTCGCGAACAAATTTATTTTTTTCAAAGTAAATATCCACAATTTGTTCTTACGTTAAACGATTCATTATGACTTGCCAAAATTTACTGAACAGAAATGGTAACACACATGGATATTCTCAGCTGTCAAACCACCGTTATCCATATCGAGAATTCTCATGCAGCTAAAAACACTTGATATTAGAGTTTTCATTAAGGAATGTCATAAAGAATTTAGGTTTAAATCTAATTTTCGCCATCGACTCTTTTAGTTTTGTTAGTACAGGGTGGCGCATAACTAACCTTATTTTTTAATAGGTGAATAAATGTTCAACTTTGAAAAACTTGGGAAATTTATAATGGAAAGACTTGAAACAGAATAAAGAACCTAAGTTGCTAAATTTTATTTTGAAAGCCAGCATTCAATTATTCAGACATAAGGATTATATCGATAAGGCCCATTTTCACCTCAATGGTCACGTGAATACACAAAATTTAAAAATATGAGGCAGCCAAAATCCAAGAATAATTGTAGGACATCAAATGCACTCACTTAGATGCAGATATTTTATTTTTGGATTATATTTTCTCGAAAATGACGAAAAAGATTCCAATACCGGACAATAATTTTTAGGGCCAAGATAGACAACAATTGGATACGCCCTTGTAGCAGATCTTGCATAAAGTATACTAGGGCATCAAAGATTTGGCACAGTCAAATATAATATTCTTACTTGTTCTCCCTCAAGCCCAGAATTTGTTCACGAAAATGAGGGGGTGGCAAATAACTTCCATTTTTTGTGAGTGTAAAAATTCTGATTGTTAAATTTTTCGACCTTTAAATAGAGAACATAAATACCTTTAGGGCTTTCACGAGATGTTGTTGCAAGTTTTAGTTTTTAGTTTTGCTTTTTTTTCATATTCATTCATATTTCATAGATAAAACAGAATACCTAAAGCGAAATTTATGTTTTGCTTCGGTATCTGTGTGTGAATTCAAAAGGGGTGCTTTTTCTTTGATTTATGTGCATACATGTTTGTATGCACAGATGTGTAAATGAATTTTAGTTTAAGTCCTTAAGGCTGATTTTGGATACACGAAAAACTGTTCCTTAGTAATGCCTTTTTAAGCAGATAAATTGGCCCTTTTCCACGAGTTATCAGTTATTAAATATCTTTAAAAGTGTTGGATATTTAGAAACGGCCTTTGGATTTGGCAAACAATAATAAGTTAAATAAAAATTTAAAGGTTTTAGCTATTACTTTTTATTTTTTTTTACCTTTAAATTCGTATTAAATTTAAACTTTTAATTTATGAATTAAATTTCTTGTCAATGTCTTAACTTTTTTCTATGAACTGTCTTTTCATCCCATTGTGTAAACAAAAGGCTGTCAAATAAATTATTTATAGTTTTTACTGATTTTCTGCATAATAATTTAATGACTTTTGTTTTTTATGCCACTGATTTCCATTAAATTTATACATTAACAATCTGTGTTTTTGTTTTTTGTCTTTCCAGGAAAAGTCAACAAATCTGTGCATTTTTAAGTAAGTTTTTGTTAAAAAAAAGTTTTCCTTGTAATTACTTGCATACGTTAAGCTTTTTATAAAATCATCTTATGTGACTTAAGCCGGTACTAAAACATCATATAAGAGTAATAAAATGATTTAGGAAAGTAACATTTATTTATGCATATGTATATAAATAATTAAATAGGTTTTTTGATAACACTGTACAACAAAATGAAATTTTTTTCATAGTTACAATGCTCTGCAGAATTTTGTAGAGGGGTTTAAAAAATATACACGTGTATCGGCGTTTTAAAAGTTTACATCTGAAACTTATGTTACAGCCTATTTAAGGTTGCATTCTTGTGTGGCAAAAAAACTTAGAAAGCCCTGTTTGGTTTTGTTGTAAAATAATTTTTCTGCGATATTGTATCGCCAAGTTGGCATAAATATATAATTAACCCTTAAACTACCTATTAAGTTTTTGCTTATTTCTGGTATTAAAGTTGAATTTTCGACTTAAGTGTGTTCGGAGACCTATAGTAGAATTTCATGATAAATATTTTCGCAATATCATACGATCTTCTACGTTTTTTTACTACACAAGAGTGGCACTTTAAACAGCCCGTAAAATTAGTTTCAGATGTAAACTTTAAAAACGGCGATACACGTATATCTCTTTTTTATTCCTCTCTGCAAGAATCAGTTGGCAGAACATTGTTGTTTTTTTGTGTTTTGGACAGTGTAATTAAAAAGGCGAGGAATGAGAAGTACGTGCTAATAGTTACAGTGGAAATGGCGTAAAGAAGTGTTTTTTTTTTAAATTTTTTAAAATATTTTTCTATTAAAAAAGATACCTGTCTTGTAAAAAAGTTTGTTATGAGAAAAAAACTTTTTCTATTAAACATTAAATGGCGTTTCTTTGTATATGTGTTTGTTTGTTCCTCATAGTTTCCTAAACTACTGTACCGTCTTGTAATCTTTCAAGTGGGCGTGGTACGTCTAATACAATCACTCCAACAAATGGTGAAAAAAAACCACCAGAAACAGACACCAAAACACAACAAAAAAAGCCAGAAAAACTCAACAGGCCATATGTAGATGGCAGCACCAAAAACAGCAATGCCACTACTAGTGGTGTTACAAATATTCGTCTACGTATAGCCGAACATTCGCCTATTTTACGACGTTCGTATTCACCAAATTTGAGCGAATATTTTTCGAATACGTTCCAAAAAATAAAATTGTATAAAACAACGTACAAAATATTAAATAAAAATTTCAAGTTTTAATTAAAAAAACCTTTGTCTTTAACAAATTGGAAATGCGTTCGCTGAAACTTTAGCGGCAATAAATTGGAAAATATGACCATTTCGGTGAGAGTTATTGAAAGAAAGAAATATATTTTCGTTTTGCTTTTTATGCAATAATTAAGGGTGGGAAGCTAAACAGTTTGATATCCATTATCAAACACTGTGAAAAGCAAAGGTAGGCAAAATAAACTTATAAAAAATAAAGAAAAAACCGGAACTAAATATGTGAAAATATTTTCTTCCAAACACCACTGACTTTCTAAGTAAAAGCGCAAAATGAGTAAGAAAAGTGAAATCTGAAAGTATCGTATGATTCATCGTGAGGTTTGATTTATAATGCCAAATAAAACACATGAATTTGAAACTGAACTTGAAATTTTTATTATCGGTTAAAAGAACGACAACATAAAGAGTTCTCTGCTTAAATTGGAGAATGGTAGAAAATAAAAAATAAAAAGGAGAAAGGCAATTTTAAATAAATTGTTTTCTTTTGGAAGAATTGTTGTTTTTAAATGTTACCGATACATATGTATGTATTTTTTCATTTTGAAAAATCCTAATCAACTATTTTAAAATATTAAATTTAAATTTATGTCAATTTTAAATATAAGTATATCTTACTTAATCATAAAAAAGCTATTTACTAAAAATATTTTTTTTCACTTCTTTAGAAAAATCATCACTAAATGCATATGAACCTTTAATACAAAATTAAAAATTTTTCTGCTCTACTGAGAATTTTTAAATTTTGAGTTAATATCTCTTTATTATCAAGTGCAATATGTTTTTTAACATTAAATAAATACATACATATCTAGTAGGGATATCGAACGGTTAGTATTCGATCGGTTTTAACCGGTTATTTTAGCTTTGCCCAAGTCGGTTATTTTAAAATTCCCATTTTTCGAATATCGAATAAACCGGTTATTTTGGTATAATAAACCGGTTATTTTAGTAGTGTGTAATTTATATACATTTTCCTTACTCTTGTTGTAGATGTACCCGTAATTTAAGTATTTTCTAATTGAATATTGGCCAAACTTAAACTTTTCATGAATAAATTCAAAACAAAATGTAACAAAGGTCAAAAAACATTATGAACACTGTAAATACAAATCGCTTATAAAAGCGTGTGTTCTTGTAAAAAAAAACCAAAAACTATTCAAAATACTACAAAAACGTGTGCAGTTAAAAATTAAATAGTAATTTGTGCAAGATAATTCTAAATATTACATATTTTTTATATAAAGGTTATCTCTAGATATTTAACGCGATTAAAAAGACAAGGTTAGGTGCTTGTAGTGCCCTAAAATTATAAGTTACAAAGGATCTTCCATGTCACGAGTAATTTATCACCTTTAATTAGTATACATGCCTGACATTAATGTGGTCCAAATGAAACTTAACTCCGTTCGAAGTAGTTCTAAGGAGACTGCAAATAATACTTTATTAAAATACGCTGCAAAAATGAATCATTGGGCGAAATATTAGCCCGTTGTGTTGCCGAGGACAAAATGCCCGTTAAGGCACTAAAATCTCTTAAGTAGTTCTAGCATCTCTTCATGCTGAAAACTACAACATTACGGCGGAATCAGTTTTATTTATTAAAACACCAAGAACTAAAATACAAAATTGAAGAAATCAAGCAATGCTATGGAATGTTTTAAATTGTAGTCGACGAATTGACAAATATTTTACACAAAAAAAAAAAAAAATTTTCAGTTTACTATTCGTTTCTATAATGCTGAAACAAAATAATTTGAAATAGATAATCCTGGCTAAGAGATTTTGTCTGCAACTTTTGAAAAATATGGCTGATTTATATAGATAGCTTAACCACCAACAAATTAAAACTCATTCAAAATAAATTTGAGAGAATATTTCAAACAATAACTTTATAAAATTCCTATAATTTATTTGCTTTTGCAAAACATTTCTCTAGATCAATTTATAAATTACATTATACAAATATCTTCTTACAAATAAAGTTTAGTAAATCAATAAAAAAATTTTTAAAATTTAGCTAAAGTTTGATCAATTTACTGGTCCCACTTTTCTTGGATTTTATCGTAAAATATTTGTTAGGTCTGATCTAAGTCATATCTATGTATTTTGTTGGTTCCTTACCTTTGCAAATTGTTTTGTTTTTATTCAAATTAACGTTTTATTTAAAAAACTTATTTGATTTTTGTGTTTTTAAGTATTCGAATTAAAACCGGTTAACCGGTTATTTAAAAATTGCTTAACCGAAAACCGGGGTTTTCAAAATAGCTACTATTCGTAATATTCGAAAACCGGTTATTGAAAAAAGTCGAATAATCGATCTCCCTAATATCTACATATATATTTCATAAAGTTTTAACCCAGACGTTTAAATGGTTTATATTTAAAAAAAAAAACCGTACAAATAAGTTATTTACGTCCAAAGTCAGATTTAATTTGCAGAAAAGCTCATTATACATTTCATTACAATCGGTCCCAAACAAAAGCAGTAATTAGAACAGAAATTTTTCATATGCCTTTAATTGGAGAGCTGTAGAAAATAAAAAATAAAATGAACAAGTAAGAGTGTAAAGTCCGTTAAGCCCGACCACATTATGCCCTACACCACAATATTTACAAACAAAATTTCGAAAGTGTACCCTATTCGGCACCCATAGGCAATCATGTACAAACATGCGTCATTTGATTTATGACATTCATAACAGCGAAAGTTATAATAGCGAGTGTTTAAAGGAGTGGAAAATGGAAGACGCGCTCATTTAGAATAAGATATTTTATTGAACCAAAAATATTTATTTACCAAAAAGATTAATTTTATAAAATCTTGAAATTGTAGCCTTGATTTCAATCAAAAGGCTAAACATATGAATGGATGGGCATGACCAGTAGAAGCTAATAATACCTTACGTCTGCACCTAAATACTTGGGTATGTTTTTTTTTTTCTAAAATTAATATATTTTAAGTTTTAAATACCGACATCATATTTTTAATAACCTCCTAAAATATTCACCCCTATTATGAAATTCAGCGTCGACACATGTCGACGGCACCGGAACAGTAATTGTAATTTCTAGGTCGTTATTGACAATAATCAATTACTATTAACAGTCACTTGATATTTTCTAAGGCGCTTTAAAGTCGACGTCGAGTAGAATAAGTCTACAGGAAATTTTGCGACGACTTAAATGAAAGTTAAAAAAATGTTAAATACATATAATGTAAACATATTAATAAAATGCGTTTAAAATAAAAAAAAAATGCCTCAAAAAGCAACAAAGCTACGCGAAAACTCTGAAAAGTATGCGAATTACTCAAAGAGCAACAAAGCTACACACAGAAAAAAATCTATGTAAAATCGTCGAAAACAAGGTTGATTTTACATTTTCGGTAGTGATTTTGCTTCATAGTTACTTCATATTAATTTAACATGATTTACCCAAACTTGCGAACAAAATTGTTTCCTTTAAAATAACTATAATTCATGTTAATTTAACACTCCAGTAAATTTAGAGCAAAATGACATTGGCATTGAAATAACACTTCGATTCCTATTGCATGAAAGCTATTTCAAGTTAGCACTTACTGTTTGAAAATTATATCATGTAAATGTTGGTCATTTGCAAGGTCCAATTTTAGGTGACTCATTCGAGCACATCGACTGGTATCTCGAGAATAACACTCCAGTAATTTTGGTTTCCAAAGCGCCAATCATAGCTGGCTTATTCCTAAAGATCTCAGACTTTGCATATCCTCACAGAAAATAATTTAAAAGTGTGATATCGCACGATATAGGTGGCCAATTTTCCTTAGCAAAACTTAAAATTAAGTGCTCACCAAAATGGTTTCTCGACAAGGTCATTGTTTCACGCGCTGTATGGCTCATAGCGTGTTGTTTAAACCAGAGCTCACCGAGACAACTTACTTGAACTTCAGGAAGCACACAGTCCGCTAACATGGTGCGCTAAGGGTTACCATTGACAGTAACATTCTGATTTTCCTCAATTTTGAAGAAATATGGACCAATGATTCCACCAGCCCAGCCCATAAACCACATCATACCATCATTTTTAATGGATGTAATGGCATCTCTTGGTACTCTTCGGGTTGATCAGCCCAAATGGGGCAATTTTGTTTATTAACTTATCCATTAAGTGAAAAATGTGATTTATCACTGAACAACATTTCACGATACAACAACGGATTTTCATTTCTCACTGAACGCTGATTTTCGTAATAAATACTGCTGAACAATTTGAAGACGCTGTTGTGGTGTGAGTCTTTCCATGATGACTTGCCAAACGATACTGAACAAAAATGACAAAGCAGTTTGATATGAGTCACGCGTGATCTGTAAAAAAGCATATTGAAAATCAAACCTCACGATGAATCACGCTTTATTTAAGTATGCGCATTAGTGTGACCATTTTAGCATTTTTGCAGCAAAATTTAGTAAAAGGAAAGTTTAATTAAAAATATTGGTTAAGCAGTAAAATTATTAATACTTATAATAATAAAATACATATCGTCACTTTAAATACAAAAGGGCGTAACAACAAAAAAAAAAAAAAAAAAATCGAAATGTAGTTCTGATTGATTTTTGTTCGTTATAATAAACTACATGTTTCCTGTTTAGATCCCTGCGATCAAAAATGGCGACTTTATAAAAGAAATTCAAACGCCAAGTACATTTTATTGTTATTGATTTTGTAAAGTTTTTTGCTTGTAACGCCCTTTTGCATTTAAGGTGACGATATGTTTATCGTATTTATCACTTAATGTTAGTTGTGCGTCTAAATTTGACAGAGATCGCCCCCACAATCTCAATTGTAGACGGTAATACCAAATAATCATATTTATGTAGAAAATTAAATGCTAAATTTCAGAATATGTGTAGAATTCTTCCATTTTGCAGCAAAAAATCCTGAAAAACTTGCCCTGTTCATTTAATTCCCTGAACTTTTTTCTTGAAAACAATTTGGCAATTGTTTTGAAATATATACGTTACAAATAAAAATTATGTTTTCTTTTTACTACGAATATGTATGTATGCATTTGTATCTTATAAAATATATTTTAACGCCACAAATTTATTGACACATAATTCTATTACTGTTCTTTTTCATCTCTCCAACTTTACTTTGGAAAATTTCCCCAATAAATTAAAACTTAAATTTTTCAAACTGTGAAGTTTGCCAGAAAAAAAATCAACAATAAAAAACACCAGTATGAAAAATGTTCCATTCTAAAACTTTTATGTTACATTAACAATGTTAAAAAAGTTTTGAATAATGTTGTCCTAAAACGAAGTATAAACTAAAAATACATAAACTATAAACTTTACCATTAACTTGTATGCGAGAGTGTGTATTTTTGCAAGGACGCTCTGCAGGTTTGCTCTTTACAATCCCAGTGCAGAATAAAACGCTAAAAAATAGTTTGTTAATCTGATTCTCAACTAAACGGGGAATTTTTTCCCAATAATATTGTAGTAAAGGAAAACAGAATTAATTTTTTGCAATTCTTGATTGTTGGGATATAAGAGAAAACGTGGATTTTTTTTGCTTAGTGGTGGAGTTTAACTTTGTAACTGATATTTCTTGTTAATTTTTTCTATATATTTTTTATTTTGAAACAGATGTGTTCTAATCTTTTAAAGTGCTAAAAGTTAAACAAAATGTATTTTAATAGAGCAATTCCATATGAAAACGATCAAAATTGGCAAATTTTTGGACGACCCCTCTCCGATTTTAAAATAAATAGTCTTAATCGATTGCCCAGCAAAAAATAATGTACCTACATATTTTTTTTTTTTTTTTATAGTGACTGGTTTAGTGGTGGTGTACACCACTGTCATGTGACAAAATTGAAGAATTCTTCATAAGGGACCTCATTGAAAGTTGTTTTAAAAAAAACTACTAAAGCGATCGCAACGAGTGATAGCTCGTTGGAAAGGTATTGAATCAGGCTTTAATTGAAAAATAATTTTCCTAATTTTTCTTAGAAATTTACCTTTAAATTTTCCCAAGAAAATTAAATTTTCCGATTTTCCACAGAAGCTCCTAAATTTTCCGGCTAATTTTTTTTTTTGGATTCCTCATAATTTTTGCTTTAAGAATCAGCAATAAAAAAATGGGCCCCGACTCCTTGTTTGGACAGGAGAAGAGCATTTAAGAGACCACCTTGTTAAAAATACATTTTAAAAATTATTTTACAGTTAAAAATACATTTATGAAGAAAAAATCTTTCTTATTTTGCTGTTTATACTTAATTACAATATTTATTAAAAATTTCAATTGTCTTGGCATCATTATAAAATTAAAGTAACTTTAAATTTAGCACGTCGGCAGACGAAGAGTACCGCTTTACATTAATTGACATATCAGAAATATTTAGTATGAAGCAATGAAACTTTTGCGTTCCAGTTATAGTTTTGACATTATTATATCTGTTTTGAATTCGTCGCTCCATGGCATCGTGTTCTTTTTGAGTGCATAAAACTGTGTTAATGGCAATTTCCTTGCTTTGAATCCACGAAAACAAATGTTGTACATTTAAGATCTGGTCAGTATATGGCCTTTGCAAACTTGCCTTAGTCGCCATGCGTTTTAGGGTTCCCCCTAACGCATCGCATGGGCCCTTACCGTGGGACGTCGCGAAAAAGTGCCACTCGACCTTGCAGTTTTGTTCTTCTTCAATTATGCAAAGATTGTAAAAATTTTTTTTATTCTTGTACTGAGAAGCCGCGCCGTCTGAGAAAAACGTTACTTTGTCGATTGCATCGAATTTTGATCTTAAGAATTCAAACAGTTTCATTTGAAATAAATAAACGGACACATAATTATGAGCTAAACTCTCCGCGACAACAACAAGGCTTACGGTCTGTAGTTCGTTATCTTCGTTTTTGAAATAAATGCAAAAAGGATGCACCGTGCACTGGTCGTTTGCCCAGTGATAAGCCTGAATTTCATCCTGAACGAGAAAAGTGTAATTCTCGGCAAAGTCGCTTATCACAATGAATTCATTTTGGGCTAATTTCTCCTTACTTTCCTTTAGAAATTTCGATTGCATCTCGGATATGAAATGGTGCGCCTTCAGTTCATTCAACTGAATCCGAATTCCTCGATGAATTCCGGAATCTGCTTTACCACGGTCTCAAGGGATCATCTGCCGCTGCTAATTATCCACTGTTTGAAATGCACCTCCTGAATTAACAGCTGTTCAAACTTTTCCGCCAAATATTGCTCTAGCTCGTCAATCTTCGGACAATTGTCGCATTTGGACAGATGACAATTTTCCGTGGGGTATGCGCACAACGACTTCGACAGGAGGTCCCTATATGTTTCAATTTCACCGTGAAATACTTTCAATTTCTTGCATGGAAAGAAAATTATTTTGATGTTTTGATGAAACATGCAAACGCAGACTGACTGCGTTCCGTGCCTGTCTAATGCCAGCACGCATTCTTTTGGTCGTAGGATGGCAAACTTAGAAAATCCCACTTTTTCTGCTAAGTATTTCTCATTGAACTGATGGTATGCGTCGGATAGATTACATAATAATAATCTGCGCTGCTTGTGTACTTTGTCTCCATCTTCACGTGTGATAACATAGTCACGTGTACCTGGGCAGGCGCGGCTGTTGTCATCATTGCAGTAAAAAATAGGTAAAAAAAAATAAGCGATATTTGCTTTTCTTTAATAGGAAAATTTGCGTGAACTACTGGTCATAAAATGTTTTTTAAAAGGGACTTAATTGGTTACTGCCAATAAGCCGACCACAGGTCATAAAATGTTTTGCAAATTTTTTAAATTACCAGGTAATAAATATTTCGCCATATTTATGGAAAATCCGTGTTTTATGACTTGTTTCTGCACGTGTCATTTTAGGCGAAATATTTATTACCTGGTAATTTAAAAAATTTACAAAACATTTTATGACCTGTAGCCTCAGTCGGGTTTGGTGTGCCATTACATGCCACTGCTGCTATTATCCATGGATTTATGGCCGATCTTGTGAAGGCAGGCAGACCATATTCACTACACACTCAACTTGGGGCTCTTAAAAAAAATTGATTTTTTCTTCATAAATGTATTTTTAACTGTAAAATAATTTTTAAAATGTATTTTTAACAAGGTGGTCTCTTAAATGCTCTTCTCCTGTCCAAACAAGGAGTCGGGGCCCATTTTTTTATTGCTGATTCTTAAAGCAAAAATTATGAGGAATCCAAAAAAAAAAAAAATTAGCCGGAAAATTTAGGAGCTTCTGTGGAAAATCGGAAAATTTAATTTTCTTGGGAAAATTTAAAGGTAAATTTCTAAGAAAAATTAGGAAAATTATTTTTCAATTAAAGCCTGATTCAATACCTTTCCAACGAGCTATCACTCGTTGCGATCGCTTTAGTAGTTTTTTTTAAAACAACTTTCAATGAGGTCCCTTATGAAGAATTCTTCAATTTTGTCACATGACAGTGGTGTACACCACCACTAAACCAGTCACTATAAAAAAAAAAAAAAATATGTAGGTACATTATTTTTTGCTGTTCAATCGATTGAGACTATTTATTTTAAAATCGGAGAGGGGTCGTCCAAAAGGTGATCGCTTTCATATGGAATTGCTCAATATTGAAATTTCAAAAAGCGGGTTATATTATATTTTTGTCTGGAACTTTAAAAATTATAGCAATTGTACATGGGAATTGAGGTAGAATTTAGATTTTTATTAAAAGCTCTGCCCTTTAAAATATGTCCCTATTTGTATACCTTCTACCACTAGTGGTGAACGAGGGTATACTTAGTTTGTCATTCCGTGTCCTTGATTAATTCGAAGTCGATTTAGCCATGCCCGTCTATTTAAAACCCGCTTACTTTCGAAGGACTCAACAGAACATAAAAATGTTTGTGTTAAACAGATTCTAGTTAGCCTTAAGATTGAAATCCAGTACAGTATAACCCGCTTAATTAATCCACGCTTTTATACCATGAGTTTGAAATCCCCGTTTTTTCTTCTTCCATTTTTCAAACAAAAAATCACGTTTATTTGCCATATGCTTAAGCCCTTTATGACACTACATTTGTTATTCATTAAATTGATATAGAATTGATAGAAAAATGTTGGAAAGACCAAACTATAAAAAAATGCCAACAGATTTTTTTTTTGAGTTTTTCTTTTGTTATGACCGTACAATAAAAATTTTTACTAACACACTTGCAACAATTTTACATTCGTTGTTTCACTCTTACATATATGTATGTTAGAGTAAAACTACTAACACTTCCTAAATAATGCCAATTTTTTAATATATTTTTGTCATACGCTTGGCTAGTTAATTCTTGTAAAAAATTGTGAATTTTTTAAATTTATTAGAACAAAAGTTATTTGCCATTAATATTAAGTAAAAATAATTAAAAAATTAATTGACTTATGTAAATCCTGGGCAACTACGTTGCATATTAAAGTAAAGGAGGACGTACTGATGGCGGCTCCAGAAGACGTGGTAGTAGATTTTCTGGAAACAATAGAGGTAATGTACGAAGCCGTGGTGTTGAAAGTAGTGGTCTTCCAACAGGTAGCGGTCATTTGGGTGTTGGCTTTGGCCGAGATACTCGTTTAAGATCGTTAAGATGTATGTATTTGGTTTTTTAGTGATAAGTTTTTAACAAAGTAAGATTTCTTTTTAAGATCTACGAGAAATTAATTGGTTATATGTACGTTTACCTCCATTACAAAAGAACTTTTATAAAAAAAAGATCCTAAAACGAGATCGATCCCCCGCGCAAGAAGAAGAACATTATAGAGCAGCCACAGAAATAACGCTACGTGGTCCCGCACTGATACCTATTATTTAAGGAATGACTTATAAAGTGGAGGTGAACTGGTTTTTTCAAATCCCGCCCGTTTCTTAGACCTCGTAGCTAATGGAGGTACAAACATGAGACAGACATGTACTCCATTAGAATTTGCTTAATAAAAATATAAATTTAAAATGAATATTAAAAAATTTATTATTTTAAAAAGGTTTAAAAAGGTTAGAACCAATATTTACATAATGATTAACTAGTTAGTACTGACTGATATTTTCGTTATGACTAACTAGTTAGAGTTAACCAAGATTTTGGCTATCGTTGACTAATAAAAAGCAGCAGAGTAAACAGTATAGATATATGTTTCATAGACGTGTGGAATTAATTAGTTAGAAAGAGAGGCAAAATCACATGTACACAAGAGTTTCGGTCACTTATTTCATATTGCTCTTAATAAACTAATAGAAACTTTGCCCAATATATCGTGAAGCACTAACTAGTTGGATGACCGGTAGTCTTCTTGTAGGGAATTTTATTCATTTTATTAGATGTTGTTAACTTCTTGTGTATGGGAAAAATAAAAACAAAACAAACAAAAAGCGTTTAATCGCTGAATTTGCACATTAACCGCTGATTCAGCAACACTTTTAATATTTCAAGCTTGAAATGTCACTTTTAAGTTGAACAAGTTTACATTTTTTTTTATATAACTTAATTTTTTTATCAATAACTTTAGTAAAATTTTTAACAGTTTGCTATTTATCTTAATACAGCTGAACTCTTTGAACTTGGTAAATTTTTCTATTACATTATATTTGCACTGTTCACCAAAACTTGAACAATGCATTAAAAATTAAGTGTCATAAGGCCTTCAATTACCCAATTCGGGTAATTGTCTTAAAAACTAAACTCCAGAAATTAAATGTCACCATAATTTTACTCGTTTAACTGCCTCAGTACTATTTGACAACAATACTGCAAGCAATGCAACCAAGTTTATATGGTTATCGTAAGCAGGGAAACCGGTGATCGAAAAAAAAAAAAAAATATGCACTAAAAATTAAAAAAAAAAATATGCCTTATTTGAAAGCAAAATATTCAAAAATTTCATATTTGAATTTAAAAAACAAGTTAAATAAATTGTAGTGGGTAAAACCCATACACCATAGTATTAACAGAAGAATTTTAGAAATTGTAACCGATGGGCAGTCTGGGCTCACCAAAACAAAGTTATGTTATGAGGTTAAAATGTATAAAGGGGCTATTTGTGCAAATATTATCTTGATACACCAAAAATATGATATATTCTCAATAAATAGATTAAATGGAATGTCGCTAAATTTTATATTATTTTAAAAGGATAAAACAGCTTAAACATTTTCGGAAGTGGTATTTAACCCATTAAGGACGGATGGGTATTTAAATACCCAGCATGAAACTGTGCAAAACAAGACTTTGGGTATAAGTTTAATTTGCATTTTGTATAACCAAATTCAGTTTTACCTCCACATTGTCCACAACGGCCACGCTTATCAAGGTTATCGCACAACTTAACCAGTTTTTCGAAAAGCAATTTCTGGTCATATTTTTCATTGTCTTAAGTTTGCTTATCAAATTTATAATTATAAGCTTTGCTCCATTTAGGTTTAGTCCCCACTGAAGCACGACCATTTTCCTTCGATGTAGACGCCTGAGGTTCACTTTCTGCATCCATTGGCTAATCCTCCATGTCAACAGTTTCATCAACCGCAGGTAGATTCGCATTGTCATCCTCATAAGCGTATTCTATCTCAAACTAGCCAGCCATTTCATTAGGGTATTGATTTTCATCGTGAATATTTTGTATATTATCATCAATGTCTTCGGAGTCACTAATATTATAAACACGATATATGTGTTTAAATGTGAGCCCATTCAACAAAATTTAATTTGAAGTAAAATATTTCGGGCCAAATTGAATCTAAATACGAACATATGGATACAAAGAGTCTATTTAGGAAAGAAGTTTGTATGGGGACTATGTGCTATCATAGACCAATTCTCACAATTGACATGGGTTTCATCCTTATGACAATTAAAACGTATTTACCAATTTTATCAAAGTGTCTATAAAGTTGGAACTTTAACTTTGCGCACAAGGTTTACATGGATAGACAAGCAGCCAGAAGGACTAAGTTCTCCTCAGCCAATTAACGCTGGAGTCCCACAAGGCAGCATCCTGGGCCCTCTATTATACTTAATTTATACTTCCGACATGCCAACAAACAGCTACACACAAACCTCAAATTTGTGGACGATACAACTTTTCCAAGCGTACACGCAAACTGTCAAGAAGCATCTCGGTACTTACATTATCAAATATTTGAACTGGAAAGGTGGTTAAAACAATAGAGGATAAAGATCAATGAGCAAAAATGCTCACATATAACATTCACATTGCGTCGGGACAAGTGCCCCCCTATTAAAATCAATAATCAAATAATACCCCAACACTCGCATAAACACAAATGAAACTAAAAGCAATTGAAATTAGTTGGCTTATTAGAAGAAATTCTGTTCTTAGCCTCGATTGCAAACTTCTACTTTACAACGCTATCTTAAAGCCAATTTGGTGCTACGGTATTCAGTTATGGGGCACTGCCTCGGTTTCTAATATCGAAAAAATTCAAAGGCGCCAAAATGAACTTCTTCGAATAATCACAGCCGCTCCCTGGTACATCAAAAATTCAAATATCCACAAGGATCTCAATGTGCCATTGGTAAAAACTATGATAACGAAATATGCAGTCAACTATCTAAAAAGGCTGGAACTGCACCCAAATCCATTAGCTCGAAATATTTTAAATTATGGCGGCTACACTCGCTTAAAGAGAAAGAACACTGCAGCACTCACCCAATCAGATGAGCGATAAACACCTAAATATGTGAACAGAAACCATGATGACTAAATCTTTTTTTTTTTGTCTAGCACTGGCAGGACATAAAGTAAATATTAGAATAAGATTTGATTAATTATTGTTAGTTCATGTTTAATATAAAGATTCAATAAATAAATACTGAAAAAAAGCCAGAAGGACGGACTTGAAACAATCACTTTGTATGTGTTTCTGAGTCGATCGGTACACTGAAAGATGTGTCTAGATTTCTATGTATTACACACATCAGTACAACTGAGGTTTTCCTTAATTTTTGGATATATAAACTTTTACAGTTTGGAATAACATTTATATTCAACGAGACTTCCTTTGGCTTACAATTGTAGTGTAAAAATAAAATGAAGATGGCGAGATTAAAGCAACAGAAAATCCATTTGTTAATCAGAATTTTTAAAAATTTTGTTATTCAAACATGCTTCAAATACATAAAATATGAGCTATAAACTTAAAAGTACCATTTTAACAAAAAATGTGCAACAAAAATGCAGCAATAGCTAAAAATAATGTAAATTATTCACTAACGAATCGATAGAAAAATCGATAAAAAGCTCTAAACCGGATAAATTTATTGTTTCTGCTTTCATTGGTCGTACAAAAAAAAAAAAAAAAACATGCAGTTGCATATATGCGATTTCTATTATAGTAAAATTTGGCATGCCATAGTTTTATAGAACTGGGAAGCACACGACCAAATTTCGTGAAGATCGGTCGATAATTTACCTCAGGGCTCATATAAGATTCTATATTAATCCCACTTCTGAAATATTCGAACTTTCGGCGGACGTTATCAAAGATTCGGCACAGACGAATATGGCAATTTTACTTATTCTTAAAATTTTCAGTATTAAAGCTTTAAGAAAATATTTCACAGCCTGTGCCTTTATTAATTTATTACAAATTCTTGCTGAAAATTGGTTTGTGTTCATGTTTTTTCCTATAAAATATCCATTCACACAAAAACATAACAAATTTTTTTACATTCATCTGCTTCTTCTTTTCTTTTTTCTTTCTCGTGTTATTGATTACAAAAAGTTATATAATTATACCCAAACCACCACGAGGAGGGCATTATGCGTTTGGGCATATGTTTGTAACACTTATAAATAGTGACCATAGCTGCCGTTTTTGGTTATTTCTTACCAAAATTGGTAATTTTTTCACATTGTGGAGATGTGAATTTTTTTTTCATTTTGGTTACTTTTTTTCTGAATTATAAAATACGTATGAATATGCACTTGTACACTTGTACACTTACATCGCGTAATTTGATTCGAAGGGAATTATTTACGAATTTGAATAATTTGCAATTTGCACTACGATGTTCTCATTATTTTTTCAAATGTACGGAAGTTTTTTAATACTTTATCGAAAACAAAAAATCCCTTTCAAAACAGCTACCAGATATTTTTTCAGGATATTTGTTAAAAAAAAAAAATTGCCAAATGTGATTTTTATATTAAAAACGGCCATATTCTAAAATTAAAATCAAATGAAGTTTTAACCGATGGAGATTTTAAATAAATTTTTTTTTTAAATGAGCGTTGTTTTTCCTGATTTTAAGAGTAGTAAAGATAAGTTGCACTTTAAGTAGAAAATGCATAATATCACGATGAATCAATTTCAGAGCATGACTGAAAAAATACACAAAAGTTGTTTTAGTGTTTCTAAAAACTTGAATATAAGTAAAATGTTTTAAATTTACATTAATTGCAGTAGTAGATTTTCATATATTGAAATACACTTAGGAATTTTAAAAATTTCCAAAAATAAATTGATATATAATCTATTATTTTAGAATTTACTGTAAGAAAATGGCGAGTATTTAAGATATTTGTAGTTTTACTTTTTATAACCTGGCGGTATGCATATTTATTTAATGTTTTCTAGATAATGATTTGGCAAAATTTTTAATTTATAAAAAACCTTTGACAGCCAGTCATATACTTTTTCCCATTGAATGTACGTTCTGAAATACGAATTCGTTTATATTCGCCATAATATTATACAATGATTCACAAAATATGTCAAATAGATTCACAAACAATTGTGAAACAGTAATAATAGCAATTATAAATTTAGAATACAATTTACAAACAAGCGAGACAAGTTATACCCATTTTTACAATATTTTAGATATATGTCATTTATGTCATTATTCACCAAAAATACATTTCACATATCGCCAAAGGTTTTTTTTCGATAATATAATCGGCAATCGTATCGCCAAAGTTTAAAAGCGGAAAATAATTTCATTTTTACTATCTTGTTATTTATAAATGTAAAGTACAAATTTCGTTTATTGTAAAGGACTTATTCAAAAAAAATTAAATATACTAACTTTCAATATACAAAATTTTGTATGGAAATTTATTTTTTTAACCCTTCCAGGGTCAAAAATAATTTTTCGCGAGATAAAAATCTGAAAATTTGTATTAATGATAATTTACGCATGTATACATACTTACAATTTTTTATATTATCGCCCGATCACCGAAAATACTATTTATTGTTCTTCCTAAATACATATAACCTTTTCACAAATTTCCTGACTCTTGTTCGACAATTCGCTCAATAATAAGAAAAGAAAGTCAATGCCCACTATAATAACAATTTAAAATAGCAAAAGTGTCTATCTTTCCGGTAAAACAAAAATAAAAATAAAGAAAGAGAGTACAATGAAAGGTCGAATATATTCGACAAAAACACTGAAAGGGTTAAGAAAAAGGTCTCGTATAATTAAAAACTTTTGGGGCCATTATTACAATTTTCCGTTAGTTAAAGGTAGGATTTTGTCGGGCGTATAACAAGTTATTTATTATATTAACTTTGCTTTAAACTACCCGGTAGGATTAATTTGCCTTTAACACTGCACTGTTAATACGTGGGACAAAATCTTACCTTTAACTATCGGCAAGTCGTAATAATTACCCTTAATTTAAGATTCTCGTTATTTGTTTAATATGTACATGAATTAAATTTCTTGTAATGTTTTCTTAATTTGTCATTAACATTTTCCTATTAAGTGCAAGTAGCCTCTGTCTTACAATGCAACTAAATAATTTTTATAAATTTTTATGTTTGTCGCATTTAACAAAAGGCATTTCTAATTTGGTTATATTTTTCAACATTTGGTAACTTTTTTAAAAATGTTGGTTGTAAATTCACATGGCCCCCATACAAGTTTCTGGAATAGAGTCTTTCTTTTGTTTTCGATTAAGTTTTGTTTCAATATACTAAACTTGACCATTTTTCCCATACAAATACCACCCCAAGAAATAGCTCTTAATTTCATAACTTTCTAATAAATATTGGTATTGATATAAAATTTAGCGACGATAACTTCTTGAATAGGTATTATGTATGTCAAGACAAAGTTATGCGCTAGTAGGTCCAGAATTAACCATAGGTCCCATATTAACTTAGGGGGGATAAACGCCCTTCCTAAAACACGTAAGACTTTAAAAATTTCATAATGAATAATAAGATAATTTTGTTTTGGTGGAACCATGATCATCCATGGCTCTCAAACAAGGTACACTCTCGAAAAAATCTCTGTAAATATTGTGGTGTAGGGTATCATACGGCCGATCTTGACCGACTATACCTTATTACTTTTTTAGTTTATACAATCATTAACTTTAACAAAATTCTTTACGTGCAAAGTGACATTTAATGGTGGTTTTTGCACTTGTAATTTATTGGGCTTTCACAAGAAAACACGAAAATATTTGTTTGTAAAATCATGATTGTGATAATTTATAAAGGGGAATTGTACATTTTGCGTACTTGTAGAAAGCAAAGGTTACGAGAACTTATAAGTGTAGTAGCAATTTTTTTTTTTTTGTTTTTGGTTTGTGTATTTTTGCATTCAAAGAACTTTTTTAATTCCATTAAATAGTTTTTATTAAAAAAGAATTGAAAATGTTTTTTATGAAATGTGTGCTGATATGGTATAAGTGGGTATCTTAGTTGAATTTGCCGTAACCGATAGCTTCCTGATTTCTTAAAGGTTTCTTGCTATATAATTAAATTTAAAAAGTACCACACCAGCAGTGCCCGCCTTTGCCAACTTGGTGCTATGTGTAAGATTTTTTAAGCGCCCTTTTGATTTTTTGGTATTTATAAACTATTTGGGTTGAAATCTTGTAGAAAAAATGTTGTACGTATAAATTTTTTAACAAAAAATAAAAACTAAGAAAATTGGTGCATAACAAAATGTAGGTACCTACTTTTTAAATTTTTTTTTATAAAAACGTTCTTTTCTTTCTTTTTAGTTAAATGTTTCGCGTTATCGAAATATGCAATCCATGTATCAAAAAAAAAAACTGCAATTAAAAAAAGCTTAACCATTATCCTGTATTCGTGTCTCAAAATTGTCCAAAAAGGTGTTATATCTTATGAGTTTCAAAACAAGGCAATACATTTTTTTGAAATTTATGTAAAATTATTGTTCTATTGAATAGCATATCGTTACTCAAAACGCAAAATTCCCTTACTATCGATTAATGATGTATTGCACGTGAAGAGCACAATTAGTGTTTTTTATAAAAATCTTTGTAAGGGCATAATAAACCACACAAATTGCTTGGCAAACATGCACTTTGGCAATAAACAACACAATCTTATTTCGTACAAACACTAGTTTTTAATTTTTGTTTTGTTTTCCATGAATGCAGACGAAGAATGTGCTGCGGCAATTTTGCTCGCTATTTGTTAAAAACGGAGAAGAAATGTAAAAAAAAGAATAATAACTTGGAGTAAAGAGTAAAGAGTGCTCTAAGCAACGAGCTGTTTTGGGCCAAACAATGCTGCTAAAAAATTAGAATTTGCGGCTGAAATTGATTTTATTGCTACTTCTTCTACGTCTTTACTCTGCAAAGTTTTCGCTAAAATAATTACTTTTAGCACTAGACGCCGCAAAAAGTTTGCAAAATATCAACCATGTCTGCCAAATATTAAAAACACTGCTTCAAATGTTTGTCCAAACAGCAAACTAATAACACAAAATATTTGTACAAACGTAAAATTTTGACATGTTTGCCAAGCTATTTGTGTGGTTTATTATGCCCTTTATTAAACAAATTTAATACTAACTCAAAAAATTACAAATTACTAATAATAATAATATTTTCAACAATCATTTCGTACATAAATAAAAAAACATAATTTATATTGTGATTGCTCAAAATTTATAAAGTAACATTTACAACAGGTAGAATCCCCATACATGTATTAGAATCTTTCGACCAAAATTAGCGTTTTAATTTAAAAAAAAAACAAACGACAGTATCTAGAAAAGAGTATATGATAAATGCCTTAAGGACGTAACTATTAATTTGCAATATATGCAACATGGTCCATCGCAAAACAGCTGGAAGGTTTTACAAGAAAAATAGACAAAAAATAATTTATAAACAGTTGAAGCGAATTTATCAATTTATCATTTTAAATAGTTTTTCGCTTCTCCGGTAAAATTTGCATAATCTTAGATAGGGCCTTTTGCATTTTACATTATTTAATATAAATATTTAATTTAAAGGATTTTTCGAAATGTTTCTAACAAAAAAGATACGCATTTTGTAAACATGGGTCAACATATCCCAACATTATTAGTCAACACAAAATATTCAACACATGTACAGCATGTAATAAATTTATTTAAAAATCATTCCGAAACTTGCATTTAATGCATTGAATTAAAAAAAATAAACAGAATTAACAAATGTATGATGAACGAACTTTTTATATTGTTCAAAATTATCCCACAAATACCACATGTGTTTTATTTTTTAATACAGGATAAGGGTTAAACAGATGTAAAACCTACAGGAACTGTACTTTTTTTCTGTCTTTTTAAAAATTCCTTTCATACTACTGAGAGTCTTTAAAATCGATCTTAATCCAAATGTATATATTTAGAGAGCAGCTTTAACATTCCAAAATGTTTTCGGTGTAAAATAAATCTGTTGGTGCTAGTTCTGAAGTAAGTCAAACTTCATTTCATCAAATATTTTCAAAGAATTTAAATATCGGATTTTTATCACTAGCATCAGACATCAGCACTGTGTGTCATTTTACACGAAATAAAATTAAAACTGAGATTGATCCTTAGCAAAAATTAGAACTTATGATAGGTCTACGAATTCATAAGCTAATAAATTTTACTAAATAATGAATGCGAGACCATAAAACACACTGACGTTATGTTTTTAAAATTTCAAAATGTTCTATTCAAGAAACTTTCTTTTAGGCGTTGATATAAAAATCCATAATTCATTTTTTTGTTAAACAAAACGTACTTTTGTACTTTTTTTTTTTAGCAAAACGTACTTCTTCCGATATAAAAGTGGTTAGATATCAATCATCCTTCACATGTAATGAAATAACTTATTGCAGTTTGATGCATCTATTGATAAGTAAATAACTTGTTTACATTTTTAGGTGTATGCAATTCTTTAAGGGGCTGAAAAAACTAAACCTTAATTTTCCGAAAATTTGAAATTAGCAAAGAGCACGTGTACATTTTGTTCTGCGGCCTCTCAACAACAATTTTATTTACATGCAGCAACACAAATCAATAAGTAAGAACAAATAAATTACAAAATACAGCAATGAGATTAATTATACCCACACCACAATAGTGGTGAGGATATTATGCATATCTGCTGATGTTTGTTACACTTAAAATAATGGTCGTAGACCTACCTTTAAGTATACCGATATATGTATATGATTATGAGCCGATCAAACGATGTCCTTCCGGCTGGCATCGTGCGCAAAGTACAGGTCGCAATTTTGGAGATAATTTGATGAAATTTGGTACATATGTTCTAATTGGCACAATGATCAAGCCTATTGAAAATAGGGCGATATCTCCCATGCAAACTTCTTTTGGGAATAGGGTCTTTGGGCCCATAAACCATCTAATTATATTGGTATTTAAACTTAATTTGGCCCAAATAAGGCCATTTTGTTTATTAACGTATCCACTGGGCCAGAAATGTGCTTCATCACTGAGCAAAATTTCACGATATAACACCCGATTTTCATTGAGTTCCGAACGGACCACCTCAGACGTAGTCATGGCCAATAATACATGGTATCGTTTTCAAACACCCGTGACTTTTTGAATGAAACACAGTTTTTATTTACAAAAAAAAAAAAAATATTTTCCAACATAATCTCCTTTTAGCTCAATACACTCAGTTCAACTCATTTTTCCTCTTCGATCGGCCAACACCATATCGTGAATTTTGTCGAAATTTTTATGTGTAGTGACTTCAATTGGCCGTCCAGAACGTTCGGCGTCATTTGTAATTGTGCGACCACAACGAAAGTCAGTAAACCACTTAATTACCATTGAAATCGATGGTGCAGAGTTCCCATAGTATTTATCAAGCTTTTCCTTGGTTTAGTTGACGGTTTTTTTTCGCAAAAAATAATGTTTAATGAGTACTAGAAATTCACTTTTCCATTTTAAAAAAAATCCTCGAGGTTGTATGTTTTGAACAGCTACTTGACAGTAGTCTATTAGAAGGTAGTATTTGATAAGAGCAGTGTTGCATTTCATATAACTACGAGGGAAGTTCGAAAAGTCACGGTCTTATTTCTCCGCCCTCGTTAATTTAAAAAAATGTATATAACATTTAAAGAGCCACGACATTTCCTTACTACGAAGCAGGTTTGCAAGGGAGCATATTAAAGAGCAACGGTAACAAAAAATTCAGTGTGTAAAGCTGTTCCTTACATTTACCAATTTGTATATGCTCTGAAAAAAGCGCTTTCTGTGTTAAAAATGTATTGCTTGAAAGTGGGAAGATTCATGTCTTCCGTAAGCGATATGGCTAGCGAAGCTTTTACGTTTCCGCCTTATAAACCTGCTTCGTTGGAAGCTACATTTTTTATTAATGTTCTTTTAACCGATAATAAAAATTTTATTATCTCTCAAATTTATGTGTTTAATTTTACATTAATAATGAAACCCTACTATGAATCACCCGATATATATACACATCTATGTATGTAGAAAAGTTACAAGTATTTTTAATACTTTTAATCTTCTTCTTATTCTTCTATATATATAAAAAAAAGTTGCATTGTGTTAGTAATTGATGTTCTCTGCAACACGTAATCTGATTTTGTTTTTAGAAACTTCCTATGAAAGGGGACGCGAATGGGTCTAATGCTATATATATATACGGTCTTTTTAGTATTGGTTAATGACTTATAGGCATTTTAATGGCCATACTGTTTTTTGTGCGTATAAAGGGAAATATTTGTAATATTACGCCCGAACCGCTTACGATTTTAACGAAATTCGGTACGAAGATAGCACAGAAAAAATTAAAAAATTTCTCTAATCACCAAATTTATACAAAATTCATAATATCAAGCAAACAATGTTGATTTTGTTCCTATTACCAAAATTATTATATTGATTACTAAAAGTTTTTGAATTTTGAAAATTTTTTTTCAATAAATAATATTTTTAATTTTAATTAAAAAAATGATCAAAAAACTTTACCTTTTCAAACATTGCGTTAATTTATTTAATTAAATATTGACAATTCCCAACAATAATTCTACAAGTTTAAATTAGTTTATTTTAAACGAAAAAAATCAATTAATATTTTTTGATAGTTCATGAATATTTTAATTGAAAATTTATTTCAAAACAACAAAAATATTTATTAAATCAAAATAATGTTTTTAATTTTCTTTCAACTAAAAAAATAATTGATTCAATTATCACATTAATTAAATTTAAATACTTTTTAAACAATTTGTTTAATTGATAAAAAACTTTTTTTGTGAGTATATAATAGCAAAATTTCAATAGGATATATTTTTACCAGAATTTTGGATCAGGAAGGGATAAAATGGTCAAAAAGGGCAAACAATTAGTCAATTTTTTTTCAAGTAGTCCTTTATTGTAAGTGAAAGTTTATTTTGTATGAATTTCTATAGCTACAACGGCATGACGAAAAGAAGGGCATTTTAAAAAACGACCTATTAGGGGATAAAAAGGGGAATTTTGGGTACCTTTACTTCAACCCCATTAACACTGCACAACTTGAAAATATGTTTTTATGTTTATGCGTAACCTATCACCACGGACAAGATTTGAAAAATTTAAACTTAAATGTATAAAACAGGGCAAAAATTCATACTTATGGAACTTTTTGTAAACACCTGTTTTCATTATTTTGTGGTCATAAATTAAAAATGTTTGTTGATATGAATTTCTGTAACTAAAAGTAGATTTGAAAGTTGGCCTTTCAGGGGGTTTAAGTGGGTAAAACGGAATTTTTTGGTATTTGCTATTCAAGTCGGTTAGACTACAAAACTTAAAAAGTTTATTTAATTTTATGATAAACTATCCCCAGGGACATACATTAAAACCTTTTACCTTTTTTAAAATGTCTTTGCGGAAACTGGAAATCTAAGCTCTTTAACATAAAGGTAGCAAACAAATAAATAACATTTGAACGACAAAAGAGATTCAAAATAATTTTTCACGGACCTCAAATCTGTATTCTTTAACATAAAGGTCGCAAACAAATAAAGTATACTTAAGGGACAAAACAGGCTAAATATTTATACTCTTGGTACTTTTTGTAAGCATGGGTTTTTACAGTAGGTTGGCGAAAACATGAGTCCTATGTTCTTTAGTAAAAAGGCAGAATACAAATAAAGTTCATTTGAATTTTGGAACAAAATAGGTAAAAAGGGATTTTTTTATTTGTTGTAATAAATATAATGAAGATTATAATTTTTTTATATCGAATTGTTTATGAGCATAAAACTCCACTTCAGATATTTACTTTCAAATTTGAATAGACAAAAAAAGTAAAAATTGTGTATTAAAATTTGGTCACAATGGGAGCAACAATTTAGTTTTTTCTTCTACTTATTTCTTCCCTTTCATTTTTCGAACAAAAATGTAACAAATGTTTTTTTTTAAAGTTGAGTCTACTTCTACTTCGGCAACAATTTGTCTGATATATTAAA
The DNA here is from genome assembly GCA_943735925.1 of Pollenia amentaria. Taxonomy (NCBI): domain Eukaryota; kingdom Metazoa; phylum Arthropoda; class Insecta; order Diptera; family Polleniidae; genus Pollenia; species Pollenia amentaria. Next base: position 193,131,534 of record OX031006.1, read on the forward strand.
TGACGTTTATAATATTTTTATTTAGTTATGAAAGAAAATTTTAACAAAATATTTAAAAAAATTATAATAAATAAGAAAAAAATTATTGTGGAAAAAATTTGTAAACGTTTCAAAGAAGTTTGATTGGTTGATGATGTATTGAGAGAGATTAAGCTGCTCGATTGTGTGGGCAGATAATTGGAGATAGTTGTGTAGTATCAAGGGCAACCACGCAAACTTCTGTAACAACGCTTCCCTTTGATCTGTGTTAAGGTTGTGGGTTGATTTACCATGCACTCAATTGTGGTCTAAAAGAGATGCGTTGAATAATTATAATTGCTCCAAATAATTATAATTATTAATATACATATAAATATAATTGCTCCAAGCAATTATAATTATTTGGGTTGCGTATTTGGTAAAAGAAAAGAAACCAAATAAATTAGAGAAATTCAATGTTTATTTTTGGGTTGAGGGCTTATGCTCACCTTTGGGTTTGTTGCTTACAATTTCAAAATACAATTAAGTTATTTTATGTATGTAAATTTAAGATGGAGCTATTTTTAGACTTTAAAAATTCCAAGTTTCAACAGTTAAAATACAATTTGAGATTTAATATTAATTTAAGTAAGTTGCTAATTCAACGATCAGAAAAGAAGTGAGTTAACACTTCGGTACTTAGGTATCTTCTAACCTTAATAATTGTAGCAACGGTTCAAACTCAACATTTTAACAAGCACGTTTAAATACAACAGTTCAAGTTGAAGTAATGTTATAGAAATGTAGATGCTATGTAAGTTATTTTCGTAACGTATAATTACATTTAAATTTTATAATAAAAGAAATGATTTTCAAGTCCTGTCTTGTTGTTATGGTCCAAACCGAGTTTGGACACGTTTTCTTGATTGAAAATGTGTGTAGATGTGAGTAAAATTGTTGCTTTATTTTGAACATCAAGTGAAAATGTTGCTGCCATTGTGTAGTGAAGCTTAAATCGTCGTACACAATATGCAGCAACATTTTCACTGGTCTTCAAAATAGAGCAATAATTTTTTTCGCAACCACACACATTTTCAGTAAAGAAACCGTTTGCAAATTATGCCCACAACAATTTTAAGAATTTATTATAATTTTTTAACACATTTTGTTGAAATTTTTATTCAAAACTATAAAAAATTATTATAAACATCATATATACATACTTATTTTCATACCAATTGTTGCTGAAGTAGAAGTAGACTCAACTTTTAAAAAAAAATTTTGTTACACTTTTGTTCGAAAAATGAAAGAAAAATATATGAAATACTTTGGGAAACATTGTGTAAGAGGCTTTATTGTTATTTTTTTTAAAATACGCTTTTTTAAAAATTTAATGAAAATTAAAAAAAATATATTTGAAGTACAATCCAAATAAAAAGCAATACATAGTTTATTTGCATTGATCTATAAAAAGTAATAAAAGTATGAATACCAAACGGGAGTTATAGTTTTTTTTTAATAAACAATCCAAAGGCTAACAATTTTAAATATTGGTTAATTTTTAATAGAATATATCATTAGTATACAATTTAAAAATTTTTGTCTGGGAGGGACAAAATGGTTAAAATAGAAAATGTTACTTACTATTGTTAATAAAAACAACAATCGAGGGTCTTAAAATATCAAAAAAGATTAACTTTTATCATCAAAAACTAGAAAAAATTATAATTTGAAATAATCAAAAAGATTAGCATACTACGAAAGCTGGTGGGATTTTTCAAGAAGAAATCTTAACAAAAACATGAAAAACAGAAGTTAAGAAAAAAACATGTAAATCAATTGAAAATAGATAACCATTCACAACAACATATATCGATCCACCAAGTGAAATACCATTTGGCTTAAAGATTGATGTTTAACTATTGACTGGCAGCCGTCGTCAGTGGCGGTGAGGGTAAAACGGCAAAGATTTCTGAGTAGAGTACGTGGTTTACTATCGAAACATGTGAAATCAACTTGTCCGAACGTTCGAGGCCGTTTTCAGTCAAGAAGGAAAATTATCAAAAAATTTTAATTAACTTAAATTTGTAAAATTTCTTTCTTTATTAAAATAATTTAATGAAAATTACATTTTATGAACTTAAGCCTGATTTAATTAAAAAAATTTGAATTCAAAATTTAAATTTAATTTTGAAAAAAGTATAAGCCGACTTATGAGCAAATAGAATCATTAAAGGGGAAAATCAAAACATGAGCAGCATCAAAAGTGCTCATATATTAATGTCTGAATTAACTAAATGCCTACAAAATTGGGCTTTTATGCTATTTTATTTTTACGAAGTGATAATAGTAAGAAAACTATTTTATGACTAAATTTAAGTCCATGATGGTTTGACCCCGGGCATCGCCGGGTTCCCACAGGTAGTAAATAATGAATAAAAAAATATAGTTTTTTTAACCATACTTCAGCCATATTATTTTTCCATGAGTGTATGTTATGTACGTAAAGCAGTTTGTCTTTCGTAAGCATTTTTTCATATCTGCTCTCCGCCTCACCTTTCAAAGTGGCTTATCTGTAAATTGATTTTACCTTTCATTTAAAATTATCTTCAAATCGTTTAAAATGTCAGTAGAAATGTGAAAATATTAATGACATAGTCAATATAGTTTTAAAGTTAAATATAAATACTAATTTTTAATAATGTTTTACTCAATAAATTGCAATTAAAATCTTAATAAACAATTTTTTTTTTCTCAAAAAATAAATATATAATTTCTGCTGTTAATATAACTACATAACCATATAACCTGATAATTCGCCTTTTGTGAACAACCCAATAGAAATATAAAAAAGTAATTTAGTTAATTTTTGTATCGCTTATTTACTTAATGTACATATATACCTTCCTTAAAAACACTTTCCCCTACCCAATAGTATTTCATATGGTTAACCAAACCATAAATTTATTATGCCCGGTAAAAAATTCTGTTTTATTTTTTAATTTTGGTGTTTAAAATTTGACTTCAATTATTTATTCTTCACTTATTTTTTAGTCAGAACTTTTTTTTGATTATAGAATAAAAATTGCTTTCCATTTACAATTGATTTACTTTATTTTTTGTTTTTGCCTATTGAGTTGTTAAAATGTGAATAAAAAAGAAAGAAAAACACGAATTATTTATGATTGACAGAGTAATAAAACTTTTCCTTTCAAAGACCTTAAAATGTCTGAAAGTCTTTATTGAAAAGAGCACAATGAACATTAAGCAAATCGATAGAAGAAATTTCTTTTAAGTAATTTTTTTTTTCAAAGGTTTAAAGAAGAACTGAGCACAATAAACAAAAGTTTGTTCAATCCATTTAATGATTTTTTTTCTGATTCCTGAATATTCTAGAAGCGAATTAAACATAAAATTTTTAATGAAAATAAATGAAAAAATGTTAAAATTACTTAAAAAATTTTTAAGGACTATTCTGAGCAGTGTTGCCAGTAGCAGTTTTCAAAATATTTACGCAGCCTATACAAAATCTAAGTTTTACGAGTACCTACAAGCAGTGTTGCCAACTTTTTTTCACCCAAAATGGCTAAACTTTTAGTAAAAAATAGTTAAAAGGTGGCTGAATAAGTTTTAATTACAAAAAGGCATACATTTTCTTAAAAAACTTATAAAATTATTGCTTGTGAAGGTTTTTTACAAAATAGGTGAAGTGTTTTACAAAATAACCCCTTATATAACGAAAAACTCAAAAGAGAAACTTTACGACACAAATAATGCAGCATTAATTATATTTTTTGGTCTTAAACCTTTAAAACGTAGACAAAATATTGATAAATAAAAATCGCAAAAAAAATCACAAATTTCTAAATAGATTTTTTCATTTCACGCCCATTTAAACAAGATAAAAAATTGCAAATTTTCTACTAAATGGCTTAACTACAGGAGCCTATCGAACTTGGCTTCCAGTCTGACCCTGCGGAGATCTCGTGGTGGTTGTATTACAAACTAAAAGTCGGGGAAAGGAGGAAAAGTTGGTTGTAAGGTCTGATTATCCAGTGCTTGTGGAGAAATACGGCCTGCTGGCGGATCTCCCTAGCTGATGTTGCTATTCAACAAACGCTGCTTGTTCCAAAAATGTAGCATATATAGCTAAAGTTCCTTAACAAGAGGCGAAAGCATAATTCTGCCAAATAGTATACTCAAATTACTACCTGTGCTCGCTGGTTGTCCTCACAACCAGGGGCAGTTCGTAAACGCATTGTTTGACACCCAGTGCGGATACAACGGCGAGGTAGGTCACCATGTCAGATACTACCGCAAATCTTTCGCATCATTGTCTTTGTGTGCATTCCCACAGAACAACATGATCGTTAAATTTTCGGAAGTTAATGAAATAGGTAGGTATGTGCTAAAATTGCCATCTACATATAAGTGTTATGCAACCTCACGACTACTCCAGATATACAAAAAATGTTTTGGGGGCCGCGACCTATTCTCCAACCCCACCCACATTTGTTTGGATGTCTTGCATTGGTATCGAAGCTATTTGTACTAAATTTTTAACTTTTACTGTGATTGATCTATTTTGTATTTGTATGGAAGGTGCCACGCCCACTTATCCAATATAAAACACTTTTTGACGGATTTTGTATATAGACAACCCAGCTTAGTGTTCCAAATTTTGAAAATTTTCTTCTTACCTTTTTAAAGATATAAAGGAATTTACTTAGTGTCACGCCCCCTTCTCCGATTACGACCGCATTTTGTCGGATGTTGTGTATTGATGACGAAGATGCTTGTACCTAAATTGGAAACCTTGGTTCTTGCCGTTCTCCATATCATCATCATTTTATCATTTTATATATTAATAGGCAAGTGGATTTCTTTGGATCCCTTTTACGCCTAAACTATATATTGTATTTTAACAAATGATATATCAATCGAAAGATATTTTTTGGTAGATTCTGTTAATGTAAATTCTGTTAAAATCGGTTCAGTATTTTACGTTATATGCGTTAGAAAGTGGTACTAATACATTGAAACAATTCACATACGTGTGAGCAAAAACAATGTAAATATATAACAGAAGCAGTATGCTTTGTTTTTGTGTTTACATAGTAAAAAGAACAACAACATGCCGAGTTCTCTGCTATGCATTAAATTGGAGAACAGTAGAGAATAAGAAATAAAAAAGAGAAACATAATTTTAAATATTTTGTTTTCTTTTTGGAAGAGTTGTTGTTTTTAAATTTTATACCGTTGATTTCTTAAATTTTTTGCTTCTGAATAATTTTAATGTTATTGGGTACGTTCATAAGACGTAGCTGTTGAGCTCAACTGCTAGAAAACTGTTGACAACTGTTGAGCCGAACATTTTCGTCTTACTGAGCTACCTAAATAAGAGCGGCAAGCGTTTTTTGTACGTCAAAACTTTTAATTTGCATAAAGTTTATACGAAAAAACCCTTTAGAACGCGAATTCGACACCAGCCGGCTTGAAAATGCTATTTGACAAATCGCTATGTCGATTTGTCTTATTAAAAATGTACCTATTTGAAATAGAATTTACATGTTTAAAAAAACGCTTACCGCCCTTGTTTAGGTAGCTCAGTTAGAAACGGCATTATGAGTATAATGCAAAATTAACAGCTGATAAACATAAACAATTGAAAAAAATAAAGGTTGAGGTTGAGCACAACATGTTGACTTTAGGTAGCTAAAAAATTTTATGATGGAATAAATGGCCTCAAATATTGAGCGGAAGTGCTTAACAACTATGCGTTTCTAAGGCAAACACTAAACGGTTACACAACAGTTACGCTTTATGAACGTGCGCATTGTTACATTGTAAAGAATGTGTTGCTTGCATTTTTTTTTAAATAAAGTGCGATCTTTCGATGGGCTGCGATTTTATATAACAGACACTACCGATCATGGTCATTTGTTATATGATAATCATGTATTTACAAAAAAATTATATATAGAGAGGTTATAACAACATAATTCATCAACGAAATAAATATAAATGGAAAATATATAAAAGGATTTGTTATAAAAATTGAGATTAGGGAACTTAATACATTTTTAGAAAAATTGTCACTAAATTTCATACGCTTAAAAGAAATATGCCTCATAAAATTAAAAATTGTTCTGCTCTACTGAGCATTATTACATTTTGAGTTAATACCCTCTTTATAATCAAGTGCGATGTGTTTTTTAACATTAAATAAATATATTTCTACTTATGTATATACAAGTCTTTTTTTTTCAAAGGTTTAAAGAAAAACTGAGCACAATAAATAAAAGTTTGTTCAATCCATTTAATGATTATTTTTTCTGATTCCTGAATATTCTAGAAGCGAATTAAACATAAAATTTTTAATGAAAATAAATGTAAAATTACTACCTGTGCTCGCTGGTTTTCCTCACACACAGGGGCAGTTCTTAAACGCATTGTTTGACACCCAGTGCGGATACTACGGCGCGGTAGGCCACCATGTCAGATACTCCCGTAAATCTTTCGCATCATTGTCTTTGTGTGCTTTCCCACAGAACAACATTATCGTTAAATTTTCGAAAGTTAATGAAATAGGGAGGTATTTGCTAAAATTGCCATTTACATATAAGTGTTGTGCAATCCCGCGACTACTCCAGATATACAAAAAAAAAATTTGGGGCCGCAACCATTTCTCCAACCCCGCGCATATTTGTTTGGATGTCTTGCATTGGTATCAAAGCTATTTGAACTAAATTTTTAACTTTTACTATTATTGATCTATTTTGTATTTGTATGGAAGGTGCCACGCCCACTTATCCAATATAACCCACTTTTTGACGGATTTTGTGTATAGACAACCCAGCTATGTGTTCCAAATTTTGACAATTTTTTTGCCTCCTTCTCCGATTACGACCGCATTTTGTCGGATGTTGTGTGTTCATGACCAAGATGCTTGTTTTTTTTTACCCTTCTCCAGATATACAGAAATCTTCCAGCAAAAACTTTACTTACCTGGTAGGCTAGCAAGTAATGTTGGAGGCATACGAACACTACTTATTTTTCGGCTGAATAACTACTTATTTTTGTTCGAGTTGTCCACAGAATTCAGTACTTACAATACACTTACTAGAAGCCCAAAAAAATCTAGTTATTATTTAACTACCAGTAAGTTGATTTATAAGTACTTACAATATACTTACTAGAAGCCAAAAAAGGGAAAATAACACAACTAGTAAGTAGATATTGAGCTTATTATTAGGAAGCAATTATTTAGTAGTGAAAATAATAGAAGTAAAAAAATAGTTATTACTAGTAAGTACTTGAGAAGTACTTACCAGGTAACGAATGCAATAACTACTACCTTTTACCAAAATTCAAAAAGTTTTCCTGGGTCTATAATGTCTTTGCATGGGAGATGTTACGCCCATTTAAATTTAAAAAATATTTGTATACATATGTAACTTATAGCTCCTTCCAGACCATCAGCAAAACAATGTAAAAGTTTCATAAAATTCTCTATTTAAGCGGCAAATCATTTATGTATGGATGTGTTTGTTATGTATAAAGAAATGCAAAAGAAAAACAACAACAAAGAATTTTATAGGTAAAAATTAGAGATACTCATGGTTATTGCTCATATCTCAGCCATTTATGTGACGGTCTGGCTGAATTTGACGGAACAGATGTGACAGCAATATGTTACAAGCAAGTCCCCATCATATCTGGGGTCCTCGGAAAATCAATTTCAACAGACAGACGAAAAGAAAATAATCCTACTTTATAGGGTATCTGGTCAATATTGTAGAAATAATAAACGTAATGACATGCCGTGCGAAAACGTGCGATTGTGTGAACACAGTGCTACACTAGCAATTGTGCAAAAAATCTAAGAAGAAATTTAACATATTCGATTTCGATAATATGTACATAAATGTGGTGATAGCATAAAAAAACATCAGTCACGTATTTCTATTTTCCATAAAAAAGCTACAATTAACGATTTTATGAGCATTTTCGTGTTAAATCTTAAAAAAAATATAGAGTAAAATATTGAATTTGCTCCTTTTTAGATAGAAATGCCTAAAAAACATGTATGCATATATCATAAAAAAATCTTAACAAGTTCTTTTATGATTTTTGATACAGATGATTTTGTAGCATAGTGTTTCAATAATCGTAGAATCTTAAAATTTAACCAAGATATTAATATAAATACCGTTTTCATATTTTTTTTCGGTACATGTGAATACAGCATACTATAAGTATTTATTGAAATACTTACTTTCATTTACATTTTAAATTTAATTTTTTATATTGAAGGCCTTTAACTTACTCGTACATTTAATACACAAAATGAAAACCACATAAGAAAATAAATTGTGTAAGGTCGTAAAAGCTTATCAGCCGTGCTTGGATTATTTCGTTTAGTCATTTTTTCATTGTACTATTTTGTTTTGGCATATGCGAAGGCAGATGAATAAGTTTAAAGGACCATTGTTTTAACAAGGATTTTTTGTGGTTGTTATGATGATGGAAGTTAAGGAGAACAGGAAACATAACAGTTATTCTAAATAAAATTCTTTGTTAAACACAAGAAAGCAGCAATATTTCCAGCAAAACAAACGTTTATTCAAAAATTGTCCAAATGTGGTAGCCATAGCTGGGTTAATAATGCACAATCTCTCTAAATATATGTGCGGGATTGGAGGAATGAGGTGGCAACTCCTGTACAAAGACATTAAAGATTTCTGAATATATGAAGAAAGGAAAGAGCCAAAGTTTCCAAATTAGGACATAATGACATAATTTATCATATCATCAGTGCGAAGACAAACTGTCATCAGTGCAATGCCATAATATATCATGTCATCAGTGCGATGACAAAATGTGATCAGTGCGATGACATTATATATCTTCTCATAATATATTATTAACATTATTTTCATGTTTAAAAACAAAAACTAGAAGCAAAAATTCCTATATTAAATTTTTTTTAATTATTTATTTAAATACATCAAATTTTTAAAGTAGAATTATCACGAAAAACCATATCGGGCATGGTGCTTGTGTCTTATAATTGAGAGTTCTTCTGTTAACAAATGGCGGAATACAACAAAAGTGAAACAAACATGAGTAACGGGTAAATAAATAATGATATTCTCTCAATTTGACTTAATGTCATTTACAATGATTCAATTTGATGACAGTTTGTCATCGCACTGATGCCATGCTTTATAAAACCGACTCCGATTCGTCATTTCTGTGATGCCAATGTATCATACCATTGATGACATAATAGAAATTTTTGCCCCTGAGGACAATTTGGCCAAGTGATTTTAAGGCTGACATCACTTTGATGTAAAGTATCATGGGGTAAAAAACGAAGACACTTGTCATAGTACGCCTTTTCTATCAGTGTATGTGCGAAATTAAGAAATTTTTTGCTTGATTCTACGAATTTGGAGATGAGAGACAATTTTTAATTTTTTCTGTGTAGCAATACACCATTAACATACTCTTTAGTATTATTCCTAGAGAGAAGCGAACGAACACTGAAGTAACCCCGTGATAGGTTCTTTGGTGGCAGGGACCGGTCCTAGTTCTAACACTTTATATGAAGGAGATCTATATCTTTTACATGGGGTTGTCATTGGAGGGGGTTAATTGGCACTTAACAGCCACAATTTGTCCTTGATATTCTTCTTATAAAAAAGTCCTAGAATTAATTTTAAGAACAAATTTTTAAATAGTCCCAAATAAATGTATCATATCACCGGTGAATACTGAACAATGGTACAAAAACTGTCCTAATAAATAAATAAAAAAATTTTAAGAACAATATTAATGCAAAATGAAAAAATACGACATTATTTATTTCTTTTTGTTCTTAATTTATTTTCACAAATATTAGGACCAGTTCTGTTGGAACAATTGACACAAATTTCCCGCAGGGATGATAAGTCCGGCTTGTCAAAAAAATCATAAACTCATAAAACTGCCTTCGTATACTGGTATCCATATGAATTTTTTGATTATTTGCTGTTTGTTTCCTCTGGATTTTAATTTTTATATTTTCAGACGTCGCACAGTGGCGCCATTTGAGTTTTTTCGTTGCAAAAATCATATCTTTTGAACCGAATAAGATAATTGAACAGTTTAAACAGCATATGATAGATAACTGTTCAGCCTATGAAATGGAAAGGGTACTACGCTTTGTAGGGGCCTACTTATGGGTTATCAAAGTTAAAATTAGTAGAAAAATCAATTTTGTGGTAACTAAAAAAAATTATTTTTACATTTTTAGATTGTTTTTATTTTTTTTCTTTAGGGTTTTATGTTTTAAATTATTACCCAACAAATTAAAAAAAAAATAATTTTTTTTTTTTTAAATTTATTTTTTCAATTTTCTGTAAAATATTCATCACAATTCGTAGGAGAAGGTATATCTAAAAGACTAACCATTTCTAAACTATAATTATTTTGTTACTCTATTCGTGACTTCACATGCCGCAGGGAAGAAATAAGTGGATCGGAAGATGCTGCCAACATGTTGAAGAGGTCCTCATTTTGCCTTACCCTTGATGCTTTGAATGTGTTCTGCAATCTATATTTTTTATAAAATTTGTTAAGAGACTACTGTGCTTCTTCAGAAAGCTCTCCAATTGGCAAAGACTGGTACTCAATTATATCTTTGCCATGCGCCAATATTTTATGGACGGTCGGGGTCAACTTCTTCTGTGGATACATTTCTGCTAAAAAAGATGCAGTTTTCGACGCATACTCTCCATATTTTGTAGAATTTACATTTTCTTTGCAGTTTAAAACATCCAAGATCGTTCCCAATCTTTTCACGATTTGATTGTCAATTCCAATGATTCTAGTTACTGCCTCATCATTTTCAAAAAATCTCCTAGAAGTGTTTCCATCGTTTGAGTTACCGTATCCGTGCTTGGGACAGTCTACTTTTAGTCAAACTTGTTTAAAAAAAGCATCCTGTATTTGCTTCTTTTTGATCTTTTCCTTATCCTTTATTGATGTATTTTCATCGAAGTTTTCCTCCTCTTGTGGTAGGGTATATGCCAGTTTTAGCAAGAATTCCATACACCTTATCCTTGCGTGCAATGGTGACATTCCATATTCGTAATTCTCCTAATTTGTAGAATCGTTTAAATTACCAAAGTTCTTCTGACAAATAATAATAAAAAATCGATAATAAAAAATATAAAAATAAAACGAAAAAAGGGGTTTAAATAGGTTTTTGCTAAATTTTTCCTCCAATATAATTCTGTCTATATATATGTATATGATAACTAATTGAAATATGTTATAATTAAGCAGAAAAAGATACTAATCTTAAACTCTTTACAACTAATTATATAAAATTGAGATGTAACATATTATATATGAAATAAATTTAATTGAATTGAAAAAAGTTCTTCTGACTCTTTTTGCAAATCGGGCATGACATTGTTGAGGTTGTTCCTGTCAGTTCGTTTACGACTTTTCCGTCAACCATGGTCAGGTGGAACTCGTAATTGCATTCAATATATTTTCCTTCTCCAATTTGCAGCTTTGTAGGCTTAATCTTGCTTATTTGTTCTTCAATGTCCTTCACCGGAAGCGTCATCGGAAGATATCCTTTGCTTATAAACGCTTTGTCCGGATGATCCATCGCAGCCCCATTTGCTGATCAATGTCAACTTCTCAGGAAGAATTTTCACTTCCGTTGAAAACTTTGGTGTGGTTGACTTTATAAACAGTTCAACGCCATGTTTTCAATACTTAAATTGTTTAATGGTTTCAGTAATTGTTGCGCCAACTTTCAGGCGTAGACTATCCAGGCATTATGCTTATTTTGCAATACATAGGCTTATGCTACTATGCCTAAAAATTTACCTGTTCCCTGCATACATATGGATTTAGGCTGAATAATGCAATTTTGATATTATGCACGTGTCCAAATAAGATTTGTGCCTACCTGTAGGGACCATGAGTCAATATTGTTCCTGACCATTTGTACGCCAAAGTATTGTTTATGTGAGGTACGTACCTGCTGAGTAGTTTTTTTCAAACTATTAGATCAAACTACTGTCAGTCAAAACAATATAAGGGATGGACGCCATACAATTTCTGCAACCATGTCTTTTTAAACTTTTTTACCTCTAGAAGCCAAACGGGCACGTACGGGCAGATAAAACCTTTTGAATTATGTAAAGAAATAATCAAAGAACAGGTTTTGCAAATATGGCAAATATAGAAAAATATAGTTTTTTTTTATTTTCCGTCAAAGTTGAAAAATAGTGAAAAAACGGATAGTTTTTAAATAGTGATTTACTAGGAGAAACACAAAGCAAACAGTTAATTTTTTTTTATCATTATACATTTAATAAATACATCAATCAATACAAACAAAAAATAAGGCGATTCGTTACCTATTTTTCGTGATATTACACCTGAAATCGCAACAAATTGACTAAAAATTGTGTGTTTTTTTGAAAACCGAAAGTCGGTCAACTTTGAACGGTTATATCTTCTAAACTAAAAATGTGATATTATTAAGAGTGGCATATTTGAAATCGTTGAAAAGTTTCCTATAATATGGGTTTATTCAAAACTTCGTCGGCACTCATGAAAATTTTGATTTTTGCAACCTCGCTTGCTCTACGGGCGCCACTGTGCGTCGTTCCAAACAAGTTACACAATACTTGTGCATTTATATTAACGTCTTTTATATTGTACTTTTTAAGTTTTCTATTTCATACATTTGCACACACATCTACACACGCAAATGTATACGTGTGTATTTGTTTTTAGTATTAAAGATTATTCCTTTGAGACGTTTGTGTTTGTTGCCAGTTTGATTTTTATGAGTTTTTCTTTCATTTTTCACATTTAACCTTGATATTTTTCCAGTAGTTTTTATAAACAATATTTAACTGATAACTGTTATTCTCTATTCTCTTTTAATAATTTTCTCATTTCGGCTTTATTAAACGGTGTGGGTAGGTAACAATATTTGTGTGTGTTGCTATGTGTAAATTGTATACAAAATTTGTAGTTAAACCTTTTCTAATTCCGCTTCCGCTACGTTGGCGTACAGCCCAGCGGGAAAAAGAAGGAGAACGGAGGCCTCCAAGAAGGCCAGCTCGCTCCAGTCCATACTCATATCTTTTTTTGTCATTGCGGGGTAGGCCTCCGCTCTCGGTTCTTTGGCAGTAACATAAGAATGGCAACTGGATAAAAAAAAATAATTATTTTGCTTTTGCTTTGACAAAAAAAAAAACAAACTAAAAAATGTTGCTCCTTCTGTTCTCCCTTCTCATAGAAGGGAATGTGGAATGTGTATTTTATCTTTTATTCGTTATGTGGAATGTGTATTTTATCTTTTTTACGTTATGTGGAATGTGTATCTTATCTTTAATGGTTAGATAAGAATGCTAATTAAATAAAAAAATAAAAAAGGTCTTTAATAAGGCCTGAAGTAAGAAGGCCTTCTGAGTTTTCCGTCTGGAAAGTATCAGCTTGTGTTTGTAGAAGTGTTTGCGTGCATGTGTGTACTGAGAATATCCCAGCGGTAAACTTTTGAAGGTCTGAAATGATAAGGCCTTCTGTAAGACCTTCCTAGCCCTTTTTTTAGATCCAGTACTCATGCTCGCTTGTCTTCTCAGGAAGGTCTTATGGAAGGCCTACTTACTCCCTTCTACATTCATGCGTTTTTTTTAATTATGTTTTTGTATATATGCATAAATTTTGTGTGCCTACTACGTTTGTAGCAAAGTGTATTATTGCATTATTAAAAAAAAAAAAACATTCCAAAGACAGCAAACAATATAAATAAAAAAGTGAAAAGAAAAAAGAAGTACATAAATTTATATTAGTTTTTCTAAAATTGTTTGACGAAGCGGTGTTTACATTTTTTTTCGTGGTAATAATTAAATTTTTATTAAACAATAATAAAATGAATAAAAGATCGCTAAGACGCCTCTAATCAGGCCTGCTGAAGAAGGCCTCTAATCAGGCCTGCTGAGGAAGGGAACTCAGAAGGCCTGGGCTGGCTAGGACATCGCGTGTAAAAAATGCATCAGTATGGAATGGGGTAGTAAGGCCTTGTGTCTGCCAAATAAGGCCTACTTACTACTTCTTTTTACCGCTGGGATGCTTTAATAGGTTATTTTTATAAACACACCACCATAGATAGCGATATTATGCGTTTGTGCTGATGTGTGTAACACATATGTAAGAATATTGGTCCTAAACATATTAGTATATCGATTAATCGCAGTTACTTCCTAATTGTATCTAACAATGCCCGTCCGATCATCCGGCTTAAGCATCATCTTATTATTTTGTGTTTGAGATTAAATTAGATCCAAAAATATTTCTTAAAATTAAAATTATTAAAAATATTTTTTTTTGCATTTGTTTCAATAAAAAGTAAAAAAAATTAACGGATTACTGCATTATTTCAGTAATCAGTTACAATTTACTGGTTACAAAATTTTTTTCAGTAAGCAGTACGCCCATAGATGAGTGTTTTTATTTTAATTCCATCGGACACATACATTTGGATTGTTTATTTGACTTAAAACTTTAAAAAATTAAAAAGAAAAACCATACATGTATTGTTATTCGATTAATCGGCATAAATTCTTCGATTAATCTTTTAATCGAAATAAGCAATTTTAAATTAACCGAACAATAAATCGCCTAAAATTGTTCCATTAATCGAACAAGAATTAATCGGCTGAACACCATAGTCTCGCTATCACTTAATACATATGAATGTTCGATATACACAAAAAGGATTAAGGAATTAAAACGAGGACACACTTATTATATAGAATTGATTTGTGCCAAGCGGCACATTAATAACCACCAGACGATATGTTTGTAGTTATATAGTATATATTACAGTTTACTATATATTAAAGTTATTTGAAAAACGGCAAAAAATTTAGCTAATGTGCCTCAGTTTTAATGTATGCAAATAAGAGTTCTAACATTTTTAAACAGAAAAGCGCTAATTTAGCGCTCTTTTTAAAAAAACGCTAAGGGAAAAATATGCGCCTTTTTGAAAGTTAAAAAGCGCTAAATCTAGCGCCTAAATCCATCTCGCTTACGGAAGACATGAATTTTATAGGCGAGTTCCCAATTTGAAGCAATACATTTTGGAAACAAAAAGCGCTTTATTGAGCGCATATAAAAATTTATAAATATAATGATCAGCTTTACACACTGAATTTTGCGTTTTAACCGTTATTCTTTAATATGCTCCCTGATTCGTAGTGGCTCTTTAAATGTTATATTTTTTTGTTAAGAATTCCTTCACTTACATTGCTGCTTCTCCGTATGTCTTATTACGTAGCGCAAAAATGTGGGCTTACTAAAAATTGAGGAGCTGAAAAGCAAAGAGTTACCAGCGCCATAATAAAATTTTTGAATAATGAACCATTCTAGTTTTTTTTTCGGCCGGTATAGTGCAGTTTGGGGTCATTTAGCAGTTCTGAAATTTTGTAAAATAATAGATATATGCATAAAGTATATGTTGGTTGCTGCATCTAACGTAATTTTGTTAGTTTTTCGCTTGAATCCCTTTTGCTTTGCAGGTCATCAATAAACGCGTTATACAGCTGGTTCAAAACTAAAGCGTGCGGAAATTTTTGGTGCATATAGTCTTTTATATATATAAATGATTATTGTAGCAAGTTTTAAATTGTCAAGAATTCTTTTGAAAATCGAGTTTTTTATAAATGCCCAGAATTTTTCAAATTTGAAACTGGCAAGTCTATAACCAAGTCACAAAGTGCTTGTTCAAAAAAAAGAAGGAAATATAATACACTAAAAATTTTCATTTTTGCACTTTTTTGAAAAATTTGACACGTAATATTCATATATACACGCTGTAAAAATATTGTGTTATTTTGTCTAATTTTTTGGTAATGGTAACGTTTGTTTCATTACAAAAATATTTTTTTTTTTAATTTTGTTAATTATTTCCAAATATCTTTTCTCCGATGCACAAATTTCACTTTTTGGTCACAAATTACAACGCATATGGGCAATTGCACGTAAATTCGGGGTTCATATTAAAATTTAAGTCAAACCAACTCTGGTGTTGCCATTGATCTATGGTTTTGCATAAACATAAACATAAACTAAAATTCGAGTATCACTTGGATTAATTCTTTAATGAAATAATGTGTAAAATAAAAATCTTAAATCGGTTTATATGAACTCCGTCTAAAGGCGGCCATAGGCATTAGAGGGTTAAATACTTTTAGATTTTGTTTTTCTCACTCATTTTGCGCTGTTAGTCTACAATGTAGACGTTACATTCACACGTTTCATCTTTTGATGCTCAACTCAACTTGTGTTTTAAGGAGAGGGAAGCGAGAAGAAAAGGGGTTGGTACGGAGATGCCTGTACTCGGGCAGTACTCTTTGTGTTCTCTTTCGTAGGTATATGCACAACAATGGCGGCATGTAAATTGTTTTCTTTTCTTTTTCTCTTTCGCAGATGCTGCCGCCACCCATGCCAGTGGATTTCGCATATTTAATTTAAGCTGTTTTTCTTTATTTTTCATAACTTTATTTGGCTTAACTTTGTTTTTCGGAGTGTTTAATAATGGATCAAACTGTTTAGCTCCCCATCCTTAATTATTGTTTAATAAGCAGAACGAAAATATCTCTTCGGGCTTCTTTAAATGTCTCATATGGTGTTCCGATATACAGTTTTTATAACTTTGTGTTCTTAATATAAAGGAAAAACGTGTTCTGTATGTATGTACGTGTGGCAAAACAAAAACAAAAAAAAAACGCACACAAAAACCTCTTTGTTTAGTGAGTTGGGTTCTACTCACTTAACACACTTGTTACAGTATTTTAATTTTACCCAATTTTAAAAGTGGTTTTTGGGAATACGATTTCTAAATAAAAGATTTTATTTGCTGTGCTTAATTCCCTATTTTTATTCTTAATAAAACAACTGAAAACTTATTGTTGGAGGATAAGCTGTGTCTATGCGCATTTAACTGGCTGCTTAGGCCAGATCATTAGGAAACGTTTTTCCCAAAAAATTTAAAAAAAGACAAAAATATCTGTAAATAAAACTACAGAGGGAATGAGAATTACAAACACTCAAAATGTCTTATTTGCAATGATATCAAAGCTTAAACGAAATTCCAACAATCAAACAGTGAGTTTATCTTTTCTTACGTTCTCCACTACAATTAGATAGAATTATCCCAACATGAATTGTAGTTGTAAGTGGGTTAAGAAAAAACAAATTAAGAAAAAAAAAAAATTTTATTACAATTTCGTATAAATTGAACAATAACTAGATTGAAATTTTATATGGATAATTGAGCTCAATAATAGTATTTATTGTGCAAAACTCAATTAAGGTGCATATCTGAACATTTTCCAATTTATTGCCTATACGCATTTCAAATTATACGTATTTCGAATTTGCAATTATACGCATTTCCAATTTGTGTAATGGGATAGATATTATCTTGATTTTAAATTGACCCATTCCAGTTGCCGATCATTTTTTTACGGTACTTAGACAATTGTTTCAAATGATACCAGTAGAACATCTAGGAATGCCTTACCTCTAGGGATGCAAACGATACATCGATGTTTAGAAAACATCGATCTATTGGTCATAAGCACCGATGTTAACATCGATGTTTTGATGGACGATACATCGGCGATACATCGCCGTAAAAACTAAAAAACATCGACATCGTATATTTAATATTTTCATTTATTTAAATTTTTTTCATAATATTTTTATCATTTTAAATATTTATTTTTTCAATTAAACCCTTCATTTAAAAATATGAAAATGTGTATTTCAAAGTATAGCCGTACACCTAGAGAAAAAACATTTTTAAATATGGTCACCTCCAACAAAACTATTTTTAAATAAAATTGTAAACATATTATGGTTTATTTAAAAAATTATTGTCATCGACAACCAATACGCAACGAAGCACAACCATAATATGATTGTGGCTTCTTGATGGAGGACTAATTTAACAATAAAATGGTTGTCGGTAACAATAATATGGTAAAATTAAATATAATATGTTTAAAATATTCTTTAAAAATAGTTTTTTTGGAGGTGACCATATATAAACATGTTTTTTCTCGGCGTGTACAAAGTACGTACATATGTATGTATGTATGTATATACCTGCATAATATGCATTGCATAACTACATATACATATGTGGTTCCCATATTGTAAACTAAAGAAATGTTAAAACAATTTTGGAGACTGTGTAATAATAGGGTTATAAGTTTTTTAATTTTTTGCAAATATCAGTTCTCCCAAGTTAAAATCGTGTAGGGCATGGAAAAATATTAAGAATTGCATTTTTAGTTTTTTGCTATTGTTAAAAAAGTACACCCGCTAAGTTCCATGAAGTTTTTAATTAAAATGTTTTTTTTTTTTACTGAAATTATATAATATTTATTTTAAAATACTTGGCATTTGAAGTCATTTTGTCAAGAAAATTCCTCAAAAGTTTATTTAACTGACTTCTTTGTTGGGTAAATATAATATCTTTCAATAATAATAAGAAAAAAAATTAAAACATCTATGTATCGTGTTTGTACCGATGTTTTTTTAACGTCGATACTTATCGTGGAAACATCGATGTTTTTAAATATCGATGTTTTTCGGAACGATGTTGCATCCCTACTTACCTCAACTTGAGTAATTTTCATACATTTTTTTTTTGTGGCGGAACAATACTTCTAATGTTTGTTGGTTTTTTTAATTTTGCTAAAAGAAGATTCTATTTTGTCTTTAAGACAAAAGTTTTTTTTTTAATAAAAATTATTAAAACATAATCATTTTTGTTTCATTTTATGTATTTTTTTAACCTTTTTTTTTTTGAATGTATTAACAAAATATTCGTGAAATTTTCATTTGATTTTGGCGAATGCGAATACGAATGTCGTAAAATGGACGAATATTCGGCGATACGAATACGAATATTCTTAACATCACTAGTAGATATCATTATAATATTCGGTACAAAGAGTATTGCCCATGGTTCTCAATTAGGATACACTCTTGCAATTTTTTCTGTTAATACTGTGGTGAAGGGCATCACATGTTCGTGTTTGACCCACTACTTGTTTTTTTAAAAGTTTTTGTTATTATTTCTTTTGGGTTTCTGTTATAATACGAGTATTTTAATTTAAGTCAAGTGCAAATTCTGGTTGAATACATTTCGAGAAACGTGGGTTTTCAATTAAAAATATCAACTGTATCTTATTCTTAAATATCAAGGTTTATATTTAAAATTAAAAAAGATATCTTATACATATGGCGGATTTCATGTCAAGTGACCCAACTTTTGAAATCGATGTCTTCTGATTTGGATGAAATTTGCACCAAGGTTAGTCTTATTGGATAGTAGTGTAGACACAAATTTTCAACAAGATCGGTCAAAAAGTTTTTGAGTTAGAGGGTGTTCAAAATTTGACATTTTGGCCAAACCGGTGTTCTTTCTCATCCATGTAACTTATTATCTATTTTTGTTAGCAAAATTTGTCCCAAACAAATTAGATAGCTATTTCTTCAAACTTTCGAAAAATTTTTTTTTTGTTTTTTTTTTTAAATTTTTTATTTTTAAATTGAAAACTTATTTTTTATTTTTTTTGAAAAGGATATTTTTTTTTTGCTCAAAAGAAAGCTTCGGTCTTTTCCTTTAAGGTAGTTCTGGTCGCTATTTGGGCCGCGAGTGGGTTATGTATAAAAAAAATAATTTCTAAGTCAAGACGAGGATTTTTCAATTTTTGCATATGCACTATTTTGAAATTTTTCCTTTTTATGTGTAAGTGTTTCTAAAATCTTAAAAATAAAACTTATTCTGAGAAACTTGACAAATTAACCTCTCCGACGGTATATAACATACCTAACTAGCATTTCATTCCCTCGATACTGTAATACCCACAATATGTTAGTCCCAGGAATAAAATCACTTTTTTTCTATAGAGATGTTGACAAATTAAATTCTTTTATATATTTGTAATAATAATTAAATTAATAATAAAAACAAAAAGATAAATAATCTAAAAAATTTAATCTTAATCACATAAGTCCTTAAAATAAATTTTTTTGTTTTTTTTTAAATTTTTTTAAATTTAAAACTATTTTTGTATTTTTTTTGAAGCGGGTATTTTTTTTTTTGCTCAAAAGAAAGCTTAGGTCTTTTCCTTAAAGTTAGTTCTGGTCGCTATTTGGGCGTTTTACAATTTTTTTGTAGTTGATTTTTAAGTATCTTGCCGATTTTAATGAAACATATATCGTTTTAAAGGTATTTGTGTATAGATATGCACAATATAAATTTCTTTTCGAAATTTTTTGAATTAAAGTGTTTAAAAGCTTTTAATTTATTTTGCAAACACACGTACACACATGTATTAACGATGGTTGAAAGATCCAATGCTTTTTGTTGTTGTTGTTTAAAAATGTTTTCGTTTTTTTGTACTTGCAAACACTCACGCACACAAATTGTTTTCTGTGTATGTTAATGTGTATGTTTTTGTTGTATAACGCACTGGTTCTCTCGAAACTAAATGACAAGTTGTCGAATTTCGGCCACTGGGCGAAACTACGCTGTCGGATTTTTATTAGCTAGCTCAACATTTAGTTGACTTTTAGCTAACTTATTTACAACTGACTAGTAAACTAACTCATAATTGGTGCAGATTTGAGTCAGTTGTGTTTTGTGCGACTGACTTCTTCTCGATAAGTATTGAACTAGCTTTTGGCTAACTCAAAGCTGATGCACTGGACTTTGGTAAAAAAAACGTTTTGCTTGTTTTGTGTACTTTTTCAAAGTTAAATAATAAGCAAAAGTTCCCATATTCTCTTTGTTAATATCATTTAGTTAAATACATCTCATTTTCAAAGTAGAATTATTATGAAAACCATATCGGGCATGCTGCTGGTGTCTTATAATTGAGAGTTTTTCTGTAGACAAAGGGGCAATACAACAAAAGTGAAAGAAAACATATGTGTAATAGTCTCTGTCTCTCTTTAAAAAATAAATAAAGCAAAAATACGTAATTTTTTTTTATTCTCTTATTAAAGTCAACATATTGTATGCACCACAAGTTAACTCATAATGAGCTAACTTATGGTTATCTTAAAGTTATGCAGTGTGAGTGAGTACTGACTCGTACTGCGGACATTGCGTGTAAAAACTGAATAGCTTTAACCATGTAAATGAGTTAGCTTGTGAGTCACCTCTGACTAACTTCTGATTAACCATGAGTTAACTTTAATCTAACTCATTTTCCGACAGGGTAGTATAAATAACATGCTTAAAAATTGTTGAAAGAGAAAGAATAATTAAAATATTTTTGGCTGATATATTGTATTCCCCTTACTCTTTTAAAAATCCAAAAAACTTTTTTAATAAGGGTTTCCATGAAATCGCTTCAAGTTGCCATTTATGCATATGTGCAAACTTGAGAGACTTGTTTCATGAATCTACTTTTTACTTTTGTACAATTTTTAACAATTAGTGTCAGTTTGTAAGAGAAATGTCAATAAGAAAATAATTTTAACAAAAAAAAAAAAAAAAAAAAAAAATATGTGTAAAAAGTGAAATTTGGTTATTGTGATTTGTTAGCAGTTGAATTTTTCATTGAAAACGACATTAAGAATAGCAAAAAATCTGTTTGTATAAATGCACAATTGAAAAGCGCAAGTTTACGAGTCAAAATTGTTGGCAAATTTACGAAGTTTGTGTAAATTAATTCTCATACAATTTTTGACAGTTCATTTGTGAGGGCGTAAAAATGCACAGATTGCGAGACTTTTAAGCGATTTCATAAAAACCTTTAATATAAAATTTTAAATAAATTTTATTGTTATTGTTTGTTGTTGGTAAAATGTTTTTGAATAATTAAAATTTTCATTAGTACATTTTCCTTGTAAATAAATGTTTTTCTATATATTTTCTTTCAAACTTTCTTTTTTTTTTAATTTCAATGGTCAACATAAAAAACAAAAAGTGGTTAAATTTCTATTTATTTTTATTGTTTGGTTTACAAAAATACCAAGAATTTTTTTTTAATATTTGATTGAAAATTAATTTGATTGTGTTGATTTTTATGAATTAAAAGACATTTTAATGTGTGAGAGAACATAAATAAATAAAATTTAATACACAATTGTAATTTTTAAAGTGATTTTTTTACGAATTTAATTAAAAGAAAATGTGGGATTTATGATTAAACATCCCAGTAATAACTTCGCCTACAAAATAATGTGTTAAGTAATCAGGAAAAACTAGAAAGACTACTTACAATTCTACTGAAAGAACCAATTAATTTTACAAGGGAGTCCCAAAATGAACGCATTCAAAAGTTAGTCATTATTTTTTACCTACGTACATCTGGAAAATAAGTAATTTTGAAACCGCACTTACGGCCCACTGTTCGAATACTTATCACTTTCCAAACATATGTAGATGACGTACAAATATTACAGAAAACAAGATTGCGCAGGTCCGTTATTTTGTTATGTAGTGATCAGCTGTTTGTGTGACGTAGGCATAGAGTTTGTGTTGTAAACAGTGCTAAAGAATTAAATTAAAAAACGTAATAAATTAATCAAAAATAAAAATGAAGTGTGCAGTTAATAACTGTAATAATGAAAACAATTCAAAAGCGTGTAAAACTTCACCAAATCTTTGAAAACAAAACAATGAAGGTCGTCTTCTTATAAAAAACCAATTTTGTTAAAGATTTAGTCAAACAGGCTGATCATATTAAATGTGATGAAAAAGTAAAAAGCTCTTTTTTAGAATGCATTTTAAAACTAGAAAACTTAATGCGGAGCTTAAAGACATCAGCACATCTAGAAAAAGAAGTTTAATAAAATAAAAAATTAAATTCAATTTTATACATTTTGCTTCTTTTATTTTGAATAAAAATTCAGTTGCATACAAAATTATATGTTTCTTATTTAGCAATAAGGAGGGCAATGTTCATTATAAATTTCCCCTCTGGAAATATTTACAATAACCACTGAAGTAATGTCTGACAAAAAGTTCTTTATAAGAATTTTTATACAACCCAAAAGTAAAATTGTTATACCCCCAAAAACCTCTTCTTATAACACAATCTGGCAAGTTTTACTCGATTACTTCTCTTTCCTGTCAAATTAAAATGTTGTTCAAATCGATGCACCCGTTTAGAAGTTATGTAGTTATTTCCAGTTTTGCGTTAAAAATCTTTTTCATTTTTTTACAACAAACACCCATTTGCATTTTGTGATGACGTAGATGTGCAATCTTGTTTTATTGATTCATGGGAGATGTTAAACATAATAAAAATACCAACAGCAACTAGGATGCATTTCATAGCCGATGTCGAAGGGAGCTCGGCTCAACACTTTAGTTAATTACAGCCGTACCTAAACAAGAGCGGAAGGCGGAACGTTTTCTTCAGCGTAGCGTTTACGCTGATATGCCATACCTAAATAAGAGCGTCAGCGTTGTGCCATAAACAGTAGTGTTAACTTTCGTGCCGACTAAAACCCTCATAAAAGATATAAGAAATTGAATTAAAACCGCTAGTTTGACCTAAAAATAGCTAAATTTTCCATTATTTATTATCAAACAATAAAAACAGGATTGTCAAAACAACAAATATAGCAGCCCTGTTTATTTTAATGCGCTGTCAAAATCGGATTTTCCAATTGCAAAGAGTTGACGCGGCGCCATTTAGGTATGCTTCATACAAATTGTATGGGCATGAGGATTTTTGACATCTAGAAAACGCGTTCCGCTCTTGTTTAGGTATGGCTGTTAGTTAATAAGGCGAGACAGTGATCACAAGTCCAATATTTAATTTTTTAATTTTTGATTTTAGTAGTATAATGAAGACGGTAACAGCAACACACAAGGTTATAAGGGAAAAACATTTTCAGTGTACGTAAATAATAATTTGTTAATTGTTTTGTTGTTATTTTTGTTTTATATATTTTTTGTGTAACTGTTGGTTTTATGCTTTGATGTTTGTATTTATGTATATTATGATATTTGTTATTTAACAGACTGTCCCTGATGGTGTTATTCAAAGAATAACGAAATATTTGAAAATAAATATATAGAATATTTTAGACAAAAAAAGGACCTCGAGCGTGACTGCTTATATGCTATTTATATTTTTAATAATTAATATTTTTAATAATTTGTTTTTATTTGTAACTCCTTTTAACTTGATTCAATATAATTTATATTAAGCAAAATTTATAATACTATAACCTAGTGATATCAAACAAAAAGAAGATGCTGATATGTACATATATATCATCATTGGAATAAAGTTTTTGGTTTTTCCTCTTTTACATTTAAAAATTTGTAATATATGATTGTTTGAAGTTTTAGTTAATTTAAAACAAATTATTTCTAACATTTTTTATTTTTTCGAATTTATTCTATGAGTTAAATTTCAGTTATGTATTTAAAGCTTTTTGTAATAACTGAAATTTAACTCATAGAATAAATTCGAAAAAATAAAAAATGTTGAATATAATAAAGTTGCTTATGAAAAGAAATAATAATAATATAAATTATTTCCTTAATCGTCGGGGAAAATAAATATCGAGCCTTTGTTGCAATAGAGTCATAACTCATATTTGAATTTTCTAGCACCTTAAAATTTAATTATCCTCTCTAGAGTTGAGTATACTAGATATTTGTATGAAATTTTAACACAATATGAAGAAACGATATGGCGATTAACTCCAAATTTTTAGGTAGTAGGCGGCCCTATATTCCACTGGGAATTAAGCATTAAATACATTAGCTCAATAATCAGGTTTTTTGAGTAATGACTCTATTGCAGCAAAGGCTCGATATGTCAATAACTTCGAATTGTTTTTGAAATAAAGATTATATTTGACTTAATTTAAAAATTGATATGAATTGCTAATTTTGTCTTTATTTGAGTTGAGAAAAATGAAGGGACTAAATGGACTAAATTTATAGTCATAAGTTTTTCAATTTTCTTTCGGGATTATATTTTAACTTGCCCTAATCATGGTGGTAGCTTTACCAAAGGGGTGGGATATGGCAGGGTCAGTTACACCTTGACCTGAACAGATATTCGAATCTGCAAATAAAATTGTAATCCATTGTTCTGAACCCACTAAGAAATAAATTATGAACAATGTCGTTACAAATTTTGTGTTCATACCATTTATTTATTTATTTTATTTTTTTTTATTTATTTATTTATCTATTTTCGATGTTCCATACACAAGACTTAATTCTTATATTGCAGTATGGAACTGAGCATATGCAAATACAATCAATCAAAACTTAAATTAAAAATAATAAAATTGCGTTAAATTTAATTAATAGTAGTCTTAAAGTTTCCAATAAAATTTAAAATTTAATAACATTTAATTATATGAAGCTAGCAAGATTTAATAAAAATGAGCAAGAAAAAAAAAGGTAAAAAAGAAACGAAAAATGGAAAATGTGAAACCAGAATAGTTTAAAACATACATTTTTATACTTTTATATAATCAGAAATTATTAAAACGAATATATCTATATTCAGAGTGAAAAATGACAAAAAATACTTTTCCCAAATTTACGTGCGTTACTAGTGGCTTGTGATGTATAGGGAATTCCGTTCCATATACTGATTGCATGAATAAAGAAATGGTATTTAGAAATCAGTGTTCGATGACCAAACGCTAAAAGTCTTTTACCTCTATTAAGTGTTGAAAAATTTAAACGTGTATAGAGATGCCCAGGCTGATGTGTGTATATAATTTTGTGCATAAACAGTAAAATACGCACTATTAAGTAATCATCAAAAGTAAGTCCGTAAAGCAATGTAACGTAGGGGGAAATATGGTCATATCTCCTTAGACCAAATACGTACCGAACAATGTTATTAAACGCCACATTAAGTTTTCTTTTGCTTTCGCTATCGCAGCTGGCAAATAGTTCACAGCCATACAATAATAGCGGTATTAAATAAGATTTAGCAATGAGTTTTCTGATTTTAATAGGAGTACAATACTGAGTTTGCCACAGATTCCTTAACATTGAAAACGTTCGACCGCATGCAAAATTTACGTGGTTAGTCCAAGTGAGGGTGTTATTAAAGAAAATACCAAGATTTTTTGCAGAGTTTACTATCTCAATGGACTGTCTGTTTAAAGTTAAAATAGGATTGCCCCCAAGTTTTAATAACCGCATTTTAATAATCAAACACTTGGACTTGGTAGGATTAATTGCCAGACCATTAGCGGTGACCCACTCGTAAGCACGACCTAACTCCTGGTTTAAGGTCCCCACGCATTCATCAATTGCGGTGTTACTGCAGATAATATAAAGCTGAACATCATCCGCATACAATCTAACCCTACAGTGCCCAAGCCTATTCTGAAGATCATTCACGTATAACGAAAAAAGTAACGGGCCTAAGATTGATCCTTGTGGAACACCTCGACTTAATGGCAAAGAGCTTGAAACTGAGGTAGTTGTTTCAACGTATTGATATCTATCTGTTAGATAGGAAGATATCAGACTTGTGGCAGTTGATGCAAATCTAAACATCTTTTTTTAAAAATCTTTTTAAATATATTAATTGACAAAGAATTTATTAAAAAATTCGCTTGGCCAAACATCAATGGTGTCCTTATTTTCATCAACAAGTTTTATTCAATATTACACCTCGTCAGATAAAATATTGCTAGATCGTTTTGTTCCTTTTGCTATTTTATTTATTTGCTTAAATATAATATTTTTTAACACAGTGCAAATTTATCGCCTTTTCTTCTTCTTTATTTCCACGTTATGAACAATAATTTGATGAAAATTTTCGACATTGGTTTTAAACTTTAGTTTAAAAAATTATCAATTCATATGTCAATGTCAAAAGCTTTTATCTTTCACTCAAAAACGTGACTTAGGATTAAAAGTAGATTAATTATATTATAAGATTAACTTAACTAACTCTAAATCCTGGTTTAATCTTAAAGTCCGTACAAACAAAATCCGTTTCATATACCCTTTATTGACATGCTTTATTTTTTATAACTTAAGCCGTAAAACTCACTCTAAACGAAAGTAGAAACACAACAAACACAAAATTGCTAATGGATTTTTGTTGTGTTAAAGTATTTTTTTTTTTTTTTTTTGTGAAGTTACAGTAAAAGAAAGGATTTTGTTAAAACTATATCAAAATTTAAAGTACTTAGAAGGCGTACGTAAAAGAAAATAAAAATAGCACTATTTATTTAAATGAACTTCTTAATAAACCTTTAAAAAAAAACTTCTTAAAATTAGCAAAATGCAAAATAAATCTTAAACATTAAAATATCAAGACTTTTATAATTAAAAAAGTGAGTGTCTTGTTATTCCTGAGCGTTTTCTTTAAAAAAAAATTATTTTTCTCCACTTTCCTTTTAGCTTTAATTTATTTATTTTTTAACAAAGAACCTAGAACATTTTCTTAATTTAGATATATATGTATGCATGTAGATAAAAGTTTACTTAACAAATTGTAACAGAGAATTTAAAAAAAATATTTTGTCAGCACGACTTGATGACAATAGAGATTTATTGTCTGTCTTTTTGGGTTAAAGGACAGACAAGCATGACCGCCCGACATCCTTTCTCATTGCTTCATTGTTATTTTGTCTTTTGTCTTTTGAAATTTATTTTTGACATAAACATGTCCAGACTAATGGAAAATTATAAAATAATTTGTTGTAACTTAAATCTTTTGACTTGCTGTAATTGATTTGATATATTTTGAAATTCTTTGTCCTGTGTCTTTTTGACAATAACAGCAATCGTACTAATGGCTTTTTATTTTAAAGAATTATTAGTTGAGAAGCCAAAAGACTTAGTACGAGTGTTGCCAATTTAGCTTCTTAGTGACTGGATTTTGTTAACCATCTTTAATCTTAATTTATAAGATGTGAGCAAGCTTAAGAGCATATGTTTCTACTGCTTAATTGATTATCTCAACTTTTTTAAGATATGATATTCGGTATTTTCGGCGTTGGGCAAGACCATGAAAGAGCGATTTTTAGATTACGTGTGGTTGCAAAAGTTGCATAGCAATCTTAACAAAGAGAATTGTTTAGCTTGAAGATCAAGAACTGTAATGATGGCAAGAAACGGGAGGCTTCATAACATGGATTCGATTGACGTACGAATGGCAGGTCGGTAATCTAAGTCGCCAGAAGATAAATAATTCCCCTATGATGGTTTACTACTTAACTCAGTTGAGTTTAAACTTTAACCACTTAACTATACAACTGCTAGCGATGAGTTGTAAATGATTGATGTTTTTGTAATCTGCACAAACACAGTGTTGTAAACAATAATGAGTTGAGTTGTAAAACGTAATAGGGCCAAAAGTTTCTATAATAGACTTTTTTTAATTTTCTGTTTTCTGAGAATTATATGGCGAACATTTTGGACATTTTGCATAGTTTTTATTTAATTAAAAAAAAAATGATTAATCTTAAACAAATGTGAATAAAGTCTTAAGGTGCGGTCACATATGTCAACTATTTTCCAAATTTTTGTTTGAATGTGTTTTCCTAAAATTTGTTTAAAACAATAAAACTTTTATTTTCTGGTCATACTACGCACATTTTTTTGTCTCTTCTGAAAATTTATAAATTTTTTGAGTTGACTTTGTTTTGAGGAACCAGTGCGATATGCTTTTTTCCTCATTAAAAAATGGTTTAATTTTTAAAATTTTTTTTTATTTGAAAACTTTTTGCTTGACGCTGTTTGATCTTACAAAATTTTTGTAAGCACAAATATTTATTTGCCCAAAAAGGAAGAAAATATTTGATACTTCCTTGTCACACTAGGAACATTTTTGTTGGCTGACAAATAATTCTGTTTGCTCAAAATCAGCTGTTTTTCTGTTTGCCCCTCAAAAATATTTTGTGGTCAGATTAAGGCAAACCAATATTTGACTTTTTTTTGTCAAATGTTTGCCATATCTGACTGTACCTTTAGCGTAATTCGAATTTAACAATACAAATCTGATATTCATTTGCTAAAATTGTATGCACAGAGTGGGGAACTTTTGGCATCATTTTTCTTTTATCAAAGTTTTCCTTAGGAGTCAAAAATTCATTTATACGATTTCGTTTTAATGTACTAAATTCCCAATTCGTACTCTTAGGCCAGATCAACAGGAAACCTTTTTCCAAACGCTATAGAAATGCTAAATTATATTATACAAATAAAACTGTAAGAATTATAAACACTCAAGTTTTACTTGTAACGATATCGAAGCTTTAAAAAATAACAATAAACTGTGAGCTTATCTTTTCTTACATTTAACAATACAAATCTGATATTCATTTGCTAAAATTGTATGCACAGAGTGGAGAACTTTTGGCATAATTTTTCTTGTATCAAAGTTTTTCTTAGGAGTCAAAAATTCATTTATACGATTTCGTGTTATTGTGCTAAATTCCCAATTCGTACTCTTAGGCCAGATCAACAGGAAACCTTTTTCCAAACGCTATAGAAATGCTAAATTATATTATACAAATAAAACCGTAAAGCGAATAAGAATTATAAACACTCAAGTTTTACTTGTAACGAATCGAAGCTTTAAAAAATAACAATAAACAGTGAGCTTATCTTTTCTTACATTTCCGACTACAATTGGTTGGCTTTTTTCCAACTCTAATGGCTAATAAATCAGTGAGTGTTGCAATAAACTAAAATTTATATGTAGCTTAAGCTCAGCAGTTGTTAGTCAGTGTCCCTTGTATTATATAAATAACTTAAAAAGCAACATGTGGCGGCAGCACTACGATATATGTTGTCAAATTCATATGGTCTGCATTGTCAGTTTAAACGCTCAATTTTATGCGTTCAAAGATGGTTTATATGTTAACTGATTGCAAACCAAAAACAGAGTTTAACTTGCTCGGATTTATTAGGCATAAATTTAGTTTTAAGTGGGTAAAGAAAAAACAAAACTTTTTGAGTGAAATGCATTTTTTTTTTACAAAAAAAAAAGTATTTTTCAACATAATCTCCTTTAAGCTCAATACACTTAGTCCAACGTTTTTCCATTTTGTGTATCCCTTCCAAAAAAAAAAAGGATTTTTCGAAGTCCATAAAATAGGTATTTGTCTTTCCACCGAGTCACTGGGGGCTAAATCCGGAGAATACGGCGAATGAGGTACCAATTCGAAGCCCAATTCATGTACTTTTGTCATTGAGACTGCACACGTATGCACCCGTGCAATATCTTGATGAAAAATAACTTTTTTCTTGGCCATATGGGGTCATTTTTTTAAATCCTCGTTAAATCGGTCCAATAAGTTGGCATAATATTCGCCGTTTATTGTTTTTCCCTTTTGAAGGTAATCGATGTGGATAATTCCGCGTGCATTCCAAAAAATTGTTGCCATCACCTTAATGGCCGACAAACTTACCTTGACCTTCTTCGGAGCCGGTTCACCCGGAGAAACCCATTGTTTAGACTGCTGCTTGGTCTCCAGAGTGTTGTAATGGATCCATGTTTCATCCAAAATTACAAAACGCCGCAAAAACTCATTCGAATTGCGTTTACACAACTGCAAACAATTCCTTGAAGTTGTCACACGATTACGTTTATGGTCAATTGAGAGAAAACGCGGCACCCATCTTGCAGACAACGCTCTTAAACCCACACTGCCATATGAAATGACTATGGCATCAACAATCTCACTCACTTTTACTTTTCGATCGGCCAACACCATATGGTGAATTTTTTCGACATTTTCGGATGTATTGACTTCAATTCGCCGTCCGGAGCTTTCAGCGTTATTTGTACCTGTGCGAACACAACGAAAGTCAGTACACCACTTTTTTACCATTGAAATCGACGATGCAGTTTTTTTTTCGCCAAGAATAACGTTTAATGAGCACTCGAAATTTACTTTTTTCCATTTTTAAAAAATCCACGAGGTTGTATGTTTTAAACAGATGTTAAACGCAAAGTAAATGACGGAACTTGCTCAAAACTCGACAGTAGTCTTTTAACTAGTTATATGAATTTCATATAACTAAGAGGGAAGTTCGAAAAGTGACGGACTTATTGATCCGCCCTCGTATATGCTACGAAATTCGATATCAGATAAATTGAAATCAATTATTTGTTTAATGTAAGATCAATACTAATACCAGTGTACCAGTAAAACTCTGCACGAATAATTTCAAGGTGATTTTAGTAATCGGTGATTATTGGACATAATCTTTTTAGTCTGGTATATTCCTGCAAATTTCGATTAAAGTGGTAAATTTTAATAAAATAATTTTGCCGAACAGCTTAAAATTAATTTTGGTTTCTAAGAACAAAATATTTTTCGTTAATTGAGAATATCCATGTGGCAACTAATGCCCTTCTCTGTTAACAACTGCTATTTGGTGATTCTCTCCCTTATCAAATCAAAAATTTCACATCCACTACTGTCATCCTTCAACTTTAATCAAATTAACAATACAGGTTATTAGTCTAATGTATTAATTAGAAATTTAAGAATATTATTTTAAAAATACTTAATTTTAAATTGAATTCTGCAGTCCAATTTGAAACATATACAAACCCTCACATGACATTTTGTTGGTACTTCCACAGCCACATTCATTTTATGTTAAATTATAGGGATGACATTTTCCATTAATTTCATTTTAAAGTGTCATTTAGACTGAAGTGTGTTAAAACAGCAAACACTAAATAATGTTATTATAACTGACTATAAATGGAAATTCGTTAATGTGTAAACCAAAACATGAGAAGTTCCATAACAAAACTATATAATTAAACTTTTGGTAAATTTTTTCAGTTATTTTTTTTTATTAGAAGAAATACTATAATGTACATACGGTAATTTGAAGAACAATTATTCGAAGTTTGCATTTTATTGCAAATTTTCTTACTGACAATTAGTGATTTTAACTTTTATTTTTTCATTACCGTACGACCCTCTTTAAATTTCCGTTTTTAAGAAGAAACTATCGTATGCAGAGGCTTTAAACTAAAACTGTAACAGCAGTATTTCAAATAAAAAAAAAATATTGCTTTCTTTTTTATTAACTTTCCACCTTTCATTAGTCTTTTGCTGCTTTTAATAAGGCGATTCTTTGCATAATTTTAGGAAGCTCCCAGCAAAAACTTTACTTACCTGGCAGGCTAGCAAGTAATGTTGGAGGCATACGAACACTACTTATTTTTCGGTTGAATAACTACTTATTTTTGTTCGAGCTGTCCACAGAATTCAGTACTTTAAATACACTTACTAGAAGCCCAAAAATATCTAGTTATTATTTAACTACCAGTAAGTTGATTTGTAAGTACTTACAATCTACTTACTAGAATCAAAAAAATGGCTAGCTTTTATTTTATTGGCGCTACTTAATAGACCTTATAAGTAGTTATTGAGCTCGCTACCAGTAAGTTAATAATCAGTACTGAAAATAACACAACTTGTAAGTAGATATTGAGCTGATTATTAGGAAGCAAATATTTAGTAGTGAAAATAATAGAAGTAAAAAATAGTTACTAATGTCATTACTAGTAAGTACTAATTGAGGTTTTCAGAATAGTAACATTTGTAATGACAACTACTTACCAGATAACGTATGAAATAACTATTACCTATTACCAAAATTCAAAAGGTTTTTCCTGGGAAGCTAATTAAATTAAAAATGTGTTCTAAGAATAATTTGTTTTAAAATACATTTGAAATGAAAACTATTGTATTTTTTATGAATACGGCAGTAAAATCTTCATGTATATACGAGTATACAATTCAAATGTTGGTATGTGAAGTACATTTGACATAACCTATCAAGAAAAACACTCTTAAAACAGCTGAGTGGTTATGTGTACACAAATTAATAATTATTTGTGTATTTTTTATTTTTTTTATTATTTATTTACTATTATTATTTATATTTGGTAAAAATTCAATCAATTTCCGACGCCACAAACAATCTTGGTAAGACGAACCAGCTGATGTCAGATGCTCTGTCACTTGAAAATAGAACTCGTTCTAAATCAAAAATATGATATGTACTGTACACAGAGAAATAACACATGATAGTGTTTTTAGGTGTTCAGACGATATGTGCAAATTTAACATGTGAAAAAGTGGCAATTCACATGACAAATACACATAATATGAACATAGCTTATGGCTTAAGAGTTGAAATTCGGACCGGCCAAATCGATCCACTAAGACGGAATTTTTGGAAACTCGAATATCGCACTTAATCATAAAGGTGATATTAACGTAAAATTTTATTTTTCACTTTTTGGAAAAAATCGACATGTAATAATCATGTAGGTCCATAATTAAACATAGCCCCCATACATGCTTCTTTCCGGAATATGGTCTTTGTGCCCATAAACCATCTTATTATGTTGGTATTTAGATTTAATTTAGCCCAAACTTATTTTTATTGCAATCAAAATTATCTTACCAAGTTTTATTGGTATCTGTCCATATGTGACCCAAACAAATAATACTCTCAAAAATAGTTTTTAATGCCATAACTTCGTTGTAAATAAAGGGTCCGCCATCTAACGTTTTGTTTTCAACTAGTGCTTATTTCGTGAATGGTAACACTTAGCTCATGTCTGATTTGACAGATAATTAGTTTTATCCTTCCGCTGAACGAATATGGTTGTGAATACGCTTGAACAACGCTGGGAAATATTGCGACATTACTTTGAAAATCATGGTAATGTTGCAGAATGTGTGCGAAAATTGCGTACGGATTTTGGAAGAAGAGAAGCACCGTCAGCTCCGTATGTTCGTTATCTTGTGAAAAAAGTGAAAGAAACTGG
Source organism: Pollenia amentaria (assembly GCA_943735925.1). Taxonomy (NCBI): domain Eukaryota; kingdom Metazoa; phylum Arthropoda; class Insecta; order Diptera; family Polleniidae; genus Pollenia; species Pollenia amentaria. Next base: position 193,165,373 of record OX031006.1, read on the forward strand.
CATTCTCATCGATAAACCAAAGCGTGAAAAGCCAAAAACAGTGCGTACACCCGAGAATATTGCTGCTGTGGCAGAAAGTGTGCGTGAAGCAAATTTTCTTCGAAAATGAGCAAGGAGTGGCCGTTACAGTCAATGGCGATCGTTATCGGGCCATGTTGAACGAATTTTTGTTCCCAAAATTGAAGAGGAGGATATTGGCAACATTTGGTTTCAACAGGACGGCGCTACGTGCTACACAGCCGAAGCTACACTCGATGTTTTGCGCCCTGTTTTTGAAGTTCGCATTATAAGCCGCAGAGCTGATGTCGTTTAGCTACCTCGGAGCTGCGATTTGACACCGTTGAACTATTATTTGCGGGGTGCTGTCAAAGATAAGTGTTACGCCGACATGCCAGAGACAATTGACGCTTTAAATTACAGTATTCGTGAAGCCATTGGTGAAATACAGCTGCACACAATCAATAATGTGCTTAAAAATTGGACCGATCGTGTAGGCTACTGCATGGCCAGCCGAGGCAGCCATTTGCATGAAATTATTTTCCATTATTAACCGAAAGGATTGTACTTTCAAATAAAAAAAGAAATTTGAGAACCCTTATTAGCATTTACTAGGCTATTCATTTAATCGGGCACTTGCTTTAATCGGTTAATCGCTCGATTAATTAACCGATGTTTTGGTTTAATCGGTAAATTTTGTTATTGATCGATTAACCGATTAATTAAGTTTTTTTATAAACTAAGTTATTTCAATAAATAAAAATGCATACATTATTTATTATTTTGAGTTTATTAGTTAAATAAAAAAAATAACATAACAAACATAAAAAGAAACGAGCAAACAAAAAAAAAAAGTAATTCATAAATATGTAATACATATTTTTTAACTAATACGTGAATATTATGTATTAATTGGAAAGTAAGCTGTGAGATTATTTTATTAGTTATCTCAATAGTTTAAGGTATTATATCTTAGGTCTCAGATCTTATAAAATAATCTTTTAGACAAACAATTTGGCTTAAATGTTTATGTTTAAGCGATTCTTTTTATTTTAGTTTTGATTAATTTCGACTTGGAAAAAATTCTTTTACTTGTCGTTGATGTTGGAGAAATCGAAAGCAACCCAATACAGAATATCTAATTTCCAGTCCTTTTGCTGGATTTCTCTAAACATATGAAATCTTCCATAATGTTATTAGAGTCATGTTTAATTTTTTTAATTTTTAACACATCTAATTGCTTGGGTTTATTTTGTTAAACTATTGATATTAGAAGATATGAGAAGAAACAACTATCTAAACACATACATACAAAAAGTACGTGAAACAAAAAGCTGTTGACCGCAAACTCTTTCCATTTTGTATCATAATCGAATCTTTTAGGAATCAGCTTTAAGAGAGAAATAACCGCATATGAGCTAATAAATGATACTCTTGTTATAAGTAAATGGTAACCTACCGATGAATCAATTCAAAAAATCATTTGTAATACAATTTGTTGAATCCTTTTTCATCATATGTTTGAATCATATGTGAATCCTTTTTCATTCGCTCTAGTGATAAATCAGTTTTAAATTCAAAACATTTAGAAATCATTATTTGAATATATGAATGAATCCATTTTCAATTGCTCAAGTGAGAAATCAGTTCTTAATCTCAAAATTAATCTGCAAAGGCTCATTAAGGTATTTTTACCAAAAATTATCACCCAAATGCTAGCTGGGTTATTTAAAATAAAGGTCACTGAACAACTTCTTTGTTTGTATGAAAAAATATTTTCTATACACACACCTGTTGTATATGAGACGAAATAAATAATTAAAAACACAAAAAATATATTATAATACTTCAAAATATTAGAAATTTTGTTACATCGGTTTTATCCGGTCTTATCGTTAATCGAAAATATCCAATTTTAAATTAACCGATCAGTTTATCGGGTAGTAATTAATTGGTTATCCGATAAACGGTTCGTATTATTGCCAATTTAAAGATGTCGAAAGAACGCTTTCCATCGTACAAATACATCTGAAACAAAAACAAAGTTATTAGAATTAATTTTGTTTTAAATAAAGCTTTGTAAGAAATACGCTGTTAGTCTTTTTGTGTGCGTATGTTGTATGCAGCCACTTAAAAAACCAAGTGGGATTTGATTTTCAAGTTGGATTGTGCAGGCCTCCAGTACATACAACGTATATATTCTATTAGGCTAATTAAATAAACTGATATGATGCTTAGCAAATGGTGAAAAAATTTCATGGTTGGCTTATCAAAATTCCCTTACAGATCAAGTCTGTGTTAAAAAGGAAAAAGTGCTTAAGCTAAATTTGAGTTAATTGACCCTTTGAGATCTTTACGTTCTGAAATAAAGATCTGCAAAGTTTAAATTTTTTATACAATTTACAAAGTTATAGCAGAATGAATTTTTGCATATCTTTCTTCAATGTAAAATAACATTAACTTTAGATCTGTGAATTTAGAACTAAAAAGAGTTATAACTGCAGAGAGGTGATGATTATATTAGAATAGGAGTTAATTTTCAAAAATTATCTTTAAAGTTTAAAATTGCTGTTCTTCAAAACATAGAAAAAAAATAGACTTAAGCACTTCTTCATAGAAATGTAATGAAGAATAATCCTTTAAATTCTTAATCAATTATAAGCTTTTTCCAAAACAATTAATGTTTTATTTCCATTCTTTCTTTAAGCCAATTAATATCCTTTATTGTTTTTATTTGTATACTAGAAAGAAGAAAACAAAAAAATTTCTTACACCCACAGATTAATCTTTTTAAATGTATGCTTAAGTTTTACATACACACCACCATACAAAAACAAATAACTTTACTCTTTTGCGTACAATACGTGCGTCAGTTTTGCACTAAACATGTTTAACACATGTAAAAACATTCACTGTTAAATCTACATAAAATACATTCAACTAAATCCTCCTTAAAGTCATGCAACTTTATTATACCCCTTATCCCCTTTGTCATGTGTTCACGGCATTTCTGACTGTGCATCAAACCCAGTACCACCCGGCCCTTTTTAAATAATTTTTTTATGTTTAAGAACAAGTGTTTTAGTTTTAAATCTTTTTTTAATACATTTGGATTTTTGTATAGATATTTAAAAAAAAACATATTTCATTAAAAAATAAAAACTATAATAGCCTATTTCTGATATACGAAAGAATTCTTTCTTTCGAACAACTACGTTTAAAACAAAAACAAATTCTAAAAACTTTGTTTTTGTTTTAAATGTATTTGTACGAAAGAAAGAATTCTTTCGCTCATCGGAAATAGGCAGTAAAATTGTGTTAAGGAGCCTAAATTTTGTTTAATTTTTTCCTGTTGGAAACAGACATTTGTATTTTTTTATGATGCCAGTAGATTTGATTAAATTAGGAGAGTTTTAATTACTCTATAAATTTGCTTTAGAAAAGAATATGCCCTTAATACCAAAAACAGTTTTGTGGTTCAAAATAGTAATCAAAGGCCATAAGGCGTATACAGTGTTCTTCGTTAGTGTGCCCGTATTTGGCATCTTGGTTCGCTTTTGTTAAATTTAAAACATATTTGAAGAATACTTTCCATAAACAATATTTTTATTCAAACAAAATTTTTTCACAAAGTTCGATAATTAATATTTAAAATGTCGATTATGTTTGCTTGGGTGTCTTCATGAGTGCACACAGAAAAATAATAAAAATTGGTTTCAATTAAAAAATTTGTTATTTTAATTAAAAAATTAATTAAATTTGCACCAGTTAACAATTAATAGAAGCAATTAAACGTTTATTTCACTTGTTTAAATTTTTGATTAAAACTGTTTTTTTTTTGATTAATGCTTTAATTGAAAAATTTGCGAGAATTTTATCTGTGCATTGCTGCAAAGCACCACTGAAAACAAATTCGTTGACAAAGCGTTACAAATGAAAACTGTTTACAAATTTTGCAACCGTTGTGCAGTTACTATGCAATAACTACCTAAAGGCATTGTCTACAAAAAAGTTCTTGAGCTTGTAATTTTATGCCTAACAGTGTTGCATTTCAACACTTCCGAACTTTCTTATAGAGTTTCTGCATGGGACCAGAAAATCACTACACAGAAAAAATTATTTTTCAAATTCAAATTATAGAATCAAAACCTATTTTGTTTGAAACAGGTCCACAAACAAATTTGCATATTTAAACAATTTATTTTGCATTTCGTTTCTTAAAAAAACTAGGAATTTTTCAAACAAATAAATGAAATGTTATTATTGGTTAAATTTGTGTTTGATATTTAAAAAAAATTTTTAAACAAATAATTTTGCTGAAATAAAAAAAAGTTTACTGAAATTAATAAAAATTTCAAACAAATAAATTTGCTGAATCAAGCAAAAATGTTTACTCTTGCACGAGCAATGACGCGCACCCCGCAAGCAGTGAAGAGATTATGAAGAGGAGGGAGGATGCAAGAGAAGGCTTGGCTTTGGGAATTTTTTTTTTGGTATAATTTCAAAACACCATTCGTTTTGTTGTAGAAGAAATACAGAAGAAGAAATATAAATTAAAAACAGCAGCACTACGACCCGATATGGTTTTCATTATAATTCTACTTCCAAAATTTGATGTATTTAACTAAGAAAATAGGATACGGGATTTTTTTATTCGGTTTTATCAACTTTGAAGACAACCAAAAAATTCTGTTTTTATGTTATAGTGTTGTTGTTGTGTCGACACAAACAATGAATCGTTTTTTACTACTTTTGTTGTTGCTTTAATGACAACCTCCGCCAAGCTATGTTATTGTCTTTCTTATTGTTGTACTTTTTTTAAGCGTTCAAAAATAGACTGTATGTGTTTTATGTTGTTGTTAATTTTTTTACTTAATAAGTGTTGCTTACGATAAAAAAAAAATATAAAAAACTACCACTTTAAGGAGCGTTAAATATATCATACAAAATTATTAGAACTTAAACCCACTAGCGCGTATATAATATTTTTGAAAAGTTGTTAACATTTTTGTTGCAAAAAAAAAATAAAAAAAAAAATATTAATAGAAACAGCAAAAAAATTTTTTTTTAAATTTGAAAAATTTTCAAACAAGTGTTTGCTTGAAAATATTTTAGCAATACCCAATAAAAATTTTTCTTATTTTGCAAAGCACTAATGGTACATTTTAAAAAGTAAGCGCACATTAATGCGCTACTTAAAAAGACATACAGAGATGCAATTAGGAAAGTAAACTAATTCTTAAAAAATTAAAAAAAAAATATATAAAATTTGAAGAGCCAAGACATTCCCTGTCTACGAAGCAGGTTTGTAAGGGAGCGTATAAAATAATAACGGTAATAAAAAATTCAGTAAGCAAAGCCAGCGTTACCGTTATGCAACTAAGGTCGCATTTTTGCCCCTTTTTGACTGCCTTGCCACTTTCTTTGCTCCTTTATTTTCAAATCCCCTTTAGTATCATTTTGAATTTTTTTGTATCCCTTTTTGAACTAATTTTTTTTTTTTAAATTGGTAGTCAATAAACATCATGTAACTGCCAGCTTTGATATATATCTCTGCCCCAAAAAAAGTACTAAATCTATTTAAGTAACGGCTATTTAAGCCGTGACCACATGGTGTAAAAATGCCTTCGTAGAATAAGCTTATTTGTGTAAGGTATAATTTTTTTTTTATTGAAAATAAGTTGGATCTATGAAAAATACAGCTTTTTTGTGAATATTTGTAAAATTGAAAAAAATGTGTTAAACTGGAATAATAACTTTGTATATTTGAAAAATCTCGTGTCAAAGAATATTGTAAATTCATTATGGACAAGTAAGTATTTCATATAAAAGTTTTCTAAAAAAAATATAGGTACATGAATATAATTTTGCTTATGTTTAAGGTTCATGATAAAATCAAAAAAACAAGTTGAATTCCCATCAACAAGTGGTTCAATTCAATTAAGTCCAGATGTGGAAACAAGTTCAACGGATGAATAAATGTCCGAAAAAACAAACAAGAAGAAGAAAGCCGCATCGCGAAAATATTGTTTAAATTGTTGAAGTGGTTAAAAATGGACATAGAAACAAAAAAACCCTTTTGTGTTCTTTGCAAGCTTATCTGCCAACGAAACCATTAAGAACGCCATGCTGGAACTGTCAAACATGTGACCAATGAAAAGTAAATAAATAATGTTAAAATTTCCAAGTTTTTACCAAAAAAAAAATACCGATTTTCGAAAAAAAGTAGTTATTGCTGAAATAAAGCTAGTCCTTAGAATGATCAACTGCAACCAATCGTTCAAGTCAATGGACAGATTTGCCAAATTAAACGCAAATTTTTATAAATAAGAAGTTTATTTTTTGTTATGTTTAGTTTTCAATGAAAATTACTTAATAAATATGTTTGTTAATTGAAAATTATCATATTATTATAGTTGCTCCTTTTTTTCTCAGCATTCCCCTTTTTGTGCTACTTTTTTTTTGGAAAATCCCCTTTTAATAACCCTTTTTGAAAATTTTAAACGGTAACGCTGAGCAAAGCTGATCGTTACATTCACCAATTTTTATATGCGCTGAATAAAGCGCTTTTTGTGTCAAAAATGTATTGCTTCAAAGTGGGAACTCGCCATATAAAATTCATGTCTTCCATAAGCAATATGGTAAGCGAAACTTTTACGTTTCTCCCTTACAAACCTTCTTCATTGGAAGCTCCATTTTTTATTGGGTAATTTTTTCTGTTTATTAAAAATAATTATGAATTATCAAAGTTGTTTGTGAGAATATTATTATTTATTAAAAGATTTTGTTTGTTGTGCTTAATTCCCTTTTTTAATAATTGATAACAAATACTGAAATTTATTGTTGGAGGATAAGCTGTTCCTATGCGCATTTCACTGGTTGCTTACCCAGATCATCAGGAAACGTTCTCTTAAATAATTTAAGAAAATATAAAACTCATCTCACTGATTTATTGTTTGGTATTTTGTTTAAGCTTTGATATCGTTGCAAACAAGACTTTTTGAGTGTTTGTAGGTAATTCTCATTCCCTCTGTAGTTTTGTTTGCTGATAGCTTTGGCTTTTCTAAAATTATTTAGGAGAACGTTTCCTGATGATCTGGCCTAAGCAACCAGTGAAATGCGCATAGGAACAGCTTATCCTCCAACAGTAAATTTCAGTATTTGTTATCAATTATTAAAAAAGGGAATTAAGCACAACAAACAAAATCTTTTAATAAATAATTATGAATTTTACATAAGATTTCATTTTCGTACGTGCAGTGGTCTTCCAGTTGATTATTATATTATCAATATATTCAAATAGACTGGTTTGAAGCCTTTTGCGTTTACTTCCTAATTGCTTGTCTGCCACATTTTTAGAATTACTTCCTTGTTGGTGTTAGATTTTTTAGAACCTTATCCACAAAAAAAATTTCAGTAGCTTTTTATCAATTAAAAAAATTGTTTGAAAAGTATTTCAATTTAATTAATGTGATAGTTGAAAAAAAAATTGAAAATATAATTTTGATTTAACTAACATTTTGCCTGTGTTGAAATTAATTTTTAATTAAAATATTAATTAAATAATAAAAAATGGTAATTACTTTTTTCGCCTTAAATTAAATAATTTAAATTTGTAGAATTGTTGTTGGGAATTGTCAAAACCTGAAATATTTATATTTAATTAAATCAAATAACACATTGTTTAAAATGGCGTTTTGTTCATTTTTTAATTAAAATTAAAAATGTCATTTATTGAGAAAAAAAATTCACAATTTTTAATTTTTACAATTTTTAGTAATCAAAACAGTTTGGAAATCAACAAATTGTTTGCTCGATTCTATGAATTTGGTGATTAGAGACAATTTTATTTTTTTTTCTGTTTTAAGGTGCCCGTAAACGACATTCTTTTACATCTGACTTGTCAAATTTCCCTCTTGAAAATACATACATGTCGCGTGTTACCTTTAAAACATTGCATTTGTAAAAGTCAGACACAAAGTTATCTGATAAAATTTCAATTAGAGCATTCTCTATTTTCTTCTGATTTTTTTTTTAAATTTAATTCTTTATTCAAAATAATTGTTTTACAATATTTAGTGCCTCTGCGTCTTGAAGACATTGTTGAGGCGAAACCATCTGACATCACCTGTGTCAGAAATCCCTGCCGGGAAAAAACCGGCAGCAGCGGTGCACTATTGACGGAATCATTAGCCGGCTAAAGGTAATATTTTGCTATACCGAAATATGTATGATCATTTCACCATTGAATAGAAATTATATTCATGTATATGGGGGATTTCATGTCAAGTGACCCAACTTTTGAAATCGATGTATTCCGATTTGGATGAAATTTGCAACAAGGTTAGTCTTATTGGATAGTAGTTTAGACACAAATTTTCAACAAGATCGGTCAAAAAGTTTCTGAGTTAGAGGGGGTCAAAAATTGACATTTTGGCCAAACCGGTGTTCTTTCTCGTCCATGTAACTTATTATCTATGGGTGTTAGCAAAATTTGTCCCAAACAAATTAGATAGCTATTTCTTCAAGCTATCGAAAAATTTTTTTTTTGTATTTTTTAAAATTTTTTTTTTTTAAATTGAAAACTTATTTTTTATTTTTTTTGGAAACGGTATTTTTTTTTTTTTTGCTCAAAAGAAAGCTTATGTATTTTTCTTTTAGGTAGTTTTGGTCGCTTAGTGGGATGAGAGTGGGATATGTATAAAAAAAAATAATTTCTAACTCAAGACGAGGGTTTTTAAATTTTTAGCATATGCACTATTTTGAAATTTTTCCTTTTTATGTGTAAGTGTTTCTAAAATCTTAAAAATAAAACTTATGCTGAGAAACTAGACAAATTAACCTTTCCGACGGTATATAACATACCGAACTAGCATTTCATTCCCTCGATGCTGTAATATCCACAATATGTTAATCCCAGGAATAAAATCACTTTTTCTATAGAAATGTTGACAAATTAAATCTTTTTATTTATTTGTAATAATAATTTAATTAATATAAAATAATAATAATAAAAACAAAAAGATAAATAATCTAAAAAACTTAATCTCAATCACATAAGTCCTTTAAAATTTTTTTTTTGTTTGTTTTTAATTTTTTTAAAAATTTTTCTTTTCTTAAATTTAAAACTATTTTTGTATTTTTTTTTTAAAAGGTTATTTATTTTTTATTTTATTTTTTTGCTCAAAAGAAAGCTTAGGTCTTTTCCTTTAAGGTAGTTTTGGTCGCTTAGTGGGATGCGAGTATAAAAAAAAAATAATTTGTAAGTCAAGACATCAAATGCTAAAAAAAATAAAAATCCTCGTCTTGAGTTAGAAATTATTTTTTTTATACATATCCCACTCGCATCCCACTAAGCGACCAAAACTACCTAAAAAAATACCGTTTCCAAAAAAAATAAAAAATAAGTTTTAAATATAAAAAAAAAAATTTTAAAAAATTTTAAAAAATACAAAAAAATTGTTTTCGATAGCTTGAAGAAATAGCTATCTAATTTGTTTGGGACAAATTTTGCTAACACCCATAGATAATAAGTTACATGGACGAGAAAGAACACCGGTTTGGCCAAAATGTCAATTTTTGACCCCTTCTAACTCAGAAACTTTTTGACCGATCTTGTGTCTAAACTACTATCCAATAAGACTAACCTTGGTGCAAATTTCATCCAAATCGGAAGACATCGATTTCAAAAGTTGGGTCACTTGACATGAAATCCCCCATATATAAAAAACGTTTCATTAAAATATCCTAAATTTGTTTCTTCGAATTTTAAGAAAATAATGTTAAGATGGCTGAACTCTTACTGCGCAAATAAACATTATTGTGGCGGCAGTACGCTATTTTGAAACCGAGAACTACTTTGGTTTCTGCAATAACTATGCAAAAAAAACAGCGACAATGTCAGAAGCAAATAAAATGTACGTTTGTGACCAAATATTATAAACCATATGTAAAACAGCAATGTTAAGAGACATGCACAAAAACATGTGACTTAATAAGTTGAGAAGTCAGATGTAAAAAACATGTCGTGTAAATGCACCTTAAACTGAACAATGGCGATTACTGCCAAAATCCTTATGAATAGAATTTTTGGTTGTTTTTATATTCACATTTAAGGAACTTCCTTATTATATTTAACCTTCTTTATTCTCTGTTCGTGTTAGTATGTATGTGTAATAGAGAATTTTTTAACATAAATGAATTATAACGATTGTTATGTTTCATTGAACTGTTGGTTTTAATTGAAGTTTGTGATATTTTAATTAGGCTGATATGATATTTTAATTAGTTTAATCCTGTATTCAGTCAAGAATTATAAAAAAAAAATATTTAATTCATTTCATGTTGCAAATTCCTTCCTTCAAAAAAATAATTTAATAAATATTAAATTTGATGAACTTAAGCCTAATTAAAATATAAAAAAAATTCAAATAAATCTATTATATTAAAATATTTTCTGTTATGTGGAAACAAAAATTTCGTATAAGTAAAATTTATATTTGAAAAATTTGTTTAAAAAGCTGTGTTTTTTTTTAAACTAATTCATAATAGAGAAAACTTTAGAACTTCCTTGTATATAAGTTCGCTATAGAGGAATTAGACTGTAAATGAACTGAAAATTCCTTGAAATATGCTTTAATGGATTATTTCAAAATGTTTTAATATAATGGACTTTTTCCAGAACGATGATAAATCCAAAGAGAGCTTTGACTTTACTTTCAGACAGTTTTATCATTAGACAATAATTTTTTTTGTGAATATTGAGTAGCAGTTTTTATGTGAATTTTTTTTTATAAATTGCAGTGCCTTTTCAAAAGTAAAATGTAACTACACTTTGAAAAAATCTCAAATGTAAAAACAAAAACGCCCTGTTTCTTTTTGTGATAGTATAAAATAAATAGATGAAGTTGTTTTCGACCTTTTTATTAGTAAAAATAACAAATAAATAGTCAATAGGACCTCAAGCTTAACTACTTATTTGTTATTTATAGTATAACAAATTTTAAACCGATCGCCTTTTTTGTTTAAGAAAAAACCGGGACCATAAATGGAAGCATCCCGAAATATTTGTATCACAAACAATTTATTGTACATGCTTGTAGCGGGCTAGATCTTTTTAGATTCAGGTTTTTCCAATGTGTGTGAAGATAAATGCATTTTTTAAAAATATCGCATGCGATAAAAAATATTTAAAAAAAATATCGCAAGCGATAAAATAAAATTATAAAGAAAATACAAGTATTTACACGAAATTTTAAGGTTTTTATGAAATATAAATCGTTTATATCGATTTTTTTTTTTTAATAAATCTTTTAATTAGTCTTTTAATATTAAAATATATAATTTTTGAAAAAATATGAGTTAGACTGAAATTCTTATCAATGAGTTCCGTGGTGGATATGGCTACTGTGTCCAAACCCTTCCATCTCAAGGAATCAAACCTATTAGAAAATGAAGCTTATGGATAAGGCTACCATAAGGCTTTAGCGTTGCCAAGTTTATTTTTGAACCATTGTATGATAATATTGTTAATATTCAAATCATTCTCAATTTGAATTTAAATGTTAAAATGAAACAATTAAAAAATGTTTGAGAATTGTGTTTGATGTCAAATCATAAAGTAATTTCATATCAAAGGTTTGACTACTTCGTGTTTGTTGGGTAAATACTTTAACTTTATTTTGCTTCTCCATAAGCAACGAAAACAAAGTTTTCATATGGTTAATAAAACTTCAAGAAGGTTTTTTATCAAAGGCAACCATGCTATGATAAAATCACTACTCCAGAAAAAGTCACAACCATACCATTAAGTTGCCTCTGATCATGATATAATTAATAAGTCTGGCTTCACACTATGAAAGTTTTCTTTCAGAAAGTCTAATGTTTATTGGTGAGAGGGGAGGAAAACAAGCTATTGCTCCTTCCCCTCTCACCCATTAGCTCAGACTTTTTGAAAGAAAACTTTCATAATGCGAACCCAGACTATCAACATTAATATGTTTAGCTTAAATAATCGAATGGTTGTTTACAGTTTTCTAGTCGTGACCATATCGAATAATTTTTTTCTGCGTGCATAATGCCCAAAAGTAAATGCTAAAATTAACTTTGATGAATTTTTAACAAAGTTAGAAACGTGCCGGAATAAATATATTAAGACGTGTGGCACTTAAACTCCTGCAAAGTTTTAATATTTTTTTTCCTAAGCAGAAACATTTTGATAAAACATCACCACAAGTTTTATTTATGTTCTATGTAAAAAAACAAAATAAATGCTATAAACATCAATCATATGTCACAGTGGTCTTTCATTCAACAAATGACTTGTGTTGAGTTCAAATTAAATTGCTGTTGTTGTTTGTATTTAACTTATGGTTGGTTTGTTTGCGTCGAATAAAATTTATAAGGCGCATTTATACAGGGTGGCCCAGAAAGACCGAAGTGGTGTGAATTCCTTATAACTTTTTATTTAAGACATATTTTTTTAATTTTTTGTTTTTTAAATACAGTAAATTTATAGGGAATATTTTTAGATTAGTTATTAAAAATGATATCCCGCAAGTGGTGGCCATTTTCTGCTTCGCACAAATGTGCTCTTTCCAACACATTTTCCATGACCTTTCGCAAAACTTCCGGTGTTATGTTGTTAATTTCGTCTCGAATATTGGTTTTTAATTCCTCAATAGTTATTAACATAAACTTTCCCTTTTAAACAACCCCAAAGGAAACAGTCTGGAGCGGTTAAATCCGGGGAACGCGGAGGCCAATTAAAATTGCTTCTATGCGAAATTATTCTTTCACCAAAGATGTCGCGTAAAAGAGCCATTGTGGCCCTCGCAGTGTGCGCTGTGGCTCCGTCCTGTTGGAACCATATTTGCGGATGGTTTTCCACGGCTGGCCTTACAAAATTTTCCAACATGGCCCGATATCGATCACCATTGATGGAAATGGCGACACCTCGTTCATTTGCAAAAAAATATGGGCCAATGATCACGTTGGGCACGTTGTTCAGTTGTGTATTGCTCCATTATAAATTGTCCAAGTCTTCTTTACAAAATACTGAAAAGAAAAAAAAAAAAAAAATTATAATAAAAAAGTTATAAGGAATTCACACCACTTCGGTCTTTCTGAGCCACCCTGTACATATATATATATATTTTGTCATATTACAAAGTTTGTTTTTTTAACCATAAGTTTACTTAAGCGTAATACATGTTAATTTATTTTTTAGCGCATATTTATCATTCTTCTTATGAGTATTCTGTTTACTCTTGCCATTTTTGTATTTTAAATGAACAAGAAACTGTTTCAATTATTAAATGTTTTATTTTTCTTTCTCCTCGTTTTTAAAACGCCTGAAGTATATTTTATTAATTCATTGGATTTGTGACACAGTGATAACTTCATTGCGTTACAGAAGGCTTAGAAATTATTTGAGGCATAATTTCTTACGTGATTTTGCTAAATTCGATTTTATTTTAGAGTGCAAAACGGTGAAGAATCTATTTATCTTGTGTTCAGGTTCTGGTGAGTTTATGCATATTACGCAGCTTTAAGCTCAATAATTTGAATATTAGCCATATATACAAAAAAAATATTTTAGAATTTCAAATAAACGTTGAATTTTGAAATTTGAAATTCAACTGTTTTTTTTTGATATAATGGCTCATATTATGTATTGAAATTCTTGGGCACAGCGCCAAATGAGAACAAATAAAGACAGAAATGAAGTTTTAACTAAATATTTTCCTAAAAAAGTTTAAATCGAAAAAAAGTAAAAATTCAGGAACAAAATAAAATTATCTTCTTAAAACAATCGCTAATAATATTGGGTTCATAAACCCATATTCATAATACGAGGTCGGGTCAACAAGTCCGTGACTTTTTAAATGAAACACAGTTTTTTTTACAAAAAAAAAAAATTTTTTTTTCAACATAATCTCCTTTAAGCTCAATACTTAAATTGGCTATTTTCGATTAACGATTGAACCGGTTAATTCCAGTCGATTAACTGACTTCTTAATTTTTTGTAGTATTATAACATATTTTTTTTTGTTTTTAATTATTTGTTTAGTTTCATATAAAAAAGGTATGTGTAAAGAAAATATTTTATTCATACAAACAAAGAAGGTATTTAGTGATCTGCATTTTAAATAAGTGTTTGCTGTCAACAGCTTTTTGTGTAGCGTACATTTTATATGTATGCGTTAAGCTATTTGTTTCTTTACATATCTTCTCATATCAATCTTTTAACAGAATTAACCGAAACAATTTGAAGTGTTAAAAATATAAAAAAAAATAAAACAGGGCTCTAATGGCATAACAGAAGATTTTATATGTTTATAGAAATCCACGAAAGGATAAAGAAATTAAATATCTGTATTACAGGCTGCTGTTGATTTCTCCAACATCTACAATAAATGACAGAATTTTTTCCAAGTCAATTTTCATCAAAAGTAAAGAAAAGAATCGCTTAAATCATAAATATTTAAAAAAAATTATTTCTTTAAAAAATTATTTTATAAGATCTTAAACTATTGAAATATCTAAAAATATGATCTTACAATTTATTTCAGGGACCGTAACAGTTATTCCTTTTTACATAAAAGTCAGATGATAACAGTTATTTTTTTGATTTTTATTTTTTTGATCAAAAATAACAGTTATTTTATGATTTTTATTTTTTCGATCAAAAATAACAGTTATTTTATGATATTTATTTTTTTGAACAAAAATAACAATTACTTTTTGATTTTTATTTTTTCGAGCAAAAATAAAAGTTATTGTTTAAAGAAATGTAGGTGTTATAATTATTGAGTTGTCTTTAAATATTTATTTTAATGCGCATAGGAAATCCCAATGATGATCACACATTTAAATAAATATTTAAAGACAACTCAATAATTATAACACCTACATTTCTTTAAACAATAACTTTTATTTTTGCTCGAAAAAATAAAAATCAAAAAATAATTGTTATTTTTGTTCAAAAAAATAAATATAAAATAACTGGTATTTTTGATCGAAAAAATAAAAATCATAAAATAACTGTTATTTTTGATCGAAAAAATAAAAATCAAAAAATAACTGTTATTTTTGTTCAAAAAAATAGAAATCAAAACTTTAAAAATCATAATATATTTTCATAGAAAAGTTCATAAGGATCAATATGGTGTACTTGAATCAGTTTACCGGCATTCACTTCTATGTGTTTTTTTTTTTTTGTTTTAAAATTTCAAAATACCTGTTATTTTCGGTCCCTGGTTTATTTTTTAATTAATACATAATATATTTTAATGAAAAAAAAAATATGTATTACATATTTATGAATTGTTTGTTTGCTCTTTTTAGTTCAACAATTGTTATGTTTGTTATTTTATTGCTTTTTTTTACTAATAAACTTCAAATAATAAATAATTTATGCATATTAATTTATTGAAATTTCTTAATTTAAAAAAATAACTTTATTAATCGGTTAACCGATCAATAACAAAGTTAACCGATTCCTAACCGATTAAGCCAAAACCTCGGTTAATTAATCGAGCGATTAAACATTAAAGCAAAAGCCCAATTAAATAAATACCCTACTATCTACATGTGGTTTCAACAAGACGGTGCCCTTATTACATGGAAAGTTTCCAGAACACGTAATTTCACGTTTTGGCGACGTCAAGTGGGCACCAAGATCATGCGGTCAAAAACTACCTTAAAAGGATCTACTGCTGCCACCAATCGAGAGGCTGCCATTTAAATAACATTGTATTTTATTACACAGAAAAAACTAAAAATTTTCTGTAATCACCAAATTCATAGAATCAAGCAAACAATTTGTTGATTTTGCAATTATTACCAAAATGATTATTTATATTGATTACTAAAAATTTCAAGAATTTTAATTATGATTTTTTTTCAATAAGCTACATTTTTAATTGTAAACTTTGGCATTTCAAACAATGTGTTAATTGATTTAATAAAATATAGCTCAGGTTTACACAAATCCCAACATTAACTCTGCAAGTTTAAGCTATTTTATTTTAAGCAAAAAAATCAATTAAGATTTTTATTTATTTAATTAATGTTTTAATTAAACATTTATTTCAAAACAACTAAAATGTTATTTAAATCAAAATTATATTTTCTATCATAGCTTTATGTGTGTTTTATTTAACTTTACTTCTGAAACCGTAAAATGGATAACCCTTTATTTTAGCTGAATAATTAAATGTTTAATGGTTAACGTGGTAGCATGCACAGAACTAGGCGTGCTGCAAGTAGAGTCGACAGTGACTCTGTCACTGAAATATCTTTTCTTTTTACGACCATTTTCTTTGCCGAATTACCTCATCCTTTAGCTTTGTTCTTGGCCTACTGACGTACACTCTTTCTTTTAAATATTCCCAAAGAAGGAAGTCTAACGGTTTCAAATTACATCGTTGTCAAATCGCAACATCGCCACGACTTTATATAATACGGCCATTGAACTTCTCGCGCCAAAGAGCCATTGTTTCGTTGGCTGTTTGGCAAGTGGCACCATCCTGTAGGAACCACATATCGTCAAGGTCCATATCCTCAATTTCTGGCCACAAGACAGAAATCAATTTCTGGCCACAAGTATTCGTTATCATCTTGCGATAGCGAACACCATTCAGCCCATAAACTGCACCAAACTATGTTTTCAAATTTTCTACAGACCCGGTTTGATGATATTTGCGCACAATTCTCCCGATTGTGTCCACATTTGGTCGAATATGCTGACCAAAAAAATCACAAAGTACACGAGATGCATTTTGATTTGCGCGCTCATTTTCGTAAAAGGCTTCAACAATCTTAACGCGCTGCTCAATTGTAAACGTCTCCATGGATTTATCTTTGTTGTTGAATTTGTCAAACACTGAAACAAAGAAATATCTAATTAAGTTGGGAAAAAAACAACTTGACGTTAAGGTATGCCTCAAAATTAACATCGTGTTATAGTTAGACCGCCCTTTAGTTTGCTAGTTGTGCTGCCATTCTGTATCTATTGCTCCTGTTCTGAAAATCACATTTTATCAAAGTGATTTGAAACCACAAGAAAGGTTTTCTGGGCAAAGTTTTTTGTGATTTCAAAACGTTCAGCTATACAATACAACTTTTAAAAATCACTTTGATATACAACTTTTTAAAATCACTTTGATATTTTTTCGACTTTTGTAAGATGACCGTCATAATAAATTATTTAATAAAATATTCAATGTGTTATTTATAAATTTTTTTATGCAATACGCTATTTTATTTACAACAAATCATTTAAAATTAAGAAAATTCGACGACAGTACAAAAATAAAATTTGCTTTTGTGACTTCTGTTGTAATTTCAGGCTTGTTTTTTAGTTGAATAAAAGATCGCCTTTTTGCTAACAGCGGCATGATAGCAAAGTCTAATATTTATTAAAAATCGTAAAAGCTGTGCAAAATCGCAGGAAAAAGTCGCTTCTATCCGCGAACATGGCTTGAACTCACAAAAAAATTGCAAACTTGTAAACAAACCCTTAAACTTATTTGAAATCGTTAAATGGGCTAAAAAAAACAAAATATCGGAAAATAACAAAATATTTTTGCAAAAATAGCCAAAATTCGCGAAAATTTTTAATACTACAAACAAGCCATGAAATTGATTAAAAGTCCCTAAAACAAAAATTGCTAAATTAGTGGAAATTCGCAAAAATTTGCTAACAGCGGCAAGATAGCAGAGTCTTCTATTTATTATAAATCTTTAAAGCTGTAAAGAATCAGAAAATGGCTAAAATTCGCGAAAAATTGCAAAATTTGAAACAAGCCCAACTTGAGATCGCCAAATCGGTTTAAAAAACTAATTATCGAAAAATAACATAAAAGGCGTTAAAAAATGAGATACGCCTTTGTAGAACAAGCGGGTGTTAAAAACTTGTGTTTGCTTGTGCTTTCGACAATTGAAAATCACACCGAAAAACACAAAAACGGTGTGATTTACAGAACACCACAAAATCACACTTGTGATTTTAAAAGCACGTGTGATTTGTTTTTTTGGACCAAATTTCCCAAATGGGTGAATCGTTCTGCAGAAAATTTTCAGTAAAACAACATTAATGCTGTTCGGAACGCATGGGTAAATCCAGCGGTGCGATTCACTAACTTTAAACGATCCGGCAATCGTAATTTTTGTCGACATATATATTCGCTTGCAGTAACGATATTTTGATTCTGTAATTTATTTTTAACGATTGTAAACAGCTGCAGTTTTTGTAAAATGTCTGTCTTCAAAATATTAAAATAAACGAAAAGTACATAACAGAATAAAGAAAAAAACAATGAAATTGTGCAAGGTACATATACACAAGGTAGACTCGTTGGCCCAGATGTTTGTCAGCTGTTTACCCCAATTTGAACCTTAAAGTCAAAACTTATTTATGTTTTTTTACATATTCAGTTGAATTAAAAAAATTGTGAAAAACATTTGATTTTTGAAAAATTTTAATTAAATTGAAAATTATTGAGATTTTTAATCAAATTTGTGAAAAAATTTAAGTTTCAAGTGATTCACGTGATAAAATTGCACAATGGAAACGTATACGTCAACGCAATAAGGAACTGAGACGAGAACGGATCTTGGGAAGGGAACAGCAACGTAAAAGGGAAGATAAAGATAGATAAAAGAACTTGCTTTATAGCGTATCATATCCCAGCACAGATGATCTTTCCTCGGGTGAGGAAGATGAAAAAGCTGAGGTTTTAACACAATCTAAAGAAAAGTCGCCGCAAATTTGTGAGACTATTAGTTACTTTCATAATATATTGCAACCGACAGTATTGTCTTTTAATAGCAGTTCTAGTACTAATAGCGCCCTTACACCAGTAAGTAAGTCAACATATGAGAGTAAACTATCGAATTCGTTTAATTATAAAGATTTTGAAGATGACACATTCTCACCTTTTGATAATATTGAACTGAAAACAATTGATGATTTAGATTTAGCACAATACACAAATAAATTATCCAACCGATAGAGAACTGAATAATAATAAGGAAGACTCTACCATAAATGTTGGTATTTATACAAACATCGTTTTAGTTTTATATAATTTTAATTTTTAACTAAAGATGTATGTGTAACAAACGAAGCATCAGCAAAAACGAATGAAAATGAAGATACATTTAGTCAATTAGATAGCAAAGCAAATCAACTGGTTGAGCAAATTAGCGCAATGGGTTTTCCTCTTAAACGTGTAGCAAGAACTGTTCAACTTGTTTGAGCTGATGATAAAAAGGTAAATAAAATTAATTAAGTAATGAATATATGTAATGTGATATCATTGTTTTTAGGTTATGGAACATTTAATTCCCCTTAGTGAACTTGCGGATTTGGGATTTGAGGAATTAAAAATATCTGATGCTTTAATACGCAATGAAAATAACAAAAACAAAGCTTTGGACGATTTGATTTCTTAGTTATCGATCTTTAACTCTTACAAAGAAGTGTAGTCTAAGTTGTACAACACACTTCTTACATCCAATATTTTTTTAAACAAGCTTATTAAAAAATACATGATTTATACTTTTTTGTTTATTTTCAATAATTTGCAATATGTATTCAACTAAGCTGCATTTTGTCAAAAATATAATAAATAACATAAAGAAGTATAATTAAATTTGTATAACACTCAGGTTTGTACGAAAGTGAAAATTTCACATTTTCAATTCGTACCGTTTTTGGTTAGCTTCTTCAACTTTTGAAAAATTGCTAAATATCGATATGGATTGAGCCAAGACCTCCTACAATTATATTCGATTTTAGATGATAGGATTTTACCAACTATTTATTTTTTGTTAAAAAATTTTATATATTTATCTTTTACATCATCTGTTTTACTACAAAAATGTTCGGTAAATGGACTTTGCAGTGGAGTCAATTTTGCGACATCACTCCAAGAACCCTTCATCAATATACCTTTTACCAAATCTTCTTTATCCAAAATTTTATCCCATAAATGTTTTTGAGTTCTCCTTCTCAAAAAATTGTGCAAGTAACAAGTAAAACAATAGTTTTCACTTGCTCAGGAGCCAAACAAATTGGTATTTGAAAGACCAATCACAGTTTTAGAGGGATTGGTTTTAAGAATTTGTCGGTTAATTGAAAAGTATTCCTTCCTACAAATACAAATGGTAGACCCTCTTCGGTACCGAAGTTTTCGCTAGCATTTGGTATATTTAATCCGTTTCCAAATATTTTCCCACCCAATGAGGTGTGACGAAAATCTTCCTGGCCTCTTGTCTTACAGTTGTTGTCTACATCGACTGCTATTAATTCATAGTTGAAGTTCGCCACAGCCGTTAGTACAACACTATAGAATTTTTTATAGTTAAAATAAAAATTTTGTGTACCGGTAGGTTTCATTATACCAATGTGTTTGCCATCAACTACGCCTAAACAGTTTGGGAAATTCCACTTTTTATAAAAATCATTTGATATAGACTTCCATTCCTCTTGTGTTTCTGGTAGCTTAAAATATCCAAAAAAGTTATAAAAATCCCAATAAGTTTTAAAATATGTAATTATGTACCTTCATAAATTTCCTTAGGCGATAAATAATTTCTTCACAAGTTTCCAACACAGTTTTCGAAATCGTCCAACATTTTTTAACAATTAAATTATTTAAATAAAAACTTATAATTTCCAACTGCACGTGTTGTTTTTTTTCAATTTGTGTTTTTATTTTGAAGGCACAGTGTTGCTTTTTTTTGACGGCTTGGTTCAAATACAAAAACAATTTAGCCTGTTGTTTTTGTCTTGTTGTACTTGTTGTAGCAACGAGTTTACCTTGTGTAGTTGTACCATGAAATTGTGCTTAATTTACTGTTTTTTTTTATTTTATTTTGTGAATTTTACATTTAGAATTTTGTTTTTTTTTCATATTTTGGCTTTTCTTTGTACATTTTGAATTTAGAATTTTGTTTTTGTTCATACATATATGTATATATACATTTGTATGCATGTATGTGGTATGCATGTAGGAAGTCGGGCCTCAGCCACTTTAAACATAAAATACACTTTATCGCTTAAATAAACACAACGTAAATTATTGTCATTAAAATTACGAAAAAAAAACTGCTTAAAGTAACAGCTTCGATAAATGTTCGTTATATTTATTATAACGTTACGATTATCGTAATTAGTGAATCGAACTACAGCTTTAGTTTTTAAATTTGGTTGCCGTTCTTTTTTGTATATTTTAAAATTCCTTTCTCTGTGAAAGAAATCAGTTAATAAAAGTAATAGATATAATCAAATAACAAGCTTTTCACCGTGCATTGTTTTTTAAAAAATCTTTGCTTAACATAAATTTGTTTAGCTTTTAACAAATACATACGCACTTTAACATAGCTGTCCCTTCCCTGTCGGAAAATGAGTTAGCTTAAAGTTAACTCATGGTTAACCAGAAGTTAGTCAGAGGTGACTCACAAGCTAACCCATTTACATGGTTAAAGCTATTCAGTTTTTACACGCAATGTCCGCAGTACGAGTCAGTACTCACTCACACTGCATAACTTTAAGATAACCATAAGTTAGCTCATTATGAGTTAGCTTGTGGTGCATACAATATGTTGACTTTTATAAGAGAATAAAAAAAAAATTACGTATTTTTCTTTATTTATTTTTTAAAGAGACTGAGACTATTACACACAGCGTTACCGTTATGCGACTAAAGTCGCATTTTTGCCCCTTTTTGACTGACTTTCCACTTTCTTTGTCCCTTTTTTTCACATCTCCTTTAGAATCATTTTGTATTTTTTTTTTGTATCACTTTTGCCCCTTTTTGAACTAATTAATCTCGGAAACTCATCGATATGCTTATTTTAAAATAAATCTCATTTTGTCCTGTAAGATTTTGGAAATTCTGGTGATCTAACAACCGAATAATTCGTCACTGGTTCAAGATAAACGAGAAAACAGTTTTTTATGAAAATCAGTATGTGCCTAGAATAAAAGTTCTGACACGCTTTTTTATTAAATTGTTATGTCTCTGCGTACATACAGGAAATGACCAATATTTACTCAAGCAAAACGATCTCACTTTTATCATTTTATGAGTAAATTTTGACAAATATTGACAATTGCTCACATTTTGAGAACAAAAAAGACAAGCATAACAAATTGAGTGATATTACACCCAGACAGTTTTTTCTAAGGTAATGCAGATGTTTAATTGGCAGTCTATGAACGCGCATGTGCATGCCAGCTTTTTTATCTTCATATGTTTTTACTTCGTATATTTTTTATAAATTCCTTATATTAAATTTTCAAACCGTGTTTTTTTCAGAATGATCCAATTTTTCAGATATAAATTTCACTTTCATACATTTTTGTCTGCATATAATAAATTATTTCAAAAAATTTTCTATTCGGCGATACCAAAAGATGAAAATAGGAATATAAGAAAAGGGTTCTGTGAAAACAATTTTCACAGCATTCGCTCGTGCTTAGTGATAGTAAATGTAGCAGGATTTAATTATTTTAAGACAATTTGATCAGTTAAAGTAGTAACACATAAAGTTTTGTTTATAAGCAGTTTATATTCCAGCGCTTTATTTAAAACGCAATTCTAAAAACGTAGAAACAAGCTATTAAGCTCTAAACGCAATAGATTTCAAACTTGACCTTTTAAGGATTTAATGAAGCAAAGGCCAAATCGATAACCGCCGTTCGTGGAAGTGTAATCGAACTAAAATACCGGTTTTAATAAACAAAAGTGAAAAAAATCAAGTTCTGTACAATGAAGTGATTTTCTGGTTCCATGCAGATTCATTATGGGGAAGTGAAAAGAAGCTACAGAGACAACATATGTTTTTATTTAAGAATAATTGTAAACACTTACCCGTGGAACCAGAGAGAGGGAGAATACTATTATTTATTTTTCTGTAACACATGTTTCACCTTTGTTGTATTCCCAGAATGGCCCATCGTCATCATTCTACTTTGAAAATGTTATGCATTTAAGTAAATAGGTTTAAAAAAAAGAATACGGGAATTTACCTTCTTTTTACAAATTATATTAAACACGAAAACCCAAAAAATTTGTTTTTTTTGAAGTGTTGTTGTTGTTTCTATGCAAAATAAGTAAAACAGTCTTTTATGGACTCAATATTGAACAATGTTATTTTGACATCTTTCATTTAAGTTTAATATAAAACATTGACAGTTTAATATAAAGACCATGCTTTTGTAGAAATTTGCTATGATTTTCAATTTACATTTCGCCAGGTTAATTAACCATTGATATATTTTCTCTGTGCAAGATGTTTATTTTTTTTAGTGTTAATGTTTTCGATGAAAATAACTTAATAAATATGTTTGATTTTTAAAAATGTTCTAGTTTTAAAAGTTGCCCCTTTTTTTCTCAGAATTCCCCTTTTTGTGCCACTTATTTTTTGAAAATCCCCTTTTGGTGCCCCTTTTTGAAAATTTTGAACGGTAACGCTGATTACACATATGTTTTCTTTCACTTTTGTTGTATTTCCCCTTTGTCTACAGAAAAACTCTCAGTTATAAGACACCAGCAGCATGCCCGATATGGCCAAAACCGATTTTCATAATAATTCTACTTTGAAAATGAGATGTATTTAACTAAATGATATAAACAAAGAGAATATGGGAACTTTTGCTTATTATTTAACTTTGAAAAAGTACACAAAACAAGCAAAACGTTTTTTTACGAAAGTCCACTGCATCAGCTTTGAGTTAGCCAAAAGCTAGTTCAATACTTATCGAGAAGAAGTCAGTCGCACAAAACACAACTGACTCATATCTGCACCAATTATGAGTTACTTTACAAGTCAGTTGTAAATAAGTTAGCTAAAAGTCAACTAAATGTTGAGCTAGCTAATAAAAATCCGACAGGGTTAAGGCTGTTTTACACTATCGCACAAGCCCTAAGAATTTTGATGAAAATGCGTCCCTGATCGAACTATTTTTTGAACATTTTTAAAAAAACAATAACAACTTATCATGACAGAGTTGTACTGCTCAAAATATGTAAGATTTGTGTGATAGTGTAAAGTACCTTTTAACGTTGCATTCTATTTTCCACAAAACAAAAAAGGGAAAACAACTACACATACAGACTTTCAATTAATCAGAAACAAAACAGCTGATTGAGTACATAAAAGAACGTACAAACTTATTCCGCCTTAAGATTGAAACCGAATGTATACCTAAAGTTAAGATTTTTAGAACATTAACCATAAAGAGAGATTTCAGTTTGCACAAAGTTGCATCCAGTGTTGCCACTTTGTAGGTAATTACCCGATTTTGGTGCAAGTTTTACTCTCGTGGGTAGAGCGTGGGTAATTTCTTTAAGGTGAAGATCAGGTGTAATTTGAAATTCTTTCATTCTAAAGCAAAAAATATAAGGTTTTGATTTAAGTGATAAAATTTATACCATATAAGATATTGAGATCTAAAAAATTTGCAGTATACTCAATCGAAGTCACTGTTAGTTTTAAAAGAGCTTTCCATAGTTCATCAACCAAAAGATTAATAGTGACTGGGGCCTGCTAGACAATTAGATTTCGATAAAGCTTCAAAGTGATTTAAAACCCGAACTTTATTGGAAAGAGTTTGTATTTATACTTAAAAATCTCCTGAAGAAAGATATGTTTCCAATATGACAAAAATTAATAAAATTTGTGTTTGCTTAAATAGTTTAAATGTTTTTAGTTGAGTAATATTTAGCGTTGAGTAATATTTTGTTGAACTGATTTGAGAAACCATTACAGGAATTTTATTTGCCAAAAAAAGTATACAAAGGATGAACATGAATATGTTGCACCTTCCCTAGTTAAATGAAAGAAGAACTATTATTTTAAGTTTTTATTAATTTATATGAGTTTTTTAATATTATTTTTGTTAAATTATTTTGTATGACTTATATTGATCTTATTTAAGTAAAAATAATATTGTGAGTTTAAGTTGATGTGTGAAACACATACAAATATAGTAAGTGATTCGTCTGTCCTGCTGGCTGGCTGTCTGTTCATTTAGTCCTTCTGCACAAGGCACATGTCTCAATTGTTAAGATAATTTAATAAAATTAGTTTTTTTAATATTGAAAATCGGCCCATAATTTCACATAGCCCCCTTGCGAACTTTTTTCCTAATACAGTCTTTGTGCCCATAAACTATTTTATTATGTTGGTATTTGGACAAAATTATAATATATTTTATTTCAACCTTAATTATTTAATTATTTGACCATGGCTCCTATACAAATACAACTCGCGAAAATAGCTTGTAATGCCATAACTGTTATGTATTGATAAAAAAATAGCCATAATATTCGGCGTTAACAAATCTTATATTATTAGTCTAACCCTCATAACATAATTCCGTTTTAATAGGTCTATAATTGCATATAGGACCTAACAAGGGAACACTTAAAAATTTGTCTGTAAATACTTTCTACTTTTTTTTTTAAGTTTTTTATAATTAAACGTTATTTTGATATCAGGTGTAATTTTATTTAAATTGGGTAATTTTGCGTCATCTCAAGTGTAGTTTTGAATTTTACTGGTGGTAACACTGGTTGCACCTGAAATTCTACCTTTTTACCATACTTGTTCAAACAATTATTCGGTCGCCCCTTATGACCTCACATTGCTTTCGGCCGAAATCGTAGTTATTGGTCAAAATAATGTTTGGAATTTAGGCAGCCCCAGAGATTGATTACAAAGAGTAAATAAGAAATCACGGTATAATGTTCAGTTTATAATTGTTCAGAATTAGATATTGGTCAATGATACTATTGTAATTAGAAGGTTGGATTGTACCGAAAAATTGAGTAACCCCCTGTTCTAGAAGCTTTTCATTGGTGCTAAAACTATAACAAAATGATCTTTCTTTTCACAACAATAATATTTTGCATAGCATAAACGACATTTAAATATACGGGTATGTTTTACAGTATAATGCAAAAGTCGGCCATACTAAATACAAATTAGAATTTGAAACCTTTAGAAATAATTTATATCTCAATATTAAAAAATTCAGTACTTTTTCTTACTCCGCAACAAATTCTAACGGTGAGGGTTATAATTTCTTGTGAAGTATTTAAAAGTCGTTGTTTAGTTGTTTCAGTGTCAGTTGTTTATTTTCTTTTGTAAAAAGGGAAATAAAATAAAAAAACGTTTTTATGTTTATGTTTGGCCGACTACGAGTTTATAAAATAAAGTGAAAATTTTGTGCGTCACTAAATCTTATTTGGAACAATTTTAAAAATTCTTAAAACTTTTTTTTTTTAATTTTTCACAGGTTTGAGAATATATTCGTATTCTGTAAATTGTGTTTCTGTCTGAGTTTTATATTTTCGCAGTCTCACTTAAAAAAAGAAAACAGAAAATACTTTTAAAATTTTTCTTGAGCTATTTTTATCCTTCTTTTAAAAACTTTTTAATGTTTTTTTTTTTGTTTAATTTTCTTAAATAAATTTTGCGTTCAGTGCGGTTAAATACAGATGATGACGATGATGTTGTTGATGTATCCAAGGGCTAAAGTGTGCTTCCAAGTAATTCGTTTTATTTTGACAATTAGCGGAGAAAAGGGGGTTTTATTTCACATAAAATCATTTGACTTTCTTGTGTTACACATAATATTTTATATTATTTATTAAATTATAAAAATTTTTTAAATATTTTATATTTGTAGAATTTATAAATGTTAACAGTATTTATTGCTGACCTTTTTGTTGTTATGGTTTTAATTTAGTTCGGCTTGAGGTCATTTATTATAAATTAAAACAATTTTGATTTTAATTTTTAATATTTTTATTTTTGCACTCAATATTTTGTTAATCTTCAGGGGATCTAATCAAAAAAATATACACAAACTTATTGAATCTGGGAATTTTAGTTTTCATGTTGAGTTTCATTTATTATATTAAATTTTAATATTAATTCGAATATGTATTCGTAGTCAAATTAATTATTAATTAATTAAATAATGAAGGAATAAGACTATTAAAGTATAAAATAGTCTAGGAATACACATTTGAATTAATATTACAATTCACAAATTTATTGTTTATAAATTATTAGAAGGTTAGAGTAGGATTTGGAGTGGGAGTCAAACTTAAAAAATTTCAGCGTTTGGAGTCGAAGTTAGTACTTTTTTCTCACGAATTCACAGCCCTGCTTTAAAGTGTATATCTTCTGTTATAATTATTCTCTTGTGAAAAAAAACTTATTGCCAGTTAATTTTTCAGCATGTAGCCAAGGACTTGGAGTCGGAGTTGTAGAGTTTGATTTGAGGTTATAGTACCGGAGTCGGAGTCGAAGTACCCACAGAAACTCTCAACTCCAAATAAACATTTTTTTCTACTTTACATATATAAATAACTATGTATATTAAAACACAATGCGACACGTGTTAGAACTAAAAACTCGATTTGAAATTTTTATAGAATCATGTTCTTACTATATTTAACCATTAAAATTAAATAGGGGCTAGTCTCATATACATTTAGCATATAGGTAGGAGTCGGAGTCGTACTTAAAAAACTTCAGCGGTTGGAGTCGGAGTTAGAACTATTTTTTGACGACTCCACAGCCCTGAATGTAGCCCACTGTAGCTTGTTTGCATTCCAACTCCTTTTGAAAATCCAATTTAACAAGTAAAAATAACAAGAAAACTATTTACATTGTGCTTTATTTTTTATTTTCAATCAAAATGTTTGTGAAAAAAGTCACATCATTTTTGGGGGAAAAAACACACGGGAATAAAAATCGGCGATGCCAAGTTTTTTTTGAACACGAGTTATTTCACGTGGAAATAATTCACGATTGCAACTTTAGGGAAAAGCGAAATATTTCGAGCGAACAAATATTCACGATATATATAAAATTGTAACGTTACTGACTCACTGACTGACTGATTCATCATCGCACAGCCTAAAGGCCTGAAGCTAAAAACTTGAAATTTGGACCAGAGGTTGGTCTCTCCCTAAATCGATCCACTAAGACGGGATTTTTGGAAATTCGAATGTTTAGGGGGTAAAAAGGGTAAAAACGGGTAAATTCGGTAACCTTATATATCCAAAACTAAAATAGATACAAAAAAATTTAATACTTTTCGTTGTTCTTTAGAAAAATAAGCGGACAGGTGTCTGGTACTTTTTGAAAATTCATCCCTTTAACGGAGCAAACGGGTAATACCTGTATTTTGGTACTTTTTTGTCATCCCATCTATCTCTTAAACCCATAAACATAGAAATAAGGGTTATATCACATTTAACTTATCTAAAAAGTCCAAATACGAATTTGGTATTTTTTCGAAATTCGGACGTTTAAGGGGTAAAAAGCGTAACTATTTTTAGTACTTTTTTTTATAGATTTTTTTTTTATTTATTGACATATACATATTAAATTATGGTTTCCCACTATAATATTGAAATTTTCTATGCTTCAATGGGGAGAAAAAAGTACCAAAAAGGGGAATTAGGGTAAACGGGTAAAATCTGTATTTTGGTACTTTTTTGTCACCCCATCTATCTTTTTCACATTTGAAACTTATCTAAAAAATCCAAATACGAATTTGGTACTTTTTCGAAATTCAGATATTTAAGGGGTAAAAACCGTAACTATTTTTGGTACTTTTTTACAAAGCATTTTTTTTTTATTCAAAAATTTAGTACTTATTGTTGTTCAATAAAAAACATAAGCGGATAGGTGTCTGGTACTTTTTTGAAATTCGACCCTTTTGGGGAGTAAACGGGTAAAACCTGTATTTTAAAACTTTTTTGCCACGCAATCTATCTATTAAACCAATAAACATTTAAATAAAAAATATTACATTCGTAACGTATCTAAAAAATACAAATAAAAATTTGGTACATTTTCGAAATTCGAACGTTTAATAGGTGAAAATCGTATCTATTACAAAGTAGCGGGTTAAAACCTAGAAACATAAACTTTGGCGTAAAAATATGTCCACGAAAGAAAAGGAGACGCTAACGAAGTAGCGGGTTAAATGCTAGTGAACTTATAAATATGTTAATTTAAAAATAAATAATAGTTTAATTCATTCATTTGTTTTATATCACGTATTTATGTAAAGTACTTAAATTTCAGAAAAACTTTTTTTAGAAAAAACTTAAAAACAAAAAAAGATAAATCTTACGATATGACAACACTGTTTGTGGTTCTAAAATGCTTTTGGTTCTTACGTATATTATCAAATTCTCGTTTTTCTCGCAAAGTCATTCATACCTAATATGTTATTAATTTTTATAACGTTATGTTTATGAAAAACTTTGTCGCTGACTTCAAATTTTCATACTTTAATTAGGCTTAAGTTTATTAATTTTATTTTCATAAAAATTTTTTTATGAAGGATGGAATCTTACAACATGAAATTAATTAAAATTTATGGATAATTTTTCATTCTTGACTGCCGCGGGGCTCGAACCCACGTTCACGGACAGGTTGATCTGACGCGTTTCGATATTCATTATTATTCTCCTTGGCTGCTTAGAGAGGAAATTTAGTAACCTTCCAGTGGCCATTGGCTTTTGGTACCAATGTACCTTGATGACATTTCCTTTTTTTTTACTATAGTGTCTAAATATGGTAATTGATTGTCTTTTTCCATTTCTATCGTAAATTGAATTTGTCTCTGGAAATCGTTGAGAATTTTTAAAGTGCTTTCAACATTCAACATCTTCTATTTTAATTATTCCAAATATAATACTTATTTTTTATTAATATTTTTTTTAAATAATATTTTCCTTTTTCTTTAAATATTAAATAGTGACGTCTAAAAGTTGTTCCATCACCATATCTGCGATTATCGGTGAAGCAGAAAGTCAGATAGTCATTCCTTTCGTCTGTTCAAATACCTTGTCGTCATATTTGAAGTACCTTGGCTCTTTAATGCATAAAGATACAAGTTCCGTAAATAATTTTTTTTTGTATTAGGGGTATTCTTTTAGTTTTTTCATTTTTCTCCAATAATTCTCATTGCTAAATTGATGGGGGCACTTGGAAACAGTGACACGACGTCAGAAGAGATCATTACTTCATCTTGATTGATATATGTATTGTTTATTAATTGTTTGAATTCGGTTGAATCTTTAACTCCTTACTAAGGTGTTTTCAAATTTCTATTATGTATTTACAAAGGTTTTAAGAAGGGGGTTAATGGAGGAACAAATAGGACTTTAAGGGACTCCTAACCTTATGAATCTTTGGTAGTCCGCATAACCTTGCTGCAATAGCTACTTTTGTAATGAATTTATTCATTTCAGTTTGGTTGACTAGTTTCATATTAAAAAGTTTTTCTACTAAAGTATTGTTCTTATTTTGTTAAAAAGATGTGGGATATTTTTTCATTCTCCTGTGCGTGCACACATCTGCTAATATGGTTTTCATTTTATAATCATAGTCCTTTTTATTAACTGCAATTGTCTTGTTTCCCTTATCCGCAATCAATATTAATATATCCTTATTTTTGTCGAAATTTTTTTCGGTTTATCCCACTGTGTCCAAAATAAATTTATCTCTTAAGCTTAATTTTGTTTTGCTTTAGAGGTCCCCTATTAACGATACTAGCTTTGATCTTGAAATCACTTGTTGTTCCTTATTCTCTTTAGTTCTTACAACTTCTTCCACTTCTGCAATGCATTTGGACAGTGGTAATGACTTTCTAGTATTTGGTAATGCATGTTTGGGACCTAAGGAAAGTAGCCATTGTATGTTTGTAGGTATGTCTATGTCTGTATTGCAAACCAGTCTTCATTTATAAATTTCAATTTATAATTTCATTTATTATGATTTTGTTGCTGTCACTTGTGTTACTTCCTGCTTGAACAATTTTTTTAATTAAATTTCCCTTTTATTAATTGTTTTCTCTGTTACGTTTTTTTTTTTGTTGCAGATTCCTAACAAATCTGTGGCCATTTGTGTGAAATTGCATCCTGTACGAAATGTAAGTATTGGTTAAAAATAAACTTTATTTAGAAAACTTATTTATTTAAAAATAAATTTTTGTTGTTATTTTATTTGAAAGCAATGCTGCCAACTCTTTATGTCTAAGAATGTCTAAAATGTATGTGGGTGAATATAAATATATCGGGAATCCATACTAGTGCTACTCGGTATTTTACAATTTTTTTAAAAATATACCAGAGACTTTATTGCTAAAAATCTAAATAGAATACAAATTCGGGATAAAATATTTTTAAAATGAGCTATGTCCCAATCTTTTTGTTGCGAGTTTTCTAAAATTTTACAATAAACTACTCGGTCTAAGATTCCATAAAGTATATTTATTTAAAATAAAACTTGGGAAATAACTTTTATTTTCTAAGCAAAGAATTAAAGTCAGAACCAAATTTAATTTTCAAAGGAATAAATAAAATCCAGAAAAGTATTTGTAAAGTTAAGTTTGAATGAAAGACTTGAGTGTTTAGAGAATAATGAAATCTATTGTTTACCTACAATTAATTACCTTCGATACAAAGCGATTTCAAAGACAATAGATCGAAAAATGTGTTATTGAGCTACTCAACATGACTCTACATTCCCAAAATGCTGAAGACACGGTCACCCCTACACCCAGTAAAAGTTCTGATAAGTCTACAAGAACTGATCTTTGGAGTCCATCCCACGCTGTGGTTCATCTAAATAAGATATACCTTAGATCTTCTTATTTTTCTAAAGATGCAGATCCGTTTGTTAACTGGCGCTATTGAATATTTTACTTAAAATGTAAGACCATGGCGCAGAAATACTTAAGTTGTCAAATGAGTTTAGTCACATCTGAGAGAAGATTTTTTACTGCAGGTCTGCTTCAAACGGAGTTGCGAAATTATCTCCGCAAAAGTTGAGAGCACATGTTTTTTAAACAAAAATTTTATTAATATAAATTTTGAATATATGTTTACACCTATTAAATATTTGAGGTCCTACACGTAACCCCTTGTTTTATTAAAAAATATTTGCTTTTGCAAAACATTTGGTTAGATCAAAAATCATTTAACAGTTTCTAAATTACATTAATCAATTTTCTTCTTACAAACACAGTTAAGTAAGTCAATGGAAATTGTAATAATGACATCCTCATATTACTGGCGATTTAAATTCGAATATTTTCGTAAACCCTTATCTAACCGACAATATGCTCACACTTGGTTTAAATTCCCCGAACAAAAATAATGCTACAAATTTTACAATCTTTCGGTTCTCTTGAGAACAAAAATTGTAAATCAATAAGCCCTGGTTTTCTCATGACATAGAACAGGCGATTTGTCGCAGAGATTTTCTTTATGCTCGGTGGAAACGTTTTAAAGCCGCAGAATTGTATGAAGAGTACCGAGTAACACGTAAGATAACAAACAGGCTGATTAAAAAAGCCAAATCTGACTATTACGCCTAAAAGTTCTCAACTGCCATTGACTCGAAGAAAACGTGGCAAACGATTCGTGAAATCGGTAGTGGCAAACTTGATGTTCAAGTACACTCTTCAGCTGATGCAAACGCCTTAAATGCTCAATTTTTAAATATTCCAACAGTTCAACCAATTTCTGATTGCTACCATTTCTCTAGTGACATTTTAAACAATAGTTTCACTTTTGCAAACGTAAGCCAATGTGATGTTTTATCCAGGCTTTTGTCAGTAAAATCCAATGCAATTTATGTTGATGGGATAGATCCTAAGTTTATTAATATTCTAATTCCGAGACTTCTTCCTTTCATAACATTCGTTTTCAACGAGATTCTTACAACCAACTGCTATCCTAAAATGTGGAAACTTGCTAAGATTATTCCTTTGCCGAAAACTAATTCTGATTACAGGCCCATAGCAATCTTACCATTTTTATCTTAGGTTTTTGAAAGACATTTTCACAACCAAGTATCACAATATCTTGAATCCAACAATATGCTCAATGATGGGCAATCTGGTTTTCGTAAAAATCATAGTTGTATGTTTGGATTTTTTCGTCAAATATTTGCTAGGTCTGAACATACCTTAACATTGTTTAAAAATAAATTCATTTTACCAGGAATTTAAATTCATTTCGTTATTTTTAAAATTTTATTGAAATCAATTTTAAATATTAACAATCTGTTACACTGTAATTTTGCATAATAAAGAAATTACTCTATTTGAGTTTAGTTAATTTTACCTTAAATTTTAATTTAAATTTCGTGTCGGTATCGGCGATATTTCTCTTTGAGTATCGGTATCGTATCGGCAAAAAAGCGTATCGTTACATCCCTAATCTAAAGGTGGTCCATATAAAAAGGACTATCTTGGTGCATTCCTTATGCACGTATCACTTCTCTTTTATTTGATTTTTTCTTTTAGTTTTAATTGGAAAAATACTCGTTATTTGCAGTACGTTTTCTTAACATCTTCTTTTGCATTGAGTATAATAAGATTATAAATTTTATTAAATGGCTTATTACCTGCAAATAAAAAAAAAAGAATTAAAAACTGTAAAAATAAAAAAAGTTACATAAGCATTTTAGAACCGTACGTCGAAGTTGGTACATTTTGAACCTTCCATTTTGATCGGTTAACACACAGAGACAAATTAAAAATTGTCTCTAATCACCAAAATTATAGATTCAAGCAGACAATTTGTTAGCTTTGCACCAGTTACCAAAATGATTATATTGATAACTAACAATTGGAAACTATATTAATTTAGATTAAATTTGGTCCAAACTTATTTTATTAAAGTCTAAAATATCTTACCAAATTTAATTGGAATTGGTCCATATAGGTCCATAAGTCCCATTAAAATACTACTTCCAGAAATAGCTTTTTATGTCATAACTTCCCTACACTCAAATCAATCCGAAGCGGTATCAACGGTGAGTACGGATTTTCTTGAATCAAGTACAGAAAGATTGATTCAAGTACGGATTATTCAATCGCGAAATACTCAACTTATCCATATTCAATCCCCGATTAGTACTTAAAATATTCCGAAAATTAGATTAATTAAGTAAAACTGAGATTGAGTCAATCTCAAAACGTACTTAAGTCAAGTCTTTTAAAGTTAATTTAATCCAGAATTCTTATTTGAAATAAACCAAAACTGAAATTAGAAGAAGAATATTATTATAATTAATTTACTTACCCATTTCACACCTTACAAAGTTCCAATTATAAAACACCACCATCATGACCGATATGATTTTTACTTTAAAAACTGAATGTATATATTTAGCTAAGAATATAAACTAAACGAGAAGTGAGAAATTGAAAGGAAGACAATTTCTCAACTTTAAAAAGTAAAATTGATTAAGACTTAAACATGAACTTCTTGTTCTGTTAATTTTGTTGTTTCTACACACAACAATCAAATCGTTTTTTAGCTACTTGTGTAGTGTTGTTGTAGTGGCTACAAAAAATTTGGATAAGTTATATGAGATTAAAACGCTCATTTTGTAATTTTACTCTCAGAGTGACAGTTCGAAAGAAAAGTTCAATGTTTTTTATACTTGGTTTAAGAATATACTTTAAGAAATTCCGGGACTGGGTTTCGAAAGTTATCCCATTTAGGATTGTTGTGAGTACGTTTTAGTGTTATTCGTACTTACATTTTTGAGTACGACTCGTAATCAAAGTAAGTATCAAAAGCTTAATTTATTCCGAGTGTTTTTCTTTCTGTGTATAAATGTTGGAATTGACATAAAAATTGGGGACAATAACTTTTACGATAGCGCATTATGTCATCACAAATTATTATGCTGGTAGGTGCAAAATCAACCAGATGAACCTCCTTCCTAAGATCACTTTAAGGGAAACAAATCTCATATAGATGAAGTTATCTTTGATCTTCCCATGGCAATCCCGCGAAGCTCTACGCTTGTCTGCAGGAAAGAAATCAGAGTCATTGGCGGGAATCGAACCTGCAACCCTTTCGCTGATAGATTACCTTACTACCAACTAGCCTACCGGGGCACCCATGCATGTTAGTTATGAATGTTAGTGTTCAAACAGAACTGCTTCGAGACCTCATTTTCGATACAATTTGACATACAAATTTGTCGTAGAAAGCCGTCGTGAAAAAACACCACTTTATTTTGAGAAAGTTTTTTCTAATGCTATCACATAAAGACACTTATTCTCCCAACAAAACTTCATAGAAAGTTAAAAACAAAGGAAAATTAAAACAATAAAATTAGGGAGAATTTGAAGTTAGTGTCGACGTCTTAATTATGGGCTTTAGGTTAAGCCTGAAGTTGAAAACTCAATTCTGTTTAAACACTTAAACTCATAATATAATTTTGTTCTGACGGGTCCATGATATTTATCATGGGTCCCAAGTAGGACACACTTTCGAAAAATTGTCTTTATATACTGTGGTGTAGGGTACCAAATGAACGGACTTGACCAATTATACTTTCTTACTTGTTTTTTCTGATTTGTATTATTTCAGTCATTAGTCTTAATTTTTCGAACAACTTGTTGTATACACTGTGTGCACCAGGGTTGCCAGATACATTTTCCATTATCCCCGAATTAAAAGAAAATTCCCAAAAAATCCCCTTATGGAAGAAATAAAAACAAACCCCAAAGAAATCCCTTTTAGCGAAATCATGTTTTTAATGGTAAGTGTTTAATACGTTATTTATTAATTAAAGCATTTTAAGTACAGCCTGAGTCAATTCTGTATAGTCTTTTGTGCCAGATGCATCTTGAATGTTAAAGTCCTTTCATATTCCAACTGGAGAATGCAAGTTTATTCCACTAAATCTCACAAACATCAGCAGATATATTTTTGTCAATTAATTAATTAATTTATGCAAAAATGTTGTTTTACCACAGTAAAATTTTGTTGCGTTAATGGGTTAATAACTGTATCTTTAATGACTGGAAAAAATTAAACTATCTGTTAGTAAAGCTCTTTTGGTATTAACTCAGCTCTGTAAGGAGTATATTTTGAAGCATGTCATTAACACAAATGTAGGGAATGGGAAGTGCATGTGATTAGGGATACAATAACGAACATATAGCACTGGTTCCTCTAAAGCTGCGATATGCAACCTGTACAACTTATTATACCCTCCATTACCACTAGTGGTGAATAAGGGTATACTAAGTTTGTCATTCCGTGTGAAACTTTTTTATTATACATCTAAGGCCCCATAAAGTATATATATTCTGGCTTCTTGAGTAAGCCGATTTAGTCATGTTCGTCTATCTGTACGTCTGTCCGTTTGACCGTCTGTCCGTTTGTTGAAAACACGCTCACTTTCAAAAAAACGCAAAAGAAAATAACAAATTTGGTCTCAAATGGCTTGCAGTTATCCTAAGCAGCTTGGGATTGAAACTTAGCAACATCGGTTCAGTAGGATCAGAATTATGAATAATAATGTGGAACCACCACCCTAAAAAAATTGATAATTTTGATACAAACACTAACATAAATCGTCGAATAATGCACAGAATGATATACAATTTTGCACGAATTCGCTTTATACAACTGCAAATCATGCTGTTAAATTTTTAAAAAATAATTAACCCTAGAGCCCATATAAACCCTACTCCCGAAAAATATTTTAGAATGCCTAAAACCGTAATAAATAACGCTATCAAACTAAAATTTTGTTCTCACTGTTTTATAGGGCCAGAAATCACACTGTAAAATTGTTTGAAGAGTGGTCGGTCCATAATTTACACTAGGCCCCATATAAACCCTACTTCTTGAAAATAGTTTAGTACGCCTTAAACCGTAACAAATAACGCTATCATAATTTAATTCGGTACGGTACAGTTTTGTAGAACTAGAAATCACACTGCTAAATTTCGTGAAGATCGGTCCATAATTTACCCAAGGCCCCATATCAACCCTACTCTCGGAAAACAGTTTAGTGCGCCTAAAACCAAATAAAGCCCACTTTGGGAAAAATAATTAAATTCGCCTAAAACCATAACAGATATAAATATTGCGGTAAAATTTCTTCCAACTTAGATTCATATGGTCAGAAAAAATATCATGCAATTTTGTGAAATTCATGATATTTTTAGAAATTTATTCTAATTTATTTTTTGTAATACCAGAAATCAGTCTTCACAATTTTGGGATGATTGGTCCATAATTTACCGTAGGTACAATACAAATTACCCTCCTAATAATTATTTTAGTTCGGCTAAAGCTGTTACGAATCATGATATTTTACTCAAGTTAGTTCAAAGTTCAAAGAAGAAACGCATAAAACTTTCTTATTGTCGGTCAATAATTTAATTGAGGTCTAGACCGTAACTAATTTTAATGCAAACGTTCGTTTTTGTGAAGCTTAGTTAATCTATATATATAAAAATAAGTTGTCCTATGTTCGTCATTTTATAACTCGAGAACCACTCAACCGATTTACAAACGAGTGCAAACGTTGGAAAGGTCTAATTTCACTGATGGCTTACGAAAAAATATAGAATATATCACTCCAACTTGTTGTGCATTTTACATATGTTGTTGTTTAAATTATTAAATTCTCTACAATGTGTGTGCACACTTGGGCTTCCAATCGGGATTGGTTTTTCTGCATCCCGGGACTCAGTCGTGAAGAAAATATTTTGGATCCCGGCATTTTCAGGATATTTGGAATTCCAAGATTCACGGGATTATTACAAATTTTTCGCGATTTTTTAAATTATTTGTTTATTTATACCCAATATATAAAAACTTTTACACTGTTTTAAAAATACCTTAATATTCCAGTAAAAATACATATTTCATGAACATAAATAATTTTTTTGTAAAAAATATAATAAAAACAAACTTAATTTATTAAGTGATCATAATTCATAAAGATAATGAAATAAAAAACCTAACAAAAAAACATAAAAATCTATACAAATTATACCATTCCCAATTATATTTTTTAATTTTCCAAATGTATTTTAAACTTTTCCAAATGAATTTAAAAATTGTGCAAATATATTTTTATGTTTTCTAAAAGTATTTTGAAATTGTCCAAACATTTGAAATTTGTCCAAATATATTTTAAAATTGTCCAAATATATTTTAAAATTTTTCAAATACAATTTTAAAATTCTCCAAATGTATTTCAAAATTATATAAAAGTATTTTACGAATTTCGAAATGTATTTTAAAATTTTCCATATATATATTTTATTTCAAAATTATTTTAATATATTGTTTAATTGTCCAATTGTATTTTAAAATTTTCTAATGTATTTTAAAAAATTGTGTACAAGAAAACATTTCGACAAAAAATACGAAAAAATTTCAACCAAAAAATACGAAAATACACAATTGGGCAAATTTTAAAATACATTTGGATAATTTTGAAATGCATATGGGTGATTTTAAAGTAAATTTTAAAATCTTTAAAATTCATTTGGAAAATTTTAAAATTTATTTGGAAAGTTTTAAAATACAATTGAAAATTATGTAGTTCATACTTTTAAAAAAGAGTCGTGTATTTAATACTTAGTTTAGAAGAAAACATCTAATGATTTCGAGATACTTCTTATGGCTAGTATACACCATCACACAAGTCGTACGCAGGGCTGTCAGATGTGGCGATTTCTCGCCAAACGTGGCGATTTTAAAACTCTTTTGGCGACCTAATTTTCGATTTGGCGACATGGCGATTTTTTGGCGATTTATAAAATAGTTGGCGATTTTGTTGGCTATTTTTGATGAGCCATCTATTTGTTTTGAAATTTGTTAAATTCAAAACGAAGAAATAATATTTTTTTTATTCTAGTATTTCAATGT
Source organism: Pollenia amentaria (assembly GCA_943735925.1). Taxonomy (NCBI): domain Eukaryota; kingdom Metazoa; phylum Arthropoda; class Insecta; order Diptera; family Polleniidae; genus Pollenia; species Pollenia amentaria. The sequence continues at coordinate 193,204,132 of OX031006.1, forward strand.
ATGAACATTGATGCATTCATATGTATGACCAGTATTTAAAACTAAATAATGTTGAAATGGCTGATGAAGATAATCTTCGAGAAATTTTTTTTCACGTTTAAATGTGCTCTTGAAAGAAGTAATAAGTAGAATTCTTTAAAAATGAATATAATGAAAGTTTATGAAAATTTTTCCATTATAAAATGTGACAAATTATCACATAAAATTTGTTGTTTTTAAATATATTTTAAAGATTTTGTATGAATCCTAACTTACCCTTGCATGTTAATGAAATACAATAGAAAAAATACAGTTTGTTAAAAGAAAATTGTAATGATGATATTCAATCTAATTAAGATCAGTTTAGGCCAACAATTTATAGCTACAAAAATACGGCAGGTACCTGTATTGAAATATTGAAATTCACTAAATATCTGCTTTGAAGTAGAATGCGATATGAAGTTTTCGACAAGTTTTTACGAGCCAAAAGTTATATGAATATAAATAGCACATGTTGCATTTATTTTCTACCTTCACAATGTATTTCAAAAAAGAAGACAACAAGTTAGTCTTCTTGGTGAACTATATAGCGTTTCAGTTATATAATAGAACTGCAACTACATACAAATATATTGTACATCCAATATTTGTTTAATACTTACCGCAAAATCCTTTTTTTGTTACTTTAAGTAGACTTCTATAAAATATTTTTAACATTGCACCTTTTTTGTTAAATAAAAATTAAACAAAATAAATGGCGACTTTACTTGAATTTTTGGCGGATTTTAGGGATACGGAACAAATTTTTTTTGGGATTTATGAAAAAATATTTTTAATTATTCTAAAAATACTTAAATTATTGTCGAAATCGAAAAAAATAAATGCTTTGGCGATTTTGGCGATTTTTGACATTGAATTTGGCGAAAAAGATCAAAATCAATCTGACAACCCTGGTCGTACGTAGTTTAAGCAAAATACAACGCTGTCATGTTCAAACAATAAATCAGGAAAGCATTTTCGTCATAATACGTAAGATTTGTTTGATAGTGTAAACTATCCATTAGGAATATTAAAGCACTTATTTAATGGATACTTTTTGTACACAAAACACCTTCTGTCACTTACAAATTGTATTGTTATTATTTTTTTCTCAAATGAAATAAAACCGAGTTTTTTTTTTTTTTTTTTGGTATATTTTGTATATTTTTTAAAAACAGGGTGTATCAAAAACTTTGTTTTTTTTTAACAAATACAAGTACATTTTTATACAAATTATTGAAAAAAATTTAAAAATAATGAAAATATAAAAAAATAGGGATCCCGATGAACCCGGTGATTCGGGATTTACTTAATCCCGAAAATTCCGGAATTTCCGGGATCGGAATTTTCCGATTGGAAGCCCCAGTGCACACATACGAAATAAAAGAAAAAATAGAAAACAAGGCACCCTGAATTTGCCTAAAATTTTAATTTTTTTTCACATCAATATCTCTTTACTTTAAACCGTTGTAGCTCAGTTTGTGACATAAATGTAAACATAAAATAAAAGTATTTTGCCTCAACTAAAAATTTCTAAATTTTGAGTTTACATCCTTTAGAGGAACCAGTGCGGCGAGATTTAAAAAAATTACCCAAAAAATATTTTTTTTTTTTTAATATCCCAAAGGACAACCCCAAATAAAAATGTGTATCCTTTTCAACAACAAAAATTCTCCTTATTTTGGGTTATAATCATAAATCTGGCAGCCCTGCAGTTGGCATTGAAGAAATGTTTTATGAGAGAACTTAAATAAATATTTAACGTTTTTACCTAAATGAATAATACCTCGATCTTTTCCATGGGTGTTTTATTTGTTTTTTTTTTAATTTGATGTCTATAAAAAGATGTTTTTCTAATACCAGACAAATAAATATTTTTTTTTGCAAAAAAATCTGTTGAAATTTCTTTAAAACATAATATTGCTTTTTGCTGCTGCTTCAGTTTAAAAATAAAAGCAAATAGCAATAAAATTGTCATAATAAAATATAATTGTTTTTATGTAGGTGTCTATATTTATTATCTATTTTTATTTATTACAGTCTTAAATGAGATTTTTACACAGTTCGATTTATTAAAATTTTTGTTTGTAAATTTCTGGATATTTACGAGTTTAAATTATTATACTTTTTAATGGAAAATTAATTATGAAAATAAATGAGAAAATATAAATACAAATTACTTATTTCGTTCGTACGAGTATCTAGTAAGTTTTCTTAAATAAAGAAACATTTTCTCTTGATCAAAATATTCACGTTTTTGGTATATGATCAAAAATTTCTTAAAACAAGATATACAAAAGCAGCTAGTTTTTATTAAAAATAAGAAAGATGTTTTTGAGTTCAAGCTGCATTTATTAAACATCTGTCTGGTTTTTTGACTTTTCAATATAATCGAAGTTCTTGCATCAAGAAACAAAGGCTAGGGATTTTTTTAATTTTTTTTTTAGAAAATACTCAAGTAAACATGGTTGGATTGAAATAAATTTTATTTAAATCGACATATCAAGAAAATCGATCAAAAGTTTATTAATTCATATTAAACATCTGCATGAAACTTTATAATGATGTTTATGAAACCTTCATTATAATTTTGTATTCGCTTCGTTTGCATTCAGTAAGATGAATAACTATGAAATGAAATCAACAAACACTTGAAATTTAAGAGACGAGTAAGATGCAGTTATCTCGTGTACAAAACAACCACTGAATAAATTTCGAATAAGTTCATGGATAAACACATTTATTTAAAAGTCAGTATTGCCAGTTCAAGAAAATGAAAAACATTAGGAAAGATAAAATAAATCAAAAACAACCATGAAGAGTAAAAGCAACAAGATTAGGAAGTAGGTACATTAAATTTAAAATAGCAAAAATAATACCAATTTGACTTTATTTTCAATGTAAATTAATTGTTTTTAATGTACATTTTTAAACTTCAAAAATTTTTTATTATATTTAAAAGTACATAAAAAAGTAGTTAGGAAAAAAATTTAAATTTAATTTAAAAAAGGCCTTACAAATTACATATACTATTGTAAAGATAACAAAAAAGAAAAAATTACACAAATTTACTAAGTGGCAACATTGCTATTGAGTATTTATATAAAAAAATGGGAGAGAGTGAAAACTGTAAAACAAAATTCGTTTCAGCGACACATCCATCAACGTAAACAAAAAATCTATAACGAACACCGAAATATATAAGCAACGATTCAATGAAATACAGCACAAATATAACGACCATATGTTTTTATATACAGACGGCTCTAGAACCAATAATGGAACAAGCTATGGTGTTGTAAATAATGAAAAAACTTTGATTAACTCAATTCTACCTGAATATAGAACCAATTTTTCTGCCGAAATCATAGCTATCTATGAGGCTATTAAACTCATACGGAACTCTAGAGGCAGATATGCAATCTGCACTGACTCCCTCTCGGCCTTAGACGCAATAAAAAAATGTAAATAATGACAAAATATATCCTAGTTTGATTCGTCAAGCTATCATTGAAAGACAACCCTAGATTAAACATATTTGGGTTCCAGGACATGCTGGAATTAGAGGCAACGAAGCAGCAGATGAGTGTGCAAAAGGTGCACTCTCTGCTCCTCTCATAACTACACCTAATCTTTCTGCAGATTACATATCAAACTTCTTAAAATTAAAATATCGAACAAAAAAACTAGACAACTGGCGCCAGACCACAATATGGTGCAGAAATAATAATCCCTCAAAAATAAATGCCAACAGAATCTTTAAAAATATTAACGATAACGTTCTCTCAAGAAAAGGCCAAATCAAGATAATACGTTTGAGGCTGGGTCACACTCGAGTCTCCCACGCACATATTATGAACAGGAATTTATCAAACTCGTGTCCTTTTTGCGGATTCAATCCGATAACCATTGATCATTTATTTTCAAATTGCCCCCATGTAACAAATTTAAAAATACCATACTCAGCAATAGAGACTTTTTCCAATTAATCGACACTACAATGACAGACAAAAACATCAATCTCTTAATTAAATTTTTAAAACAATGTAACCTTTAAAACTCTATTTAAAATAATATTTTACTGCCCTTTGAGCTTAAGGCCATCGATGCCAGAGCTCTTCCTTTTATTATACTAATAATTTAGTTATAAGTATAATTTTTTTTTTAATAATAACAATAATAATAAAAGTCGTTTCATTGAACAAAGTTATACAAACTAGGTATAAACAAATTGCCGATCATATATTCATTCCTTTTGGGAGAATATGAGTAAAAAAACTATGAATTTGTTTTTATTTTACGATAAGTTCAATTGAAATAAAATTGCAGGAGGCAATTAAGGACTTCAAGTTGAGCTTAAGTTTTCGGTCTGGGGCTATTGACATATCATAGGGTCCAAAATTAGGGCACATCGGGTATTTAAAATTAAAAACGAACTCCTTTTTTTAGCCCGTGTTTAAATTTTTTTTTATTAATGAAATCTTCTGGTCCCTTATAGTTTGTGAAATATCGGACTTTGAAAATTTAAATTTGCTTTTTTTGACCTACCTTGGTCGATTGCAAATAGAAGACCCAAATTTATCAAGATTTATATAAATTATTTTTTTGTGAAATACCAGCACATCATTATATTCTACAAAAAGAATTGTGGAAAAAAAGTTATATGCATTTTAAATTAAAATTCTGAATGGTATTACAAAGGTTAACATTTAGTTTAAAGGTAATTGGTAAGAATTTCAGACGACTTATCAGGCTTAATAAATAAAGATTAATTTGCGCAGTTACGACATCATGAATATGGGAAAAACATGGGTTTTTTTAAACATTGAGCGAAGATATCGTGAAAACCTGATGTGATGAAGAAGTAAAGAAGTACGTTACAGTTTTAAGAGTACTAAAGTGATTTGCGATAGAGAGCTTTACAAACGGGATATTGTGAATTATGGATCGATCTTCAGGAATATTTGTAGTATAATTTCCAGTCAAATAAAACGAATTTGTGCATTCTGTCACCAATTTATGTTACTTTTTGTAACAAAAATGTATATTTTTTAGGGAGGTTGTTTCACATTTAAGCTTATAACACGTTTCCTACTAAACCTATTGTGCTGGATTTCAATCCCAAACTTCTTAGGAGATCCAGAAAGAATTTGACACCAATATTGCACTTTTATGTTGAGTCTTTTGAAAGTGTGTGTGGTGTGGAATGAAAAATTTTTAATTTTTATCTTATGAATTTTGATTTCTTGTTCGTTGCATAATTTAAAGAATGGATTATTCATTATGTGTAACACAAAATCTTTTTCATCTTTCTGTTGAAAATATATATCTGCGAGAACTTTATAACTGAACTTAGCCATTGTTTAAACAATAATGAAGGTAAAATTATGAATGCATGCATTTTTATACTCTTGATAGAAGTTTTTTTAAATGATCTTTTGTTACCACTTCTGGGAAACATAAAAACCCTTTTTTAAATACAAATTTAATCTTTTATTACCATTTCTTTGAAACATAAAAAAACCCCTGCTTTCACACTTTTTAAAAGGATAACATACTGGCAATAAATTAACAGGTAACATGTAGGAAATTTTCACGTAAAATATAACTGCTCTTCCATTTTTTTAAATTAAGTTGCAATTTTCAGGTAATTAAACTATGTAGTTTATGTTGCGGCTATTTACTAATGTTTAACCTTTTAACTTACTCAAAAATCTAACGTGTTAATCTATTTATGTCGCCTATTCGTTTTACAGCATCCGTTCACCCACAATAAGTTTATAACAATGGCAATACCTTTACCTTCTCCAAATTAATTGATAACCTGACGTGCTAGATAATTTATATGGCCTGAACTGCTTTATTTGTCGAAAATTCTTTAAGATTCACCTTCTTTAATTTCAGTAATGTTTCCTTGCAGGACTTATTTTTTGAACCGAATATCTTACCTTGGGTCACAGAAATTGCTGTAGTTCGCAAGATCGTATCCAGATGTGTGTACAATGGGGTATAGAAATGTAGGTTAGATTCTGGACTACAAGAGAGTATAGATTTTTTTTGACGCGTTTTGACGGGCAGGACTTATGTTCTATAAAATAGGAAATTTTGACATTAAAAAAAAAAAAAATTAAATTGTTCTACAGGTCGCAGAGTTTAATGCTTTAAACCACGTATAGCTAATAAGATAAACTAATACACAAAACTTATTCTGTCAAAAAATCTTGAAAAACAAAAAAGTTATGAGCATTTCAACTTCAAAAGTTTACTCAGAAATTCAAAACTATAACCAAATACTGAGAAAGTCCATTTGGAACCACCCTGTTCTCAATGAAATAGTTGAAATAGGGTTGAAATTTTTTATCTCCCGAGGTTCACTAGTATTTACTTTCACATGAATAAAAAAATTTTAAAATCGGAGAACATAAAAAAAAATAGTTTTGGCCGCCTTCTCAAAATATGAACCAGTGTGCGGTGTATGTACAACGTTTAAAAAAAAACAATTTAAAATGTCCACTTTAAATTTTTCCTACAATTACACACAAAATTCATAAATTTTAAAAAATTTTGTCTTTATTAAAAACTTGACAGAGCCTGGTGTTAACAATCACATGCTCATAAATATGTATGAATATTATTCAATACTACAAAAGAAAAAGAAAAAAAAACAAACAACAAACACTGATAGATAAACAAAACACATGTATAAAACCTACATGCATAAATACATATGTATGTATTCAAAAAATTTAAATAAAAATCACAATACTCATAAAAGCAACTCATACACGCAACTCAATACACAGAATTCATATACATAACTTGTGTTACTTCAAAAAAATTACAAGTAAAATCCTTAGCATATGCGTTTTTCTATTAAAGTTTATTTTCGTTGGAAAATTTAAATGTGTGTAACTTAAAAAATCCCCTTGATAATAAAAATAAACATAATAACAGGGCCAAAATGAAAGATTTATATTTCTATAACTTTGTTCTGAATAAATTGTAAATTCAAAAATATTTGTGCTGTTTGCAGTCAGTTTTAAAAACGTTTTACAGTATTTTGCTCTCTAGTTACTAGATGTTATATAACGAGTTATCCTTTTGGTGGTTTCAAAACGGCTGGTCTGATAAGGCTGTCATCTGAAGTGTTATTTGTTAATGAATACGGATCGTCAAACAATCGAAGAACGCGTAAAAAAGTAAAAACTTACTATAAAAGTGGTGTTTTAAATATGGCCGCTTTTCGAGCATTAAGGAGTGCGAGGATTTGGCAGGATTATAAAGGAATTTAAAGAGGCTGGAAGCGTTACGGATGTGCATTACTGTAATCTAAAAATATCGCTTCTGTTAATGAAAGTGTGGCGGATAATCCGAAATTGAACGGTGTTCTCAGCAATTGGGCCTGTCTTTCGGCTCATTTCACGTCTTGGCGATGTCAATTGGCCGCCAAGATCATGCGATTAGACGCCGTAAACCTTTTTTGTGGGGCTTCGTCAAAGACCGTGTCTACGCGGATAATCTCCAAACGTTGGAGCATTTGAAAACAAACATTCGTCAAGTTATCGCCAAGATACCGCTCGAAATGTGTGAAGAAGGGGTAGAAAACTACTACAAAAGGATTGACTGGTGCAACGAATGTAAAAGCGGTCACTTAAATGTCGTTGTATTTCGTACGTAATGACAAGACTAAAGCCTTATAATGAAATTTAAGTTCCATCGAAATCATGGCTTTAATTGTGTTTTTTAACTTTTCTTTTGAAACCGAAAAATGAATATCCCTTTAAGATATCTTAAAATTAAATACTCGTATATATATATTACATAGTATTTATTACATACCCCTTTATGTAAAGTTTTTTTTTTTCAAATATACTTAAAAAATGTTTGTTTGTGTTTAACATTTGAGTGTGAAAAAGGCCATACAAAGATCAAACACGCACTTTTTGTAGAAAATACGTGAGAAATTTGATTTAAACTAAAATAATAAATTTAAAATTGGAAGACATCTTTCGTTTTATTTTTTTCCTTTTTTAATATTTAAGTAGCACATAATGCAACTTGGGTTCTTTTCAACACTCTGTTGTTTTTTTTTTGAGGCGGAGAACTTTAAATTAAAACAAGTCAGAGTGCTATTTTCGGCTGAGCCGAATCTTTGATACCCTCCACCGACACTAGTGGGCTCTATATGATAAATATATATATATTATTAACTAAGCTTCGCAAAAACGAACGTCAGCATTAAAATTAGTTGCGGTATAGACCTGAATTAAATTATTGGCCGACAATAAGAAAGTTTTATGCATTTCTGGTTTGAACTTTGAACTGACTTGAGTAAAATATCATGATTCGTAACAGCTTTAGCCGAACTAAAATAATTTTTAGGAGGATCATTTGTATTGGACCTATGGTAAATTATGGACCAATCATTCCAAAATTGTGAAGACTGATTTCGGGTATTACAAAAAATAAATTTCAATACATCAGTGCAATTAGTTTTAGCGATAACAGTGAATTTCATAAAATTGCATTATTTTTATTCTGGCCATATGAAGAAAAAATTTCACCGCAATATCTATATCTGTTATGGTTTTAGGCGAATTTAATTATTAGTAAAATTAATAAATTAAGGACCGATCTTCACGAAATTTAGCAGTTTGATTTCTTATCCCATCCTATAAAACTTTGACGAACCGATTTCATTATGATAGCATTATTTATAAAGGTTTTAGGCGTACTAAACGGTTTTCAGGGAGTAGGGTGCCTAGTGTAAATTATGGACCGATCTTCAAAAAATTTTACAGTGTGATTTCGGGTCATATAAAACTGTGACGTACCACATTTTAGTATGATAGCGTTATTCTTTACGTTTTAGGCGTACTAAACTGTTTTCTGGGAGTAGGGTTTATATGGCGTCTAGGGTTTATTATGGACCGCTCTTCACGAAATTTACCAGTATGATTTGCGGTCGTATAAAGCGAATTCGTGCAATATTTTTTTTATCATTCCGTGCATTATTCCACAATTTAACTCAATCCCAAACTGCTTAGGATAACTACAAGCAAACTGAGGCCAAGTTTGTTCTTTTCTTTGCGTTTTTCGAAAGTGAGCGTGTTTTCAACAGACGGACAGACAGACGGACATTGCTAAATCGACTTAGAATTACTCAAGAAGCCAGAATATATATACTTTATGGGGTCTTAGATGTCTAATAAAAAAGTTTCACACGTCACACAGTTCAATATTGGACTACGTGGTCCATTGTGGCTTAAATGGACTACTTACAACATGGTCCACTGTACTGTAGTATGGACCATATTAGACAAATTAACATGCAGTGCTGGCAACAACTCCATGATGTATAGTTTACAGTATTACACATTGGTAGCCCTGATGTTGTCCATTATTTACTGTTTATTTAAAAGTCAAACAGGAAAGTTTTTTAAAATTTGTGAAAAAAAATAAAAAAAAATTAAAAATACCAAGTATATACAATATATACAATAGAGCGACTCAAAAAAAAAGTGATTTTGTTACCCCTCTGAAAATAAAGGTTGATATGTTTTATGATGATTCCCAAAATATTTTGGTTCTAGCGTGGACTATCCGTGAGCTGGAACATTTTTAAAAAAGGTATTTTTTCAGTTTTTCGAATTTTTTTGTACTTTGCTCCAAGACGACATAAATAAAATTTGTTATCATCGAAAAGGGTTTTTGAAGCAGCATCCAATGGTATATAAAACTTTACCACTTGCGACCTACTTATTGAGATATTTAACTAAATACATATTTTCGTTTCGGGTTTTCATACAAATTCTACGTATTTTTTTTATATTTTTTATTGTATTTTTCATATTTGGTAAATTTTAAAATAAAAAAATTGTATACCCATAGTGCCTATATATGAAAAAAAGATAAAATATATCGCGATTTTCGCGGTTTATGTGAAAAATTACAAAAAAAAAAAAATAGATTAACATTATTTTAAAACAGATTCAATTTGAAAATCAGAACATTACTTCCACATACGTAGAATTTGTATAAAAACCCGAAACGAAAAAATGTATTTAGTTAAATATCTCAATAAGTAGGTCGCAAGTGGTAAAGTTTTATATACCATTGGATGCTGCTTCAAAAACCCTTTTCGATGATAACAAATTTTATTTATGTCGTCTTGGAGCAAAGTACAAAAAAATTCGAAAAACTGAAAAAAGGCCTTTTTTAAAAATGGTCCAGCTCACGGATGATCAACGCTAGAACCAAAATATTTTGGGAATCATCATAAAACATATCAACCTTTATTTTCAGAGGGGTAACTAAAACACTTTTTTCGGCTCCATACAACTTGAGTCGGTCTAACATATAATAATAGCAATAATTGATTACAGTGCACGCCATAAAAAGCGATTAGTGAAAAAGTAGTAACATGGAGTACTTTTGCAACTAACCCACTTGAGTACTCCGTGGAGTAGTTTAGGGACTACTTCGGTGGGTTGTATGGTCCACTCCTAGGACATCGTAATGTTAAATAGACCACCTTTTAACCATATATTTGGAGTAGTTTTGGAGTTCTTCTACTTCTTTATGGACTACTCTTTACACGCATGTATGGACTAGTCTCGTTATCTGCAGGGTACATCCACCCAAACCATCAACGAAACAGTCAATCGATAACGATAAAAAAAATTAAACATCTGCTACAACTGTCATCAGTGTGACCGGATTTTAAAATTTTTAACAGCTAAATCTGGCAAAAAAAAAAAAAAAAAAAATTTGGAAAATTATTTAAGAAATGTTAAAATTTGTTCAAGATTTTTGTTAAAATTCAATTACAAGTATGAAATTTTATTTGAAACTAAAAACACTAAAGTGATTTATGTTTAAAAAAAAATTTAAATAAATGGTTATATTTATGGAAGTGGTTGATGGTTGATTTTGGTAAAACATCAGACACATTTTAATATGTAGCACAGGTGGTTGAGTTAACATCTTAAATTTAGACGGAACGCAAACCTCTGATACAAGCTAAATGCAAATGATTTTATTTCCATGTTTTGCTCCGATTTAAAGGACTCTATAAAAATAACTTTAAATCAATTTCTTATAGTTAAAAAAAAAATTGGAGTTTTAAAATTATTATTTTTTCAGCTGTTTTGAGCAATAATTTTTCAATAATTAGTATTGTGTTTATTTTATTCAACTGTTAATGGTTTTTAAACCAAATTTTGATATTTAGTGAGGCTTAAGTTTATTGAATTTAATTTTCATTAAATTATTTTTATGAAGAAAGGAATTTTACTGAGCTCAGTCAAGAATGAAAAATTATCAATAAATTTTAATTAATTTCATGTTGTAAAATTCCTTTCTTCATAAAAATAATTTAATTTTCGTTCAGACATTTCGTCGGATTAACACGAAATGTTCAAACATTTATGTATTTTATAGAATTCGCATCTACATTGTGAAATCGTTTTTGTACTTTTATATAGTCATAATTACGACACATAATTTTAATAGTCAACATGATTAGGACATTTCTTAAATATCCTTAATATTCTAGTTTGCTTTTTCAAAACAGGTAACACGTTTCATAAGATAAGTATTTTTTTAATTTTCATGCGAAATTTATTTTTGGGTGCAACTTTTTTAAGTCTATTTTAATTAATAAAAAAAATTAAGTCTCATCAATAAATCTATTCCTCCAAGTTTTTAAACCAAAGCTAAAAAAGATTAAAACATTTTGCAAAAATGCGAAATGCTAAATGAAAATTTTACAGCTCAATCAAAATTTGTAATGCAAATTTAGCTGCAAAAATGGTCATGTTAACTGTCACCATTACGACGAACTAGACGTATGAGTAACGTGCAATTAAATCATGTACATTAGGGGGGTCGACTTAGCAATCGATATTGTGCCATCGATTTTTTGATATCTTTTGGCATGAGGAAAAAAGTTCCACTACTAGATATCAAAACAATCATTTTCTAGGCGCCCAAATTTCAATTTTTTCACTTTTTCTCATCTTTTATTTTTAAGTTATTTTTAGTAGGTAATGAAAAAATCGGGTGATAAATTTTTTTTTTAAATATTACCTTTCCAAGGTGAAATTGTACGCTAAAAAGGATGGCGATAATAGATTTTTTAAAAAAGGGTTTCCTTGAGCTTTTGGATGAGTTTTTGTTGAAATTTTTTTACGCATTAAATTTGAAGGTTTTTTAGTAGGTAAGTTGAAAAAATTCTCCGATTTAAAATTTTTTATATATATCCTCTTCTAGATAAAATTGCACGCTCAAGACGATCGCGGTATCTTTTTTTGGGGGTTTTAGACGAGTTTTTGTCGGAAGAACGTTTTTTTTAGATTTTTTTTTACTAGTTTTTGTTATTTTAAAGGCTCCAAACCAAAGCGATGTTGATATCGGTTTTTCGCAAAAAAAAAATCATTTTGAACGAGTTTTTGTCGAAAAATTAATATATTTCGGTAAAAAATAAAAATTAAAAAAAAAAAATATATCGCCATCGTTTTAAGCATATAGTTTTACCTTGAATAGGATGGATATATTTATAAACATTTGTTTTAGCATACCTACTCACAAAAACTCCTTCAAAACCTGAAGAAAAACCTTTTATTAAATCAGCCGTTTTTTTTTATTACGTACTAAAAACCCTTAAAAATAAAAGTTGACAAAGAGTCAAAAAATTTAAATTTGGGCTCCTCAAAAATATTTTTTGATATGTCATAGTGTCACTTTTTTCCTCATGCCGAAAGCTATCGAAAACTCGATGGTACAATATCGAAAAAAATTTTGTCCTTACAAATCGGCCCACCCTAATGTACATTCTACACATATTTACGCTTTGTTTGTTACAACTATTTATGCTTTGTTTTACTGCATATAACAACAAGAACAAACATATTTAATTGGAAATGAAATCTAAACAGTAAACATTTACGTCATTTTGCAACACTTTAAGGTAAATTATTTATGTTTCCTGTACACTGTGTCAATGTTTTTAACAAAAATAACCCAACAAACATACAGGATGCTTATTCTGTTTTGCAATGCGAAAGTTAATGCGACTCGAAAATATATAAATGCGAACAATTGCTAATCCGTGTTACAACGCTCGCCAATTACGTTGTTATTCGCATTTAAAATCGGTATTCTCTATTGCGAAAACAAATTTCAAAATCGCTAAGCACGAAAAAATAAGTAAAAAATAATATTTTGTTTATTTCTTTATCTATTGTATTTATGAATTCTTAAAATTATACACTAAATTATTCGATTATTTAATATGGGACCATCAGCTCAAAAAATAATATTTATGTACTTTAATTGCTTTAGTAATGACATTTTATTTGGGGGAAAAACAATAAGACCTTTAAAGAAATTTTTGGGAAAATTATGCAACTTTTTTAAAAATTAAGGTAAATATATTTTTGTAATCAAACTTTTTTTTAATATTTAATTTGACGTTCATTTATTATTATATTTTCATTGTTGCCCTGATTTGATTAGAATTCGAATGCGATTACGAAAGTCTTATAGAATACCAACTTTCTTTCGCATCGCATTTCACTTACACATCGTATTGGCTTTCAAATCGCAATACAGAAAAAGCCTCAAGGAAATCAAAACGATACATAGATTCAATAAAAAAGTTACGGTGTTTTGCAGATTTTGTCTTAGTTTTTATGAAGCATTTCGAATTGTTTAATTTAAATTTGTCTTAATGTTAAAAAATGTTAAATTATTTGTTTACTGAATGCAATTTATTAAAAAATAATAATACGGCAATACGGGAATTTATATCAATTAAAAAAAAAAACATTGTTTAATTTTCGCCCTTTCGTTACTTTGGTTATTTTGTTGTATATAAAAAAAAAACAAAATAGTACACCAATTAATTTGTAGAAATTATTTCAATAAAATATTTAATTGCTTTACTGAAATTTGTCTTATACTTTATACTTTTTAAACTGGTTCATTCAGTAAATGTAACCTGTACGTTAAGTTAATGTAAATTGTTAATTTATGTCAAGTAATTATTGCTGATGGTTATTTATTTAGTTTTTCAAAAATCAAATTTGATTTCCTTTTTCAAATCTTTTATTTTAAAATTACACGGGTATGTTTTTTTGAAAAAAAAAAAAAAAAAAACACACACAAACAAAATTGTTTTTGTATGCATGTCTAACTCTCTGTGTTCACGTATCTGTGCTTTTTAATCAACAATATTTATTTTACTCTTCTGTGTCATAAAGAAGAATTGATTGCAGTCAATGATGAATCCTTAAAAAAAATTTTACAAACCTCACAATCCAACCTGACTAATACAAACAACATGAACCTCGCTACAAGCTCATGTTCTCATTGGGAGGATAAATATTTAGGCAAAACAATAACAAAAAATGTGTGAAAAGACAAATCGAATTGGAAACTAAAACTTCTGCAGTTTAAGTTGCATGTACACGGCATGTTTTTTACATCTGACTTGTCAAATTTCCCCCTGTAAAATACATACATGTGGTGTGTTACCTTTAAAACAATGCATCTGTAAAAGTCAGACGCAAAGTCATCTGACAAAATTTCAATTAGAGCGTGCTCTATTTTCTTCTGACAAACCATCTGACATCAGATGTGTCAGAAATCTATGAAGGGAAGTGCATTGTTGACGGAATCATTAGCCGGCTTAAGTTAATATTTAACAATACCGATAATACATATGTATATAATTTATTTTCACCATTGAATAGAAATTATGTACATACAAATATAAAAAAAAACGCATCATTAAATTATCCAAAATAGGTATATTCGAATTTAAAGAAAAAAAATGGCTGAACTTTTTTACGGCGCAAATAAAAATTTTTGAGCCGGCCGCACGCTATTTTGAAACCACGAACTACTTTGGTTTATTCCATAGCTGCAGAGAAAAACCATAGACAGTGTCAGAAGCAAATAACATGTACGTTTGTGACCAAATGTTATTAACCTTCTGTAAAACAGCAATTTTGACAGACATTCAGGATTAGATATGACTTGAAAAGTTGGCAAGTCAGATGTAAAAAAAATGTCGTCTATTTAATTTTAAAATTAAAAAAGATATATTTTTTAAAACGTTTACTGTTTTTTTTTCTTCAGAATTGCTTTTCCATATTTTTTACAATCATTTTTAAGTAAAATTTTTGCATAAATAATGTTGATGTGTTTAAATTAAGGAAAATTATAAATCGAAAAAAGGAAAACAGGTAAACGCGAATGTTTTGGGTGTATAACATAAAAATACGTAATTCATAACAGATGATGTAACTTTTACACATGGCATGTATGTCAAATTAATTATATTTCACTTTGAATGGTAAATCTCTGCCATTTATTCTCATTTGGTCATTGCACAGCAAAACATCTCACAAAGCATCATGCGGAAAAGCATCTTGAATTTGAAAATATTGGCAGCTAGAAAACAACGATAGGTCACCGAAGTTTATCTGGGCATATCTTATCTATTTCAATGACAAAGCCCGCCCAGTGGTGCGATTTACTAACTTTTAATGAATCGACAATCGTAATTTTTGTCGCTACATATATATTCGCTGGCAGTAACGATAATGTGATTCTGTAATTTATTTTTAACGATTGTAACATCTCTGTCTACAAAATGTTAAAATGAACGAAAAGCAAAAAAGAGAATAAAAAAAAAACAAATGAATTTGTGCTTAATTTACTGTTTTTATATTTTTTTGTTAATTTTAAATTTAGAATTTTGTTTGTTTCATAATTGGCTTTTTTTTTAACTTAGAATTTTGTTTTTTTCTTACATATAATACATACAGATGTATTTAGTATGTATATAAGAAGTCGGGCCTCAGCCACTTTAAACATAAAATACACTTTATCGATTAAATACATAGTATTACATACAACGTAAATTATTGTCACCAAAATAATGAAAAAAACTGATTAAAGTAACAAGTGACTTTAATCGACAGCGAATATCGTTAAAAATGTTTCTTATTAGCCAATTCGGTAAATTTTCGTTATATTTATTTTAACGATACTATTATCGTAAAAAAAAGTTAGTGAATCGCACTACAGGTCAGTCATAATTGATCGAAGGTTATCGAATTATACCCTAGGGAAAAGGGTGTTAACACCAAACGTCCCTTCGGGAAATTTGTGTCCATTGCTCTTCAAGCACTAATCCCGTGCCCTGTGAACAAAATTTTATAATTAAAAGAACGAATTGTTATAGGTGAAAACAAGACCTATCACTTAACTGGTGATAATCCGTTTAGAGTGTAGTTGGTCCAGAGGAAAGGTAATTTTCACAGAAATATTCATGTGACTGGATGTTGTGCGGGTAGTGGCTGATTCTCTCTAGTTCTATTACTTTATATGAAGGGGATCTATCGTATTGACATGGTTCATTTGTGACAAAATCTGCCACAGGCATTTTTTTAACCGAAATTGTATGTGTCCATTAATGTTATTTCAGTGACCTGTTACAAAGTGTCAAAAAGGTGCCAATTAACCCCTCGTAGAACATCGCCATCTTAAAGTGACTTGTCACGTGACAAGTTTATAGATGAAGTTGCTAGATCATTAAAATACATATATTCAAGTAAAAATAAACGCTTTAGAAAGGTGTAATTTTTTGCATCGAGAAATGAAAAAATTATTTATTGCGACAAAAATTAGCATTAAAAATCGTTTGTGAAGCCCAATCAACCAGACGAACAAGTGGCAAAGCCATGGCGCCAAGGTAATACCCTGTACTTGGTATGACTACTGAAATCGAGCCAGACGATAAAAGTGAGCCTGATGCTGAGCACGATTGATTTGTCTGAATCGAGCATTGATCAATAAACAAGCGGAATATGTGACTAGACATAAAGCCGTTATAATTTATTGCACGACAACACTCGGCTCGATAGAACAGAGTATTTGAAATAGGTCCCCTTTTAGACAGGCAAAGTTTGTTGAATTCTCTTTTAAACTTTGTTTCGTGTTTAGACACACAAAGTTAAATTTGACAAGTTTTTGTTTTATTTTGTTTGAATATAATATATAAACAGCGTTGCCAGAATGATGATTTTATCATATTTGTGATTATTTTTTGACAAAAATTTGATTTAAAGATTTTTTTTCTCAAATGATGATTTTTTTATTTTTAGAAATTATGATTTTTTACATTAAGTTTGCTTGTACAAAATACACAGAAAAAATCAAAATTGATTTTAATCACCGAATTTTTTTTAATAAATGATATATCAAATTTTAATTAAAAATATGATCAAAAAACTATGCGATTTCATGCAATATGTTAATTGATTCAATTACAAAAATAATTAAGAAAAAATCTAAATATTATTCAAAAACCACATATGATTGAAAAAAAAAACTAATGCATATTGTAATTTAATTAAGCAAACTAGTAATCGATTTACTTGTTAGATTCAATGAAACTTTTTATTGAATACATTATTATAAATAAATGAAATTTAACTTAAAAATTAATTATTAAGATCAATTTATTTAATTAACAATAACATTTTAATTTCTCAAAACTACAATTAGAAACTATTATCATGATCGGTCCGGAATTTTCCACTGGTTCCATATAAATTCGCCTCCAGAAAAGCACTTTATGACGCCTAAAACGCTATCAAATTATATTTTTGTGTTGAAATTCAGCAACTTTTTCACTCTATCATATTTTGTGATCTTCGTTCCATAATTTACGAAAGGTCAAATACAAAACTCCCTCCTGAGAAGCCTAAAACCGAAATGAATCATTATATTTTATTTGTGCCCCAATTATACAGATACTATGTTCATATGAACATGAATACTTACATATGTACATACATAAAGGGTTATCCATTTTGCGGTTTCAAAAGTAAACGTAAATAAAACACATATAAAATATTTTTTTTCATGATATTTATTTTTTATTATAAAGTTTGAACGTTGACATTATGTGTGAAACACTATATCATTTAAATGACCACCACGCGAAGTGTTGCAAGCATTGATTCTTTTGAGGTAATTTTGGACCACTTTTTGACACATATTGGGCGGTATCTCTTGCAATAAAGCCATATTCGCTCGAGTTGTGTGGCATGTGACACCGTCTTGATAAAACCACTTATTTTCCAAGTCGTATTCTTCTATAGAAGGCAAAAAAAAAGTCGGTTATCATACGACCATAATGCTCCGAATTGACGGTGACAGTCGTTCCATCGTCGTTTTCGAAGAAGTAAGGTCCAATCACACCTTCGGACCAAAAAACACACCAAACAGTGACTTTTTGTGGATATAATGGCCTCTCTTCAATTACTTGAGGATTCTCAGAACCCCAAATACAACAATTTTGTTTATTAACATACCCACCGAGTGAGAAATGTAATCTAATAATCTCCTCTTAAAGCACGATATGTGGCTGTGTCAGAATCACCATTTTTGTAGTAGGTTTTAATAATTTTTACGCGTTGTGTGATAGTTAAGCGATCCATTTTCGTCAATGTCAGACTTCCAGCTGAAGAGAAAAAAAATTGGTTTAACAACTTAGTTTGACAGATGTCGAATTCCAGCCCTATACTTTTGAAACCACGAAATGGATAACCCGGTATTTATGTTATACCTTAAGCGCGCGGCATGGCATTTAATATATCATCTTGTTTGGAGATATTTGAAAAATCAAGTTGCTTTTGTTGAGAATCTATAGATTTTCGTGCAACTAATCTGGCCACTGAGAGTCGGGGTATTGTAGGCTATTGTGATATTTCCTCAAATATTTCGTCTGTAACATCTGTTTTACCATACTTCGTGTTCAAAAGGTTTCTTGTTTCCAAAAGCAGACCATTTGGAAACACTTAAATTTTTCAGTTGAAACTTTCTAATATCCGTAAAAGGATAAAAAATTCTAACTTTTTGTATTTTCTTGTGCAGCATAGCGGTGTGTCATGTAAACCTTAAACGAAGTTTTTGGCTTACAAAAATTGCATTTTTGAAAGCGAGATAAAATTCAAGCAACTTACTCAAGAACTATGTACCTCCCAAACCTCAAAGTATATTGCGTAGACGTAATAAAAACCTGGAGGAAATGTTCAAAAGAACTGATGACAATGGCACGGTATCAGCACAAAATACAGTTAACTTTAATGAGACTGTTAAGGCCAATTATTTTTTAATTACCAATTATTGAATTATAAATTATTTTGAAAAAGTCATTTTTGTTAATTTCCAATATAAATTATACCCAATTTTCCAATTTTAAATTATTTTATTTTAAACGAAAAAAATCAATCAAAGTTTTGATTTATTCAATTAATATTTCAATAGCATTTTATTTTGAAAACAATTAAAATATTAATTAAATCAAAAATTTAGTTTTAGTTTTTGTTCAATGAAAAATAAAGTTGATTCAATTGACACATTAATTAAATCAAAATACTTTTCAAACAATGTATTTAATTGATAAAAAACTATTGAAATTTTTTTCTGTGTACACAATTTTTTAAACAGTAAATTTTTAAAACAATGAAGTTTTGTATCAGCTTGTTGTTTATTGGTTTTGCACACTTTTGTATCCAATGTCTAAAATACACAAAATTGCATCTTTATTGCTGGGCATACAAAATATTAAGAAAAACATATTAGATTAGCGATTGTTAATTTTGAGAATATTTAAAAAAAAAATGATTTGTTAAAAAAAACGTATTTTTATAAAGTTTCATATATTGACGAATTATGTATGTATTCATTTCAATTTAAATAATTTACATAATAAGAAGTATGTGCTTATAAAAAATTATTAATTCTTACTTTTTTGCCCTTGTTATAATAAATTTGAATTAAAACAAGTTAGAGTGCAATATTCGGCTGTGCCGAATCTTTGATACCCTCCACCGACAGGAGTGAGCTCTATATGATAAATATTATTAACTAAGCTTCACAAAAACGAGCGTCAGCATTAAAATTAGTTGCGGTTTAGACATGAATTAAATTATTGACCGACAATAAGAACATTTTATGCGTTTCTTGTTAGGACTTTGAACATGCTTGAGTAAAATATGATGATTTGTAAAAGTTTTAGCCGAACTAAAATAATTTTTAGGAGGGTAATTTGTATTGGACCTACGGTAAATTATGGACCAATCATTCCAAAATTATGAAGACTGATTTCTAGCATTACAAAAAATAAATTAGAATAAATATCAATACAGCAGTGTAATTAGTTTTAGCGTTAACAGAAAATTTCACAAATTTGCATGATATTTTTTCAGGCCATATGAATTTAAGTAAGACATTTTACCGCAATATCTATATCTGTGATGATTAAAGGCGAATTATTTTCCGAAAGTGAGCTTTATTTGGTTTTAGGCGCAATAAACTGTTTTCCGAGAGTAGGGTTTATATGTGGCCTAGGGTAAATTATGGACCAACCTTCACGAAATTTGGCAATGTGATTTCTCGTCCTATAAAACTGTGACGTACCGAATTTAAGTATGCTAGCGTTATTTATTGCGGTTTTAGGCGTACTAAACTGATTTCCGGAAGTAGGGTTTATATGGGGCCTACTGTAAATTACGGGCCGATCTCCAAAAAATTTTACAGTGTGATTTCTGTTCCTATAAAACTGTGACGTACCAAATTTAAGTATGCTACCGTTTTTTATTGCGGTTTTAGGCGTACTAAACTGTTTTCCGGAAGTAGGGTTTATATGGGGCCTAGTGTAAATTATGGACCGATCTCCAAAAAATTTTACAGTGTGATTTCTGTTCCTATAAAACTGTGACGTACCAAATTTAAGTATGCTACCGTTTTTTATTGCGGTTTTAGTCGTACTAAACTGTTTTCCTCGATATGGGTTTATATGGGGCCTATGGTAAAGTATGGAGCGATCGTCACGAAATTTACCAGTATGATTTTCAGTCGTACAAACCAAATTCGAGCAAAATTTTATGTCATTCCGTGCATTAATAAACCATTTATGTTAGTTTTTGTATCAAAATTATCAATTTTTTTAGGGTGGTGGTTCCACATTTTGATTCATAGTTCTGATCCTACTGAACCGATGTTGCTGGATTTCAATCCCAAACTGCTTAGGATAACTACAAGCAATTTGAGACCAAGTTTGTTCTTTTCTTTTGCGTTTTTCAAAAGTGAGCGTGTTTTCAACAGACGGACAGACGGACATGGCTAAATCGACTTAGAATTACTCAAGGAGCCAGAATGACAAACTTAGTATACCCTCATTCACCACAGTGGTGGTGGAGGGTATAACAATTTAAAGATTTTACTCTTCAAAATATGATTTTTCTTCGCCAAATGATGATTTTCATTCCAGAGATTCTGGCAACGCTGTATATAAATACAATGTTGTAGCCAACTGTAGGAACAGACAACGAACGTAAAATAAAACGAATTTGCGAGTACAGGAAAGTATGCACTCCCCCGCTATTCTCTTTTCCCCTCCCTTCTATAAACTCAAGACAAGAAACAGCTCTATTGGCGCAGAATCCATATGTCGTTAAAAAGATGGAACAAGGTCATGGCTAGCGATGGTCAGTATCAAATAAATTTCCTTCACAATAAATACTTGAAATATGCCAACAATTCAAAAGTTTTAAGTAAAAAGCCCAATATTTAAATAATATGAAATAAGGAGTGCTTTTTAAGAAAGAAAGACATTTTCATTTACAAATTTAAGGCCAAATGCCTAAAATTTGATACAAATATTAGTAAATATATCAACGTTTTATTTATTTTTTTCTTCTTTTTTTTCATTAATAACAGCCAATTCACATGGACGCTTTTACGACGTCGTTTTTTCTTAATTTCCTTTTGAAGCAACTTCCAAAAACCTCTTGCGTTTATACGATGATTTTTAATGGCATGTCGCTTTTTTCAATTTTAATTTTTATTTGCAACCAGGGTTGATTTTTATTGCCTTATCGGTAAATCTGCTTTAGTTAATTTTTCTCATTAAGAAAAATATAAAAACGTGTTTTTTTAAATAAGAAATATCTAAGAAATATATTTAAGTTAAAACTCAAACTTTTGTTTTATATTCTTTTTTATTATTTCAGTATTTGTTTGCAAACTGACGCTTCAAAGTAAGAAAAAGAATAAAACAAAACAAGAAGAAGAGAAATAAGTTTGAAGAGGAATGTAAGAAACCGACATGAAAAACATAAAACGAGTTTGTTTACCCCTCTTTCTTCTCTACACCGCTCGCCAACAAACCAAAAGAGATGTCGACAAAGCGACGTCGTAAAAGCCTCCATGTGAATTGGCTGTAAGCTCCTTTTTAATGAGCTAAATTCTCAATTCGTTCTCTTGATAAATGCACTGAAAATTATTTTTGGTGGGATAAGCTCGTTTCTTTGCGCATTTCACTGGTTGCTTGTATCATCAGGAAACCTTTTTTTAAAGATGTGGAATTTTTCTGTCAGAACTGAAGAAAACCGCTATGGGGGTTTTTTAGTTTAGCTGCTGTTCGGACGTATATTTTGGATAAAACTTAATTTTTCCGAAGAACATGAAATTCCTCTCATGACTATATCTCGGAAACCAATTTTTAAACAAGTCCCTGAAGTGCAATTCTCAATTTTTGTTAAAGAACATATTTAAAAATTTTAAAAACTCCACAAAAATTTTGTCCTTGTTTGGCACATTACCTTAGGACAGGTTAGCGCCATAAAAAAAAGAAACTTTTTCTATATCTTACAATTTTAAGTCCTTTGAATAAAAGAATTATGTTGCAGAAATCAATTTCAGGAATGTTTAAAGTGTGTGCTCGAATTTCTCGGACAAGTACTAATTGGCACATTAGTGGTCTGGGGGCATTATTGTTGGGTTAAGAACTACCGATTTTGGGTTTTTATACCTTTTTGAAAACATTATTTAGTCAATTCACAAGGTATCCTAACATGTCATATTGTCAAAATGTCCTAATATTTCACAATGGTTTAAAAATATTGTTGTTGGTTTGTTAACAAAAAGTGTCTTAAATAAATAGAACGTTGCTTGCTGTGTTTATTGTGCTGTCGTAATTAATCAGAAAAGTCCAGCGCTGAGCGGCTGAGCCGTACAACAATATTTTTAAATCATTGTGAAATATTAGGACATTTTGACAATATGACATGTTAGGATACCTTGTGAATTGACTAATTGTATCTTTATTTCGATAAATGTATCATGTAGATTAACATTTTTACGACATTTCAAAAATTTGATAAAAACTAAAAAGGAGACTTTTTCGCCTTGTATTCCATATTCAAATATTCAATTCACTTCCGCCTCGACTTTTCTTTATCCAATCGACACCAAACTTTCTTCATATTAAATATTTTTATATACAAAGGAACTAAATTAGCTCACTCATTCACTTTAGAATTCACTTTCATTTTGTTGGATAACTCTTATGTACATTCTTGTAGCTATTTTTATTTATCTTCCAACCATGTGACTCCATTAAGTGACTGCTGGTTGAAACACAATCATTTTTACACATCACTTTATAGAAATAAAAAATTTATGAAAAATGCCTTGAAAACTGAGTTGTGTTACTGTCTTTCTTTTGCTATTTTTCTGAAAACTAAATTCAATATCATAAATAATATTTTGCATAAGAAAAAAATACCAGGGGAATCAAATCAAGGTAATGCTGACGACGTTGCTAAAGATTTGGTAAAAATTCAATCAAATAACAAACACACAGACATTATAAATTCTGTGCTTAGAGTGATGAAAGGTAAAATATGTAGAAATAGGGTTCCTAGTTATATAAGATGTGACATGATAATATAACAATAATGGAAAAAAATGAAAAAAAAAAAAATAAAAAAAGGAAATAATATCTGGGTGATCAAATAACATAAAAATGCGCAAGATGATTAGGAAAGATACATAAAAGCAAACATCCTTACTAACTTATTTATGCATGTATGGTAAAAAAAATGTTTATTTCTCTTTTAGAATAACCAAACAAAACAACAGCAAATTTGGCTGGAAAATAAAAAGCTCAAAAATCTTGTTTTCAATGATGTCAAAATAAACATGGAGTTTTTTTTTTTGATGAAGGATGTATTTGTGCGTGTGTGTGTATCTGTTGTTTAACGGAAGTTAATAAAACAATTTTTACCTTTTAAGGTAAATAGAATTGTTATAGCTTTTAGCAATACCTACTCATTTTATTAGCCTAATATATCAGGATTATAACAAAACACCGCTAACAGGCATTTATTTGAAATGAAAATTTTAGTACTGCAAAAAAACTTAATACAAAATTAATTAAGAATGTTCCACAACCCTTAACCCCTTACTAGCATCCGCAATTTGTTAGATTCTTACAATTTTTTTTTTTATTATTTTAGGAATATAAAAGTGTTTCTTACTGAAAGCATTTTCTTTATCGTTTGTATAAATATTTAACGCGTCTATAAAAAGGTAACTTGAAAGAATTAAGTTGAATGGACTTTAACTTCAGCTTAATTAAAGAAATATTTCTTTGGTTTTTTAATAACCAAATAAGAGCTAAAGAAAGGTGCGTGCCATTAAAAAGCGAAGCATGAGAAAATATAAATAAAAAAAATATTGAGAAGTATGAATCTTTTATTTGGACAATCGTGTTTTCTCTTGTCTACACAAAAAATATCAGCTTCTGAAAAGTTACATGTACAAAATGTCTTACCAACCCTGTAATAGTGCTATTTGTTTTTCGTCGAGCTATAAAAAAGTGAAAAGGCCTGTTGTAACACCTGCCAAAAAATTGTTCTTCATCATTATACTTAAAATTTTAACGCTTTTTATGTTATTTTCCAAAATATAGTTTTTTTTTAATCTGATTCTTAACGCTTTTAATGTTATTTCCCAAAATATAATTTTTTTTTAATCTGATTTAGGCCGGGGTTTTGATTGAAATGGCTAAAAACGGATACAAACTTTTTTTATTTAAAAAGACATTTAAATTCTATAACAAAACAATAATAGTTCAATAAAAATTGTTTACAATGAAATTGTAAATTGAAATCAATTTGTTACCTGCAAAACCGGAAATGACCAATTTTAATCAAAATTTTTCTAACTTAGTAAAATTTGTTTTTTTCGCACACTTATTGATATCTATTAGAACTAGAGCTATGCCAAATATAAAAGAATTCCAATGTCGGATTGGTTTTATTTGCTATAATTTAACGACTGTTTTAAAAATGTTGTTTTATTTTTCATATTAAAATATTATTAATTTCATTTAACAGTTTCACAAGTTTATCCACTTAATTGCTAGCCGAAGCATACATTGGGTAATTTGGTAAACGCATATGCTTGTCACCCAGTGGCTTAAGCCACGGTCACACTTGGCAAATATTTGACATAATAAACTTGACCAACAGGCAAACCAAAATATAATTTCCATTGATTTCAACGCCTATTTTGATAACAAACCAATTTTGATAACAAACCACATCTTCCAAACAAGAGCTTTTTACTATGTCTAACAGTATAATTAGTTTTATTTTGTGATATTAAGACCATGTTAAATCTCACTAACAATTTACATTCGGTGAAATATTGAATAAGTGTGCCCGTAGCTTAAGACACATCATGAGATAAGACCATATGACAGGTGGTCATATAAATGAAGGACCGTTTAATTAATTTTAAGACAAAAAACCACGATTTCTGGAAAAAGAAGGAAGTTATTTGTCTATGACTAGTTCACTTACAGATCGATTTTCGCTACCAGTATTCTACTTAGTTTATTTTATGTCCAAGTTAAAAAATAAAGTTCATAGATATTGACAAGACCATAAAAAGTAATGATTTCAGGGTAAAAGTTTAAGGCAGTCGTAACTTTTTGCAAGTATCTTAGCCATATGTGGACCGTTCTGGCTTAGTTTCAATTGCAAACTATTTTGGAGTATACGCGATATAAATATTTAACAACCTGGTTCTACAACTTGTCAATGCTCTTTTCTTAAAATATTTATATGCATGTACCATACAAAAACCTTTTAGTTAGCGGTCTGGTTTATAAAAACAAAATCTTGAATATGTCAAAAATTGCAATGTTGACGCACGAAATTTTGAAAAAGATTTGAAATCAAGCCAGGCGAATTAATTAAAGGTGATTAAACGGCCTTGCTGATAAATTTTTTTTAACCTTTACCGTAGGAACACAATTGTACCGTATAAACGTAGTAGCGTATGACGTTGATACGTTGTCAAATACAAACGTGTAATATTTAATATAAAGGCACACAATAGTTGGCGCAAACGTATAAGCGTATCTACGTCGTACGTCGACATAGATTTATTATTATTTCATACGCCGGTTACGGTCGTATGGTCATAGAAAAAGAAAAATTAAAGATTCAAAATGAAATAATTTTAATGTTTTCAAATTGATTATTTAAAAACAATTAAATAGAAGGAAAAAACAAACGACAATTACAATAAATTTGGATTTTTCTATTATTATTTTCAAATGAAAATAAAATACGTCTGCGATAGAATTGTGAATAAATAGAGGTTGTTTTTAAAAATTTACCACGTTACGCCCTACGTTCCTTCGACGTACGACCCAGTTGTGTTCCTAGCATTATAATTGTTAGATGTCTAAATTTTGTTTATTATCTTTGTTTTGTTTCTGATTTGACATTGCGCAACGATTTTACATAACAAATGTATTGTGCTTTTTGTACAAGTTGTATTCATTGTAGAACTTAGATTACCTGTAATGAATTCGCCTTGGAAATCAAGTATACAAGATTTCTGGGCAATATTAATGACCTATAAAATAGTAATTCACCATTTAACGTTGGTCATAATATTTAATGAAACCATTTTTTATATCATTTGTGCAACCACGCGTATGAGTGACAGCCACAACATTAAAATACACAACACGTAGACGCCATGTGAAAACAGCAGAATCCTTAATTACTATTAACAACATTTATGCAACAAAACATTTAAAAAAAATAAAACAACATTAACAATACATAATTATAAAAAACACACATTATAACGAGCTTCTATCATTAAGCCATTAACGCATTATAATAAAAAAAATAATTCATAATTACATCTATATTTTTTTTGTGAAAAAGAGTGTCATTAAAAAAGATGTCAAGAGAAATTATGCCTTTTTAGAAAACTAATTAAGTATAAAAAGAAAAGAAAACAGAAAAGAGAATATAATAAATACACAAAGAGAGGTTAGATAGCCGGCATGCATACGCATGAAAAATTACGACTAATGAAACCAATTATATGTATTTATGTCCATTAAGAAAATCTGTCTTTCAAACTGAAGCATGATGAAACTATGGCAACTGTTTCTAATAAATATACATACAAACGATTTCCCATTTCTTTATTCTTAAGAAGGTTGCTAAAAGATAAAAATGGGATGTGGAATAAACCGTTTCGTATCGTAATTTTAATAAAACACAGAAAATATGAATAATATGTGGTGCGCGTAGTAAGTTCTTAAATTCCAATGACTCCGGCGCATAAATCAGGCAAAACTTTGACCGATGACATGGGTTATATTGGCTTTAATGGTCACTGTAGTTTTTGGCTCATTTGCATAGACGTGTTACTGAAAGAAAACCTTACAAGAATACGTCTAACGGGGCTTAATCGCATGATTTAGGTGGCAAGTTAACGCCACATTAGTTACCGGGTCACTGCAACATCACCGGCAATGATATAGCTGATGAGTTGGCAAGACTGGTCTCGAAAATGGAGGATCTTGACTTTTTTGGCTGTCAGGGCTGTAAATGACTTCTATTTGGGAAGAATGGGTTCTGAGTCAGACTAATCGAGTCTGGGCAACCGCACAAACTGCAGGGTATCGCATGCGCAGTGCTTAGGAAGTCCGATTCACTTCTGGTCGTGAGAACGGGATCTGACTTGTCGGATATATGTAGGAGTTGGAGACAGTTGAGCACTTTCTGTGCCACTGTCCTAGGCGTCAGAACAGCAGGCTGAGGTGGCTGGGTAGCAGATTCCTGCACGAATTGGGAGATGTAGGCTCGAGAATCTGACGGGATTCGTAATGGGAATGACCTGGCTGCGTGGCAGGAGGCTGGAGAATGGGTACATGTTTTACTGGGCAGTTTTACTGTTTGGTACGGTTGTTTTTTGCTTGTGCTGTCCGATTTTTTATCTTCCACTACCTTCTTTTTCAGTGCTTTCGCTCTTTACTTCTCATATTCCTTCATACTAGAATTCTTTGACTAATTAAAGCGTCACAATGGACCATATTGGTCTCTGGTTGAGGGTGTTTCACACCAGCCTTTCTAACCTAACCAAACTTAACGCCACGTAAGATGACAATGCCCAAATCGCTTGTGCAGAATGAGGGAGTTTTGTGACATGTAGCGTTATCCTGTTGAAATAACATATCTTTTGTGTCTATTCCATCCAATTAAGGCGTAAAGAAGTTGGTAATCATCGACTATAAGCGCTTGCCGTGTACGGTGCGCTGGAGTGACCTTAGATCGAAGAAACTTGGCAGAAATAGGTGTTATGGCAAGCAGGAACATGTTCTCCCTAGAGGAATTAACCCTACCTCTGAAAAATTAAATTTTTTTTAAAGTTTTCCCATACTTTTGTTTAGCAAATACCAACTTTTAACGTCGGCGAAAGTTAAAAAATATAAAATTGGACCCAGGAGATCGTAAAAGGCCATTTTGAGCCCCGCCCCTATTGTGGCCGGTTACATAAATTAACATTTGCAAAAATAATGCAAATATTAAAAGAAGTGGAATTCTTACGCCTTAATACCATCAAAATTAAACTTTTGCGCTTTTATGGGTATGGGGAGGTATCCCTCCAATCCCAACCTCCGGAACGACCGTGTAAATTTTTTTTTAATAATTTCCACAAAATATTAATTTTTAAGCATTAATGTCGCTTTTTTGTATTTAATAGCATTTAATTTTTCGGAATATAATTTATTTATCCATAATTATAATTTATTTATAATAGTAACAATAAATTCAACATTTTTTATTTTTCGAATTTATTCTATGAGCTAAATTTCAGTTATGTATTTTATAAAGCTTTTTTAACAGCTTTATAAAATACATACATAACTTAAATTTAGCTCATAGAATAAATTCGAAAAATAAAAAATGTTGAATATAATAGAGTTACTTATGAAAAAGAAATAATTCCCAGATTCTATTTAGTAACAATAAATTTTATTTAAAATAAAAACAACTAATTTATTTAGTTATTATATAGATATTACTGTGTCACTATCTCCTTGGCATATAAAATTTCGCATAATTTCAAACTAAAAATTGCATTTTCTTTTCAACTGGTTTGGCATTATACTTACAAAAACATTTTAATTTTTTTTTACAAAAAAGTGAACAAGGAAAGCATTTTTTTTTTAATTTGAAACTAAATTTTAAATATTTAAATTTAAAATAATATTTTTCTAAAAAATATTATAAGTAGCTGTTAATATAGTCTTTCACAGAAAATCAATGTAAAATCGTTATTCTTTTAGCCACAAAAAAATATATTGTAAACCTCTCAAAACGGTAAAAAGTCAATAAACATGCATGCAACCGACAACTCTCAAGACAAGGGCCTGAAAATTTACAATTCAATGCAGAATTTTCTTTTCTGTCGAGCTGCGAACTAAATTTTTTTTTACTTATTCAATTTAATTTTTTCCTTAATGTCCGGCTAGATTGGCGACTTAATCCCTATGTGCGATGATCTTAAAAGCGCCTTAGGAAATACTAAGCGACTGTCTGTCAAAAGTAATAGATTGTTCTCAAAGTCGACTTAAGAAATGCAATTATTATGTTTTCGCCATCGAGAGGTGTCATAATAATAAATGCGTAAAACATTTCAAATAAAACGTACCTTTAATTTTTTGATTTTGTAATAATAAATTATAACAATTGTGATTTTTTTTTTTTTTTTTATTTTTGTTGAACTGTAATTAAAGTTTTTGTTATTTAAATTTACGTTCATCCAATTTAGTTTTTATAAAATTATTTTTAGTGAAGACAGGAATTTACAACATTAAATGAATTAATTTTTTTTTTAAGTTCCTGCGCCAATACAAAAGCAAAATGTCATACGTGTTTTTGCTAATATGATTTACAAAACATTGTTCAGTGCATACTATGGTATTCATTTAATCGGGCTTTTGCTTTAATCTGTTAATCGCTCGCTTAATTAACCGAGGTTTTGGTTTAATCGATTAATAATCGGTTAATTTTTTAATTGATGGGTTTACCGATTAATCATTTTTTTTAATAAGTTAAGTAATTCCAATAAATAAAATTGCATAAATTATTTATTATTTGGGGTTTAATAGTAAAAAGAACAATATCATAACAAACATAAAAGTTCTTCAACTCAAACGAGCAAACAAAAAAATAATTCATACATATGTAATATATATTTTTTTTAATTAATACATAAATATTATGTAGTAAATAAAAAATAAACTGCATGAAAATTGTATTAGTTATTTCAATAGTTTAAAGAGAACTTAGAAAATAATCTTTTAGAAAAAAAATAGGTTTAAACGTTTAGGATTTAAGCAATTCTTTCACTTATCGTTGATGTTGGAAAATCTAAAGCAACCCATAATACACGATATCTTATTTCTCAGCCCTTTTCCTGGACTTCTCTTAACGTAATAAATCTTCGATTATGCCATTAGAGTCCTGTTTTATTTTTTTTTTAAATTTTTAACTCTTTTAACTGTTTTGGTTAATTCTGTTAAAAGATTGATATGGGGAGATATGAAAAGAGAGAAATAACTAAACGCATACACATAAAAAGTACGTGAAACAAAAAGCTGTTGACAGCAAACACATATTTAAAATGAAGATCACTGAACACCTTCTCTGTTTGTATGAAAAAATATTTTCTTAACACATTCCTTTTTTATATGAGATGAAACAAATAATTAAAAACAAAAAAATATGTCAGAATTAGGAATGTAACGATACGCCCTTTTGCCGATACGATACCGATACTCAAGAAGAAATATCGCCGATACCGATACGAATATTGAATTTAAATTTAAGGTAAAATTAACAAAACTCAAGCAGAGTAATTTCTTTATTGTACAAAATTACAGTGTAAGAGATTATTAATATATAAGATTTTTGTTTAAGAAACAAAGTATTTTCAACTTTTGCGGAGTTAGTTTCGCGACTCCGTTTGAAGCAGTACTGCAGTAAAAAATCGTCTCTCATATGTGACTGAACTCATTTGGCATCTTAAGTATTTCTGCGCCATGGTTTTAGATTTTTAGTATAGAATTTAATTGCACCAGTAAGCAAGCGAAACTGCGGCTTTAGAAAAATAAGAAAATAAAAAGATCGACAGAGGATCATCCTTCACCGAATTTTCTTTTAAGATTTGTACAAACGCTCCAAAGGGGAGTGCCTTTAGAATTATCAGAACTTTTACTAGGTGTAGAGGTGACCGTGTCTTCAATACTTTCGGAATGTAGATTCATGTTGAGTAGGTCAATAAGACGTTTTATCGGTCTATTGTCTTTGAAATTTACAAGCTTTGTATCGAAGATAAACAATTGTAGATAAGCAATATATTTCATTATTCTCTAAATTTTCAAATCTTTCATTGAGAGCTAATGCCTCGTAAATCGCCAATTTTTGGGACTTTAACTGCCTGGCCCACAATGTCGAGAAGAACATTTCTTTCTTATTTTTCTATTGAAAACAAAAACAAATTTTAGTTTTTTATTATTGTTATCAATATAAATATGTGTCGACATTGTGGGCCTGGCAGTATTCTGCATCTCAGTTTATTAATTTATCGTATTTTCTTAAAATGTTTGAAGACTGTTAACTAGCAAAATAGCATAAGAAAATGTAGCATATGGACTTTATGGTCTCTTCGAATTAACCTAAAAGTTGTAGCGAAGTAATTTTTATTTTCACAAAAATCGTTAAAAGTTTGCAGAATATTCTGCTGCAGGTCTAAGCCAAGCGTTCAGTGCGTTTATGCATCAGTCCAAAAAGTCGTAGTGTAAAATTGTATTGAAAAGTTACATAGGAAACGCTTAAAATGCATATACGTTTCGAAAGCATGAATTTGGATTACTTTCTACAGCAGGCGTCTCGAAAAAAGGTCAAAAAAGAAACATACGCATAGGACGCGTGGTGTGGACCGATCTCCAGCTTAAGAATTAAAAGGAACAATTTATTATTCTGTTTGATTTTTGCTATTCGTTGTTATGCAAAAAATAGGCATTGAAAATTAAGTTGTTTGTCCAAAAAAACTATAAAAAGTATCGGCGTATCGACAATAAAATATCGCCGATACCGATAAATCGGCAAATGTATAGTACCGCCGATATATAGGTATTCCAAAAAATAAAAAAATGTATAACGTCGATTAATCGGTTAATCGACTGAAATTAACCGGTTTAATCGTTAATCGAATATAGCTAATTTAAAATTAGCCGATCAGTTAAGTGGCTAGTAATTAATTGGGTAACCGATTAACGGTTAACCGAATGAATACCCTAGTGCATACACATTAATGTCGTATCTGTGCTATTAACTGTACTGGTAAAATGTTGAACATTAAGAAGACATTGCATTATGAATATTTTAAATAAATTTAATTTTTAAATGCACAATATTTGACTTTTAATAACTAAAAAAATTTGAATAATTGCTGCCAAAAACCAAATTATGCTTTTAGTAAACATCCCACTCGCACACATACACGCCTCGACAGACATAATTCCATTTAAACATTTACATATGTAAGTGTTCATGTATGCATTGAAACATACGAGCATATTTCGTATCCTTTAAATGAGTCTTTAGACAATTAAAACAAACATAAAACATAAACAGTTTCATTAAAATGAAAACGAAAAAAGACAATACAGTTGTAATGAATTTTAATGGAATTTCTCGTTCATACAATTCTGTGTTTCCTTTTCAGTTAAACTGTTGGTGTTACTAAATGTTCTTTAGAATATGACGATTGTATTTTTTTCTCCAAAATAAAAGGCATCTTGAGCTTAATACATGTACAGTGAAAGCTCCCGCAGGCGGACAGCGACAGTCCGCGCAATCTTGTCCCTCAACGGGAGATAACCGTCAACGGGATCGTTGGTTTTAATTCAGAATACTGAGCTATAGAGAATTTTCTGCCTTCCGTCTGGAACAGCTGTCCCTGAGTAGAGCTTTCACTGTATATAGATGTGTATGTATATGTATGTCTGATATAAGATTGCAAAAGCAAGCAACACATTTAAATATATTTTCTGAAAAAATGTCGTTACAAGATTGCTGCTAAAGTTTAACCATAAAAATAATAAAATACACACAAAAACACAATTTTCCATATAATTTCCTCATGCATGTAAAATAATGTGGTTTACGGATTTTTCTTTTTTTTTTCTTTTTTTTGTTAGATTCATTTTATTTTTGTAGATCGTTTGTCTTGCTTGTATATTGTTAGTTTAAAAAGGCCCTAACTCACATAATTGCAACGTGACAGGAGGAGGTACAAACTGTCTGTATCAAAATGTAAAATTGCTTGTAGAATTTCTTATTAACCCAACAAAAACTTTGCTTACAAAATAAGCAGACAAATAATGAGAACTTGAGGAAAAGAGTACTTATTTTTCTACTAGAAAAAGTACTTATTTTTGTTGGCGATGTTCCAAAAATAATCCTTTATAATTTGGACAATTACAGCCTAAAAAAATAATACCTTTATTTTATACTTAAAAGTTGTATAAAAATATGTAGTTACCAAAAGAAACAAGAAATAAGTACTTTCAAATTAACTTTGGAAAAGGTTAAAAAACATACTAATAAAAATTGCGCTGAAATCTTATGGAATTGATGTTGAAAAAGTGTACACAATAATAAATTTTTCGAAATTTAAGAAAATATTATATAAAGAGCGCTTTTGCTGCACAATATCATTTATAGCTCTCACACTGTAATAACAATGTGTGTCTTAATAAATGTAATTATGCGGGCCTGCCACAGAAATAAATTTCGATCGAAAGTTTTTTTTAATTCCGAGAAAGCTTCTTCAAAAAACGAAAACCGATAAAATTTTCTCGGAATGAAATCATTTTTAATTTTTCGATCGAAAAAAGTTTTTGTTTTGGTTTGCACAATATTGCCACATTTAACTTAAAAATAACAAAATTAAAATTTGTCGGAATTACGAAAATCGATCGAAATGAAAACACGGATTCAAAACAATTGCGAACAATTTCTGTGACAGGCAGGATTATGTTCTTCAAAAAAAACATCGTTAACATTAGATTGATATAACTAATAGCGAAAATATATTGTGTTGGTAATTTATGGAACATATTTATGTATATATTTACATACATTTGATTGATTTTTGGATTTTCCATGTATTTCACATCGAATTTATTCTTAAAATTTTATAATATTACCGGATATCTAACAAATATTAATATAATATATTGCAAATTGATTTAAAAATTATTTAAAATCATATAATAATAACTTATTAAAGTCATTATACCAAAGTATTTTTTTGTAATGTATAATTATGACTTATTTAAGATATAATAATAAAGTTATTATTTTATATATAACTAATGATGCAAAAAGTGGCGGGTAAAGCTACAAAGTAATGAATTCAGGAAGTCATTAAAAGTAGCATTGTAAGTTAAGTTTTTGCTGGGAAGATGTTATTTATGCAATATGCAATAGTATCAAGCATTAATTTTTTGTGACGAGGCATGTTTTTTTGAAAATTTATTGGAATCACTTCGAGACCCAATTTCGAAAAAAATCGAATTAGGGCCTTTCTACATGAGACCAACGATATTTTATCTTTCAAACAATGTTACTGCATTAAATAAATTTGGTTTACTGTAATCATACGTTTGTATCTTTACATATATATATAGATATACAGATACAAGCAGCCATTATGCTTCTATTAGTGTTGCATGTAAAATATTATTTTGCGACAGATGCCTGCAGACGGACCAACAAGAGATATAAAATTCCCTTGTAAAATACAAAACAGACGAAACAGTTTTCTATTTAAAATTTGGAAAAAACGTTTTGAAACAATTTAATTTGTTATATTCGACAGAGTGTTAAAAATTTTAATTCCCAGGGAATTTCAGGAATTTTATTGACATAAATGTGTTGCCTTCTTTTTTGTTAATTCTAAATTTCATGATTCAAAAAAATAGAGTCCTTTGGTTTGTTTAAGTTTGTTGGAGAGTAGGGGAAAAACAATGCGGGTTGGTATAGACTTTGATGTACTCACAAAGTTTTTTTGTTCGTAGTTCGTCGTTTATATATCGTTTAATTTGGTTGCATTTATATTTTGATAAAAGGCAAAATAGAATACAAAATTTGTCAGAGAAAACTTATTGACTTATTGGTGAAATTTTGTTTAGATACAATTTCTATCTTAGAAACTCAAAAGAAATCGGACGAAAGAAAATATGTTACATTGTCCTCCTTACTTTTATGTCCACATCTGCGGCATTCATCTCAGTCAGTAACTCAAGCCAACTGTGGGCATCCTCCTACACAGAAAAAAATTGATTTCAGTTAAAAAATTTGTGATATTAATTTAGAAAAAATAATAAAATTTGCCATAGGTAAACAAATTAATATGTAATATTAATTAAAACTTTTTTTATTCTAAATGTTTATATTTTAATCAGGTTTAAGTTCATCAACTTTTATTTTCATTAAATTACTTTTAATGAAGAAGCGAATATTAAAGCATGAAATGAATTAAAATGTATTGATAATTTTTCATTCTTGACTGAATGCGGGATTGAACCCACGGACAGGTTGATTTGACATGTTTTGATAGTAGCCACTAGAGATGTGCGATCCCGTGATTATTAAAGAACATCGTGATAAGTGAACGAGATTTAATAACCACTGCTCCTTAAAACTGTGATTGTGATTACGGTTTGTCAGTTTTTAGTTCTTTTATAGTAAGTGCTTTTGTAAGTACTTTGCAAAGAAAAAATCTTACAACAAATTGTAAGAGCTTTCAAAGCTGTTTACTTGCATATACAAACATACTTGAACAAATTAACTTTGGCTTAAAAAAAATACTAATAACATAGAAGAGAGAATGAAAAGAACAGCAACATTATCCGCCATTGCATTCAAAAAACGCTATTACCCGCACAAACAGTGAAATATCATAACTTTTGTATGTAACAAAAAACAAAAAGAACTTAGCAATTACCTGTTGACAAATTTGGTCACAACTTTGATTCGTAATTTTCAGTAACAGCGATTAATTAAATCACAGGTACAGAAATATCGCTCATCTCTAGTAGACACACTTTATCTCCTCAAAAACCTTTGCGTTTTACACTCACCGTTATTGACGACGGCTGGCAGTCAATAGTCAAACATCAATCATTAAACCAAATGGTATTTTACTTGGTAAAGAGAAATTTATTGTTGCACAGACAAAAGTTTTTTTTATCAATTAAAAAAATTGTTTAAAAAGTATTAAAATTTAATTAATGTGATAATTGAATCAATTATTTTTTAAGTTGAAAGAAAATTAAAAATATAATTTTGATTTAATTAATATTTTAGTTGTTTTGAAATAAATTTTCAATTAAAATTTTCATTAAATATCAAAAAATATTAATTGATTTTTTCGTTTAAAATAAAATAATTTAAGCTTGTAGGATTGTTGTTGGGAATTGTCAATATTTTATTAAATAAATTAACACAATGTTTGAAAAGGTAAAGTTTTTTGATAATTTTTTTAATTAAAAATATCATTTATTGAAAAACAATTTTTAAAATTTTAAAATTTTTTGTAATCAATATAATCTTTTGCTAATAGGAGCAAACTAAAGAAATTGTTTGCTTGATGTTATGAATTCGGTATAAATTTGGTGATTAGAGAAATTTTTTAATTTTTTCTGTGTGTGTATTATTATCTTTTATATTGTATTCTTCTTGAAGTCCAAAGTCCCAATTCATACGTTGCAAGTCTTATTGATCACATTGCTACTTTATTGGGGAGAGAGACGAGGGGAAAGAAACGAGTACTCAGCTTGATTAACTCGGCATATACGTTTTGTTTTCTCATTCGTAATGTAAAAAACGCACACATATGTGTGTACCCCAATCATAAAACCGTAATATTTCAGCAATAAGACAAGCATTGTGTGCACGCCGAAGCTGATTTAAAGAAGAAAATGTGATAAGTTTGTCAACAAGACTTGCAAAGAATGAATTGGACCAAAGTAATTTTTTTCGTTTTTATGTTATCTTTTCGTCTCTTTTTTTCGTTGACCTTTTCAGCACAGCCTGAAGGTCAAATGTAAACATAGGGCCTTAGCTGTTTAACTCTTTCGTTGAATTGTTTATTGTTTCAAGTCCAAATGTTTATATTTTAATCAGGCTTAAGCTCATCAAATTTAATAAAAATTAAATTATTTTTAATTAAGAAGGGCATTTTTCAACATAAAATAAATTAATATTTATTGATTTGTTATTTTTTTATTGATTGATTTTTTGTAAGATAAAATGCAGCCCGATTATTGATTTAATAGAAAAAAGGCGAATTTTTTTTTTTGTATAAATAACTTTTTTTTTACTATTTGAACAATGAAGAGTCTATTAAGTAAACATTAGTATGCTAATACTAGGGATGCCAAATCCGAAATCCCGATCCCGAAAAATCCAGGGATTTTAATTTCTTAATCCCGGGATTTTCTGGACTTAGTCAATCCCGAAATCGTTAACTTAATTTTTTTGCTTTACCTTTTTTTATAAAAAAAAAAAATTTACACGTTTATGCTTACTAAAGTGTAGGGCTGTGGAGTCGTCAAAAAATAGTTCTAACTCCGACTCCGACTCCAACCGCTGAATTTTTTTAAGTCTGACTCCGACTCAGACTCCAACTCCAACTCCGACTCTTACATTGGTGCTTAATGTATATGAGACTGGTCCTTATTTGACTTTAAACTCTTTTTTTTTAATGCCGTACCTTTTAAATGGTTAAATATCGCAAGAACAACCTTCCTGCTGAAGTTTTCCCTCGCACTTTCTCTATCCTTTTCCAATAACCTCTTTTCCTAGTTCCAACACAATGCATTGCATTTGTAGGGGTCATACCCTGAGTGCTGGTCGTAACCAAAAAAATAAATAAATAAATGAAAAATTATCCTATAAAAATTTTAATCGATATTTTAAATATTGCATAGCCAATTTCAAAAAAAATCCCAAATTCCGTGATTGGATTTTTTGCAAACCCGAATTCCGGGATTTGCGAAAACCACTCCCGATTTGCATCCCTAGTTAGAACTCGCAGTATGGTTGTTTATCTTATCATCCATAACATATAACCCTTGAAAAAGGGAAAATATTATTGTTAATAAATAAACACAAAATTATTAGTGGTAAACATATTGTTGTTATTACTAACCATAATATGTTCGATACCAACCAACTTCCTTATGGAGGTCTTTATTACCTATAATATGGTAGAAGTAGTTTTGTCGGAGGTTCATAAATATATATTATCCCGTAGTTCTTACTTAGAACATAGGGCCGCTGTTAGAAGTTTCCTTTATGTTCAAACTTTGAGAATTCTACAAACATCTTCGTCTTACAAATGTTGTAGACATGCCTGTTCACCAGGTCAAATAGTTAATAAAAAAATCCTGTCTATTTGAATTAAGTTGCTTAGATTAATTGAGATATTTTTCTTGAAGTTTTAAGCTTCCGGTAAGATTTTGGTGTAAGAGGTGTTTGAAAATATCCGCGAAACCTGTAATTTACAACTTGAAATGATACTTCAAAGCTAAAACAAGTATTGACTAACGAATTTTACGCACCAATCAGCGCATCAAGCGCAACGTTGTACTCTCTGCTGTTAACATAAAATTAATAAATCTTGTGCTGATATATAAAGCTATTTTAATCTGTATTATAATTTTATATATAAATTGACTCTTATTCGCCCTTTAAAAATGTTTAATTAATCCTCTTATTTAAGCTTTAGGTCTTTTTTTAGGTCTGGTTGAACAATTAACTTTTTTTTTTCAAATCATCCAAAAAGAGTTATAATTAACACGGCTAAAAATTTTATATAAAGGGTATTGACAATAAGTGATACATGTTTCCATAGGAAAAATAAGGAAAAAAAATGTTAGAGCATTAATGGAAAATAGTTTTCCAAAAGAAATTATATTTGATTTATTATTAAAATATAATAACCATAGAATAAACAATTCCAACAGTAACGCGGAACCGAAAATTTATAAATCGGTAACTTATGTACCAAGATTTTCGGAAAGGTTAGAAAAATCAAATATTTATGATGCGAAAATATATAAATTGCACATAAATCTAATAACACAATAGGTAGATTATTCACTAATATGAAGGATAGAATAAATAAGTTGGAAATGTCAAATGTAGTTTATAAAATACCTTGTAAAGGAAATGTTAATGGACAATGCAGTAAAGTGTATGTTGGAACAGCAAAAAAGAAACTTAAAACTAGGATAGCAGGACATAAGTCAGATCAAAAATATAGGAATATTTCTTCACAAAAAACAGCTTTTTTTACCCATTGTAAAAGTTTAAACCATTATCCTGATTTTGAGAATATATTAGCTTTAAACACGGAAAATAATTATAAGCGTAGATTAATGTTAGAAATGTTGCAAATTATAAAGATTCCAACAATATCCAGAATTAATTTTAAGTCAGATACTGAAAATGTAGCCCAAAATTATAGACATTTAATTTATAAAAATAGAAACGGAAATTAAAAATTTATTTAAACTGTAATAGATTAGGTTTAAATTGAAAAAAATTTTTGTATTTAATTGCAAATATGACATTTTGTTAAATTGTTAAATTTGTTCATTTTGTTAAATTTATTAAAAATTGTTAATTTTTTGTCAAATATTCAAGAAAAAATTCCTGAAGAAGGCACACAACGGAGTGCCGAAATAATGGATTAAATAAATTTAATATTTTTTATAAAAAAAAGAAAAAGACCTAAAGCTTAAATAAGAGGATTAATTAAATAATTTTATATATATAATTGCTTATTGTACTATTTGCATTTAAATGTAATTAGCAGCGCCTTATGAAGTTCAAAGGGCCATTATCTCATAAACTGTGTATTGTTTGGCTTGTATTAATTAATTGACAAGATCAGGGGGGCTACTCTCTATTGCGATGCGAATACAATTTCGATGCGATAGGTCAATGCCAACTTGGTACTCTCTATCACTTTCGCAAATTTTTTTAAAAATTAAACAAGACTAGCAATAAAAATTAAAAATGTCGCAGATTTACAGTAATGAAATGTCAAAATATGTTGAAAAAAATTTTAATTGAAAAATTTTAATAAAAGAAATAATGATGATTTGCCAAAAGAAAAAAATAAAAAGATGCGAAAGACACATGTGCTAATGCTTTAAAGAGTACCAATCACTTGATTTGCTACCATTTTCTTTCGCATTGCAATAGAGAGCAGCCCCCCAGATTTTGTATTATTTTTTATGTAGTTTACGGATTGTTGTTTCTAAATCTGAAAAATAACCTTTAATATGTTAATAAAGGATGTCAAAAATAACCAGTTTTTATTCAATAAATTAAATTTTAAAATTTCTAGCGCTGCATATCTTGTGGCGATAATACAATAGACCTAGCTTGGTCGCGGTACCATCTCTATTAAGGGGAAATCTCCCCGCTCTCGAAAAAAAATCTTCTGCAGTAGTCATTGAATTCCAGACCCATTCTCCTAGCATGAGTCCCAACAGGCCAGCGTCTAGTCACAATCGCCACCACAGTCCTGATTTGGTTCCTATTGATCCTAAGTAGAAATTTAGTTCTCCTTTGTCTTTGCTTTCAATGTAATTTTCTGCGTTGCGTTACGTTTTACAAAATTAGTGCCTTAATTTATTTTTAGATAAATTTTACAAATCCATTTAAAGCAACAGCATTCTAAGCCATATTATTTATTATAAATCTTGTATTTAAGTACTTTTATTTCAACTTAATTAATAATTTAATTTTGGTGTAAATTTACTAATACATTTCAAATATTACGTTACAATTTTTCAAATATGCCCATTAATTGATACGAGTTATTTATATCCAATTAAATTGTATACAAGTATATTTATAACACCTGTTAATTACAAAAATACACTTTTCAAGTACAAAAGAGAAAGTGTATTGACTTAATTATGTTCTAGGAGACATAAATGTGTATATTTAATTATGTATTAAATAATTATCCCCTTATGTATTAAGTAATTATGATAAAAATGTATGATACGTGTATTTAATTAAAGGTTTTCGTTTTGTAATTATAAGAATTTTTACGCATTTAAATTGCAGACACAGCAAAAATAAACAAAAAGAAGTTATAAATAAAAATGACAAACATTTTAATAATTAAAATGTGTCTTTATAAGGGAAGCGTACAGGATATAGACTGGAACTGGGTTGGTCATGTAAACGATAAGCAATAAAATACAGGTATTTACTTTCACATATTAACATTACATGTATAATATACATTGCATACATTGTATAATACATAAGTAAATGTTTTACGTTTATGTCTTACAACTACGAGCCTGTGTATTTGTGTGAAAAGAAGAAAAAACAAGAAAACATAATTAAAAAATTATCAATATTCCGACAAGGACGAAATCGAAAAACAAAAAATATCTGTAGATTACAAATAAAAAACTGAAGAAATCGCTTAAACACATAAAAAGCTAAACAAAAGTCTTGCTCTGAAAAAATATTAAAAACCACTATAAACGTGAAATCAGCGCAATATCTCTAAAACATAAAAAAGCGGAAAAATTCACTTAAATTTGAAGAAAATTGCAAATGAAAAACTCATATCTACATTAATAGT
This sequence comes from Pollenia amentaria, assembly GCA_943735925.1. NCBI lineage: Eukaryota > Metazoa > Arthropoda > Insecta > Diptera > Polleniidae > Pollenia > Pollenia amentaria. The sequence continues at coordinate 193,246,102 of OX031006.1, forward strand.
TTTAAAGAATTAAATAAAAAAATTGCCAAATTTTATAAAAACCGAAAAATGCTTAAACAAATTAAAATCTAAAATTTTTGAAAATTAAATTAACACAATGTTGGCAAAAAAAAACAAATATCATTAAAATCTGAAAAAGTACCTAAATTTGAACAAATAAAAACGTCCAGCAAAATATCTCTAAAACGTAATAAGCATAAAAAAATCTCTAATATTAGAATAACAATTTCAAAAGTCGTAAAAATACCACTTAATAGTCTTATTCATGTCTTTAGAATGGCCAAAAAATAAAACTTCACTGATACCGGAAAAATGTATGTGTCTTTTTAACATAATCAAAATTTCTTAAGCTAAAAAATGTCAAAAAAAAACAATTATTAAAAAAATCGCCAGAAAATTTTTAAAGAAAATAGTAGTACATAAATATCTTCCAAAAGAGAAGAATTTGCTTAAATAAAAATAATAAAAAATACTAAAATCTTAAATAATACAAAATCTGGTGCGGTCCTAGAACAGTTTTTATTTTTCACTAAAGTACGTAATAATTTAAAACGAAAAGTTTGCAATAATTTTGTTTTGTACTTTGCAGTAAGTAAAACAAAAACAATGACAAGTTTTTTATCTACAACTGTTGCGAATTTGTGTTTAGCGAATGCGAAAGCGAATACTAAAAAAAAGCAATGGGAGCGAAATTGAAAAGGTTTAAGCAAAAAATTCCAGCAAACGTTGTCTGACTGTGATGGTGTTGAGTAAAAATAAAAGTTTGGATTCACTGGCTTAACTACACGCAGAAAAAATATCAATGTTAAATTAACATGGCGCAATGTCAATTGAAAATCATACACTGATAGCAAAGGCATCATAACGCTGATGTTTGTAACCCCATGACACTTTACATCACTGTGATGTCAGCCTTAACATCACTTGGCCAAATTGTCATCAGGGTCAAAAATTTAAGTTATGTCATCAATAGGACGATACATTGGCATTACATAAATGACGAATCAAAGTCGGTTTTATAAAGCATGTCATCAGTGCGATGACAAACTGTCATCAAATTGAGTAACTTTAATTGACCTTAAGTCAAATTGGGAGAATATTCTTATTTACTTATCCGTTACTCATGTTTGGTTCACTTTTGTTGTATTCCGCCCTTTGTTAACAGAAGAGATCCCAATTATAAGACACCAGCAGCATGTCCGATATGGTTTTCGTAATAATTATACTTTAAAAATTCGATGTATTTAAATAATAATTTAAAAACAAAAATAGAAAATGGGAATTTTCGCTTCTAATCTTACTTCTTAAACGTGAAAATAATGTTAATAATATATTATGACATGATATATTATGTCATCGCACTGATGACAGTTTGTTATCGCACTGATGACATGATATATTATATCATCGCACTGATGACAGTTTGTCATCGCATTGATGACAGTTTGTCTGTACTGATGTCAAAATACAACAGCGTTATGACGCCTTTTCTACCAGTGTACACAAAATGATGTCACTGTAGTCATAGCGTAGATGACACATAAAATATGACAACATTTTATGATGACGTTAGTCATTGGATTGATGTAATTTTTTGCGTTATTGAGGCCATTTGTAATAATATTGATTTCACAATTCTGATGTTAGGGCATCATCAATATGAAGATGCATTTTCTATGAGTATAGAAAATTTCTGCAAAAGCATAATAGTCTTTGTTGAAAATGATCATGGCTTCTTATTAATTTTAATTGAAAGATGTTAAAATAACATTGTTCAATATTGAATCCATAAAATCCTGGGGTATAATTACTGAATACGATATCGAGCCAAATTGATCGACATTTTTTATTTTAATATCATGACACTCGATATTGAATGAAATGTATCGTAGTTTGAGATGATAGCATTCGATATCGGGTAATCAAAACCATTACATCTCTCAAGTTTTTATTCGATACGTCAGTATCTATCGTATACAGAAAACTACGATAGTTTACCCGATACGATAGTTCACTCGATATCGAATGAGGTGATTAGACCCCTGTTTTACTTGTTTCCCTAGGGGAAAGGGAACTTAAACCAAACTTGTTGCGTAATAGTTCTAAATCGGCTTGTACCGGTTCTTGTTTTAACACTTTATATGAACGGGACTTGTCACTTTAACATGGCGATGTCCTAGGAGGGGGTTAATTGGCACCTTTTTGGCACTTTGTAACAGGTCGCAGAAATAACCTAGATAAACACATTCAATTTCTGTTATTAAAACTATACCTGTCGCAGAAAATATAACAACAATTTCATATTTTTTCAATGAATTTAAAGCGAATTTAATTAAAATCTTTTTAATTTTTGGTGACCATTCTTATATTATCCAAGACAGAATAAGTTAGTTTGCCTTCATTGTGTAACCCATCACAAATATCCATGTTAATATGATGAATGCCATTCATATAAAGTAATAGAACTAGAAACAATCAGCCACTACTCGCACAAAATCCAATCACATGAATAGTTTTATGGTAATAACCTTTCCTCTGGGCTAAATGCACTTGCTTAAAGCACATGATCATCTGTTAAGTGATATGGCTTGTGTACACTGGTCACCGGATAAGTACTTTAAGACCAATTGATACAAATTTCCCGCAGGGTTTGTATAGACACAACAACAACACTTCAAGAAGAAAAACATGAATTTTTTTATTTTCGTGTTTAAAATAATTTATGAAACAAAGAAGAATTCCCGTGTACTTTTTGTTTAAATTATTTAGTTAAATTCATAAAATTTTCAAAGTAGAATGATGACGAAACCCCAATTGAGCCATTCTGCTGGTGTCTTTTCATTGTGAGTGCTTCTGTAAAAAAGGGGAAACATGTGTTATAGGAAAATAAATAATAATATTCACTCTCTCTCTCTCTGGTTCCGCGGGTAAGTGTTTGTCTCTGTGGCTTTTCTTTAGTGTTATTTCACACTTAAACCAATTTGATTTCATGTAGTATCAAATTCAAATTCATGTCCTTTCTACTTGCTCTAACTTTACTGGAGTGTTAAATTAACATGAATTATAGTTGTTTAAAAAAAGTTATTATTAAATCATGTTAAATTTGCATAAAGTAACTATGAAACAAAATCTCTACCCTAAAATGTGAAATCAACGTTGTTTTCGACGATTTTACATTGATTTTTTCTGTGTGTAAATTATTTTTCCAATTTAATAGGTGATACAAAATTAAGTCCAAAAAAAAGTAATTAGTTTTAATAATTCAGGACTTATTTCCAGTTAAATGTTTTGATATTTTGTTTGGCCTTGTTTTTATTACTTAATTTAATGTTCATTGTTTTGTAAGTCGTGTCTAACGATTTATTATGCACATAATTAACTTTTTTCGTTAGAAGTTTTTCTTTTCGTTAATAGTCTTAAAGTATTGTGGCACTGTTTCTTGTTGCGTTGTTTATTTTACCTACTTCAAAATAGTAGAGAAAGTAATATGAGTAAGTGCTGATGTTTGTAACACCTTAAAATATTGGTACACCTTTCAGCATACCGATCGACTTTTTGCTTCATAGATTCTAATTTGTTCAGGGACCAAGGCTATTGAGAATGGTGAGAATCAGTCCATAATTTCACATAGCTCCCATACAAGCTTCTTCCGGAATAGAGTCTTTGTACCCATAAATCATCTATTTATGTTGGTATTAAGATTAAATTTGGTCCAAACTTATTTTATTGCAATCATCTTACCAAGTTTCATTCAAATCGGTCCATATTAAATACAAACCTTAAAAATGTTGGTATTTAAATTGAGTATTACGGCTATAACTTTTATAATAGCCAATATGTCATGGCAAAATTTGGTTCAGGTAGGTCCAGAACTGAGCATAAGTCATATTAAAACCCCCTTTCTAAAATCGTTTTAAGACGAACAAATCCCATTGTTGATATCTAGTTGATATTGTCAGATTTGTTCACCTTCAACGCCAAAAAGTATATCGAAAATCGCCAAAAATTGCCAAAATTTTATTTCTTTGGATTTTTGGTGAAACAATTCGAAGTTTTAAAAATATGTGAAATCTTTAAATTGAATGTTTCAAAAATATTAATTTTTGCAAGTATGCAAAATGAGCAGAATTTGATTACAAGAAAATCAGTTTTAATAAGCGTGATTTTCTATGTGATAATTAGTCAGAATATGTTTAAAAAAATTTTTTATTTTGATCGAAACACACGACAATTTATTAGACTTCCCAGAAAATACCCAAATACTGGATTTGAAGTCAACACAGTTTTCCAAACAATTTCATTCCTTGAATAATTTTTAACAAGCAGCTTCTAACCCAGATTTGTTTTTCATTGTACCTATATAAAATCAGTGTTTTTAACAAAAAATTAAAGTGAATAATTAATTTTTTTTTTTTAATTCTAACTAAACATACCGACTCAACAAAGATTTGACGAAAAAATCCAAAAAAGCGTTTCCAGTAAATTGATCAACCCTCATCTTTATTTTTAACAATTCCTGTTGATTTACCAAACTTTATTTGTAAGAAGATAATTGTACTATGTTATTAAGAAACTGTTAAATGATATTTGATCTAATCAAACGTTTTGAAAAAACAAATACTTTTTTTATTGAAATTAGTGGTTACGTTTAGAACGTCAAATATTTAATAGGTGTGAACATACTCGTAGCTTAAGTAATATAAAAAAAAAAAAATGCTTTTATTTCGATTTAAACTCGAGGCAAAAAGTGCACAAAACTGCGCTTTGCACGCCTCATTGAATACTATGCTTGATACCATTTTACAGAACCTGAAATCAATGTAAATTATTTTAAAAAATGATTTACTTTCGATATGAATTCAACTATTTTTGCATTCTACCCCATATACAATATTATTGTTAAAATTTTGAAAATTCAATTTCATATGCAATCGAAAACGATTCAGTTTTAAAATTTATTTTCCAAAATGATATTAACTCGAAATATTGCATTCTGTGTATATATTTAATTACTTGAACAAATGATGACTTCTGATTAGGAAAATATATGAAAATCTAAGAAAGCTTAAACGTTAAACCAAAATTCTGTAGCAACAATTTTTTTAATGTTTTCAAGGTAATTATCTGGCAATACGTTCAATTTATCATTTAAAATATTTGAATGCTTGTTCTGGTTTTAAGAATTATTAAAAACTCAAAAAAAAAAAAACTCTACCCGTACTCATAAATCGTTCATATAAATAAGAAAACAAGAAGCTTTACCCAGTTTGAGAAATCGCCAAAATAATCGCTAACTTTTTTAAATATCGCCAAAAAGTCGCCATGTCGCCAAACACAAAATTTAAAAATCGCCTTGTTTGGCGAGAAGTCTTCAACCATATTATGATTTTATTGTAGCGGGTCCATGATTACCAATTGGTCCCAAATGTTCGACCAATATGGCTCTAAATGAGAGTTCGAAAAAACTGTACACTAACATAGTGTAGTTTTTTTAAGACACAAACTCTAAATCGTATTTTTGGGTTTGTGCATTTGTACACAACTATTTTGAGCTTACGAATACAAACACTAAGTTGACTAACCGAACTTATTTTAGAGTACATGTAAAGTTTTTTTGGGGAACTTGTTCTGAATTTTTTAGTGAACATGTAGTAAACTTTTAGCTAACATGATATGTTTTTTTTAGTGTCTGCGTAGTAAACATTGAATAACTTACTTCTTTTTTAAAGGAAATATCAAAGTTGTTTTTGGGAATACAATAAATTTTCAGTTGATTTATCAAGAATGAAAATAGGAAATTAAGCACAACAAATAAAATCTTTTAGGAATTTATTTTCTCCGATATTTCGGTTAACTTCGTTAACCATTTTCAAGGAATATAAAGGGTAAAAGAGATTAACCCTTTATATTCCTTGAAAATGGTTAACGAAGTTAACCGAAATATCGGAGAAAATAAATTGTTAAATTAAATAAAACAACAAAATTGGTTTTTATTTATAATTTATCGTCACAAGACCTTAAGCCGAAACAAATAAATAATCACACATAACAACACAGGTCAAGAAAAGTAAAACACCCCACTTTTAGGAAACATTTAAAATAATAAATAATCTTGTGTATGTATGGGAAAGAATATATAATAGTTTAATGGTTCAATTTAAATATTAATTCAAATTATAAAATACAAGAGTCATAAAAATGTTCTTTTTTCTTAAAACACAAAAAAAAAAAAAAAAAAAAAAAATGCAAAGCACAACAACAATTTTCGATGCTTCATTAACCACTTACAAATGTGCACAAACAGTTATACATATTTACACCTACGCATACTCTTTAAACTTTACAGCTGATCTTCACTAACAATGTTCTTTTCTTTGCTGCATACCTGCGTTGACCTGCTATTATCGCAATTGGTTATTCTGTTTTGAATACATCCATTCGCATCAACAATTTAATATACCAAAATCAAAACAATATATGTTATAAACTATAAACCCACGCATAAAAATGTCTACCCTTATAATAGATACTTTGACTTTTTTAAATAAATTTCTCAAAACACAAACGAACTTTTGCTTTTTCTAATCTATTTTTGAGCGACTGTTATAAACACCCATTTAGTTGTATTTTTTGATATAAATACTATATTAAATACTATATATATTACATTTTGTCCTTCAAGTTGTGCTGAAAAAGGTCAACAAAAAAAAGAAAGACAAAAACATGAAAAACAAAAATGTACTTTGGACTTCAAGAAGAATTCTTGACAAAAAAGTACAAAAAAACAGAAGTTAAGAAGAACATGTAAATCAAATAAAATATATAATCATTCATTTCATTCAAATTTCGATCTACCAAAGTGAAATACCATTAGGTTTAAAGATTGATGTTTGACTATTGATGTCATCAGGCTTCAATAGCCGAGTGAGTAAAGACGGCAAACCCCACTGAAGAGATCGTTTGGTAACAATGGGCAACCTGTCTGTGAAAGCTTGGGTTCAAATCTCAGCGCAGTCAAGAATGAAAAATTATCAATAAAATATTACTTTTGCATGTTTCTTCTATTTTTGCACTCCTGTTATAAAATAAACTTCAAATTATATTTTGGATTTTTTTCAATAAATAAACAAACAAACACCCTTTAACAATTAATAATATTTTTAATTTTCGTTCCCATACATACAGAGAATAATTTATTATTGACATATTTCCTTTACAAAAGAAGTAAGTTATTAAATGTTCACTACACAGCCACTAAAAAACACATCATTTTAGCTAGATGTTCATTCACAACGTGTTCATTTAAAAATGTAGAACAAGTACCCCAAAAAAACTTTACACGTACTCTAAAATAGGTTCGGAAAGTTATATAAGTGTTTGTTTTCGTCAGCGCAAAATAGTTGTGTACCATATTTTGTTTGCGTACAAATTCAGAAACAAAAAATTCAGAAATTCATGTGGTAGAATAACTTGCTGTACTTTACTTTTTATTATCGAACTCTGCTCTAAATACTGTGGTGTAGGATATCATACGGACGGGCTTGACCGACTATACTTTCTTACTTGTTTGCAGTTGGGCATTTGTTTACCGGCACCTGTTTCTAATTACGAATGAACTGATATTTATAATAAAAACGCACGTCGAATCAATACAAATATTTTATTCCCCTGACAGTAAATTAAATATCTTTGATAAAAAAATTATCATAACAAGGGCTGGACTTTTTATTCAAAAATATGTATTTTTCTAACTTTTAATTAGATAATTATGATTTTACAAGACAGAAAACTTCCATGCTTACAAATTAACTGAATGCAACTGGTTACTTTTTATCATACAAATTTATTAGCATTAACCCCTAGTCACATAGAATCCTTTGTACTTTATACGTCGCTTTTTTCAACTGACACTAACTTTACAACAGAGGAACGGCACACAATGAATACTTTAGTGATGGATATTTAATCAACAGCGAGACAATTTTATTTATTTTATTATCAAAGTTGTTTTTGGGAATACTATTATTTATTTAAAGAATTTGTTTGTTGTGCTTAATTCCCTTTTAGTAGCAAGTGCACGTGCATAAAAAAACTGAACTGGCAAATTGTTTTTATTTTGAATTCTTGCGAAAACAATAAAAGCACTTTGTTTTTGTTTTTAATATGTTTTTTCTTTACCCACTTACAACTACAATTAATGTTGGGAGAATTCCAAATAATTTTAGCGGGAAATGTAAGAAAAGATAAAACTTATCACTGATTTATTGTTTGGTATTTTATGTAAGCTTTGATATCGTTGCAAAGAAGACTTTTTGAGTGTTTGTAGGTAATTCTCATTCCCTCTGTAGTCTTGTTTGCTGATAGCTTTGGCTTTTCTAAAATTATTTAGGAGAACGTTTCCTGATGATCTGGCCTAAGCAACCAGTGAAATGCGCATAGGAACAGCTTATCCTCCAACAATAAATTTCAGCATTTTTTATCAATTATTTAAAAAGGGAATTAAGCACAACAAACAAAATCTTTTAATATATTTTATTTTAAATTTTATTCCATTTTTGCTGACACAACACAAAAATTTTTATTAAGAAAAAATTGAAACTGTTGGCTTTCAAAAACTCAACGTAATGTAAAAGTTGCCCAACTTTAGTACTTTACGTTAACGGAGCTGTACGATATGGGACAAAGCTCATAGGAGCTTTGACATATCTTTCAATCTAGGTGATGACAGGCACAAGTTTTTTTTCGACCCACCTTATTGTTTCTCATCCATTACTTGTTACTATATGATTGTTATAAATATAATATGGTCTGTGACCATAAAATGATTGAAGGAACTTTGTTTGAAAATGAAAACAGTAAAAATTACAATTCTGCTAACACTACCGTTATTAAGAGTATTCCTGTATAAAAACAAATCAAAATAGAGAAAACTCACAAATAAAAAAAAAACAGAAATATACTTAGCAACGTGTGAATTCGCATGTAAAATGTGTTTGCATACCCGGATATGCAAAGTTGACGTTAGTATAATTTTTTTGCTGCTGACATAAAGATTAAACAACCAAAAATAGTCGGTATCTTCTGCAATGTTGCCACAGTATATAAATTACATTGTTCATTTTTTCGGACAGTTGTAATAATAGAACATTTCTTTCGCAAATTTATATTGAAAATAATGATAAAAAACTAAAATTTGTTTTCAATATAAATATACGAAAGAAATGTTCTTGTCGACATTGTGGGCCAAGCAGTAAATGCCTTTAAAATTGGATACAATTTTAATGCTTTCCATATCTATTACAATACAAACACTTAAGTAGACAATTGCATAAATATATTGAAATATCTAAACTTAGTAAACAACCGTGATCAAGTGCCTGTGAGAGTAATCAGATAGTAGTATCCTTATATAAACCTATAGGGAAATGTTTCAATCATTTAGTTAACAAACAAAAAAAGAAAACGTAAAAAAAATATTTTCGGTCATGCCCGACCATATGATACCGTACACCACAGTTTATAAGGACAAACTTACGAGAGTGTAACCTATTTGGGAACGATGGTCTATCATGGATCCGTCAAAATAAACTTATGTTATGGGGTTCAGATTCATAAGCGATTTCTTTGTGCGGCATATCATCTCAATATCAACATCAATATTAGATTTGTTCGCCTTAAAGAGATTTTGGATAACTGGTTTATATGGGACCTATGGTCGACTTAGAACCTACAAGTACACAATTTCCAGAACATAGTGGCTTATATAAAAGTTATCGTAACCAATTTGAGTAAGAGTACCACATTTATAAGAAAGTTATGGTATTTAAACCTTTTTTGGGAGTGGCATTTGTATGGGAGCTTTGGTCCAATATGGACCATATTTTTGGCTAACGATTTATGTAGCAATTAAATATTTTTAAAAGTGTAATCCAAATACCAACAATATAAGATAATTCATTGGCACAAAGACTATTCCTAAATAAAGTATGGTGGCCATTTGAAATTATTGACCGATTCTCACCATTTGCAATGGGCTTAAAATTGCGGCCTTTACTTTGCACACAAGGTAACATGGACAGACAACCAGCCAGCCAGCCGGACGCACATCGTTAAATCGACTCAGAAAGCGATTGTGAGTCGAGCGGTGTACTTAGAGTTGATCTAAGATTAATATTTTTTTAGTGTTACACAAATCATCACAATCGAAGAATACCCGCTCCACTATTGTGGTGTGGTTATAAGTAGGGATGGGCAAATTGTAAAAATATATCGATGTATATCGTATCGATATTTATTTATTAAAAATATCGGTATATCGATGTATCGAACGTATTAAGCTGAAATTATTACCAAATTTAAAAATTTAATATACCTATGTCAATACATATTTACATATGTACTAGGGATGCTAATCGGGACAGATTTTTGAAAATCCCAAAACATGAAAACAACAAAACAACTTATTCTATACATATGTTTATAACACTAGCCTGACCCATGATCAAACTGATCAGATTCTGAAAAAAGCTTAAAAAATATACGTATCTCTTAGTTGTTCTAGATCAATTCATTTCGGTTTTTTGACAGCAATTAAATTTTTAATGTGAATTAAGTTGTGATGTCATTAATACACTGCAAAGTGTAGTCCCTCATCGATCTCGATAGCTGAGTTAAAAGCTGTAAAACTATGTCGACTGCAGTGCAGTACATCTCCAGGGTAAGGGCGATATTCATAATCAATAATTTAAGTACGTTTGAAATTTATTTTAAAACAAAATGTTTATACAATTGTTTCTTAAAACAGATTTCAAGTTTAAATAATTTATTTATGAATACGTCAAATAGTGTTTATTAATAAAAAAAAAATAATTTATTTACCGTATGTTTTTTAAGCAAATTTTTTATTATTATTGGACCGGAAGGAATAAAAAAAAAATTAAAAAAAAGTAAATATGAAATCTAAAAAAAAAAAAATTGGGATTATATAATGCCGAATTATGTACTACCGGTAATAGTAAACTGCCGGTATACAAGTAAACTGTGTAATTTCTTATTTTTAATATATAAGAACATGCTCAAATAAAAAAATAAAAAACCAAATATATTTTTTATTATTAACATTCCAACTTTCATGAGTCCATTGCTGCTAATACGCTATAATTAAGGCGATTCTTTGCATAATTCTAGGAACCCTTTGCAGAATATTTTTTCGCGCATATTTTTTTGTTGTGATCTCTTAAAAAAACTGCGACAAACTGAACTGTGTAATCTATGAAAATGTACTATGGAAAAGCGCCGTTAATTTCTTACTATTAGTTAAAAAACATATTATGCAATTCTTAAAAAACAACAATATTGTAAGCAGTTTAGCAACGGTTAAAATGTTAAATTTTATTATAAAGAGATCTTAAAAATATCGAATTCGATAGTCGTAGATAAATATCTATGTATCGATATATGGGTATTTTTAATATCGGCGATATATATCGATTATAATTTTTTTTAATAACGATATTTTGATATATCGATATTTATTGCCCATCCCTAGTTATAAGTCTGTGACAATAAGGAAAACGTGCTTGGGTCTTTTTTTAAATATGCAAAAAGTAGTAATTTAGCTTCAGTCGACTTAAGCATGTACTTACAGAAATATGTACTTATTTTTACCCTTCACCACATGTGGAATAAGTTTGCCAATACTATTGGAATATCTATAATTTGGATCTTAGACCCATATGCTGTATCGTTAGTTTCTGTTAGCTTCGTTTTTAGCATAAGATATGTTACTATGTTAAACAACAATTCTCTCACTTAATGCTTGTTATGTTAACAGAATTTGACACAGCATTTACAGTTCTGAAATGCTTATGGCCGCCCTAATCCGCCCATAATTTCAATTTCTCCCATTTTTCTCCAATTTTACATATGGAGTTTAGTTGTAAAATGTTAATTTAGTTTAAAAAATAACAAAATTCTGTTAACATAACAGTAATTGAGTGAGAGACATGTTGTTTAAGATTGTAACATAGCTAATGTTAAAAACGAAGCTAACTTCACACACATGGAAGTGAAGAAGTGGGAATAACAAAAAAAAAAAAGATTTAATTATATCTAAAGAACCGCAAGAGAAAAATTATCTAAATTTGGTACACATAGAAAGGTTATCAATACTCAATCTCTCTAAATTCAGGCTTGCTGCTGAATTTTGCAAGAATTTTGCTACATTGAGAAACAGGATTTTTTTTTGGTAATGCATGGAATTTATTCAACCCTTTTTTATTTGAAAGCCCATTGAATGAATTAAAGGTAGCTTAATGAGTCTAAAAGATAATCGAATGCCCGTCCTTAGGTCAGGCGACCTCTGGGGCCAACGGAAGAATGAGTTTCTTGAAATGAGCCTGTTAGGAAATTTTCTGCATAATTCGGCCATAACCGGCTGAGCTATATGTGCAGTTGCACCATCTTGTTAAAACCACACAGAGCTGAGAGGAATTCTCTTTCGGCGTAGTTCCGGATAGAAAAATTCTCCAGGAACGGTCTCCAGTAACCGTAACGCTGTGTCCGTTTTATTTAAATAAGTATAGCCCGCGAAGAAACTGCACACCACACTGTGACGCGAATTGGATACGATTTCCTTTCACGCAACGTTGCCGTTCAGATCAAGTTTTCTTTTGGTAGCGGCTTTCATCAGCAATCCTGTATATTGGGAGGAATGGAGAAATATGCGTGGCACTTTCCGTACAAAGACACTGTATATTTATGTACACCTGGAGAACGGCAAGAGCCAAGGTTCAAAAATTAGGACAAGCATCTTGGTTATCAATACACAACATCCGACAAAATATGGTCGGGATTGGAGAAGTGAGCGTGGCACAAAATAGATTTATTTTTATTTTAAGAACGGTGCTTAAATAATTTAATGTTCTTATAGCCATTGTGAAGGGTTCATAAGATTCGGCATATCCGAATATAGCCCTCTAACTTATTTTTTTATTCACCTAACAAATTGACACGACTGAATAAAGTTGTATTATCTTATTTATTCGAAACATTGTCAAATATTTCCCCCTAAAACCTCCCTAATTAAAACGTATATACATAAAATAGTTGCTGCCATTAGTCTCTATCTCTATAGACACCAAAAGAAATCAATAACGCAAAAATTTCAACATCGTAAATTCTTTGTCGCATTTTTTCAACATTTCATTCATTAAGTAGGTTCAAAAGAATTAACACACGCACACACGCATATATAAATAAGCACTTACAAAAGCTTTAAGAGAAAAAAAATTTTCAGAATAAAATGCTTCAAATAGAATGTTATTGATATACAATGGGCAAGAGAAAAAAGAAAAGATAAACATTTTATGTTTCTTTTTTTACATCAATCATTTGACTTTGTCCTTAAACCTTAAAAAGACTGTAACGAAAAAAATGTGTCTGTTTACCCATATAAATACAATTAAGGGAGACAAACAAAAAACTACTTTATTGTTATAAGTATGTAAGTATATCCCAGGGTGAAAAACGCATGAGCTTTATTTTGCTTTCCTTTCTAAAAAAGAATTTTTCCTTTCTGCCTCCTTAAAAAGACCTTAAAATTCTTGTTCATTTCCTTCCTCAACCACCGTGGCCACATTTTAAACTGCCCCATCAAATAAGGGTATACGTCACGCAACAAAAGACACAAATATAACAAATATTTTACGAAAAAATCCAAAAAAAGTAATCAATAACTAATTCAACTTTAACTGTTTTTAACACTTTTGTTGACTTACTATACCTTGTTTCTTAAAAACGGTAAGGCTATTCTGTTTTAAACAAATGTTCAATAAAACAAGTAAGAGTGCTACTATATTCGGCTGTGCCGAATCTTTAATACCCTCTACCGAGAGTTCTAATATATCGTCAGTGGGATTTGTATGGAATCTATTAATTAAAAGCTAATCTTTATTTTTTAAATTGAAGTTACCGTAAATTATGGATCGCTAATCATAAAATTTGGTAGGGTGATTTTTTGTATTAAAATATCCTAAAGTAAACCGAATTTCAATTCCGTAATATAATTTTTTTCGAGCTGAATGCTTCTGAAATTTCGTTTCGGAAGGCCGCTTTTTATGGGACCAATGGTCAATTATGTACCGACCATCACAAAATGACATGGTGTTGTTTTATTTTTGACATACATATATAATGCTAAATTGGACCAACCTTTACCACAATATCTATATTTGTTTCGGCTTCAGTCTTATTTTGATGATTTTCCAGAGTGGGCTTTGTATGGGGTCAATGGTTAATTATGGAGCGATCTTTATGAAAATGGTCGGGGTGGTTTCTAATCTTACGAAAACATGAGATACTAAATTTTACTCCAATTGAACTTTTTTCGTTGCGGTTTAAGGTGTACTAAAGTGTTTTCTGGGGGTGAGCTTAATATGGGGCATATTGTTAATTATGGAACAATTTGCACAAAATTAGTATTGTGATTTCTAGGATTTCTAGTCAAAAAAAAAAAAAAAAAACGAATTTGTACAAAATTTAATGAAAATCGGCCCATTGTGTCAACAATTTATGTTTGTTTTTGTAACAAAAATATTTATATTTTAGTAAGGCCGTTCTATTTGGCTTTTATCTCTTTTATCTACTAAGACGATTTAGCTGCACTTCAATCCTAAACTGCTTAGTAGAACTAGAAAGAATTGGACAACAATATTGTTCTGTTCTGTTGATTTTTTTGAAAGTGAGAGTGTTTCCAATAGAAGGACAGACAAACGGGCATGGCTAAGTCGAGTAAGAATTACTTAAGAAGCGAGATTATATATACTTTTTGGGGTCCGAGATGAATAATAAAAAAGTTTCACACGAAATGACAAACTTAGTATATCCTCATTCACCACTTTTGGTGGTGGAGGGTATAACACATTTGATTCCGTACCAAATGGGCGATCAGTTTCGCACTATTCATAAGCAGCATGACAAGTTCATAAAACAACAAATGGTTTCACATACGATTTACATGTACATATTCGCACAGTTGCTTAAGCCACTTCTGGTTGTGCCTTTAGTCTTTTTTTCAGTGTGACCAGGTCTATAAAATTTTTACAGGTTAATCTGGCATTAGACATGGCCAAAAAATGCTAAAAATGATTTTAAAAAATGCTAAAAATAATGCTAAAACTTTTTAAAAATTTGAGTTAAAAATTTATTACCAGTATGAAGTTTTATTCGAAACTAAACACATTTTAGAGACTAATTTTTGAACGAAATTTTAATAAATGGTTATATTGAAACAAGTGAATAGATTTTGGTAAAGCATCTGATACACATAAATATGAAGCACAGATAAATAGTGGAGATTAAATTTTAAATTTAGGGGCCCACAAACCCCTGATACATGCAAAATTTAAACAATTTATTTCTATGATATACGCATTTTTAAGATCATTTTATTTTTTATAGTTTAAGAAAAGTTGAAGCTTTAGAACTATTTTTTTTCAGCAGTTTAGAGCAAACAAGTTTTCACACATTTACACAAATGAATTTTTATCTTAATACAAAATTAAATTTCCTTGTACTTTTATATCCTAATATCAAAGGGAAAATTATATTTACAATCAACATGATAAGGGCATTTCTAATATTCCCTGAATATTCTATTTTTTTAAAAAGACAATTAAGATGTTTGTTAACATAAAAATTATCCCTTTTCATACGAAATATTTTTAGGTACAACTATATTAAGTCAAAATTTATTATAATTTATAAAAAGAATTTAGTAAAATCAGTAAAACTTTTCGTCAAAATTTTTAAAATAAATAATGCTAAAAAAAGCTAAAAACATTTTCCAAAAATGCAAAATAAAATGCCAAGTGCTAAATGAAAATTTTGCAGCTAAATAAAAATTTTTAATACTAAATTTAGCTGCAAAAATGCTAAAACGGCCACACTGTTTTTGTTTAAAAAAACGGAGTTTGATCAGACAGTTTGATGTGTGGCGCTGCAATATGAAGCAAATCGGCAAGGTCTTTTGAAAATACTAAGCTTGCTCTTGCGAGCTTATCTAAAAGCTCTGAAAGAAGTAGAAGAAGAATCGAATAGGCAAAACTTTGCTTTGATACAACGTATAAAATGAAAATATTTTTAAAATGGGTCCAAAACTAAATGGGAAGGCTTTATTCTGACGCATGGTTTAACGTTTCTTTGGCGTGCATTTACACCTGTCAAATTAAGAACAAATCTGCTAAATGACATAATACACTATTGGAAGAAAGGTTGAACTTTAAAGACTCTGCAAAAAATATTTATAGTGTAGAACAAATCGGATATTTTAAAATAATAATGACATTCATTTTTGGAATAGATTGAACTAAAATGATGAAGTGCGATGCTTCGGCTAAAAAGATATCGATCAATTAGTTGTGGAAATGGTGAAAGTTTTTGATTTGAGAACAATTTCATAGTGGAACTTCCTCGATATTTATGGCCAACTCACATCATGTGTCTTCTGTTGCACATAATGTACTAACCTGCTAACCCATATCGTTCCATCGTTCACTTTTGTAAACAGCAGATTCGATGTACATGAGCTGCCGTCTTTGTTGTAAGTGAGATTTATGAGGAATTGTTTTCATAAGTAAAAACAGCTCTGACGCATTCTAAGGAATATGTGTATGTGAATCTGCCGCCGTTTACATTTTTTTGGTACAAATATTTTTTTTTAAAGATTTATGTGCGTTAAAGAGAATTTTTACAGGAATTCGTCTTTTTTTCATTTACAAACATAAAGCTCAACTATAAATCAGGAGATTATTTACATGTAGTCTTAGGGAGTTATTTTGTAAATCACTTAACCTTGGGTTGAGAAATTTTCCATATACAATTTTTTTAATAAAAAGATTTTGGTTGTTGTGCTTAATTCCCTTTTTGTAATAATTGATAAAAAAAAAATACTGAAATTTATTGTTGGAGGATAAGCTGTTCCTATGCGCATTTCACTGGTTGCTTAGGCCAGATCATCAGGAAACGTTCTCCTAAATAATTTTAGAAAAGCCAAGACTACAGAGGGAGTGAGAATTACCTACATAAGTCCTATTTGCAACGATATCAAAGCTTAAACAAAATACCAACAATAAAACAATGACTTTATCTTTTCTTACATTCAAACAAAATCTTTTAATAAATAATTGTATTCCCAAAAACAACTTTGATAATAAAATTTTTTTAATATTAAAAAATTTGTATGAAAATATTTTTCAAGTGAGGTGAATTGTTTTAGGAAATAGTCCCCTTTATTAACGCCTGCATTGATTTTTACAAATTTCAACGCAGGACTTAATTTTTTTTATCGGAAATCTTGCACTAAATATGAGCTATCATGTTTGTTTCTGTTTGGAAATAAGGAGATTAATAAGTGGTGCTTTTTTTAGAGGCGTTGCATTTTTAGTAAAAATAAAACAACAAATATTATGGAACGACCCATTTTTTTACTTTATTAGCCCATTAATTAAAAATAATTTTTAGCATAAAACCTCCGAGACTGCGTCTTATGAATACCATCCTGTTGGTCCAATACTACACCACTTTTTCGAGCATACCCGATCTTATTTCATCCATAGTGCGTCGATTGTTAGCTTGTTAATCATCAAACGTTGCTGGTTTATCAGCAATGACCAGAGATTTGACTTTCTCCCACAATAAGTAGTCCAAAAGGCTAACGGTTTCGGATTTAGAGACAAATGGGCCGATGACGCCTTCGTCATGTAAACCGCAGCCAATAGTGATATTTCCGGGATACAATGGAGTCTCATAGGGATTGTTTTCTCTCCACAAATGACAGTGCGACTTGTTTACATTAAACGGGTATCAAATGAAGAAATGAAGATGATTTGAAGGTAAAATCTGGTTCAACTTCCAGTTGGTTCTCAGCAAATTCTGCGAACACACGACGCAATTGATGATATGCTGGCTTTAATTCTTGCACCAGTTGGATCTTATATGGATGTAGGCTAAGATCGTTCTTCAAAGTTTTCGAAGTAGTGGACGGACAGAAACTGAGCTGATGAGAAAGAAGTCGGATCAATTTACTCGAGTCCTATCTGCCAAACTCACTTCTACCTCAACAAAGGCTTCTTCTGTACGCGTATTGCGTATAAGCTGCACAGATGGATGATTATGTACACCGTAAACTTGACGAAGTGCTCTATAAATTTGCCGAATTTGGAAATAAATTTACACGATTTGTTAACGTTTTACTGGTGTAAATCTTTGCATTGTGATTTGCCAAAGTAAACTGAAAAAATTCAAACACACTTCATTAGTATGACAGGCTAGTTATCGCTATAAGAAGTTCTATACTTCTAAAAAAACACCCTATATTATTGGCGCTTTATCATCACAATAAATTGCTATTCAAGAAAGTACGTCATAATTATTAAACCAAAATTTGCTTATTAAAATCTAGAAACGAATTATTTGTTCACTATATAACAATAAAAACATTATTTCCAAAGCAAACAAATCAATAATTCTTCAGTTGTTGTATTGCCTTGATATTAATTTTTGGTTGACGTCATCCTTGTTTCTTTATATTTATTATTCAAAATTTAAAAATCATGCTGTAATAAAATGTCAACAATTAATGTTATTTAAGAAATAAAGACATTAAAAGCATGTTAAGCCAAGCGCCAAACTTTGTAATGTAATCAGGCCCACAAGGAGTCAAACAAACCCATGTATAAGTATGAAAGCACAACCAAAATTAATTTAACAACCCACAAGACAAGTTACAAAATCAGACAATCGACCTTTGATTTCAGTGGGTGACAACAAAACACAAATTAGGATGGCATGCAGACAAACAAAATCATTTTTAAGCCAAATAATTATGTTTAAATATATAAATAGCTCAAGAGAATGAACAAAAAATACACAAAAAGAAACGAAGACAAAAAAAAATTATCAGCAAATCATTTAAAACTAATCTGTAATATTTTATGATGAAAATAAATGGTGAATGAGTGAGTAAATAAGTGAGCGATATTATTGCACAAACGTATCTGTGTATAAGTTCTTGTTCTTAGTAAAGATAACTTGTTTTCTCTCTAACGGAATCTGTTTTTGTTATTTTGGTTCTGGTAGTTTTTTTTCTTGTATTTATGCCATTGGCCTGAAGGCTACAAGAACAAACTGAAAAGCTGTATAAATGAATACAATTAGCATTAAAAGCACGACAGGATTTTAAGCACATAAACAACGGCACACATACACACACACACACACACTCACACGGATACATGCACATGAAAACTTGCTTAATACATTGAAGTAGCAGAGAGAGCACAAATCTGAAAGTCCCTTTAGGTCGCAGCAGTGAAAAAGAGAAAATAAAAAATACATTACAAAAGCATTTTTTGGTAATTAATCTCAATCAATGACGGTAATGAGTAGTAAAATTGTTGCCAAATTAGTTAACTATTTATTTCATTTATTACAATGTAATTTCAAAGGATTTTAACAATTTGACTTTTGAAATTAAGAAAATAAACAAAATTCATAATGATTAAGTAAAATAAATTAGGAATTTTTTTGGTGCAATACTGATTATTTAAGAAGTAATTAAAAATTGAATATTTTTAGATTTACTGAGGGCAGGAACGTGTGTGTGTGAATGGCATCTTCTAATTTTATTTAATATTCTTTGTCCTGTTTTTATACGTAACACTTCATTTACAGTTATTCACATATGCTTGTACTCTTGGGTATGTATGTATGTATGTACATATAATGTCTCTGTAATTACATGTTTCTTTGCTCATATAAAATATCTCTTAATTACATACATATATCCGTTTCCTATAAAAACTAAAAAAAACCCAGACACATGTAATCTTTATAAATATAAAATTTGTGTTGTGTTGTAGGGAAAATCCACTTCGAATGTTGATTGTGGTATAGCCAAGACTATGTTTTTTTTAATATGTTAAAGCCCTCAAACTAAATTTAGAATTTTTTTTGGTAATTAACGAACTAGACTTGCGCCCGTGTTCCAAAAACAGGCAGTATGTTTTTCTTATAATCGCATATGTCAAAAACTAAGTTTTGTTATCTTTAAATGTCTTTAAACTCTGAAGAAAAAAACATAAAAAGGAACATCAGGATAAAAACTTCTATAAACTAGATCATAAAAACGTCCGGAAAGGAGAACATATAGGCCCTTATCATGCAAAACGCAACGCAACGCCAAAGAATAACACTGAAAGCACAAACAAGTTCATAAATATTTTGTAATTTTGTTGTTGCTTTCTACAGAAATTCATGTACCGTTTTAAAATTTCAAACGCTGCATAACTTGTGGCGTTTGAAATTTTAAAACGCAATGAGAATTTCTGTAGAAAGCAACAACATAATTACAAAATATTTATGACATTGTTTGTGCTTTCAGTGTTATGATTGGCGTTGCGTTGCGTTCTACATGATTAGGGCTATAGTATTAGGGGCTATTCTCTACCGAGGGATACTGCTCTTCAATTTTGCATATTAGAAATGTTGTTTCGAATATTTTTTCTTTAGACTTTTATTGAGTATAAGAAATATTTCTTTTTTTATACTAATTTAAAACAAAAATCGATATATTTCATTTCTGTAAACAAATTCATCCTAGGGAGGCTTTATATTATTAACTGATGAGACTGTAACATGAAAGCACAACAAACAAATATTGTTTCGGCTGAGAGGAGTAGTATATTTGAAGAACATCAGATATGAGGTTTTGCCACACCTTATTCATAGCATTAACCTTACCTTTAACATTTATTTCGTTTAGTTCGCTGCAAATATGCTAAAGTACCACCACCTTCACCTTCCTTATTTAGCCATATATTGCCAAGAAAAAAAAGGAGAAGTAGGCCCATTTCACAAAGCCTTTACCACTGACTAGACGCAATGCATCCTATCGGATGACGTATACTCAACGTTATGATCACCAAAAAAGAGTCATGGTTGGACGAGCTATGGCTCTATCTGAAACACAATTTTGGGTTGTTCTTAACCTTGGGCCTTAACTAATTTCAATCATTGCCCGGTATTGAATCCATTCACATTAACTGCAGACTATTGGTCGTTTTAGAGAAAATATGGTCCAAAGATCTTGTTTGAAGTTATTCCCCACCATACTGCGTATATTTAACAATTATTATTGGGCTTGGATGCCCCATATTTTTTTGCCAGATAGCGTTTGGCAAGGTCCAGCACCATAAACTATTCGACAAATACTTAATCTTGATAAGAACCTATATTGGAATAATAAAGCGGAAGTCAGAGCTGGAGATATAATAACAAACAGTATCCGGATTAACAGGGAAGCTCGTTAAGGAGTTATACTGTCTCCACAATTGTTTAACATTTATTCTAAATAAATATTTATACACTGAAAAGACAAAACAATCAGTACATAAATCAGACCGAAGCAGTGTCAGTGGTACGGTAAGCACGGATTTCTTTAAATCAAGTACAGAATGCTTGTTTCAAGTACGGATTATTCAAGTGTCCCTAACTTGAAATAATCTGAAAATAAGTTCAAGAATTTCTAAGTTGGTTTTATCCCAATTCGTACTTGAAATAATCCGAAAGTGAGATTCGTTTCTTACCTTTTGACTTATTACACATGTTTATATCACTTTTATTGTATTTCGCCCTTTGTTTACAGAATGCCCGATATAATTATCGTAACCATTCTACTTTGAAAATTTGATGTATTTAACTAAATAATTTTACCAAAAAGAATATGGGAATTATTGCTTCTTATTTTACTTTTTAAACATGAAAATAAACCGTATTTTTCATCTTGTAGTGTTGTTGTTGTTTTAACACAAAACTTGCAAATCGTTTTTAAATTTCTTTTGTTATGTTGCTGTTGTTACTACAACAAACTTTTACAAACACACGCGTATTGGTTTTCGAAAGTTATCCCATTTTGGATTGTTTTAAGTATTTCTTAGTGTTATTCCTACTTAAAGTTTTAGGAACGACTGGTACTAAAATAAGAAGAAAAAACTTAAATTTTCTTTCTGTGTTATTCAATTAACAAAGGTATACCAGTTAATGGTAAGCTAATATACAACATAAGGTATGCTGACGATACAACGCTCAAAGCAGATAATTTACAGGATATCCAGCAATTTGTTGATGCTCTTAATAAACACAATAATAAAGCCAAGTTCATGTTAAATAGAGTGATGAGCATCAATGCATTATTAACAATCAACAACATGCAAATACACCGAGTTCCTGATTTCAAAAACTTAGGATGTCGTATAAATGAAACTGTGATGTATTTGTAGCAAATAACTCAAACGTCGAGTAGAAATGGCAAGATCGTCTTTTCTAAAACTCCAGAAAATGTTCATCACCCGTTACATTGATACAAATCTTAAATAAATGTTATTAAAATGTTATGGCTGGTCAGTTCTATTGCACGGTGCTGCAGCCTTAACATCTCAGATAGTAACCTTGATTCGTATTGAAGCGTTTTAAGTGTGATGTTATCGGAGCATTCTAAAAATCAGTTGGATTGCAAGAATCGAAAATCAAGGGGTATTCAATTTACTGGAGAAAGAACGTTCACTTCTATAGATAACCAAACGTAAAAACGGCTTATTTGGGGGTATTTGGGGTATTTGGGTTATATGATGATGATGACAAAAAATATGAGCTTCTACTTTTTACTATCTTGACTACGAATTATAAGGCATTGGACTGGTTTAAGAACAATTGGAGAGCTAATTCACTCCTCAAGATGTCGTGATACATTTAATTATATAATCTGAAATGTTTTCTAATTATAAATGTTATTGTAAACATTTTGTAATGGATATGCAAATAACGAAGACCAATGAGGTAAAAATAAGCCTCATCGCATATTATTCGATACTTAGAAAAACTTATCAGTAGTCTTTTATCAATTGAAAAAGTTATTTTAAAAATATCTCAATTTAATCAATGTGATAATTGAATCAATTATTTTTTTAATGTTGAAAGAAAAATTAAAAATATAATTTTGGTTTAATTAACATTTTAGTTGTTTTGAAATAAATTTTTAATTAAAATATTTATTTAATAACAAAAAAATCTTAATTGATTTTTTCGTTTAAAATAAAATAATTTAACAAATAGAATCTGGCAATTATTTCTTTTCATAAGCTACTTTATTATATTCAAAATTTTTTTATTTTTCGAATTTATTCTATGAGCTAAATTTCAGTTATGTATCTTATGGCCAATTTTCAGGATTGACATTAAAACACATTTTTTTTTTTTTTTTTTTTTTTTTTGTTAGGACCAGCACTCAGGGGATGACCCCTACTAATGCATTGCATTGTGTTGGAACTAGGAAAATAGGTTATGGGAAGGAGGAAAGAGGGAGTAGTGCTTGTGAACATTCGACTTGAACTTATTTATGTTGTAAGTGAGAGGGAAGACTTCAGCAGGAAGGTTATTCCACATACGAACAGTCCGGCCAAAAAACGAATTTTCCCTGTAATGCGTTGTACGATTCACCGGCCAATCGACCACAAAAGGATGGGCTCTTGAGGAAAAACGTGTATTACGAACAAAGCTATGGGTTTCGGGAACCAAATCCCTAATTTCATCAGAACACATCCCGTTGTAGTAACGATAAAATAGGCAAGTACAACCCACATTGCGACGGTGCTCAAGGGAGTCAATAGAATTGGATACCCTACTGTCGCCGATGAGAACCTTCGCCCTCTCCTGCACGCGGTCGAGAAGCTCCAAAATAGACTTTGAAGCACCGGCCCACACATGAGAGTTGTATTCCATTCGCGGTCGGATATAGGTGGTATAAATAGTAAGGAGATCAGATGGAGTGAAGTATATCTTACACCGTTTCAAAAAACCGAGGCACTTGAATGCTTCTTTCGACACCTTAAATATATGTTCAGTCCATCGGACATCACATTGTATCCTCATGCCCAGAACATCAAGAGATTCTGTTTCCTCAATATTTATACCACCCATACATACAGATGAGGCACCTTGATCCGTCGCGCGTTTATGCGTCAGTACGCAACATTGGGTCTTTCGGGCATTAAATTCGACCCTATTCGCACGACCCCATTCTGAGATTATGTCTAGGTCACGGCCAAGCGTATCATTCATGTTCTGTCTCATAGCACAAACATCGGACACGCCTGGTCTGTAACCAAATGAATACGAATGGCAAAGGTTGCTGTCATCTGCAAAAGAATAGATAGGGTTGGAAGTTTGACATAAGAGGTCATTTAGAAAAATAAGAAATAGAGTAGGAGAAAGAACGGAGCCTTGCGGTACCCCTGAATGAATCTTGAACTCGTTTGATGAAACCCCATCTATAACAACCCGTATAGTGCGATCTCTGAGAAAGCTCGATATAAATCGAGAGAAATTATCACCGACACCAAATGCAACAAGTTTAGACAAGAGTGCACCATGCCAGACTCTGTCAAACGCCTTGGAAATATCTAAAGCAATTACCTTACTTTCGCCAAAATGGTGAATGGAACGACACCATTTTTCTGATAACAGGGCCAGTAGGTCTCCAGTAGAACGACCTCTACGAAAGCCATACTGACGGTCGCTTAGTAGGTAATTTGACTCTAAAAATTTTACAAGATGGTGATTTACCATACTCTCCATAACTTTGGAAAGTGCCGAACAAATTGCAATTGGGCGGTAATTTTCAGGGTTATTAGCCACTCCTTTTTTAGGAATTGGCGTTACATTAGCAACTTTCCAGCAGACGGGAAATTCACCAGCATGGTATAAAGTGCTGAAAAGATTTGCTAAGGGACGAGCTAGCGTCGAAGAGCACTGCTTCAAGACCAGTGCATGTATACCATCCGGGCCAGGAGACTTGTTTATGTTGAGATCCGCAAGAACCTTTTTAACAGCTCGAGCCCGAAAAAATATTTTTGGCATAGTTACGGATACTTTTTCGAGTTCGGGTAGTGGTTGATTGCTATCTGGTAAGTTAGAATTATTTGCAAATAATTCGGCAAAACAATTAGCCTTATCAACCAGGTTCGTGAATGTTTGGCCATCCTTTAAAAGAGTTGGTATTGAAGAACTAGCATTAACCCTTACTCTTTTAACGAATGACCAGAAGCTTTTACTGCCCCGGGGAGCAGTAAGAACTTCAGCACGAAGACGTTGCTCGTGAAGAGCTTTTTCCCGTCTTAGCACTTTGGCACACGACGACCTTGCCATTTTGCGTAGCAATTCAGTATCAGCGGTTTTATTGTCACGCCAATTTCTGAATGCTTCCTCTCTGGATCTGACTGCTGATTTGCACGTCTGATTAAACCAAGATTTAGATCTAGGTTTATTCGAAGCATTTTTAACTGGAATGAACATTTTCATTCCTAGCATAATAACATTTTCAACCATTTTCGCCATGGCATTGACGTCATTGTCAACGAAACAAAGTTTCCAATTAAAATGCCGAAAAAAGTCGTTGAGTTCAACCCAACGTGCTTTTCCGTAAACAAATTTTGATCGTTTCATAGCCTGTCGTGAAACGTTCCGAAGTTCGGAGAACGGAAAAGAGGCAGAAATGGTGCAATGATCCGAGTTACCGAGAGGTGCTAGAACTTCTACTTCGTACTTTTGAGGGTGCGAAGAGAGGAAGAGGTCAAGGGTATTGTGTTGGTGCCCATCAACACATGGAATATGTGTTGGTTCATTCACCAGTTGCACGAGGTGATTATGTGCAGCAAATAGCTCAACATATTGGCCTTCATAGGTTGTGCGGCCCGAGTGGTGAAGCCAAGAAGAATTGTGGACATTGAAATCACCAGCAACAACGATTTCACTGTCCGGACAATTCTCAAGAATCTTCGATATTGAGTCGGAAAGGGAGTCGAAGCGCGATAAAGTGATATCCCTTCCCGCGTTTGGACTTCTGTAAAGAAACCCGAAATGCAAAAAGTGCGTATTGATTTTGAATTTAACCCAAAGGCAGTTAAATTCCGCGTCAAACATGCCCACTGGTTGCTGGCATTGATACACAACTTCATTGCGTATATATATAGCAAGACCCCGATGAAGATAAAATAGGGATAGAAGGTGATACCCAGGAATCTGAAAATCCAGTGGATCGGAATTTTCAGACACCTGTGTTTCACATAAGGCGAAAACATCCGGCCGATGGAGACAAACGTGAGCGTATACAGAAAAAAAATTCGTTCTCAGCCCACGTATGTTACAGAAGTCGATTCGAAACCGACCTCTCATCACAACACAAAAAAATTCAAATAAAACGCAAAGTACGGATATCTCTATGCTAATTGCCGTTTAGAAACTGTTTGGTGATCAGTGTTATACCTTCATCACCAAAACAGTTCAACAACGATTAACACAAATA
Organism: Pollenia amentaria; assembly: GCA_943735925.1. Lineage (NCBI taxonomy): Eukaryota > Metazoa > Arthropoda > Insecta > Diptera > Polleniidae > Pollenia > Pollenia amentaria. Next base: position 193,272,518 of record OX031006.1, read on the forward strand.
CATCCGTACTAACACGAATATGATGGACGGTTATAGGGGGTACACAATGGACAATGCCATAAAAGGACCATAAAAGCCCTGATCTGGTCAACGCCGAAAAAGACCATCACTGGCAGATTGTTTTTATTGTTGTTTGTTTATTATGTTATTTCGTTCGTTTTTTTATATTGTTATTGTTTTTCTTTTCTGTATGTTGCAACGGTTGTTTGTTTTTTTTATATTTAATTTGTGTTGTATGTTTGTTATTTTGGTTGATTTATTTAATGTTGTTATTTATTTGTATTTGGTTGCGGTTTTTTTTTTTTTTATTTAAATTTTTTTTTTTTAAGTAAGTTCTTTTCTTTTAATTAATCTCAGACACACACGGACACTTTCGTATTTTCACAAATTGACACAGGCACAGCGGACGAAATATAAAAACGTGTGGACACGCCAAAAGACAAAACACTACTCCAAAGAAGACTTTTCATATAAAACTCAAAAAATCAATCTGTAATTAAATACGATTTAAGTTTTCATGAAAATTAACATAATATTGATTTAAATACTATCCTGAAAATTGGGCATTATAAAGATTTTTGTAATGGTTATATTCCTTAAATTTTTAGGAATGACTTTGTACACTACCAGACTATTATCTTGTATCTTCCTGTTACATTTTACCTTAGCTATCCTTTGGATAGCAATGAAGTATATTATATAGAGAGAGTGGGGAGATTTCTCCCAACGGAGACGGTACCGCGACCAAGCCAGGTCTTTTGCACCCATGAAGTATATTATATGTAGAGAAACAATTATTATTATTAGACACTAGCAGAATGTAATGCATTCTTTGGCCCGATACTTTATAAATTGAATTTATTTAGCTCAACTATTTTAACAAATAGAATCTGGGAATAATTTCTTTTCATAAACTACTTTATTATATTGTGTTATTAAATACATAACTGAAATTTAGCTCATAAAATAAATTCGAAAAATAAAAAAATTTTGAATATAATAAAGTTGCTTATGAAAATAAATAATTCCCAAAGCCAATTTTTAAAAGTATATATATAAAGTATCACTATCCAGTGTGACACAAAGAATGCTGACGAAGGCCGTAGCGGGCCAGAAAATGCATTACATTCTGTTGGTGTCTAATAATTGTAAATTTTTCTTTACATACAATATACTTCATTGTTATCCAAAGAATAGCTAAGGTAAAATGTAACAAGAAGATACAAGATAATAATCTGGTAGTATATAAAGTCATTCCTAAAAATTTAAGGAGTAGAACTATTACAAAAATCTTTATAAAATACATAACTGAAATTTAGCTCATAGAATAAATTCGAAAAATAAAAAAATGTTAAAATAATTTAAGCTTGTAGAATTTTTGTTGGGAATTGTCAAAACATGAGCTGTATACAATTAAATCAACACATTGTTTGAAATATGTTAAAAAATATTCTTTAAAAAATGTTTTGTTGGAGGTGACCAACATGTGTTTTCTCTGCGTGATGTTCTAACGCCCCACAACCTAAACTTATCCCATTTCCGAAGCAAATTTATCTTCTTTTGTTAATCAATTTTATTAATTTTAGAATCAGCTGTAGCTATAATTCAATCATCTGTATTTGCTGTTCTTAGAACCTTTTATTCTAGAGAAGTTTATTAATGTCAACTCATTCAAACCATCCATTTCATTTAGTAAATTATAGTCCATGAACTTTAACAGCTTCAATTGGTGCAATATCTACTGTTGCAGGAATAGTGAAATGATTATACTAGCATGCCAAACCCTAGGGTGATTTTCATCCCATTTCATTTTAAGTTTAAACAGCCATAGAAACTACGTAATCTCCGAAGAATTTTCACCAACCGTCAGATGAGAATCTATAAAGTCCTTGGAGCTACTGCGTCTTCTGGCATATTTTTTGATGATCTGCCAATTTCAAAGCTTAAGACAAGACTGAGATATGGGCCGCACCTTCACCATTTACTTCTTCTACAATTTCACACTAGATTTTTTTCTCTTCTTTCCTTCTTTCTTTCACTATTTAAGGCGTCACAATGGACCATATTGGTCTCTGGGTGAGGGTGTGAAGTTTGCTTCACACCAGCCTTTCTAACCTAACCTAACCATGGGCCGCACCATATCGCAAGAGAATAATTTCAGACGCTTAGCACAACCATCAGAAAAACTATTGATTGTCAAAACTTTAAATTCCCGGGGATTTTGCGTACGCATCTAAAGGATCGCTTAGCTGTAAGCGGTGAACTCTTGGGCGTAATTTGATGTGGTAAACATATTCTAAGAGCAACATATTATGATAAGATTTATGATTGTAGTCAACATATTACGATTATTATTGAATCATATTATGACCAAATATATTCGTAATAAGACATCATAACATTTTTCCCTTAATCCTAATTTGTTTTAATTACATCATATTAAAATTTAATGTAATCATATTATTATCATGTTAATCATAATTAGTCAAGAAGTAATCATATTATTATCATGTTAATCATAATTATATGTAGATTAAATCTAAAACCGAAAAATATTTTTAATATATAATATGATGCAACTTTAAACATAATATTTTTAACCTGTTTCTGTCGTATGTCGCAATTATTTATAAATTATTTTTAAGAATTTTTACTATTTAATTAGGCTTAAGTTCATTAAATTTAATTTTCATTAAATTATTTTTATGAAGAAAGGAATTTTTACAACATGGAAGATTAATTAAAATTGTTATTGATAATTTTCATTCTTGACTGACCTGGGATTCGAGGCCAGGCTGGCTGGCGTGTGATTCGAACCCAGGCGGCTGGTTACCCTGACATGTTTCGACCTCAACCACTAGGTCTTCTCAAAGGGATTTGCCGTCTTACACTCGCAGCCATCGATGACTGCTGACGTCAGTAGTCAAACATCAATCCTTAAACCAAATTGTATTTTAACCTTTGGTAGATCGAAATTTGCTTATTGAATGATTATCCATTTTTAATTGATCTCACATGTTTTTCCTTTACTTCTGTTTTTTCCGTACTTTTGTCAAGAATTCTTCTTGAAGTCCAAAGTACATTTTTTGTTTATCATGTTTTTTGTCTTTTTTTTTTCTTGTTGACATTTTTCAGCACAACTTGAAGGACAAATGAACACATAGAGCTTGTGCCTTAGCTTTAACAATAATTAGTATTGTGGTTATTTTGTTGAACTATTCATGGTTTTTAATCCAAATTTTTACTATTTAATTAGGCTTAAGTTCATTAAATTTAATTTTCATTAAATTATTTTTATGAAGAAAGGAATTTTTACAACATGGAAGATTAATTAAAATTGTTATTGATAATTTTCATTCTTGACTGACCTGGGATTCGAGGCCAGGCTGGCTGGCGTGTGATTCGAACCCAGGCGGCTGGTTACCCTGACATGTTTCGACCTCAACCACTAGGTCTTCTCAAAGGGATTTGCCGTCTTACACTCGCAGCCATCGATGACTGCTGACGTCAGTAGTCAAACATCAATCCTTAAACCAAATTGTATTTTAACCTTTGGTAGATCGAAATTTGCTTATTGAATGATTATCCATTTTTAATTGATCTCACATGTTTTTCCTTTACTTCTGTTTTTTCCGTACTTTTGTCAAGAATTCTTCTTGAAGTCCAAAGTACATTTTTTGTTTATCATGTTTTTTGTCTTTTTTTTTTCTTGTTGACATTTTTCAGCACAACTTGAAGGACAAATGAACACATAGAGCTTGTGCCTTAGCTTTAACAATAATTAGTATTGTGGTTATTTTGTTGAACTATTCATGGTTTTTAATCCAAATTTTTACTATTTAATTAGGCTTAAGTTCATTAAATTTAATTTTCATTAAATTATTTTTATGAAGAAAGGAATTTTTACAACATGGAAGATTAATTAAAATTGTTATTGATAATTTTCATTCTTGACTGACCTGGGATTCGAGGCCAGGCTGGCTGGCGTGTGATTCGAACCCAGGCGGCTGGTTACCCTGACATGTTTCGACCTCAACCACTAGGTCTTCTCAAAGGGATTTGCCGTCTTACACTCGCAGCCATCGATGACTGCTGACGTCAGTAGTCAAACATCAATCCTTAAACCAAATTGTATTTTAACCTTTGGTAGATCGAAATTTGCTTATTGAATGATTATCCATTTTTAATTGATCTCACATGTTTTTCCTTTACTTCTGTTTTTTCCGTACTTTTGTCAAGAATTCTTCTTGAAGTCCAAAGTACATTTTTTGTTTATCATGTTTTTTGTCTTTCTTTTTTCTTGTTGACATTTTTCAGCACAACTTGAAGGACAAATGAACACATAGAGCTTGTGCCTTAGCTTTAACAATAATTAGTATTGTGGTTATTTTGTTGAACTATTCATGGTTTTTAATCCAAATTTTTACTATTTAATTAGGCTTAAGTTCATTAAATTTAATTTTCATTAAATTATTTTTATGAAGAAAGGAATTTTTACAACATGGAAGATTAATTAAAATTGTTATTGATAATTTTCATTCTTGACTGACCTGGGATTCGAGGCCAGGCTGGCTGGCGTGTGATTCGAACCCAGGCGGCTGGTTACCCTGACATGTTTCGACCTCAACCACTAGGTCTTCTCAAAGGGATTTGCCGTCTTACACTCGCAGCCATCGATGACTGCTGACGTCAGTAGTCAAACATCAATCCTTAAACCAAATTGTATTTTAACCTTTGGTAGATCGAAATTTGCTTATTGAATGATTATCCATTTTTAATTGATCTCACATGTTTTTCCTTTACTTCTGTTTTTTTTTTTTTTTTTTTTTTTTTTTTTTTTTTTTTTTTTATTATTGTTAAAGCTAAGGCAAGAAGAATTCTTGACAAAAGTACGGAAAAAACAGAAGTAAAGGAACAACATGTGAGATCAATTAAAAATGGATAATCATTCAATAAGCAAATTTCGATCTACCAAAGGTTAAAATACAATTTGGTTTAAGGATTGATGTTTGACTACTGACGTCAGCAGTCATCGATGGCTGCGAGTGTAAGACGGCAAATCCCTTTGAGAAGACCTAGTGGTTGAGGTCGAAACATGTCAGGGTAACCAGCCGCCTGGGTTCGAATCACACGCCAGCCAGCCTGGCCTCGAATCCCAGGTCAGTCAAGAATGAAAATTATCAATAACAATTTTAATTAATCTTCCATGTTGTAAAAATTCCTTTCTTCATAAAAATAATTTAATGAAAATTAAATTTAATGAACTTAAGCCTAATTAAATAGTAAAAATTTGGATTAAAAACCATGAATAGTTCAACAAAATAACCACAATACTAATTATTTTTAAGAATTTTCATTCGTTTTCTCTAAAATAACACAAAACAAAGAATGGTCAATATTTTTGCACCATTTTCAAACAATATTAAAAATTTTTTAGCATTCATATTTAATTTTGTGACACTTTACCATTTTTTTCTATGTACCTAAAATTTTTTTATATTTTAATTGCTTGAAAACTGTTTTTTTTTATGAATAAAATTATTTTACAAATGGCGATAACAAAATATTATTAGAGTAAAGATATTTTGTTTGCATCTTAAACATATTATGAGTACACATATAGAAAGTAATCATGTTATGACTATTAAATATCATTAAATGGTTGTGAGGAATATAATATGTTTTCAAAGTTATCATTATTTAGTTGTTATAAAAATGATTACTTTTCAGTGAACCATACTCAAATTTATAATTGCGATAAGCATTGACATGTTTACAATAACTATAATATTGTTGATATTTAATAAAAATAACAATATATTGTGTACGACAACAATATATTGTTACAATAAACATAGAGTAGTTGCCGCAACCATGCCCAACCATATTTTTTTTCTGCGTGTATGCGCATTTCGCTTAGGCCAGCTCATCAGGAAACTTTTTCCAAATACTTTAGAAAAGCTAAAAATATTATACAAATAAGACCATAAAGTGAATAAGAATTTAAAGCACTCAGGTCTTACTTGTAACAATATCAAAGCTTCAACAAAGCCACAACAATAAACAGTGAATTTTTCTCTCTTACATTCCCCTACAATTGGCTGGTTTTTTTCCAACACGAATTGTAGTTGTAAGAGGATAGAAAGAAAAAAACAAAATAAAAAAAAACAAATTGCTTAACAAAGCAACTTGCTATTTCAGTTTTTTATTTAACCATTTAAAAGGTACTGCATTAAAAAAAATGGGTTGAAGTCAAATAAGAACCAGTCTCATATACATTTAGCATCACGGTTAGAGTCGGAGTTGAAGTTGGAGTTGGAGTTGGAGTCGGAGTCGTACTTAAATAATATCAGCGGTTGGAGTCGGAGTCAGAACTATTTTTTAACGACTAAAGTTGGGATCAAACGATTCCCGCAAATGCACCAATATAACACAATTTTGATTGTGCTTTATTGACGCACAATAATAAAATTTCCCCAATAAAACATTCTGAAATCACACGATTGCCCTGTTTTATACAAATTTAATAGCCGCTAGTTGGTACAAAGCGAAATAGTTACAATAATTGCCGCATCCCAATCACACGATTGTTCTTACTTGTGTCAACTGCGAAAACAGCTGTTGTGGTAGCTTTTTTATTTTTTTGAAAGATATAATTGGCTTGTTCATTAAAAAGAGAAATTTGTATAATATATTCAAAAAAATGTTTGTTGAATAGTTTTATTTAACATTTTTTATGTGAAATATATGAAATTTCAAAAATTAAGGAAAGTAAAATTCTATTTTAAATATATAAAGAAATAGAGAACATTTATATTCAAAAATAAATTCGCTTTAAAGAATTTCAATTCATTTTGCTCCGTTTTCCTGTATATATTATTTTATATTCTCCTGAATAGCTATTGCACTAATTAAAAAAAAATATATATATCAAAAGTTATTTTCACGTATACAAAATTTATTATCAATTTATTAATTAATGACTTGCTAAATTCCCAATTTTTATTTTTGATAAATAAAATTTTTATTTTTAATTTATTCCTACTAAAAGAAACACACAAAAGTAAATTTATTAAAAAGGCAAATATTGCCGCATATTGTGTTGTTTAATTGCCGCACAAGAACCCAATAAATATTGGTACATTCTTGCAATTTTTGTTGACGCGCGGTCGCATATCAAGTAGCCACACGATTGCCGCACCAGGGTTGCATTTTATTGGTAAAAGTAAGCACAATATTACCCTCGATTGGTATATGAAGCATTTGATTATGCAGTCACACGACTGGGGTATTAAAAAGTGTGAAAATTGGTGCATTGCGGCAATCGTGTGATCCCAGCTTAAGATTGGGGGCTGAACACAAAACACAAATTAAATATAAAAAATAAGGAAAGTGGAGCCCGGCAAGTATTGCAAAATATTTGAGGGTTATTTTTAGTCGGCAAAGTTTATACATTTTCAAATATTCTACTTGGTACTCATTAAACTTTTAATACAATAAGCAAATACTTATAGTAAGAACTTTAAGTAAAACATGTGTATTCTTTAAGATGATTAATTTTTCTTTTATTGTAATTATATTATTTTTCTCTCTTAAGTAGATAAGTAAACTATGTATATATTTATTTGGAATCATCTAACAAGCATATCAGTTTTAAGCCTCTAGTTTCGTGGCTTATATGTTTATTTGTATTTTGAATTTTGCTTCTTAATCTAACCATTCTTTATTTTTGCTTAATATCATTTAAGCTTAGCTTTTGTATGTCTCTTTTGTCTTTTTTTAATTTATTTACTTATTCTGAACAAAGGATATACAATTTGTGTTTGTATATTGTTAAGCATTTTTGGCTCTTTTGCCAAACAAATTTCGTAAGTGTTAGTGTATTTATACTTTAATTTTGCTGCGACTTTCAGTTTATAATTTAGTTCTTTTTCTCCCTTCATTTCATTTTCCTTACAAATAGTTTAAGTGATGACTGTTTTCAGTTCTAATTACTATTCAAAGTGTGATTTGTACAAATAGAATAAATTTGTGGCAGTTTTAAAAGAAATATTTGTGTTGCAAAGTGTTCGTTTACTCTTAAATGTGTTTATTTGCTCAACACCGACGAACATGTCACATCTATTCCAATATAATTATTTACTTATAACTCACGTTCACTTCTTCTCATTTTCTTTTTTTTATTTTTATTGCAGATTACATAACGTATTCAAACTGATGTAAAATGTAAGTTAATTGCTATTTTTTATTTCGTTTTTATTTTTTATATTTTTGTAATTAAATAGATATTTTTATCTTGTGTGCTGGTTGAAGAGCAGTGACGTTTTTTAAGGTTAAGAAAATTTACATTAAAACACATATTTTTTTGAGGATGTATTTTTGATGACCTTTTTGAACAAAACTGTGTTACATAAGAAATACGAGGGCGGATCAATAAGTCCGTGACTTTTCGAACTTCCCTCGTAGTTATATGAAATACAACACTGCTCCCATCAAGCACCGCCTGTTAATGGACTAATACACTTCATCCAACATTTCTTCAATTTGTGTATCCCTTCCAAAAAATAGGATTTTTCGAGGTCCATAAAAAAGGCATTTGTTTGACCAATAATTTTATCGTTGGAGCTAAATCTCTTTCCACCGAGCCATTCCTTTAGGTTCAGAAATAGGAAATAGTCACTGGGGGCTAAATCCGGTGAATATGGCGGATGAGGTACAAATTCGTAGCCCAATTCATGTAATTTTGCCATTGAGACTGCACACGAGTACACCCGTACATTATCTTGATGACAAATAACTTTTTTCTTGGCCATATGCGGTCGTTTTTATTTAAATCCTCTTAAAATCGGTCCAATAAGTTGGCATAATATTCGCCGCTTATTGTTTTTCCCTTTTGAAGGTAATCAATGTGGATTATCCCGCGTGCATCCCAAAATACTGTTGCCATCACCTTATTGGCCGACAAACTTACCTTGGCCTTCTTCGGAGCCGGTTCATCCGGAGAAACCCATTGTTTAGACTGCTGCTTGGTCTCCGGAGTATTGTAATGGATCCATGTTTCATCCACAGTTAGAAAACCCCGCAAAAACTCATTCGAATTGCGGTTAAACAACTCCAAACAATCCTTTGAAGTTGTTACACGATTACGTTTATAGTCAATTGAGACCAAACGCGGCACCCATCTGGCAGACAACTTTCTTAAACGCAGCTGATCACTTAAAATCGAAACCACACTGCCATATGAAATGCATATGGCATCAACAATCTCACGCACTTTTACTCCTCGATCGGCCAACACCATATCGTGAATTTTTCGACATTTTCGGGTGCATTAACTTCAATTGGCCGTCCAGAACGTTCAGCGTCATTTGTACTTGTGCGACCACAACGAAAGTCAGTAAACCACTTTTTTACCATTGAAATCGATGGTGCAGAGTCCCCATAGTATTTATCAAGCTTTTCCTTGGTTTGATTGAGGTTTTTTTTCCCAAAAAAATAATGTTTAATGAGCACTCGAAATTCCCTTTTTTCCATTTTTAAAAAAATCCACGAGGTTGTATGTTTTGAACAGCTGTTAAACGCAAAGTAAATGACGGAACTTACTCAAAACTTGACAGAAGTATATTAACAGATGGTACTTGATGGAGCAGTGTTGCATTTCATATAACTACGAGGGAAGTTCGAAAAGTCATGGACTTATTGATCCGCCCTCGTATGCAGGGATTGTCGGTAAAGTAAATTTGAGTACACAGATTACAGTAATAAAAATTTTTTCAATCACTTTGTTGTATTCTGCTGTTTAATGAAATAACAATATCGTTAAGGCCTTCAATTTAAAAAGCCATAAATTTGTAATTTTGATCAATTTCCGCTAGTTCCTAAAAGGAGTGTCCTTAAAGCAATAAAATTGTTCTTTAATTTGTCCGTAATTAATTTCGAAACTTAATTTTTTGTTTTCACAAACTTTGGTTTGTTACATCTACATATGTAACAAAACTATGTTTGTGAAAACAAGAAACTAAACTTTTCGAAAAAATGTTTATAATTGAGTATCCCTATCCCTTTCTCATATAGAAGTATGGATGTAAGTGATAATCATAAATGTTTAATTCCATATATTCAATTTACTTTTGACATATGATTAATATTTAAAATTAATATTAATCATACGCCGCACACTGGGAAATAAGACCAATCTTCTTATAGCAAGATTTTAACAACAAATCTTGTACGGCTTGAGGAAAACGATTAATGTGTCTTTTTTATGATGTCTGGACGATATCGATGATACGACGTGAAGAATAGAGCAACGTATTTAATAGATCCCTAATGGCTAATTCGCGAGACATTTTACTGGTGGAAAACTTCCTATAACTTTTTAAGTCTTTATTTTTTGACTCCAGTCCATCTTCTGAAAACATTCCAAAGATACAGATTTTATTATTTCCGCCCTTAAAATTAAGATTAAGAGAAGACTGAAAGGCATGTTGTACTAAGGAAATAAATTAATATATAGATGAGTTATTTTACTAGTAAGTTTTCTGAATGACCACATGCCATAGTTCGTGAAACGCTTTCTAAATTTTGCAGCAGATTTTGGTCAATTGCTGTCATTAATGTAGAATGATTAGCATATGAAAACAATGTCTTGATTGGTATTTTGATTTTATAAAAAATATGTTTCGGAAGTAAATTACAACTCATTCATGTAGCAGACAAGTAAGAACGGAAGTTTTAAACAGAGGTGTAGTTAGAAACCCAAACTTTACTGCTGTAAAAGTCGCATCCGCAAGTCGCCTCAGCTAATTTTTGGAACTAAAGGGTGGTTACATTTTAAGGGCCGATGTTGATTTTTAATAAAACATAAATTAATTAGGAAATTATTGTAATTTCTTTTTATTATGATAATATTGGTATGTTTCAATTATGTATGGAACAAAATATCGGCCACACCTCCATCCGATGGTCAACATGTTCGATGACGGTGAGGCATAATTGAGGTTCTATGCCGTTAATGAGCCGAATTATCTCATCCCTTAGCTCTTGAATTGTTGCTGGCTTATCGACGTACACCTTTGCTTTCAAATAACCCCAAAGAAAGAAGTCCAACGGTTTCAAATTACATGATCTTGGCGGCCAATTAATAGCGCTACAACGTGAGACAATACGGCCATTGAACTTGTCGCTCAAAAGATCCATTGTTTCGTTAGTTGTGTGGCAAGTGTTGAAACCACATATCGTCCACATCCATATCCATTCCAATTCGGGCCATAAAAAGTTCGTTATCATCTCACGATAGCGAACACCATTCACAGTAACTGCCTGACCGTCCTTATTTTGGAAAAAATACGGTCCGATGATGCCGCCAGCTTATAAACCGCACCAAACAGTCACTCTTAGTGGGTGCATTGGTTTTTCGGCAATCACTCTTAGATTATCATTCGCCCAAATGCGGCAATTCTGCTTAATGACGAATCCACTGAGGTGAAAATGTGCCTCATCACATGCATTTTGATTTGAGCGCCCATTTTCATAATAAGCCTGAATAGCTTAAACGCTTTGCGCGATTGTGTATCTTTCCATGGTTCAAATTGAGTTAGTCTGAAATTGAGAAATGTCAAATGAAATGCAGAAATAAACTTGATGTTTAGGTGTGGTTCACCTTCAACATCGGCCCTTTAAATTTAACCACCCGTTATATAAGTCTATAATATCTTTATTAAGGTTCCGCAAAAATTTCAGCGTTACTTGAGTATACTTTTTTTGTGTCTCTATGAAGATTTAGAAGAGATTTCCAAAGATGATTTAGTAACGTTTCTAAGCCTTAACTTAAATAGCAAATATATAAAAAACAAGCCGCTTAGAATAGCTGATTTAAAAAAAAATTACTTTCTCCAAAAACGTCCATCATTTCTGATTCAATATGCGAACAAGTTTGATATAAAAAATAATAAAAAAAAAAATACAACCTAATTTGCTCTCAGTGTATAAAACACCATATTTTCCGAACCAGGTAACTAAGTGATAAATACATTTTATTTTAAAATTCAAAGAGTTATACGCTTTGATGCTGCGTTTAAATTTTTTTTAAATTACATTTTTTTTGGGCTTTATTTCCCAGTGTGCGTTGCTTTAAATTAAACTAAATACGCATTTGGTGGTGGCATTTAACCATAAATATGCCTTGAAGACTACAATCTTAAGAATTATTCAAAATGATGTGAGGACTTCCATAACAAAACGATATAAATCTAAATATTCAATTTCTCTGATGTATATTTTTTCAAAATATTTATTGTGATAAAAAGTTTTAAGAAACTATACAAATCATAAAACATGATTATTTTTCTTTGGATATGTTTCGTTTCAACGCATAAATTTAATATCATTTCTATTAAAATATTTCGTTCAAAATGTCAGTTTCAAAGCAACTCGCCTTTTTAAATGCACTCTACAGTGCAACACTGTGTCGAATTTGAGAATGTTATGTCTGTCCCAAAGTGCACCAAAAAATGTATCGATGTGGTCACAATAAGCAAACTGAACTTCGTTTAACTTGATTATACATTATTGACTTTGACTGCCAAGTATTATGAGCCTTAGAACTTAGCCCTGTTGTCGAAAAATTTCCCTTCGAGGATCACTTAACTTTACGAGTAATATTCTTTAAATCAGGTAAATCTACCTCGAAATCAGGTAAATCTACCTCGAAATCAGGTAAACCTACCTCGAAATTGAATTGAAAATCTTTAACGATTACAATACCATTCGATTTCAATTGCCAGAACATGGCCAAAAAATTTATCGTTTAATTATCGAACTCCTCATATATGTATAAAGAAACTCTCATACTTGTAATTGTAAATGTAAAGACAGGAATGTATAAATAACCATAAGTATACATGCTTATTTATGTACATATTGACATATGTCAGTGTTACCACCAGCAAAATTCAAAACTACACTTGAGATGACCCAAAACTACCCAATTTAAAGGAAATTACACCTGATATCAAATTACAAAAAAGAACAAATTAGAGAGTATTATTAGGCAAATTTTTGGTCGCATATTCAATTATGGATCTATTAAAATAAACATTTGTTATGACGTTAAGACTAATAACATAAGGATTCTTAAGTATATAGGTAACCACTTCTATTTGAGTTTTTTTTCGTCTTAAAGTGATTTAAGGGAGGGGTTTATATATGACCTACCCCAGTAAAAAAAATTTGTGTTTTTGAAGCACTTAAGAGAAAAAGCGCATAATTGAGCGCTTCAATAAGAGATCTCTTATACAGCAGTAAATGATAACGAATAAAATATACAAAAAAAAGCTGCTATTTTAGTGCTGACAACGAAGAAAGTTTTAAAGCAAAAAATAAATACAAATTTACTATGGTTTACGAAAATACTTGAAAAAAGGCTTTTAAGCCAGTATAAGCAAAACATTAATGAATATGTTAATATAGTTAGCCCTTACAAAGCCCTTTAGGAGTGCTTTGTTTGCATATCTTATTAGGTTAAAAGAAGAGCTTATTGTAAGTAGAAAATAGTCCTCCAAACCGGGAACACCCCATGCAAAAATCAGTCATCCCATCAGCAGGTTTGAAGCGATTTGAGGTATGAATTCATACATAAAACCTGTTCCTTTTGGAGCACATTTTTCACAAAATTTTGCCATGACATAGTAGATATTTTTTTATCAATACATACCAATATTTATAAGGCAGTTATACCATTACACGCTATTTTCGTGAGTGGTATTTGTATGGGAGCAATGGTAAAATATGGACTGATTCCAAAATTAATTCCGTAAAATAATATAGGTTGAAATAAAATATATTTGGGCCAAATTTTTTTCAAATACCAACATAATAAGATGGTTTATGGGCATAACGACTCTATTAGGAAAAAAGTTCGCATGGGGTACCGATTCTCAAAATATGAAAAAAAAACTTATGAACCAAATTTCATAAAATTTTCTTAACAATTTCGAGCTGTACTTTGCGCAGAAGGTCTACATGGAGAGACAACCAGCCGGCAGGACGGACGACTCAGATAATTTTTCTAAGTCGATCGGTGTAATACAACATTTGTATTTGTTTCACACATCAGCAAAACTCATAATACCCTTTTAACTTAAAAAAGATCAAGTAGTTCAAAATAATTTAGCAAAAATAACATTAAAATCCTCAAATAAATTACTAAAAATTAACTAAAATCTTTAAAAAATAAGTTCTTCTTTTGTTCACCATTTGTAAACTTTGTTTAGAAAATAAAATTCCTGTGATGGTTTCAGATGACAGTCTGTTTTTCAAATCAATGTATCAAATGTTAAGTGCGCCAAATATTTCGCAACTAAAGCATTTAAATTAAATTAAAAAAATGGTTTAAAAAGTATTTCAATTTAATTAATGTGATAATTGAATCAATTTGTTCTTTATTTGGAAGATCATTGATTAGATCAATTAAAAATTTAATTTTGATTAAATTATAATGTTCGTTGTTTGATATACATTTTTAATTAAAATAATAATTAAATAATAAAAAATCTTAATTGATTATTTTCCTTTAAAATAAAATAATTTAAACTTGTTGAATTTTTGTTGGGAGTTGTCATGGCCTGAGCTAAATTGAATGTAATCAATTAACACATTGTTTGAAATGGCAGTTTTTTGATAATTTTTTTAATCAAAATTAAAAATTTAAAATTTTTACAATTTTTAATCCAAATTTAGATATTTTAATTAGGCTTAAGTTCATTGAATGTAATTTTCGTTAAATTATTTTTATGAAGACAGGAATTTTACAACATGAAATTAATTAAAATTTAATTGATAATTTTTCATTCTTGACTGCGCTGAGATTTGAACCCAGGCTTTCACGGACAGGTTGCCCAGACTAGTTTCGATTATAAACACACAATTCAAAGTAAAGAATTTCAAATTACACCTGATCTACACCTCAAAGAAATTACACACGCTCTAGCCACGAAAGTAAATATTACACCAAATTCGTATAATTACACACAAAGTGGCAACACTGTCATATGTATTCATATTACGCATAAATGTGGCCGTATTCATGTTGCAAAGTTTCATATGTTAATTTTGTTTACTAGCAAACAAGTGAAAATAAACTTAAAAATCTCTTGACATTTGAACACATTCATGAAATGAGCAACAACTTCTTTAGCTTTTGTTAATGTTGCTACTGCTGTTGCTACTACTTATGATACTACTTATGTTACTACCGTTTCTACAATAACTAAGGCTGTTGCTATTGTTGCAATCACAGTTCGTCTTATTGTGCTTTAATATGTATACCAGTACGTTGTGATAAGTAACCAACACAATGTTCACATTAACTTAATACATTTTTAAAACTCCTTTAAAAAAAACAAAGAAAATTATACAAATACAAGTGCTCACAAAATTTAGTGTCTTGCATAAGTTTGTAAATTTATTATTTATACCCGCACCACACAGTGGCCATTAATGATAAAAACTAAAGTGTAAAAATAGAACAACTAATGAATGCGTTTTTATGAAAGTACCCTTGGCAATGCATACCTAAAATATTTTGAGGATATGCCAAATAGATTAGCAGACATAATTCTTTAAAGTTGAGGTTTTTGAATTCTATATTTCTTCTGCTGAAAATGTTATAAATGCATGAGTAAATAATAAATGTTATATTCATAAAATGACAGCAAATACAACCAACATGAATTAATAAAATACTTTGTGATTTACCCCAATGTATTTAATATTATTATTACCATGGAAACCAAAATATGCACTAACAATAATAACTAATAAACGATTAAAACAGTATAGTAGTCGTTAAGTATAGTAAGACCTACGCCACAGTCAAATTTTCGAGTGTTCCTCTTTGGGGAACATGGGCAGTAATAGATCGTCCAGAATAAAAAAATATTATGATTATAAGATTCATATAAAAATCATTGGTTCAGTTAAAAAAAATTAACAAGTATCAAAATATGCTTCCAAAAGTTGTGTAAGAATAAACTCTATAAAATAAAAAAATACTCGCTTGACTACTATATGACAAAAAAAAAAAAATCCTGCAAAAAATAAAAGTACTAACAAGTGAACTAACAAATGGATGTCAAAATTCATAAAAAGCTCTTAAATGGTTTTCATTAGAGGCACACAAGTTATAATTGTATATTTACGATTTCCCTGACTATGACATTCCGATGACTGAATTTGAAATTGTCAACATCGCACCTACTGAACATTCTTAAATTTTAATACCCTAGGGGAAAGGAAACTATACCCAAACTTTTCACGTGGCAGTTCTTAGGTGGTAGGACACGGTTCTAGTTCTAATACTTTATATGAAGGGGACTTGTCACTTTAACATGATGATCTCCTAGGAGGGGGTTAATTGGCACGTTTTTGACACTCTGTAACAGGTCACTGAAATAACCTAAATGGGCACGTTTAATTTCGGTTAATATGCCAGCTGCAGATATTGTCCCGAGTGAACCACATTAATATGATAGATCTCCATCCGATAGCATCAACAACATGACTAGCTTTGTGTCAATTACCCTTCCCCTGGAGTAACTACACTTTAAACACTTTATCACCGTTATTAAGTGATATATTTCCTTTTCAACTATCACAATTCCTTCCTTTTTATTATAATATTGAGTTCACTGGTCACGGGATAAGTGCTTTAAGAACAATTGATGCGAATATCCCGCAGGGTACTTATATTATCATTATTATGTAAAGGCCATAAGCACCGCAACGCAAGCGATCTTTTGTGCAACCAATTCTACACGGTGAGAGATTGGGCGCTACGAACTAAGTCCCTAATAAACTAAGTCCCGAAAGCAAAAATTAAATAATTTCACAATTTGTTATACAGAGTTTAACAACAACAACTTTAAGGGAGTATATGCTGAAAAACACGCAACTGTAGAATCACTTGTAAGTTCGAAATCGCGTGTGCTGAAACTCGCGCGTTTAGTTTACTTGATTTACATTGAATAAGGAATAAGCCAATTCCAAAGCAAACAAAAGTACTCGTATCACAGTAGTCAAATAAAAGGAGCATATTTTTTTAATAAAGTATTTTATATTTAAATTGAGAAAAATTTTATATATTTTAATTGGGTCGATTACGGATGGCAACTGAACTTTAGTTGTGTTGCCGGCAATGAAATTAGGCAACGCCGCTAATGTTAAAATATAAAATAAGAAAACTTTTTATATTTTAACATCATTGCCTGATTTTCCTGCTGGCAACTCAACTTCAGTTAAGTTGCCATCTGTAATCGACCCATAAAATACATTAAATATAAACAATTAAATAAAAACGTTATTATATCTGCTGCATGCTACTTTATAATAAAAACAAGTTCACTTAGAAGACACTTTGGTCTTTGCTTGCGAGTTAAAAAAACAAAACTTTTTGAGATTGCGATTTGCAGCACACTAATTTTGTGACTTCACATCGCAATCACATTTTCGAAATGGGATTCTCATTTTTCTTTTTATGATTGCGATTTTCAGCACACCAACTCAGTGACTTCAAATCGTAGTCGCATTTTCGAAATGAGATTCTCAGCACATGGGCGGGGACATTGTACTTTTTTCGAAATTATTTTTAATTTCTTGATGTGAAATTGTTTCATAATGGAACAAGTTCCCAAATTTATAAATGAAATAAGAACCAATTAATATTTTGAGAGATTTATTTTATGTATCATTAATATTGCATTCAACATTTCAAATATTTAATATAAATCCTTAAAAATTTTATTAGACTAGAAAGAATGTCATTGTAGAAAAAATATGAAGCTATATCTGTTTCTAAATTCTTAATATGTTATAAGTCTTTGCCAACTGAAATTGTTTCTAGAATAGAAAAAGATTCAGAATTTAAACATCTATAATCTTAATTAACGGTCATGTCATGGAAATAAAAATTACGTGCAATTGAAATTGACAAATATTTTCAATTGAATTTTTGTAAAAATGAACGCAGCGTTTCTTGATTTTAAAAGTAGTTTAGGTAGAGGAAAGTGTTCCTCAAAATATGAGGTATATAAAAGGAAATATTTTTATGAACTTTGAATACGGGAGAGTTTCCAAAACTTGTTCGATTTCAATTTCACCTGATTTCAATTTCCATGACATGGCCGTATATTTTGAAATTGATCGAAAATTTTTAAATCTATATAAAAATATTATTTGGTAAAAAATGGTTGGCAACTAAAAAATCCAAAGAGTTCTAAAAATCAACCGATTTACACAAAATATATTCTTTTGCAATAAGAATTGCTTCTGTGGCAATGAAAATTAATTAACCCAAATTGACCCCGTGTGTCCATATGGACACAAAAGTAAGATGTTGCTAAAAGAGTCAGAAAATGCAAACAAATTTGTATGTAATATTGGTGTTGTTGAGTTGTTAACCATCAACGCTCATTGTTGCGAAAATTCAGTTTATGAAAAAAGCAGCGCGTCAGCAAAAGTGTGTAAATTAAAAAACAAAAATAATAAGGATATTTTGAGATGAAGAAATAAGTATTGCTTAATATTTGTTTATACATTATTCTTTGTCATGAACGTTTTGATGAATAATACAGTTAGAGGGTTACTACATAAAATAAAATTGTGACTTTTTTAAAATTTTGTTGTTATGACGTATATTTTCTGCTCCATATGACTCCGTTCTATTTTCTTCACATATTTCCACTTGGTTTATTACAGTTTTTTTTACTAG
This sequence comes from Pollenia amentaria, assembly GCA_943735925.1. Taxonomy (NCBI): domain Eukaryota; kingdom Metazoa; phylum Arthropoda; class Insecta; order Diptera; family Polleniidae; genus Pollenia; species Pollenia amentaria. The sequence continues at coordinate 193,291,284 of OX031006.1, forward strand.
ATCCAAGCTTTGAATGAAGTAAGTAATCATTTTCTACACTCTGCTTCTTTTTTAAATTAGAAATCTTTTTCAATGCCCGTTAAATTAAAAACGCGCGATTTTTTCAATTACCGATTGAAACTAAAACCTGAAGTAGTTTTACTAACCAATTTAAAATGTTTTGCAGAAAATAGTTTTCGGAAAAAAGTAATGGATGATGATATGAAAAAAATAATTTTTTTAATTTCTAAATTAAAAAGAAATAAGTTCTTACACGACTATATAAAATCAAGGTTTGAGCTTTTTCAGGTATTTGGTCAGGCAAAAAATTTATTTTAAGTGACTCAGAGTTAAATTAAATCCTTTTCATATTTGTTTGCCCACGTTGATGAATCCTATTTCAGAAATCTGGACTCATTCCTCATAAAAGCGTTAACATAATTTTGGTTAAGTGTTTAACATTATGCTATTAACATAACAGAATGTGTCTATGCTTATAAATTTTTAACACACATCTCGTAGAAGAGGCTCTCATACAAAGCGTAAAATTTTATGAAATTTATTATCAAAGTTGTTTTGGGGAATACAATTATTTATGAAAAGATTTTGTTTGTTGTGCTTAATTCCCTATTTTTATAATTGATAAAAATAATGAAATTTATTGTTGGAGGATAAGCTGTTCCTATTCGCATTTCACTGGTTGCTTAGGCCAGATCACCAGGAAACGTTATCCTAAATAAAAGCCAAAGCTATTAGCAAAGACGGCTACAGAAGGAATGAGAATAACATACACTCAAAAAGTCTTATTTGCAACGATATCAAGGCTTAAAGAAAATTCCAACAATAAAACAGTGAGTTTACCTTTTCCTACATTCCCCACTTTTTGAGTGTATGTAATTCTCATTCCCTCTGTAGTCTTGTTTGTTGATAGCTTTGGCTTTTCTCATCGTTTGTGCTCAGAAGCATCCCTTAACTTTCGGCGACTGTGTTTTTCTTCACTATGTCAACTTCTTATTTCTTCCATTGTAGCAATTATTGATACGCCCGGTAAATTTCACAAATTTTAAAGTTCATCACTTTATTATACATATAAAAACTCAAATATAAATCTTTTTGTTCAAAAACATTGTTAACAGCTGTTTTTTGTGTTGCTTATTGAATTTGTTGCCACAGTGATCAATACTGATACGACAAATTCTTAACATAAAAATCGCTTAAGCAAAATTTTTCGGATTGATGGAAACGATTGAAATTTGTACCGCAATTCTGTAACTTTTTGAATTAAACTACCGATATCGTTAAGTAACGATAAATTTCGGTTACTTCAACGAATTTGTTATTCTCTATTTTGAAAAAACCAATATTTTCGCTTAGAAATATTAATGACGAATATCGTTAAAAATGTAGGAACGTCAAAGTTTAAATATCTTAAAATTAATAAAAAATACAAAATAAATTTTCTTGTAATTTTTTTTTTTAATTAAACATGATTGAAATCGAGTAAATATTAGGGTATTCAATCAATTAACCGATTAATTACTACCCGATTAACTGATCAGTTAATTTAAAATTGGCTATTTTCGATTAATGATTAAACCGCTTAATTTAAGTCGATTAAACGATTAACCGATGTAACAAAATTTCTAATATTTGAAGTATCATAACACATTTTTTTGTGTTTTTAATTATTTATTTCGTCTGATATACAAAAGGTGTGTGTTTAGAAAATATTTTTTCATACAAACAAAGAAGGTGCTCAGTGATCTTTATTTTAAATAACCCAGCTAGTATTTGGGTGAAAATTTATTGTAAAAATAACCTAAATGAGCCTTTTCAGATTAATTTTGAGATTAAAAACTGATTTCTCACTTGAGCGACTGAAAATGGATTCATTCATATATTCAAATAATGATTTCTAAATGTTTTGAATTAAAAACTGATGTTTCAATAGAGCGATTGAAAAGGATTCACATATGATTCATACATTTGATCAAAAAGGAATCAGCAAATTGTATCACAAATGCTTTTTTGAGTTGATTCATCGGTAGGGTACCATTTTTTCACAACGAGCGTATCATTTATCAAAAAATTTGCTTATATACGATTATTTTGCTCTTGAAGCTGATTCCTAAAAGATTCGATTATGATACAAAATGGAAAGAGTTTGCTGTCAACAGCTTTTTGTTTCATCTACTTTTTATATGTACATATGTGTTTAGATATTTGTTTCTTCTCATTAATTCTAATATCAACTTTTTAACAAAATTAAACAAAACAATTAGAAGTGCTAAAAATTTAAAAAATAAAACAGGACTCTAATGACATGATGGAAGATTTCATATGCTCTGAGAATATTCTGTATTTGGATCCAAGTCAAAATTTATCAAAACTAAAAAAAGAATCGCTTAAATCCTAAACATTTAAACCAAATTATTTGTCTAAAAGATTATTTTATAAGATCTCCTTAAACTATTGAAATAACTAATAAAATGATCTCACAGTTTATTTTTCAATTAATACATAATATTATGTATTAATTAAAAAATATGTATTACTGTTTATGAATTACTTTTTTGTTTGCTCGTTTCTTTTTATGTTAGTTATGTTATTATTTTATTTTACTAGTAAACTCCAAATAATAAATAATTTATGCATTATTATTTATTGAAATAACAGAATCTGGGAATTATTTCTTTTCGTAAGATGCTTTATTATATTCAAATTTTTTTTATTTTTCGAATTTATTCTATGAGCTAAATTTCAGTTATTTATTTTGTAAAGCTTTTTGTAATAGTTATATTCCTTAAATTTTTAGGACTTTTTAAAGACACAAGTCTTCTTGTTACATTTTACATTAGCTATCCTTTGGATAGCAATGAAGTATATTTTATGTACAGAAAAATTTACAATTATTAGACACCAGCAGAATGTAATGCATTTTCTGGCCCACTGCGGCCTAAAAATTTAAGGAATAGAAATATTACAAAAATCTTTATAAGATACATAAATGAAATTTAGCTCATAGAATAAATTCGAAAAATAAAAAAATATTGAATATTATTGAAATAACTTAATTTATAAAAAAACTTAATTAATCGGTTAACCGATCTATAACAAAATTAACCGATTAAACCAAAACCTCGGTTAATTAATCGAGCGATTAACCGATTAAAGCAAAAGTCCGATTAAATGAATACCCTTGTAAAAACTGATTATATTTCTTAATAAATATATTAGTTTCAAATCTTTTTAAACATAGGGAAAAAGTTCGAGGTGCCCGCGCCACTCCAGAACAACATTTTTTTTTACTTTTTATACCCACACTACTGTATGTGGAGAGGATATTATGTTCAAATATTTGTAACACATTTAGATAGAGGTTCTAGACGCACCTTTTAGTATACCGTTGACTCAGAATCAATTTTAGAATCGATATAACGAGAACCGTCCTTCCATTCGGCTGGCTGGTTGTTAGTCCAAGTTAACCTTGTGCGCAGAGTACAGGTCGCAATTTTGGATATCATTTGATCAAATTTGACACATGTGTTTATTGTCACAAGGTCGAAGCCTAACAATATTTTGTGGCAACCTATTTCAGCAAAATAATTTTTTTTAGAATCGGTCCATATTTACAATTTCTTGGAGGGGTTATATTAAAAAAAAAAAATCATCCGATTTTTATTATTACCTACTAACAACCTTAAGACCTGGAACAGAATAAAGTAGTTGTAGTAGTGGCTGAAGCTGACGAATGCTCTGTAGCGCAACAAAGTTCAATATTTCGAACTTTGCTCTTCAATTGCAACGACTACTACAACTACGTATTCTGTTGACACTATTTTCAAACTGCCGTTAACTTTCACAGCTCGTAGCGCTGAAAAATAAAATATACGTTGAGAAAAAGTAAGAATATGGACGCCTCGAAAATGATTTTTTTGATATGGCGTATGCCAAAAGCTATCGAAAAATCGATTGGCACAATATCGATTGCTAAATCGACTATATATACGCATACGTTTTTTATAACAACTAATTCACTATAAATTTGTTTTTGTTAATTAATACCACAAATTTTTAAATTGAAATCGATTTTTATTTTTTTCTGTGCAAAAATGAGACGACCTCACTGAAAATGCAATAGTAATTTGAAAAAAATTATTTGGTAAAAAGTGAGCTAATAAAAATAAACGATCTCACATAAAAAATTGATCACCGTTGTGTAATTTTTTGCGTAATTTTTTTTAAAGCATTAATCAAAAATAAAATCAGTTTTGATTAAAAATTTAATCAAGTAAGTTAAATGAATTAAACCAAGTGAAAGTGGTGCAAATTTAATAAATTTGTTAATTAATATCACAAAGTTTTAAATTGGAGTCGATTTTAATTTTTTTTCTGTGCGTGAATGAGACGACCTCACTGAAAATGCAACCAACAGTATTTTGAAAAAATATAATTTGGCAAAAAGTGAGCCAATAAAAATAAACGATCTCACATAAAAAATTGATCTCCATTATGTAATTTAATTCTTGTATTTATAGAGTCTCACTGCAAATAGCATTAAAGCCTAGCTAGATTCCACTCTAGAGGAGTCTGCTCCTTCAATAAAATATTGGACTGGTAAAGTTATACAATGCCATACAAGCTGCCAAGACGAACACAGAACATACACAGAAAAATTCTCGCAAATTTTTCACAAATTAAAGCATTAATCAAAAATAAAATCAGTTTTAATTAAAAATTTAATCAAGTGAATTCAACGTTTAATCAAGTGAATAAAACGTTTAATTTATACTTTTAATTTGCTTACTGGTGCAAATTAAATTAAATTTTTATTTAACATTACACGTTTTTTAATTGAAATCTTTTTTTTTCTGTGTAAAGGTGGAGTGGTGTGATATCTTAATTGTGAAGGAATAAAAAGTTGGGTGTTGTATATCGCATATTGCCCCAAAATTTTAAGATGAAAAAGCTTTGCGCAAGATTCATCAACTATTGCAATAGTCAAAATCACTGAATTAAAGTTCGAGCTGCTTTATCACACACACTTTATTCGCCATTCCCGAAAATAGCTTATTTTAAGTAGCCTTTATATTAGCTTCAATGTTATCTAATAGTAGTAATCATAACAATAGTAGTAGATATTTATATTATATTTGGCACAAAAATCTCTTATGTGAGTCTTAACCTCGCAACATACTCTTTTTTGCGGAAACATGATCTCCCATGGGTCCCAAGTACTGCGGTGTATGGTCGACTATACTTTCTTACTTTTTTGTATTAAATATAATAGCTCTTAACGACAATTATAGTTTACTAACGAATTTTGACTACTTAAAGACAAATTTTTTTCGTTAAAAAGTTACAAAATTACAATACTAAAACATCAAAAATAATTCCGAACGGAATGGCAAATACGGAATTGACATTATTCTGAACGGAAACTGTGACACGGCTGTATATTTCTTTTTACCAGAAACCATTTTAAAATGTGAAATACTTTTAGAATTTTATTGACTTTAAGTCAATTCTTTAAAAAGAAAAAAAAAAAAATCTAAAAATATCATTCTTTTTAACAAGTATTGTTAAGAAAACACTACTTATTTTTTCTTGAAATTTGTATGTATATTATTGTTATTTCCAGGTAGTATTTAATATAATTGTGAAATTTCGAAAGGCACTTCATTTAGTTTAAACACATACATACATATAACAACTGCTTACATTAATATTTTTCATACAGGAAATGAAAAGGAATTTCTCTACTGCAACTAAAAAATAAAAAAAAATCATCTACTTAATATATTGTTCAACGTCGTCGTTTGTAAACATTTTTAAAGAAATAAACATAATGAGGTCAAGTGAAATAAAAGAAATTTAATAAAAATATTTCTATAAAGGAATACAGAACTTAAAGACATAAATAAAAGTATTTCGTATATAAAAAAATAACAATATAGATCCCTTAATTTTTTTTTACTAAGTACACTAAAACAGCTAAAGTTGCATTACGTCAGCGGTTTTTGTTTATACAAATACAAATGTTCCCCTTTTAAATATTTTTTTTTGTAAAACTTTTCTTTTGTTTTTTATAAGTGGAAAAGGACTGCTGCAGAAACAACCTTTAAAAGGTTTTTTTTTACAAAAATCGCAAGACAAAATAGAAAAAATTTAAAAATATAAAAAAAATCGTCCCAAACCACTTTCATAATTTCCTCAATTTAAGAACGCATTATACACACGGTGATACAAAAATGAAGTCAAAAAATAAAAAGGAAATACAGATTCGTTGGACTCCATTGACACAAAAATTATGGATATTACAAGTAAAGAAAAGGATTGTTTAAGTTAAAAAACGCAGTTTTTTTAATAATCTATTCTTTATTCTAAAATGTTATTGTTAAACAGTATAATATTTTGCTGTTACTTCGACAAAAAAGCTTCATTTACAGGCTTTCAAAAACACCTTAATGGACACATAAACAACGCAAACGTTGACACAAACATAGAACAAGTGATCGTTTATGTTTGTGTAAATACTAAAAATGATTAATATTCCCACGAATATATTGTTGTTGCTGTTAAACTGCTTGTGTAGCTTTTTTGCCATTTATTACTAAATTGCTTCATGCGATCTCCAACTATTTCTTGTGTAATTAAGTATTTTTTTCAAAATATCAGAGAATATAAATTGCGCCAGATTTACAGCTCACTGTACACCCAGACAAATCCATTTTTAAAGTAAATTTTTAAACAAATTATGAAAAATGTAACCATATTATTGTCACCCGCTACTATATTATGGTTAAATTATGAAGCCGCAACAATACAATGGAACATGTTATGGTTAATAATAACAAAAATATGTTCAACATTTTTTATATAATAGTTGATTTTGAACCATAGCATATTACTGTTAGTGGCTCCTACAGCAACACCGATTCTTTTAAAAGTGGATGCTTTGCTTAAGCAACATACACATGGTGATATAAAGTAAATTATTTAATCTCTTTTTTTGCTTTTGCTTATTATCCATAAAAGTCTTGAAGGAAGCTGCTTAAATATAATTAATTACTTATATCCCATGAGCACTAATTGCACATTTAAAAAAGTAAGCGCACATTTATACGCCACACAATAAAAAATACAGAGATGCAGTATGGTTAATGAACACATTCTTAACAAATTAAAAAAATATATGTATACAACAATGTAAGACCCACGACACACAAGCACGTTTGTAACACAGGGTCTCCACCTGAGATAATATCTGATATAATATCTGAGAGAACGTCGGCAGAATGAGAGAACACAGTTTTTTATGTTTCTTAATATTAAACAAGAGGAACACGTTTCTTATAAGATTTCATAATCGACTGACTCTCGTATAGTAAACTTGTATCGTTTTTATTCTTTTTTTTTAGTTAATTGATTTTTTGCTTAAAATATTGTTTTTTTTTAAATACTTATCACTAGATTGGCACTATTTGCGTTAATAAATTACTCATTTTAATAATGGTGGCTTATTATTGTATTATATGTGTGTATGGATGTGTATTTTTGACAGCTCATCTTATAAGATAGTTGTCATAAGATTTCTTATAACAACTGTCTCATAACATTTATTATAATATTAATACTAACACTACAGGGTGGCTGATGAATATTGCTACATTAAGAAACTCAAATAACTTTTTTTTCAGTGTATGAAATTCATTTTTCTTTTATTAACGTTAAAGCTCATTCAGTTTTATTAAATATAGCTTAATTAGTTTTAAAAATAATGGAATTTTAATGCCCCCCTGCACGCTGATGCATGTGCGGCATCTTACTAAAAAGTTGTTCATTACTAAAGGTGTGACCGTTTTCTTCGAAGAAGTGGGACCCGACAATGCAGCGTGATGAAACTGCACACCACACTGTGACACGAAGTGGATACTCCGTCTCATGGAGTATCTGTGAGTTGAAAGCACTCCATACTCGACAATTTTGTTTGTCTAGGTTGCCGTTTAAATCGAAATATGCCGCGTCAGTCATAACAAAACAGTTTAACATGTTTCCGCGCTCTTTCACCTTTTGAAACATCTTCTGGAAAAATTACTAGCGAATCGGAAAGTCTGCTGCATTCAGTATGTTGGTCATTTGAATTTTATATGAGAATAAGTTTAAATCATTGTGCATAATTGACTGCAATGACTCTCTGCTTATACCCATTTCAGCAGATAAGCTTCTTGTCGAAACTCTTGGATTGTTTTGTATGGCAGCAGCTACAGCAGCGATTGTTTCCTCTGTCCGAACTGAAGGGTTTATATGATAAGGCCTTCTTTTGACTGTCCTTTGCTCGGCAAAATTGTTAACAAGTCTCATTATGGTCCATCTGCTCGGAGGATTGCGGCCAAACGTGCGCCTACACTCTCTTTGAATCGAAACTACAGACTCCAGTGCGCCATTGCTGCGGACAATCCAAATTCTAATTTCAGTGTCCCAGTAATGCATTTTTGTTAAATCTAAAAATCAGTCTTCATAATAAAAAAAAAATTAACCAGATTCATAAAATAGAAAAAAAGTTATTAAATTTTTTTTTGGTAGCGGCTTTCATCAGCCACCCTGTATTTGAGAGTCCAAACTTCAGATAATACTCTCTGCGATTGAATTTGATGTTTGCTGATATAAAAATCTTATATATTATCTCAGGTGGAGACCCTGTGTAAGGGAGAATAATAAAGAATAACGGTAACGACAAAAAATTCAGTGTGTAAAGCAGGGCTGTGGAGTCGTCCGAAAAAAGTACTAACTCCGACTCCAAACGCTGAAATTTTTTAAGTGCGACTCCGACTCCGACTAACGACTCCGACTCCTACTCTAACCGTGATGCGAAATGAATGAGACGTAAAATTATTTCTCTTTTCTGTAGAAACATCTTTATTAAACGAATTATGGGAATCCCCGCGTAATATGCATAAGAAAAACATGAGTGTTATGGTAGGAATTAAAGGCAGGCCGATAAAGATGTGTCTACACAAAAGAGAAATAATTTTACGTCACAATTTTTCTAATACATACTAGTATTTATGCGCTATAGCAACACCTTTTCTGTACAATGTTGAAAATATTTCAGCGTTGATGGTTAAAAAATTCTGATATTAAAATTATTGGCAATTCCTGTCATTAACATTTTTTAGCATGAGTAAATTATTTAAAAAATCACACATCTTTTTTCAACTAGATCAATAACTGAGTATAAGTTTTGCTAATGTAATTTAGACTTTTTCCCGCACGTATAAAAAATATACTTAAATAGAAAAGTACTTGAATCAACTATTTCTCATAAAATAAATTAAATCTACTTATTCATATTGATCTGCAAAATATTGCATCGCCAATTTCGAAGAATTTTTATATTGGAAAATATTAGAAATTTTTTTAAATTTTTTATGCCGGAAAATTTTGGAGTCGGAGTCACGCGTTTTTTTGGGTACTGCGACTCCGACTCCGACTCCGGTACAAAAACCTCAACTCCGAATCTTCAACTCCGACTCCACAGCCCTGGTGTAAAGCTTATCGTTACAATCAACAATTCTTATATACAATTCAATATAAAAAAGGGCTTTATGTGTCAAAAAGTTCCATTTTTTTTTGGGAAGATTTATTTTCGTCACATCTTTTAGGAGTTAGCATGTTTTTAAAAGACAGACAATGCTTAATTAACTAACGAAAACAAGAATTACTATAAGCACCTGGAATATATAAACTTAATAGGGTAAAGCTCCTCATTTGATATTTTCCATAGCTAGAAATAAAACTATCGGGAGTAGCTGAAATATCACAGTTAAGATTTAATTTTTAATTTAAAATTGAACTTTCTTTTGCGGACCCATGGCTTTAGACCGCCCTCCATTTAAAAATCTTTGGTTAGAACTATTCTAATTTTTAATAATTTTGGAGAAAAAAGTGTCATCGTAGTTTTGCAGCTCTGTAATCGGTTCTTAGATAAATATTTCTTATTTTTATAAAACAAATGACAAACGTAATGTACCCTTATGTGGTTAAAGGTTTAAATTGGGTCTTCGTTTTTGTTTTTTCTTTTCTTTTGATTATTTTAAAAAAAGATTACAAGCCAAAATGCACTGAAGCATAAACATGAGTAGTTGTAAAAATCTAACCAGTAAACATTTAAAAAGAGTCTTTCTTTTGTTAAACATGAAAAGTTGTTGTTATTAAAAAGTCAGTTTAGTTTAAGCCACTTTAGTTTAGTTAAATGTCGTTTTCTGGCTGTCGTAGTACTTGAACGGCTTACATTTTGCCATTTTTCTCCACATTCATTTTGTTTGTAAAGGTATGTTCATACTCAACAAATATTTGACTAAAAAATCCAAAAAAGCGTAACCACTTCATCGATCTACTTTAAACCATTTTTAACCATTTTTGTTGAATTCCTAAACTATTTTTTAAACAAATAAAAGAACATTTTAATTGGTTACACTGTACTAGTTGAAAAAACTGACAAGGGGGGAAACTGGCGTTTTAATCTCATTCGGGTACGCTGAATCTAGTGGTGCTAACTGTTTTTTTTTAGGTTAATTCTTGTTTTCGAGATATACCGCTATTTCGAGAATGAAGGTTGCACAACTAATATTTGCGTAACTCAAAAACGTTTAAGTTTATTTAATAAACAAAAAATAAAGTTACCTTTAAGTGGTTTTAGGGTTAAATTTTTTTCTAATATGTCGTTTATAGCTGCTTTACACCATCATACAAGTCTTACGTATTTTGCAAACAAAAATACAAACCTGTCATGATACTCGTACGTTGTTTTTGTTTTTTTTTTTTTTTTAATTTTCAAACAATAATTTGATCAGGGAAGCATTTTCGAAAAAAACTTAACAATTTGTGGGATAGTGTATAACGGCCTTTAGAAACATAATTTTTTTTTTGGCAAAAAATTAATTTTTTACCAAAATTTCGAAATTCAACATTTTTTATTTTTCGAATTTATTCTATGAGATTAATTTCAGTTATGTATTTTATAAAGCTTTTTTGTAATAGTTCTATTTCTTAAATTTTTTAGGAATGACTTTATACACTACCATACTATAAAATACATAACTGAAACTTAACTCATAGAATAAATTCCAAAAATAAAAAAATTTTGAATATAATAAAAAGTTGCTTATGAAAAGAAATAATTCCCAATATCTAAAATTTCGAAAATTTTGTTTTTTGAAAATTCATAAAAATAAAACCAGCCATTAATGATTTACATCTGTCTACAACTTTTTGATTTTATTCACAAAAAAATAAAAATTTTAGTTAAATTAAAGAATTTAATGAAACGCCATATTTGTATGAGAGACCCCATATTTATTCATATATGTATGTATATAAATATACCTTGTCAGAAAATGAGTTAGCTTTAAGTTAACTCATGGTTAATCAGAAGTTAGTCACAGGTGACTCAAAAACTAACTCATTTGCATTGTTAAAGCTATTCAGTTTTTACACACAATGTCCGCAGTACGAGTCAGTAGTACTCACTCACACTGCATAACTTTCAGCTGATCAAAAGTTAGCTCATTTTTAGTTAGTTTTTTGAAGATAAAATTTAAGTGCACTTTAATTTAGCTGCGAATTGGGTAACTAATAGTTGCCCATTATGAGTTAGCTTGTGGTGCATATAAAAAAAAAATAGGTGTGTTCCACAAGATCTCGGGCAAGTTCGGACTAATGAGAGTAAAATGTAAATTACTCTCTGAGTTTGCCAAAACTACCCAATATTACTGGAACGCAAAAAACCATTTTTGCACTTCTTCAAATACGAATCATTGTCATTTTTTATATTTTGTTTTCTTTTATGTTAAAAATTAAGGGAAATATGTATGCAATAATCTATTTACAACTTTAATTTTTTCATTAAAATTTTACATTTTGCTTTCTTATATATTTTTTAATAAAACCTAAACTTTTTCTTTTGCTTGTAAATTTCCGGATTAATTTTTCAGTTTCATATGTAAACCAAAACAGCTGATTGTTTTTTATTATCCGAACTTACCCAAAGAAAAAGTTCGTGCAAATTTGTACAGGAAATTAAAAAAAATACTCTCTCAATTACTCTCTTAAATACACACAAATTGTTATGTGGAACGCTTTTGGGTAACTTTGTGCCAGTTCGGACTGTTTCGTTATGCATCTGGAACAGAGCTAATATAAAAATAAAAAAATTAAAAAAAATTTCGTATATTTGTTTTATATATTTTTTAAATCAAGATTGTAATTCTTACACTTACCCCTCCCAGAAAGCCAGGGAATATTAATATTATATGGTTTTCATAATAATAACTTTGAAAATGGGATGTATTTAACTTAATAATATTAAAAAATAGAATGTGGATATTTTTGCTTCTTATTTAACTTTGAAAATGTACACAAAACAAGCAAAATGTTTTTACCAAAGTTTTTGTACAACGTTTTATTTACATCTGCATCAGATTTGAGTTAGCCAAAAGGTAGTTCGAGAAGAAGTTTGTTGTACAAAAACAACTCACTAATCTCTGCATAACTTTTGAGTTAGCCAAAAAATAGTTCAATACTTATCGAGAAGAAGTTAGTTGCACACAAAACAACTGACTCAAAACTGTACCAATTATGAGTTAGTGAAGAAGACAGTTGTAAATAAGTTAGCTAAAAGTCAACTAAATGTTGAGCTAGCTAATAAAAATCTGGTAGGGTATGTATGTATATGAAGAATATAAATCATATATATTGAAGAAAAAATCTCATAACTGCCTAGGACTTGCCCCTAGAGGTATAAAATGTATGACCGATCTCCATTAGTTTTGTATGCTTAATATTTTCTCAAAATATACTTGCTCCTTATCGCCATCCATTAGGGAGGCTTCCATACAAATATGGCGGTTTAATTAAATTCTAAGTTTGGCCCCTGAAGTGCCTAGGATGCCCCTAGACGGGCCAAATGTATGACCAACCCCACTTGCTTTTTCATCCCCATCTTTTATTTCTAACATACCTACCTGCTAGCACCATCAATAGAGGCCAGAAATATATTGAATAAAAAGTGCCATATTCCCTGGGAGTCACACCTCAGGGGATAAAATGTATGACCGACCTCCATTAGTTTTTTGTCCTCAATATTTTCTCAAAACATACATACTTTCCCTTTATCTCCACCCCTTACGGGGCTCCCATATAAATATGGCATTTTATGAAATTCTTAAATATAATTAACATTTTCCACTTTTCCTGAATAAAAGCAGACAGACAGATTTGAATCATTTTTGGCTTGTTTTGTTTGGAACTTTGTTTTCTTTGCGTGTACGTGTAAAAGCAAGCATAGCGGCATTTTCCAATTTTTTATGAATTTCTTAAAAACTAAAATTTCGAAATTTTTCTATAAAATTATTGTTTTTTTCTGAAAGAAATAATATTTTTCTAAAACGACTGTGCATAATAGTTTAAAATTGCTAAAATGAAATTTCGGTTTAATTAGTTTGATTGATAAACTAAACCGTTTTTGAGTTACGCGAATATTTGTTGTGCAACCTCCTCCATTTTCGAAATAACGGTATATCTCAAAAACATGACCTAACCTAAAAAATGGTTGGCATAACTGGATTCAGAGTACCCGAATTAGGTTAAAACGTCAGGTGCCCGCATGCACAAAAAAAGTGTCAAATTCTAGAAGAGTGTTATTTGTTAAATGCTGTTTGATCCAGCAAACGTTACACCAACTCAAACAAATGTTCAGTAGAAATAGTGGTTACATGTGGGGCGCCAAATGTTTGTTAAGTGTGACCATAGCGTTACACTTTAGCCAACATACACAGTGAATAAGAAATGAAAGTGAATGTATGTTTGAGAAAATAACTATTCGTTTGTCTATCAATGCGGATGTATGAATGTAATGTAAGCAAACTTAGATGTAATAACGACGAGTTAATTCACTCATAAATTAAGATCTTAAGTAAGAATTTATATTTGTACAAAATAAAACACAAAAAGCAACTCTAGCAAAAATAATTTTTTAGTGTATGCGTTTTTGAAAAGCAAACATCAACGTCTGACAGACCGACATACGGATGGAGAGACAATAACATACTGTGACTTGAACTAAAAGTAAACGAGTCTTGGAAATTTGATATGACCTTTTTCATTTAAATTTTCGTCTTTCGTTTGTTTTTTTTTTAACATTTTACTTTTTAAGTTTACAAAATGTTGTACAAAAACTTAGAAAGTATAAGAAGATGCCTTAAGGGCTTATATTTTATAAAATATTAAGACTTTTGCCCTTAAATCCGAAATTGTAATAACAAACATTTAAAGAACATAATTTTTCAAACATATATGAAAAACATTTTCCTTATAAGAATCTAAAAAATACTTGTGTAGATGTACGTACATTTAGCTTAACCCAGTGCGCGTCGCTACCCCTTTTGAAATAAAACAATTCAAATGTTTTTTATACACAACTCGTGAATTGAAAACGAAGCAATTTGTATCAAATTTGAATACTTTAAGTGTTGCAGGTCTTGTGATATACAGAAATCTATATTGTCTCTGTTTGGGCGTGGCACCGACCACTTCTACAATCATGCACACGTTTTGACAGATGTTGTGTATAAATACATAATTTAAATATTTATACTATTACTGTTCTCTAGACATATAGAAATCAATCTATTTGTATTCTATATCTATATATATACATATGTATATATCTATAATTTATAAGTATTTGTATAGCAGGTGCCACTCCCAGTTCTCTAACCCAGCCAATTTTTTGACAGATATTTTGACAACCAAACTCCGCCATTGCTTCGACCGAGAAAAATGTTAACGTAGTCATAAAGACTATTGCGCCATTGATGCTTAGAAAGTTTGAAAGCTTTAGCTTTTATACACCCAGAGAAAAAAAAAGCTTATGGTCACCTCCAACAAAACTATTTTTAAATAAAATTATAAACATACTATGTTTATTATAAACAAATTATTGTCCTCCATCAAGAAAGCACAGCCATATTACGGTTGCCTCCGAACATGTTTTAGTTAATAATCACTAAAATGTGTTTAACATTTTTAATAGCATGGTTGATTTTCAACCATAGAATGTTGCTCTTGGAAAAGAGGAAAATACTATTGTTAATTTAAAAACAAATTATTGTCATATTTAACCATAACATGTCTAGATGCAACCATAATATAGTTGTCGTAATATGGTTGACGGTGACAATAATATGGTTAAATTTACCATAATATGTTTAAAATTTTCTTTAAAAATATTTTTGTTGGAGGTGACCATATTTAAACATATTTTTTCTCTGCGTGTAGTGGTTTTAAAACAAATGCATTAATTTTGTATAAGGAGTAACTCTCTCATTACTCCTAAATAAACGGCTTAAAAACTGGTTATGCATATTGGTACTGAATTGTGCATCAGAAAGTTTCAAAGGTGTAACATTTATACTTTTGTCAATGATCGATATTATGTGTTGTCTATGTTTGGTGCTCTCTTTCCCCTTTCTCCTACTTTGCCAAGTTTTAATGTGGCAAGATTAATATTCCATTTATCCTGAGCTAACTCTTATACATTTTTTTAACCATACGATAACAAGTGTTTTTTTTTGTGTATGAAGTCCTACGCCCACTAAGAATTTCGAAAAATTATATATTCTATTATTTCTTCCAGACCATACTAAACACACTGTCAGAATTTCACAAAAGTGGCTTTATTAGCTCATAAATTTCGTGTAATTTAATGTTTAAAAATTATTTCTATCATCTGGCCTCTGCGACTGCACCTTATAAACGCCATCTTGTCGGTATCATTTCACGCCACTTTTTCGAGCATACCCTGTCTTCTCTTGTCAATGTTGACCTCTTAATGGTCAATCATTGATGTTTTATCAGCATAGACCAGACATTTGACGAACACCCACAAAAAGGAGTCCAAAGGTGGCAAATAACACGAACTAGGTAGACATGTACATTTCTTCAGATAATTCGGTCACTAGACGTCTACTTCAACAAAGTGATGGTTCCACGTGCTGTATGGCCTGTTGCGTCATCGAGTGGGACATGACAGGAATAAAAAACATTTACCTGTAGCGTTCGCCAATCACGATAATGTTGGCACCGGTTTTGTATAAAAAGACAAACAGTGATTGTATCGGAATGTAATTTAGTCTCAAGAGTCTAATGAGAACTGTGATCTCTCCAAAAACGACAATTCTACTTGTTTACATACCCGTTAAAATAGAAATGAGCCTCATCGCTGAAGATGATTAACAATAAAAATCTCGTATAAGTTTAGCGAAGAGAACACGAATTTTGGAAATAAATTTCCACAATTTCTAAACGTTTTTCTGGTATACTAAAAAATGTCAAATGCACTTTATTAGTATGACAGCTAGTTTAATAGTTATAAGGGTATTCATTTAACCGGTTTATCGCTCGATTAATTAACCGAGGCCTTGGTTTATTCGGTTAATAATCGGTTAATTTTGTTATTGATCGCTTAACCAACTAAAAAAGTTTTTTTTTAAAAATTTAAATTCTAATACGCATAAATTTTTTATTAGTAAAAAAAAAAAAAAAAAAAAAAAGATTGATCATTTATCGTAGATGTTGGAGAAATCGAAAGCAACCCATAATGCTGAATATCAAATTTCTCAGTTATTTTCCTTGATTTTTCTTAACATATAGAATCTTCCATTATGCGATTAGAGCGTTGTTTTAATTTTTTGTTAAATTTTCAACACTTCTAATTGTTTCTGTTAATTCTGTTAAAATATTGATATGAGAAGAAACAAATAATTAAACACATACATATAAAGAGAAGGTGAAACAAAAAGCTGTTGTTGGTGTATCAAATGGAGATCACTGAACACCTTTGTTTGTATGAAAAAATATTTTCTAAACACATTCCATTTGAATGTGAGACGAAACAAATAATGAAAAACACAAAAAAATCTGTTATAATATTGCAAAGAATTAAACATTTTGCTACATCAGTTAATCGGTTAATCGACTGAAATTACCCGGTTTAACCGTTAATCGAAAAAAAGCCAATTTTAAATTAACCGATCAGTTAATCGGATAGTAATTAGTCGGTTGACCGATTAACGGTTAATCGAATGAATACCCTAATACTTATCCCTATCGTCTAAAAACCACCCTTTAAAAATGGAACTAGAAATTTTATAGTTTTTTTCATAAATTTTTTAAACAACTCAAAGGATCAAAGTATTTAGTTTGATAATTTGCTCGAGAACTCCGATTATCTTAATACAGAAAATGCATTAAGTTAATATTTATATAAAAGAGCGTGGGAGGGCGGGAGTTTAAGTTTATAAATTCTTAAGGAGTTTAATTGAGTAATTGCGGCGCAATGCTCATGAAATTTGACACTGTCATTATCAGGTTAACAACTTTTTTCAATAACAATATATTTGGGACAATAAGGAAAAAGTGCTTAAGTAAATTTTTTTAGTTTTTTAGGAAGGCAATTTTAAGCTTTAAAGGTTATTTTTGAAAAGATATTTTTATTCTAATAAAATTATCACTTCTCTTCGGCCATAGTTTTTTAAGGTTTTTTATTTCTAAATACTCCTAACGTAACAGATCGAAAATAAACTAAATATATTCTAAATGGTATTGTACATTGAAAATATAGGCAAAAAGTTATTTGCTATAACTTCTTTAAAAATCATACAAAATAATTGAAACTGTGTCCATGGCTACTTTTAATCATGGAGATTACAAAGGGGCCATAGTTTTTGCCATATATGTATGTATATGTATAACAACATCGCTATTTGTTACGATTTTATGTTTGTTTTTTCGGAAGTGGGCTTTATATGGGACTTTTGGTTAATTATGAACTGATCCTTAGAAAATTTAGGATCACAATTTTTTTTTTTTATATAAAATAAATTTGTACCATATTGTTTGACAATATTGTCATTTGGTACGATTTTAACTACATCAAAGTGTTTTTCGGGAGGGTCCTTTAAATGGAACATTTAGTAAAGTAAATTATTGTCTTATTCTTATCAAGAACGCTTTTATTACTCCTGATTTTGTGAAACCTTTTTGTGCCATATTTGCGCCCGGGCGTTGTAGGCATCATATAAAGGTTATTTATTCTTTTGGCCCGGAGCAAGTCAGCTTGAGGTCATTCCCGGGATCCTCAGGGATTCAATTTGATCAATCAATGAATAAGTGGCAACAACACATGGAGAAGTGATCGAGTGGTATCGGAAGATTAATCTTTTCGGCTTTATAGTGGTATTTCCATGGAGATCTTCGGAACAGAGATATGGTAGCAGGCCATGAAACAAAGAAAACAAGATAGTGCACTAAAATTTAAAAAAAACATTATTTTCCTGCGCATGTACGTCATAGTAGCAAATGAGCACAAACATGATCACACAAACACGTGTATGTGCTATGCTGAATGTTTGTTTACATTTAATTCTCTTTACTACAGTTTCGTAAAAATTACGTCAAAATGAGAGTAAAAAGTTAACGGACCTGCGCAATGCACTATCTTGTTTTCTTTGTTTCATGGTAGCAGGCGAGAGGAGCATGACAGTTTACTGTTGTGCCGATATTCTTTTCTCGGACATTGAAAATCTATGCTGGGGCGATCAGGATGCGGAAAACATCCGAAATGACAGGGTTATTTGTGGTCTTTTGATTTCAAGGAGTCCGAAGTTGTACCCCAGTACTAAACTGATGTTGCCTCTGGAATCAGTAGCCCCCGGCCTAGCCAACCGGTCTGACTATTGGTGGGGTCTCCGTTAGTATGCTTTACCACAAAATGCTTCCTGAATCCCGAGAACTCGGAAGATGGTATTGTCCATATTTGAAAAATTACTTCCGGAGAGCACGAGGTGCCTGCGGCTATACCGTAATCGCTAGTAAATAAGGGGTGCCATTATTCGTAGGGGAGTCCATGTGAAGTGGGCACCTGCTGTGATGTTTAAAACATCCTAAGGGTATGTTGCTATCAGTACGGCTTCGAATCATATTAATAGTGGAGGTTAGAAAGCTCCAGCTCCAAAAAAGGGGAGGGTGTGATTTTGCCGGTTATCATCTCAAATTGCAACCTGTTTATGAAAAATGATTCTTTCATACACTGGGGCACTTGGTAAATGCCTATATAAATCACCAAGTAGTTAAGATCCACCATAAGACTAGGCCACATCGCAGGTGCACATGTAAATCAAAATCACAACTGTGCCAAATTTGATGACAATATGACATTTTTTAAACTGGCTATATAGATAAGCAATAAATTTTTCACACAAAATTTAGAATTAAATTTTTTGTTCAAATTAAACAAATTTCTACCAATTTGCATGACAATATCTATTTTCGTTGGAATTTTATTTTTTTCGAGAGTGGGCTTTATATGGGTCCTATGATAAATTATAAACCGATTTTAATATTTAATCGAGAAAATAAATAAGAGTATGAAAAAAGAATTGTAAAGGCCAAGTCACATAGAATCCTTTGTACTTTATACGTCGCTTTTTTTTAACTGATAACACAGTTAAGTTTTCTTATGAGTTTTGTACCATTTCATAAGTCTCCGTTAAGTACTAAGTCTCCGTTAAGTTCTTACCTTCGTTGAGTTATTGAAAGCGTTAAGTTGATATTTTGTTTTGTTCTAATTTAATTTTTTGTGTTGTGTAGCAGCAAAAATAATATACAAAATAAAATAATTAAACTAAAACTAAAAAAATAAAATGGAGAATCAACTAACTCTCTCGTTCTTAATATAGCGGTCTGACCGAAAATCTTCGACCTCTATCCATTACATTCAGATACGTCTGAGCTTTATAAAGCAAAATTTATTTTTAAAAATAAACTCTAAAATATTCCAGAATTCCATTAAAATGCGTGTATTTTTATTACATTTTGTTTAAAAAACGGCTGATTAAATATTTGCCATCAACGTATTCATTGTTTGCCTCTCCTCTTTTGTTACGTTAGTGTCAGTTAATAAAAGGCGACGTGCAAAGTACGACAAATTCTATGTGCCTCGGCATTTAGTGCTGTAACGCCCAACCAATTAGATGTGTCAAAGAACTATTGAATGATTTGACGATTTATTGCGAAGTGACATCAAAAATATGGTTAATGTGGGTTCTTTATGGCGTTAATTTTTAACACATCAAAAATATGTAAAAAAGGGCATAAATTTGCTTGGATTAGTCACATTGTTGTTCATAGTATTTTTTTTTTTGGTTCTGAAACGAATTTGAAGAAATTCAACCCAAAAGTACTTAGCAGAAGAATTTTACAACTCTTTTAAGTTTTCCTCAAACAGACACAAATACTAATAGACGGATGGACTAGGAGAAAGTTAAGAAATTTAAAAGGACCTAGATTATATACTATATATGATTAATGGGGTCCTTAATGAATATTTCTTAATGTTTTACATGGAATGACATACAATATCCCCGTTTACCGCTTGTGCCACATTATTTTAGTTAAGGCATTTCCCTGTTTATTTATTAACTCCTACACTAATTAAAATTAAAAAAAAAGTAATATTCATTCATTTTACCAGTAATTTCATTTCATAAGCTAAAATTACTAGAGTGTCCCTTAACAATATTTTCACATAGCTTTTCACATTTACAAAATTTCTTTTTGTGGCCTAAATAGAAGTACTAATTTGTCCAGAAAATAATAATGATTAATTTTAGTTACACACACACACAATTTATTTTTTCAGCCAATGGGAACTCAATAAACAGTTAAGAGTAAAATTATAGAAACAAGGTCAAAATGATTTTAAATTTTGTTAGTCAGAATATTTTTTTTATACCCACACCACAATAGTGGAGAGGGTATTATGCGTTTGTGGCAGACGCGGATCCAGCTTGAGCCTTAGGGTGGGGAAATTTTTTATGATACAAAATAAGTAAAAAAAATTTTTTTTAAAAGTTTATTAAAAACGATATGTTTATATTATATTAAAAAAAAACTCAACAATAAGGTTAAATAAAATATAAGATCAGTTACATATAAATTAAAATAAATTTATCTTTTTAATAACTTTTTGGCTATAAAAATAATTTTATTTATTTTTAATGTTTTTTTTTTATTTAAAACCATTTATTTGTCTACATTAAATTGTTTGACCAATTTTTCGACCAAAAAAAAAAATACATATGCAATTGTTAACAAAATTTTGGAAGAACAAATATGCTTCGCTAATTTTAAAATTAAGTTATGAATTTTAGTCGAACAGTTTGGGTTTTAATCTAAAGATACATATATAATTCTGGTTTAAGTTGATTACAGCTAATTTTTTAATTTAAATTATTGTTATTTAGAAAGGAATTTTAAAGCTTATAACAATGGAAAGACAAAAATAATTTTGGCTGCACATACATACGTACATATGTACCTTCAGTCGTAAATGCGCTAATGCCACAATTTTTGAAAATTAAGTTTTTGATGCAGTTCGATAGAGTTAACAAAAATACATCGTTTGCAGAAAAAATACAAATATTTTTTTCTAGTTCTTGTTTTGCAACGATATGTATATCCAAATGCTAAAGATGTAATTCCAAAAATGCTAAAGAACTAGCCCTTTTTCTTTAGCATTTTTGGAATTATGTACATCTTTAGCATTTGGATATACATATCGTTGCAAAACCCCCATTGAAATGTGAAAATTTAAAAAAAAATTGGTCAATATTTGTTAATAGTCAACATTGAAATAAATAAAATAATTTTATAGTATATTTTATTTTTTGCAAATTGACATACTAAAATGTACATTTAAAGTATAAAATATATAATAGAAAAGGTGATAAGTCACAAAAAGCTATGTAAAACATAAATGTATTAGTTTTAGTTGGTTGCAAGCCAATAAAGAGTCGGCAATGAAGCAAAACTGGATTTACAGACTTAAAACATATTCAGAACTAAAGACCTTAGGAAGTTTTTCTCTCTCCTATAAAATTTATACATTGGACTACATCCTTTTCGACTGAAGGTAATGATATATACTTATATAGGTAGATTATATTAAAAAAAAATTACGGACTCACCATTGTTTCACTCATTTTTATGTATTTTTGTATATCAAAGAACTTTTCTTATTAATGCACTTGAAATTTGACAGTTATATAATTCTTCTTTGGTGAACTTTTACTAGACCAATACATATTTTCATATGTATATATGGGAAGGTAGAATGCATATACTAAGGCTTATTAATAATTCAACCGCTCTCATTTTCAACCCAAACGTTTATTTTTCGGATATAGATGGCACTTGCTGGGATTGCATGTAGAATAATATGTATTTTAATACAGTAAACCAGATGTTTCATTAGAAATATACATATAATTAATAACTATTAGGATAAATACTTGGATACTTATTGAAAATTTGATAACGGACTCACCATTGTTTCACTCATTTTTATGTATTTTTGTATATCAAAGAATTTTTTTTATTAATGCACTTTTTTTTTTTTTTTTTATTATTATTCCTTTACTAAATCCCGCGAAGCTTTTTGCTGTCTGCAGGATACCAGAGTCTCTGGCGGGAATCGAGCCCGCAACCTCGGTACTGAAAGACTAGCTCACTACCAGCTAGCCTACCAGGGCACTTGAAATTTGACAGTTATAAAATTCTTCTTTGGTGAACTTTTACTAGACCAATACATATATTCATATGTATATATGCGAAGGTAGAATGGCAATGCATATAAAATTCATATTCAAAGCATACTATGATGAAAATATGATACGAAAAACGGTTATATTCAAATGTATATAATAAATAATTATCATAACACAAATAAAAATATTGCATATACTAAAGCTTATTAATAATTCAAACGCTTGAATTTTCTACCCAAACGTTTATTTTTCGGTTATAGATGACAATTGCTGGGATTGAATGTAGAATAATATGTATTTAATTACAGTAAACTAGATGTTTCAGTGGAAATATATAATAAATAACTATTAGGATAAATACTTGGTTACTTATTGAACATTTGATAAGAGATTCTATAAAAAACAAAAAAAAACTTGATGGGATTTCCAAAAATTTTGTACATTCGGAAATTCGTGTATTATCGAAATAAGCAAAACATATTTTTATAATTTAGGGAGAGGGAAATTTCCTTTTTTCACCCCCCCCCCTTGAATCCGCGCCTGGTTTGTGGTGATGTATGTTATAACAAATATTGGGGCTAGACCCACCTTTGAGCAAAACGATCGAATGAGAATCACTTTCTGAATCGATCTAACGATGTTCGTCCGTCCTTCCGGTTGCCTGGTTGTCTGTCCATGTAACCGTTTGCGCAAAGTACACGTTGCAATTTTGAAGATAATTTCACATAGTCCCCACACAAACATCTTTAAGGAATAGTCTTTGTGTCCGAAAATGATCTTATTATGTTGGTATTTAGATATAATATGGCTTAAAAAATATTTTATTGCAACATAAACGGACAAGTCACATTTTTTATAAATATGTCCATATTTAACCAAAACTTCCTTATAAATGTTGATATTGATACTAATTTGGTTATGATTACTCTTATTAGCTACTACTTTAATAATAGCTACATTTGTACTGCTAGGTGCAACATTGACCATAGGTCCCATATAAAGCGCCTCCCTAAAATCACATAAAGACAAAAAATGTATCATCTCCCTAGAATGAAAGATATGTCACTGAAGTTTCTAAAGGAGGAAACATTTTTTTTTGCTACGCTCACAAATACAGCCCTTCTTATCTTTTACATATAGCGCTACCATTTATTGAACATCTTATATCTTTTCCACATACATATCACATTAAAACAGGTAGAACTCAATACAAAACAAAAAAATGTCCATCAGTCACTCCTTTGAATAAAAGGTAGATTTATAAAGTTAAAAGAACTTTTTCTTGCCACGTCCTGAAATACAGCACTTTTTGTTTTATATGTATAGCATCGCCATTTAAAGTATAATCTCATCGTATCGTACATCATTGTTAATGGCTAAAAAAGGGCTTCATTAATGTATTTAATTCTTTTTTAATCTATCATCGAATTCTAGATGGCATTTATGATACGAGGGCGGATCAATAAGTCCCTGATTTTTCGAACTTCGCACGTAGTTATATGAAAAAATATAATTTATTTTTCAATATAATCTCCTTTTGCTCAATACACTTAGTCCAATGTTTCTCCAATTTGTGTATCCCTTCCAAAAAATAGAATTTTTTGAGGTCCATAAAATAGGCATTTGTTTGACCAATAATTTTATCGTTGGAGCTAAATCTCTTTCCACCGAGCCATTCCTTTAGGTTCGGAAATAGGAAATAGCCACTGGGGGATAAATCCGGAGAATATGGCGGATGAGGTACCAATTCGTAGCCCAATTCATGTAATTTTGCCATAAAGACTGCACACGTGTGCACCAGTGCATTATCTTGACGAAAAACATCTTTTTTCTTGGCCATATGGGGTCGTTTTTTTTAAATCCTCGTTAAATCGGTCCAATAAGTTGGCATAATACACGCCGCTTATTGTTTTTTCCCTTTTGAAGGTAATCGATGTGGATTATCCCGCGTGCATCCCAAAAAACTGTTGCCATCACCTTATTGGCCGACAAACTTACCTTGGCCTTTTCGGAGCCGGTTCAACCGGAGAAACCCATTGTTTAGACTGCTGCTTGGTCTCCGGAGTCTTGTAATGGATCCATGTTTCATCCACAGTTACAAAACGCCGCAAAAACACATTCGAATTGCGGTTAAACAACTCCTAACAATCCTTTGAAGTTGCCACACGATTACATTTATGGTCAATTGAGAGCAAACGCGGCACCCATCTTGCAGACAACTTTCTTAAACCCAGATGATCATTTAAAATCGAAACAACACTACCATATGAAATGCCTATGGCATCAACAATCTCACGCACTTTTACTCTTCGATCGGCCAATACCATATCGTGAATTTTTCGACATTTTCGGGTGTATTGCCTTCAATTGGCCGTCCAGAACGTTCAGCGTCAGTTGTACTTGTGCGAACACAACGAAAGTCAGTAAACCACTTATTTACCATTGAAATCGATAGTGCAGAGTCCCCACAGTATTTGTCAAGCTTTTCCTTGGTTTGATTGACGGTTTTTTTCGCAAAAAATTATTTTTAATGAGCACTCAAAATTCACTTTTTCCCATTTTTAAAAAAAAAATCTACGAGGTTGTTTGTTTTGAACAGCTGTTAAACGCAAAGCAAATGACGGAACTTGCTCAAAACTCGACAGTAGTCTATTTACAGGAGGATCTTGATGGGAGCAGTATTACATTTCATAAAACTACGAGGGAAGTTCGAAGAGTCACGGACTTATTGATCCGCCCTCGAATCTCGGATGCTTCCCACTAAGGCAAATTTTTTTAATATTATCGCCGCGGCCCAATTTAATTTATATAATTTCCGTACCATTCTTAAGATACGGAACGTTTTGTGCGGGTAGTAAATGAATCCACAAGTAAAGGTAGTGGTGAAAAGCGAATGGGATATATTTTTGCTAAGATAAGAAGTCGATGGAAGTACAGCCACGTTCTATCTCGTCGAGATTTACGTACACCGACAACATAATTTATAATTTTTCGCATATATATGTATATTTAAGCACTCATTTGTAAGCATGTAATTAATTTGCTAGTTTTTCATTTTCATAATTCTGCGATTTCTTTACTTTTTGGATTTCTTGTTTTAACTCTGTACCATGATTTCAAATATATCTTTTATTTTTTGTTTGCTTTTACAATTGTCCTAATTTAGATTTTTATATAAATAAAATTACAATAGTTCCTATTTGTAGTATTGAGAATTAAAAACTATTATGGAAAACAGTTCAAGAAGAGTTTAATAGTCCACTAAAATACCGAAGATTAAAAAATTAATATCCACGATACGATTGTTGATAACAAATATACGCGATATTTTTCGAACACATTTTAAGGGGAGATGTAATAACTATTCTCATATGAAAAAGATACTAGACGCGGACATAGGCCACATAAACACATTGCTTGCTGCAATAAATGTTCACCACAGGAACGCAAGGAGTATAAATGTTCTTGGTACAGCCCTTAAGATAGTCGCCGGAACACCGGACCATTACGACTTCGAAAATTTAGAGTTTATACAACGAGAGCTCATTGACGCGGAAACTACGCAGGTTTTTATTAATACAAGGGTGCAACAGCAAATAAACAACTTAACAGATATTGTTAATATTATTGTTGACAAAGGAAAAGCTAAAATAATAGATACAGAACATTTGTATGAGACTCTACTTGCGAGAAATAGAATTTTAATCTTAGAATTAGAAAGCCTAATGCTTTCGATTATCCTCACAAAGGCCGGTATTGTTAACCCGCAAATTCTTGATAAATGAGCACTCTGCAAATGTAACTGTAACAGATCTAATGGAAGTTGCTTATATAAGTGTCTTGTTGGATGATACATTTTTACATTTTTTAATTAAGTATCCAAAACCAGATTTAGTTTGTAGAAAAGTTCAACACAATAACACAATTCTTCATTTTGATGAAGCAGACGGTGTGGCGAAATGTGGAAATCAAATTATGGTTATCGGAAATTGCCCTGCTACTCTGACAACATCATTTTGCAAAAGATTGGATTATCCAACATGCGCTCAACAACTTCACTATTGTGGTCGTGCAGATTGCACCACTCGTCCTTCTCATCTAGAAGCCCTCACAGTTATCAATTATCAAACTGTCACTATAGCAACAAATAATGGTGTAGAGAAAACTGTAACTGGTACATTTCTACTCACATTTAGTGATGAAGTAAACATTAATGGATCCCTATATAGAAACCAAAGAAATATTGTAGAAAAGTTACCAGGATCTCCAACATCTGCTCTTCTCAACATTATGGACCATCAGGAAATATGGAGTTTGCCATATCTTCAAAGATTAAACGCAGAAAACTTGCGTCATATAGAAAACATAAAACAAAGATTAATTGATGGACAACAATTGATTGACAACAAAGTCAACCACTTTTATTTTCGTTATCCTAACCATTGGTCTTGTCTGCTTTAAGGCTCATCAGAAGATAAGGAAACCCCGCCAGAAACGCATCATTCAAACTGCTATTGAAGATCTGAAGAAGTGCGGGGACGCCCTTTATTTAAGTGAGGGAGGAGTTAACACAATTCTGAATTCCCAACAGGGTATTTAGATAATTAAACTTTATCAACACGCTTATGTTGTGCAATCAGCATTATTCCACACACTGTTGAAGTAAACAATTATAAAGAAACAGAATACCAGACGCACACTCAGCAGTATTTGGGTATGGGGCTGCTTAATAATTTTTGCTGTTTAGTTTTAAGTTAAGTTTACTTTAAGATTTGAAAGAATAAAAACGAAAATAAGATCACCGCTTAACCATAAGCAAATTATCTTTTTGTTACTTGTATATAGAAATATAAAAAGGAGGAGAAAAAAAATTTTTAATGATTAAAGCCTTAAGCCTAGTAGTACTCTGTTACAATTTGTGAAAAATGTTCAGCAACATCTATTATTTCATACAAAAATTTGGCATGTATCAATATTACCTTTCTCACATGTTTGCACAATTTGACTTTTTCAATCTTTCAAAGTATGCGATATTGTTTTGCATGTGTATTATTAAAAACAATTTTTTTAAATAAAAATGAAAGAAAATAATGGATTATAACCTTTACAGGTTGTGCTATTTATGTTTTTCCTTTCTCAGTTGATGGTAAACCAGAACTGTGTCTGAACGATGTTTTCCATATAATTTGACATAAAATTTTGTCTGAGAATGAGGTCGTGAAATAAAATAAATTTTATCTTGAGAACGTTTTTTGTAATGCTCTCACATATAGACACTTATTATCTTAACAATGTTACCATGCTTTTATTCAATTTCATACATTTTGTAAACAAAGAAAAAAAGAACAAAAGAAAGAGAAAGAAATGAGAGAGAATTTGAAGTTACTGCCGACGTTTCATTTATGGGCTTTAAGATTTTTGCCTGAAACTGAAGACTTAATTCTGTTTCATCATTTAATATGTATAAAGTATAAACTTTTTATCATTTGCTTAAAATTGCACGCAGAAATAATATAAGATTTCGTAACTTTTTCACAAATTGCGCAGAGTATGACTCTTTCTACATAATTTCATAGAAATTACGCACAAGTTTTTTCATTTGAGTTGTGAAAGCATTTCACGTGAAATGCTGAACAGAGTACCAGACTTTAAAGTAAAGTTTTTGGCTTTATTTGTTCTAAATTTTTTCTTTTCACTGTTGTAGCTGCGTTAGTATTAGTGTGCGTGTACAAATTTAAGTTCATTAATTTTGTTGTTTTTTGTTTTTTAGTTTTGTATTGTGGTATATTTTTAATTTTATTTATTTTCCTTAATTTATTTTCTATCTAAAACAAACTAAAAGGAAACTAATTTAATATATAATTTATTTTTTGTTTTACAATATAATTTATTAGTTTAATTCATTGCGGTAATTTTATATATTTTATCAAATTATATGTTTTTTACCACTCAATTCAATTAATTTAGTTAAATTGATTTCGATAAAGTAAAATTTAAAAAATTCATGTTAAATTTTTAATAACTTTTTTTTATCATAAACTTAATTTGCCTTGGCTTTAATTGCATTTTAGTGTAATATTTAAATTGTTGATGCTTTTAAAGGCATCATCAAAAAAAGTCGTTAATTAGGGTTTATGATGTTTGTCATTTCGTGTATAACATCTCAATAGGTAATTTAAAGTAGTTATGTCAGTATGTTGAAAACAAAGAAAATTAACATATGATTCGATCTTGATTTATTATTATTTTTATTTTTTTTTTCTTCTTAGCATAAGCTTATCTAATAATGCTTTGCAGTTACATTTGTTAATTTCTTGTAATGCGTGAATTTGACAATACAAAAACTCATTTACCCAGATTCAAATTGCAGCCAAAAAACTATCTGTTAAAATACAGTTTTGCGATTATCCTAAATGCAAATTCTTTTATTAATTTGCCAAAAAATTGCACATTTTTACTTTTATTTTTGAAATTGTTATAAGGAAAAATTTAACCAAATGGAAAAATAGCAATTTCAAATAATTATTAATGCCTGTATTTATAAAAATATTTTTAATTCAAAAAAGGTTTACAAAACAAACTTTTTAGGAACATTTTATTTAAAAAATATTTCGCACATGATCAACAAGAGGGTATTAACTGAAAATTGGTATTTATTAACTTTTTGGTAAAAATCGACGCGTAATATTAATATCTACCCGCTGTAAAAATATCGTGCCTTATTTTTACGTTTTAGTAATGAACGGGTTGGTTTTAAAATTATTTCTCATATGCATTCAATGTAAAATTTAAAATTGTTTTGCTTCTACTAAAAATTCTTAAATTTGAGTTAATACCCTCTTGTTGATTAAGTGCGATTTGTAAATTTAATAATCGTTTATGAACGTGCATTACTTTATAATGCACAATGTGTGGCACTGTGTTATTTCCCAATAAAAAATTGGGCTTCCAACCAAGCAGGTTTGTAAGGGAGAACGTTAAAGTTTCGCTAACCATATCAAGTACGGAAGACATGAATTTTATATGGCGAGTTCCCACTTCGAAGCAATACATTTTTGACACAAAAAGCGCTTTATTCAGCGCATATAAAAATTGGTGAATGTGACGATCAGTTTTGCACACTGAATTTTTTGTTACCGTTATTCTTTTATATGCTCCCTTACAAACCTGCTTCGTTGTAATGGAATGTCGTGGCTCTTCAAATTGTATATATATTTTTTTTTAATTTATTAAGAACTCGTTCGCTTACCTCACTGCATCTCTGTATGTCTTATGGCGTAGCGCATAGAGTGCTTACTTTTTAAAATGTACCATTAGTGCTTCGCAAAATAAGAAAATTTTTTATTGGGTTATTATTGAAACTACAGAAATGGAAATTTTCTGCCAGTTTTTCAAACTAAAATAACAATTTTCGTTTATTATCAAAGTTGTTTGTGGGAATCATATTATTTATTAAAAGATTTTGTTTGTTGTGCTTAACAACTACAATTAATGTTGGGAGAATTCCAAATAATTGTAGCGGGAAATGTAAGAAAAGATAAAACTCATCACTGATTTATTGTTTGGTGTTTTGTTTAAGCTTTGATATCGTTGCAAAAAAGACTTTTTGAGTGTTTGTAGATAATTCTCATTCCCTCTGTAGTCTTGTTTGCTGATAGCTTTGGCTTTTCTAAAATTATTTAGGAGAACGTTTCCTGATGATATGGCCTAAGCAACCAGTGAAATGCGCATAGGAACAGCTTATCCTCCAACAGTAAATTTCAGTATTTTTTTTATCAATTATTAAAAAAAGGGAATTAAGCACAACAAACAAAATCTTTTAATTTTCATTTATATTGAAAACAAAAACATATTTGAGTTTTTTTATTGTTGTTTCAGTATAAATTCCCAAGCGAAAACTTTTTTTATTTTATTTTGAAACACAGGCACTATGACCTTTTTTTGTATACCCCTCATATTTTGTAATATAGTAAACAAATTTTTGAAACGCTCACATATGAAGTTGATACACATGTGCAGTGTGCTACATAGGGATGGGCAATAAATATCGATATATCAAAATAACGATATTTAAAAAAATTATAATCGATATATATCGCCGATATTAAAAATACCCATATATCGATACATCGATATTTATTTACGACTATCGAATTCGATATTTTTAAGATCTCTTTATAATAAAATTCAACATTTTAACCGAATAAAGAATTTCATCATATGTTTTTTTTAACCAATATTAAGAAAATAACGGCGCTTTCCATTGTACATTTTCATTACAAAGTTCAGTTTTGTCTCGGTTTTTTAAGAGATATTCTGCAAAGGGTTCCTAGAATTATGCAAAGAATCGCCTTAATTATGGCGTATTAGCAGCAATAGACTCATGAAAGTTGGAATGTTAATAATAAAAAGAAATATTTTGTTTTTTTTATTTGAGCATGTTCTTGTATATAAAAACTTAAATATTGCACAGTTAATTGCATAGTATGTGTCACAAGTTTTGTTTACCGGCAGTATTTAATCCGGCATTATATAATCCCAATTAATTTGTTTTTAGATTTCATATGGCGAATAAAATAAAAATTTTTTGTATTCTTAACTTTTTTTTAAATGTTTTTTTATTGTATAATTAACTGCCGGTCCCTCGATTTCAAACGAAAACTTTGTTTGCATAACTTACCTTAAAAACTAAATTTAAAAATTGGTTTTTGTTTTAAATAAAAGTTAAGCGAATGAAAGTTTCGTTCGAAATCGAGGGACAGGCAGTAAATTTGAAATTAAAAGAAACAATAAAAATTAAGAATGAAATTACATGTAATATGTTTGTACCTATGTAAATATGTATTGAAATTTGGTAATAATGTCAGCTTAATACGTTCGATACATCGATATATTGATATTTTTAATTAATAAATATCGATACTCTTAAAAAATATCGATACGATATATTTTTTCAATTTGCCCATCCCTAGTGCTACATCACAAAAAAAAAACAAACTACCGATAGTGTACATTAAATCAAAACATCGGTTTTGTCATTAAATTAATTTAAAATCAATTTCCTATGGCAAGAAATTACGCAGCAAAATTTTGTATTTATCAGACCATTATTTACCATAGGTCCTATATAAAGCTCAACCCGAAAAAATCTTTAATACGACAACCGGCTACATTTAGCACAAATTCTTATTATTTGTACAATTTGCCAAATTATATTTTCCTGCTTCAGCAGTATTCTTCTATAACACACCCACATTTTTTTTTTAAAATATCCTCAACTCTTAAATAGATTAAAATTCAATGCCAGCATAGAATGAATGAAAATGCAAATCTTTCGATTTTTTATTTAACCATTTTAGTAAAATGTATATACAAACTAGTTTTTGGGAGGGTGAATCCAGAAATGTCCTTAAAAAAGAATCTGTGGGTGATAGAAAAAAAAAACTAAAGGAAGGTATGAGTTTCAGAACATTTAACGTATCTATCACATTTTATTTTTTCAGAAAATCTTAATTGAAAATCAGACTTATAATATAAAGTTTTGCGAAGATCGTTCGATTATATAGCATGGGTGCCATATTAAGACCACTCTCGATAAACACTTTAATATGCGTAGCACTGAAGTAAATATTAATATTGTAATGAAATTTAGTACAATTTATGTCTTTATGAGGGAGTTTACACGGTGTCTTTTCAGACATGTCTAATAAACACGTTTGTTTTGTTTGTATACGATCGGGTAAGAGAAGAGAGAGGGATTGTAAAATAGTCACGAAACGAGTTTTCATGTTTGTTTTTATGAATTTTCATGCTTTTTTAATTTGTATGTATGTATATAAATACTAGTCAATAAGACATGTTTGGAATGACATCGTGAAAATACAATAGGTTTTTAGAAGCATGTTTAAAAGAGAATGAATAAAACAGAAATGTCTTAAAAGACACCATGTGAATGCCACCTATGACTAGTTATCACTTGTCTAAATTCTTTGGTTTACAAAATGTATGTCCTACAAAATGTATGTCAACGATTTGCCAAGAAAAATCCATAACTGGCCTTAGCTTCACTTAAATAAAGCCAATTTTCTATATTCCAAAGGTATTTTTCATTAAAAAATATTTCAGGTTTATACCACGAATTTTCTCTAAAAATTTGTTAAATGAAATTTTTCCGAACAAGGGGCTGGGATTGTAAACACCTGTTTTAATTATTTTATCAATTTTTTTGAGTTTAATATTTTTCCACGATTAAATTTATACAATTTAAAGTGATTTAGTTAAATATGTGTGTACAAAAAATTATAAAATTTAATAACAAGGAAAAAAGAAGCAAGTCCAAAATGTAAATAAAAGATTTTATTCTTCCTCTCAATCTGATATTAAACAAAAGTATCATCACAAATCTATTCCTTAAAAAAAAGATCTCTGAGATAATTCAACGCACTTATTTATTTGTAACCACAAATTCAATTGGATTTTGATTACATCCAATTGATTTTGCCATTATTTATTCTATCAAAAATTAAATCTCATCAATAAACTCACAATACGATTTCAGTTTTTTTTTTCTTCGCTTAATTTTCACTTCTTTTTTGCTGCCCACTTATTCCAATTACGTTTAGCTTCTTTTCGTTGTTAAATTTATAATAGTTTCGAAAATAAAGAGCATTATCATCAAAGCAAAATCATGAAAAACAAAAATCAAATAGAAAGTAAAATTATCCAACTCAAGATAAATATCAAATTTAAGCAGTAAAATGCAGGGGCGGAAAATAACGATTTTTTTTTAAATTTAAACTAAAAAAATTCAATCTAAAAAAGAAGTGCTGCGTGCATAAAAAATACACCAAGAAAATCATCCTTGTTACATGGACTACCTTTAGATCAGGGGTTTCCATTTCTTTGCACAATTGTGTACACCACTACTTACACATATTTTTATACTCTTCAATTCAGTCGTCGATGTGACTTCGACAAGTGTACATGTCTAGCGGATGCTATATTATTTTGTTTCAGCTTACACTCAAAAAATATTGTGCGGTCAAAAATACTTTTGGTAACATCCAATGCCTTGCGCGCCATTTTTATTTAGAGTTTAAATTTTAAGACTTAAATGTATAATAATGTAACATTTCATAAGTTTACATGCAAAGCAAAGAACTTTGTAAAATGGTAATTATTTGAGATTTAAAAGCAATTTTTAATATTTCAGATAAAAAATTTCAAAATGTCTAACAGTCCTATGTGGAAGAAGCTGATAGTCACATTTATTATAGGTTTTATGTTACATACGTATATGGATTCGGTTCTTATAATTTTACAGCACTTTTTTATTTTTTCTTATGCAATACTAAAAATTATTATTGAGCAATTCCATATGAAAACGATCAAAATTGACAAATTTTTGGACGACCCCTCTCCGATTTTAAAATAAATAGTCTCAATCGATTGCCCAGCAAAAAATAATGTACCTACATATTTTTTTTTTTTTTTATAGTGACTGGTTTAGTGGTGGTGTATACCACTGTCATGTGAAAAAACTACTAAAGCGATCGCAACGAGTGATAGCTCGTTGGAAAGGTATTGAATCAGGCTTTAATTGAAAAATAAAATTTTCCTAATTTTTCTTAGAAATTTACCTTTAAATTTTCCCAAGAAAATTAAATTTTCCGATTTTCCACAGAAGCTCCTAAATTTTCCGGCTAATTTTTTTTTTTTGGATTCCTCATAATTTTTGCTTTAAGGATCAGCAATAAAAAATGGGCCCCGACTCCTTGTTTGGACAGGAGAAGAGCATTTAAGAGACCACCTTGTTAAAAATACATCTTAAAAATTATTTTACAGTTAAAAATACATTTATGAAGAAAAAATCTTTCTTATTTTGCTGCTTATACTTAATTACAATATTTATTAAAAATTTCAATTGTCTTGGCATCATTATAAAATTAAAGTAACTTTAAATTTAGCACGTCGGCAGACGAAGAGTACCGCTTTACATTAATTGACATATCAGAAATATTTGGTATGAAGCAATGAAACTTTTGCGTTCCAGTTATAGTTTTGACATTATTATATCTGTTTTGAATTCGTCGCTCCATGGCATCGTGTTCTTTTTGAGTGCATAAAACTGGGTTAATGGCAATTTCCTTGCTTTGAATCCACGAAAACAAATGTTGTACATTTAAGATCTGGTCAGTATATGGCCTTTGCAAACTTGCCTTAGTCGCCAGTGATTTAGGGGTTTCGTTATTCTTGGTCGAATGGATAACTCTGATGCTTAGCAGTAGAGTTATTCACTCGGACTGGGGAAACGAGCGCTTAAGGAAACTCGTGACTAGGGGGACCCCACAAGGGGGAGTTCTCTCGCCCTTATTGTGGCTCTTGGTTGTCAATGTCGTTCTGGGACGTTTTGACAGTATAGGTCAGAAGGTCGTCGCCTACGCGGATGATGTAGTTATATAGGTATCGGGCAAGTTTCTGCCGACAATTAGCGATGTCATGCAAGGGGCGCTGGGCGAACTGGCAGCATGGGCGACTGATAAGGGCTTGGGAGTTAATCCAGAGAAGACAGAATTAGTTCTTTTCACTAGGAGGTACAAGGTGGAGAATTTTAGGCTGCCGGTACTAGGGGGAGTAGAGCTTAGGCTATCTGATAGTGCTAAGTATCTAGGAGTTTTTCTGGACAGTAAGCTGTCCTGGAAGAGGAATAATCAGGAGAGGCTAAAGAGGGGTCTCAATGCTTTCTATGCTTGCAGATCGTCGATAGGTAGGAGTTGGGGACTCCGGCCGTCAGTTGTGGGATGGCTGTACACTTCGGTGGTTAGACCCATTCTTACGTATGGATGCTGTGTTTGGTGGGAGGCATTGAAACTAGCTAGTCGGAGGGACCTTCTGTCTAAGGCTCAGAGGTGTGCTTCGATCGGCATGACAGGTGCCTTGAGAAGTACGCCTCAGGCGGCTCTGGATGTTATTCTTCATCTTCTGCCTATAGAGCAGTATGTGTGGGAAATGGCAGCAAGGAGCATTCTTAGGCTGAGGGAGCTAGGACTGTTAGGAAATTTCACGGAGGGTCACTCGCGGATCTTGAGTGAAATTGGTACTAGTGGCTATCACCTAGGCTCGCCCGGCTCTACGGATTATTTGGTCACTAGGGTCGATTTTGGGCGTTTGCCAGAGGTGATATTGCCTTCTAGGGAGAGCTGGTCAGGGCAGGGCAGATTGTATAGGGGATTTGCTATTTTCACTGATGGCTCGAAGATGATGAGCACGGGTGCGGGGGTCTACATTGAGGATCTGGACATCAGAAGGTCATATAGACTTCCCGACGACTGCAGTGTATTTCAGGCGGAGGTTCTGGGGGTTCTCAGAGCCGTGGAATTGGTAGGAGCTAACATTGCCAAGGGCTCGGAGGTCACCATATATGTGGACAGCCAGGCGGCTCTTAGGGCCTTAATGGGCTGTTATGTGAACTCCAGGCTAGTGGACGATTGCAGGAGGGCTCTAGGAGTAATCTTAGGGAATTATGTTGTGAGGCTCTGCTGGGTACCAGGTCACTGTAACATCACCGGCAATGAGATAGCTGATGAGTTGGCAAGACTGGGCTCGGAAATGGAAGATCCTGACAGTTTGCAAGTGGTCAGGCCTCTAATGGGCTTCTACTTTGGGAGAATTAGGGAATGGATTCTGAACAGGACTAATCGGGCTTGGCGGGGCCGAACGGACTGCCGAGTATCGCGCACTCTGTGGCCGATGCTTAGTAGGTCAAATTCGGACGCGCTGCTGGGTAAGAGTAGGGCCTGCGTCAGGACCATGATAGGTATTATCACGGGCCACTGTATGATAGGCAGAATGGCGGTGAGAATGGGGTCTGGCTTATCGGATATATGTAGGCTGTGTGAGGACCCAGAGGAGCTGGAGACAGTTGAGCACTTTCTGTGCCACTGTCCCAGGCTACAGAACAGCAGGCTGAGGTGGCTAGGTAGCAGATTCCTGCACGAATTAGGAGATGTCTCGGGCTGCGGGCTCGAGAATCTGATGGGATTCGTAATGGGAATGACCTGGCTGCGCGGCAGGAGGCTGAGAAACATGTAGGGCAGTTTTTCCTGTTTGGTAGGGTTGTGTTTTGCTTGTTCTGTCCGATTTCTTATCTTCCACTATCTTCCTTCCCTGTGCTTTCACCATTTACTTCTACTACTCTGTCACACTAGACATCTTTCTCTTCTTTCTTCCTTTGTTTCACTAATTAAAGGCATCACAATGGACCATATTGGTCTCTGGGTGAGGGTGTGAAGTTTGCTTCACACCAGCCTTTCTAACCTAACCTAAGTCGCCATGCGTTTTAGGGTTCCCCCTAACGCATCGCATGGGCCCTTACCGTGGGACGTCGCGAAAAAGTGCCACTCGACCTTGCAGTTTTGTTCTTCTTCAATTATGCAAAGATTGTAAGAATTTTTTTATTCTTGTACTGAGAAGCCGCGCCGTCTGAGAAAAACGTTACTTTGTCGATTGCATCGAATTTTGATCTTAAGAATTCAAACAGTTTCATTTGAAATAAATAAACGGACACATAATTATGAGCTAAACTCTCCGCGACAACAACAAGGCTTACGGTCTGTAGTTCGTTATCTTCGTTTTTGAAATAAATGCAAAAAGGATGCAC
The DNA here is from genome assembly GCA_943735925.1 of Pollenia amentaria. Lineage (NCBI taxonomy): Eukaryota > Metazoa > Arthropoda > Insecta > Diptera > Polleniidae > Pollenia > Pollenia amentaria. Next base: position 193,328,589 of record OX031006.1, read on the forward strand.
CGTGCACTGGTCGTTTGCCCAGTGATAAGCCTGAATTTCATCCTGAACGAGAAAAGTGTAATTCTCGGCAAAGTCGCTTATCACAATGAATTCATTTTGGGCTAATTTCTCCTTACTTTCCTTTAGAAATTTCGATTGCAACTCGGATATGAAATGGTGCGCCTTCAGTTCATTCAACTTGAATCCGAATTCCTCGATGAATTCCGGAATCTGCTTTACCACGGTCTCAAGGGAACATCTGCCGCTGCTAATTATCCACTGTTTGAAATGCACCTCCTGAATTAACAGCTGTTCAAACTTTTGCGCCAAATATTGCTCTAGCTCGTCAATCTTCGGACAATTGTCGCATTTGGACAGATGACGATTTTCCGTGGGGTATGCGCACAACGACTTCGACAGGAGGTCCCTATATGTTTCAATTTCACCGTGAAATACTTTCAATTTCTTGCATGGAAAGAAAATTAATTTGATGTTATGATGAAACATGCAAACGCAGACTGAATGCGTTCCGTGCCTGTCTAATGCCAGCACGCATTCTTTTGGTCGTAGGATGGCAAACTTAGAAAATCCCACTTTTTCTGCTGGGTATTTCTCATTGAACTGATGGTATGCTTCGGATAGATTACATAATAATAATCTGCACTGCTTGTGTACTTTTTCTCCATCTTCACGTGTGATAACATAGTCACGTGTACCTGGGCAGACGCGGCTGTTGTCATCATTGCAGTAAAAATCTTGAATCAATTTCACCGTTGCTTCGCTGAGGGTCCTTGAGCCAAATTTCTTGGTGGGAGTCGCCAATATGCCCTTCTGTCGAACTAATTCTTTGCTTCTTCTCGCGATGTAAAAAGATGTTTGAAACTGTTCAGAAATCTTGCGTATAGACCATGATTGAGGCAGCACAGATAAAATGAGATATTTCTCCGGAAAAGTGGTCGCTAAATTGAATTTTCTTTTCAACTGCTCAATCATTTGTTTGCCGTCATCAACGTCATCTGCTTGACTGCATTCGTTATCAGAGCCTTCATCAAATATTGTCGCGATTGCACTCATAACCTTGCCTTTTTTCACTTTCCTGTATGTTTCACTTCGCAACTTTCTTTTTCTAATAGGCATTTCACCTAAAGTGGTAATAGCCTCATTCAAGGGACTCAAAGACATATTGACCATCGGAATGTCTGCCTCACTATCAGATGAAACATTTTGTTCACTTGTCATTTCACTCTCGGATTGTGGCTGCATTTGTTTCAATGCATTTGCTTGTTGAGACAAATCGATTTTACACTTGGGGCAAATTAATTCTGCTTCTTCACCGTATTGTATATTTAATTCATTCATGTATCGCTTCGAAACACCAGTTAATTTTAATACTTTTATCTTTTTCGAACGATGTCCACATTTTCTATTCGGTGATTGCCTGAATAGACTTTATGATTTAAGAGAAGAAGTTCTTCAGTTCCTAGAAACTGAGAAAATAGAAAAAGTTTTAGTACAGTGTTTAAAAGACAATAATTTTATTTTAGACTTAGCTTTTTTGGCAGATACGACAAGTATGTTAAATGAACTTAATTTGGAATTGCGACTTGTCAAAAATCATTCACAATTTTAAAACAAAACTTTTTCTTCACTTGTTTATAGAAATCTCGAAATCGACAAAAGATATGAATATGCCGAAATATTTGAAACACTTTTCAATAATTTTCAAGACAGGTTTCAAGATTTTGTAATTTTACAACCGCTACTAGATCTTTTCGAAAACCTTTTTCGTTGCGATGTAAGCAACTACGAATTTGATATTCAATCCGAACTAATCATACTACGAAGCGAAGTAAATGCTCCAGACGAAAATAATATTGTAGAGTTCTGGAAAGATTTGGATGGCGCTCTATCCTGAACTAAAAAAAAATTCATTTAAGTGCCTCTCTTTATTCGGCACTACTTTCCTATGCGAACAAATTTTTTCGGATTTAAAATTTATTTGTTCCAAGCAACGTAATAAATTAAGTTCATCCCATTTGAAAAGAATTCTACTATTACGAAACTGCCATAAAAGTATAAATTTAAAAATCAGCGACATTGAATTGGTAAAGAATTGCTACCAATTTTTTATCAACACAAACAATTTTTAATTTTGTACCTTTGTGTTATACAACTTATAAAATATATTACTAACATTTTATTTCGGCTGTAAATGAATGCATTCTCTCAATTTTTTTTCTCTCTGGTACTCACTACTACACAACCAAAAATTTTTTGGAAATCCCTGCTTTAGATGCATACATATTAATATGTTTTAAGTTTTATTAAAAAACTCAACTTTACCGATGTTTTTTTATCCATTTCTATTCTTCCCTAAAGGCTAGTTTACACTGTAATACAATGTATTACGAGAATAAAAATATTATGAAATTCTCTCCGTGCTTAAAATAAAAAAAATTGAAATCTGTTCCAAGTAATTTTCATCTTTACACGGATGTTATAAGTAAAATAAAAGCAAAGATACTTAACAGCTGAGTTAATAACAAATAAGCAGATGGTTACAGTTTTACAATATTAACAAAAACAACATGAAAATGACCTGAGTTGATTTTAGTTGTTTTTGTAATTGTATAAAAATGTTACCACCTTCAATATATACAATTAAAATACACCTCTGATGTGATGAGAATACATAAGTTTCTAAAATGGTTTAGAAAATGAACATTTACCGACCGCTCGTCAAATTTTGTATCCGTATTCTCTATTACTCAATGCATTTTGCTTTTACATGATACGATTTTCTCATTTTACATAATATTCGTAATATATTGTATTACCTTGTAAACTAGTCATGTTCAGACTAGTTAACTAAAGCTTGTCTGCATAGCCGAATTCAGCCAGGCGTAAAGATGTTCTTCTCTATGGTATACCAAACACCGGCTTCGCAAACTTAAGCTTCTCTACATAGCCGAACTTCGGCCAGCCGCAAGCCCGAAGCTTAAGTCAGCGAAGCGGGTTTTTACAATTCGGGATATTGAATTCAGTCAAAATAAGAAATCAAAAAATCGCTCAAAATTTTTTCTCAACTATGTTAAAAGTTTAATTTTACCCAATACTTAAAAAAAATCGCACATAAAAATTGGATAATATTTCTTTCCTATGCAAAATCACCCAAATGTGTACGGAAAATTTTCGGGCGATTTTTCATATACATATTACTTAGGGCTTTTTTGTTGGCAGGCATTTGCGTAGCCTGAAATTACTTTAGGCAGCCGCGAGCTTAAAAAAAAAATAAATCTGGAATGGCTAGTCTGATTGCTATAAAATATGAGGTGGAACTTTAAGTGTAAGTTTAAGTTTTTTCTTTGGAACGTATTGACTTATTAGGAGAGGTGCCATAGGCTCCCAAGGTAAGACACCTCGGGTATAAGGTAAGACACTCGGGTAGAAAAAACGTTCCAGAATTCTTAATTTTTAGAAGTTAGCGACAGACATAGTGTTCACCCCAGTGAACAATTACACAATCCCATCTTAGATGTCAATCCCCACCTACATCTCTACTGCAGCGAACATCAATTGTCATTTCTTCTTGTTTTTATTATTATTCTGAAAGTCCATCTTGAGAAGAATACTTGTGCGCAGCAGATAAAACTCTAAACGCTAAAATAATTTATTGTAAATTAAAAAGTTTCAATTTAAAATTTGACCCCCTTATAATTGTAAATTTTAAACGAACTAAAGTGTAAGAGTTTTAGAATAGAAAGAGAAAATTGAATTTAAAAGAATAAATCTAAATATTAATTGGAATTCTCAAATAAATACATTTGCCTATTTAACTTAACCTAAAACCCAAAAAGTGTTTCTTATTTACTAACTAAAATCTATATATTGCATTTCCCCTTGTAAAATAAAGAAAGGTTTGTTGACCCTTAGTTATATATACTAAACCAAACAATATCCTACCCTGTCTAACCCGAATAAACACATAGTATACCTCTTATAGTTTAGGAAATATACGACTTTGAAAATAAAATTAGCTATTTGCACAATTATTACAAGCAAATTGGATCATAAACAAAAGTGCTGAAAATTTTTGTTCTTGCTTTGTGATTAGGAAAATGTGGCTTAAAGTGAAAATTTGTAAAAAAAAAAATATGTAGGTCTATTCCGGAACAGCCTTGCGTCCGTCGTGATTAAAATTTTCCAAAATTTTTTGCATAGCAATATTATATGTACATGAAATAGCCTTTCAGAAAAGTATAAATAACACAAGGGAACAAAATTGAACTTTTTTGTGTTCATTGGAAGTTTGAGGTTATATTTCTCAAATTTGAAGTCGTTGATTCCAAATCTTATTTCTGTTTTTCCCCATCAGCTCGCAATTTTTAAGTTATGGGCACTAATCGTATTTTGACTTTTTCCAAAATTTAAAGTAAAAAAAATCATAGCTTTACTCTTCATTAAGCGATTTTCAAAAAATGTAATAAAGCGTGATCCATTTCGAGGTTCCCTACTTTTTTAAAGAAAAAAACACAGAAAATACATATTTAATGGGGAATGTTTATTATCATTTGAAAGAAAATTCTTTGGTATTTATTTTTTGAAGATTATGTCTATCAAATGTTGGCCGTTACTAGACTAGTAACTGGCGAATGACATTTATTAAGCTTTGGAAAACAGTAAAATATAACCAAAAAATAAGTCGAGTTATGGTTGCAAATTAGAAATTTTGTGTTTTTAAAAGTCATGAAAAATCCAAAACGGGAAAAAGTTAAAGTCTTATTACTTTCACGTTAAGTCACATAACCTATGAACAAAATTAGTTATAGAAGTAATGGTCCCTCATTTGTAGGAAAAAAAAATTGTGAGGAAAAAACAAAGGATTGCTGTTCGCTTTGAACCGAAATCAAAACCTCGGTTTTTAATGCCTAATAACCGAAAACCGACAAACATCTGGTTTCAGCTTTTAATTTAAAAATATAATTATGCTTAAAGAAATGGCAATATATACATAACACTCCTACTTCTCATAAAAAAAAGTGATATACATTACAGCCGGCAACAATGGCAAGGTGTTTTAAACATTCTTCAAATAAAAAAAAGTAGTGAGAAGGTTCTGCATCGAATATGCAAAGAAAATATGCATCGAAAACCAAAATATGCATTTTCTCGGTATACCGCGAAAAGTCAAGCTGATAGAACAAAGTGCAGATTTGGATTAATCGTCCCAAATAACCTTAAAAAATAAGTTTTTAATCAACAAAAACCTTGTTCCCTTGTGTAATATATATGTTGCTTAAGACTATTTTGCAAGTCTTATATGGTGTTCAGAAATACATTTTTTTTACTGTGTGTGTGGCAAAAAACCAAAAACGTAAACAAAAATGCACATGTATAAGCAAAATGTAAACAACTTTTGACATCTTTAAGGAATAAACAAAATAAACATCTAGATTCTTGCGCTGACCTTACACTGCGGCCACACGATCAACTTTTTGTTGATAGTCTTTTACATATACTGTTTGTCAAAATTTACATTAATTGAAAGCTGTGACGTAGGCTGCACGCAATTTTTAAGCAATTTACTTTCAAGATGTCATCAAGATAACAATTTATACTGACAAACGAAAAATTAGCTCACTAAACTTCTAATCAGCTGTTAAATTGAGCGTAAAAATGCCAAACAAATGGATAGTTAAAATTGAGAGCAATCTCGTGATCAATTTAAAAAGTGTGAGTGTGTTAGTGAAAAAAATGACAGTGAGAGCAAATCGAAAGGAATTGAAAGACAAAAATTGATCGTGTGGCCTCCAAGTAAACAAAGTGGTCAGTACAACAAAACTAAAACAAACATGTAGGTATAACGGGGTAAGTAAATAAAAATAAATATTCTCTCTCTCTCATTAGAATAACAAGCGGACAGGAGTCTGGTATTTTTTAGAAATTCGAGTAAAACCTGTATTATATAAAATTACTGAATTACATAAAATAACTGAAAATTCATTTGTTTTTACGGAATTCGCAGTTGAATTTTTGACAGTAAAAATTAAATGAATGCTTCGTTAAAAATAAATAAAAAATAAGTAGATCGGTTTTTAACTGGATATTCATTTATTTTATATTACAATTTCAGTTAATTTTACGTACAGAATATTGAGAGTGCACTTTTTTGGTTGGTAAAACTGTATTACAACAACAACACGTATTGAGTACTTGGAGTTTTTTTTGAATGAGTTTTGCCTTTATGTCTGCTTAAGAAAAAAACGGTCCCTTTTAAAAGCATCAAAGAATTTTTTACAACAGTATACATATCGTTTGCTAAGATGCAAAGCAATGTATCATTGAAAATTTTGAAATAGACTTTATTATTGATTACGATTTACGTTAAATATTTAAAAAAAAATTTTAAACTTCCACCTTAAAAAATATCCAAGCTAATAACAAAATCAAAAATGGCTTATCATTAAGTATATAATTTACTTAAACTACATAATGAATAATCTTAATTAAAAAAAAAATTAGCAGAGTATTTGATATATTTTTACGAACACATAATTTTTTTACGTCAAAAATGGGTATTCTGTTTCATACTCTGAACGTGTTAGTGGAATAAGTGATCAAATTGCAAATTGTTGCATAAGCAAACAGGAAAACCGTGCGGTAAAATTAATATAAACCGAATCCATATATATGTATGAAAACCTATATTAAGTATGACTATTAGCTTCTTCTTCATTGGACTGTTAGAAATTACACAGCTTAACCCATTGCACTCCCATACGCTAAGAATTTCCAAGAATAAATAGTAATATATGCAGATCCTTAGATTTTTGCTTCCAGCAGGATGCCATTATTTTTATGATAGGATTTTTCCATTATTTGTTTCGTTTCTAATGTTATGAGTTAATATACTCGTATGTACATATATACTTTTTAATAAATTTTAATACAGACGAGTTTCCTATAATGTATCTGTTACTATTGGACCAGAATATTTTTTCATTATTGATATAGAATGTTTATAAAACAATAGAAATATTTTTTCCACGTTGATTTAAAATAATCTGTTATTTTTTTCAATATCCTCAAAAAGACTATTATAAAGATTTTTGTGTTAAATAATAAATTACTTGTCTTCTACATCACATACATAATAGCATTTTTTATAAAGTGCTGGAATATAAATTGTTTAGCTATATTTTCTGTTAATCCTTTTACGGCTTTATTAAATACTAATAGTATTTTTTTTTTAGGATAAGTGCTTCTTTGTACAACATTTTCGTTCACTGAATACGGGGGCTGCTATCAATACTACTCTTAATTGAAAAACGTTCATTCTTCTTATTTAAATTTTTCAGAAATTAACTAATTAAAATTTACTTCTTGCTACATATTAATTATACGATTATTATCTTAATATTCTATTATAGTATCTTAATATTCAATTATTCCTGTAATTTTTAACAATATATTTAAATTTTTGTCGTTTTGTTTCAGAGAATTTAAAATAACGCAACACACATTCAATTTAAAATAACGCAACACACATAACTAAATAAATAACAATAAAAATAATAAATAGATATTGGGAATTATTTCTTTTCATAAGCAACTTTATTATATTCAAAATTTTTTATTTTTCGAATTTATTCTATGAGCTTTGAGTAATAGTTCTATTCCTTAAATTTTTCAGGAATTACTTTATACACTATCATAGAATAAATTCGAAAAATCAAAAATGTTGAATATAATAAAAATAATATTTTTTTATAAAAAATATATCGGTTCTCGCATTTTTATTCTAAATATTTAATACTCTCATATAATTTCCATTTTACAAGGTTTTTTGCTTCTCATGTAAACTTATGAAATTTGATGTTACAATATTCTGCATTTAAGATGACGATATGTGCAGTTCTCTTAGTTTTTTTTTATTTCAATAATATTTGCCTACAAAAAAAAAACAACACATACAATTTGGTTCACCAGTCAAGAAATAATTTTACAAAAAAAAAAAAAAAAAAATACACACAGGCTAATCGTGCTGCCCAGCAGTGAAAATTGCAAGCGATTCACTTTTTAGGCCTTTAAGAAGGTTCACAATTAAATTGTAAGTAAACTTTTACTTACTCCACTCTGCCTTCTTTGAAAACGTCTTTTAGAAAAGTTTTTATTAAATATTTTACAAATTAAAATTTTTCTTTTCTAAGATAAGGCCTGTCGCAATCGTTTTATTAGTAGTTATGTTAGAACGTGTTGCAAGTTTAGTTATTAATTGACTTACTTCGTATTATTTGCCACAACAATAAAATTTGGATAAAGCTTTATTCTTAAATCTTTTTAGAAACCCTTCCAGAAGTGCTTAAAATTGATGCAAAAGTGCAAGGTGTTGGTCTCCAATGACACACCTTCTTAATTGGTAATAAAGTTAGCATGCGGCTGGGAGATCTTTAGTCTGCAAAAGGGCCTTCTATTAGGCCTCTGTACTACATAATTTTCTTGAATTTTAACGTGAATTTTTTCAAATTTTTCATACATTTTTGCACTATTTGTTTCTTATATTTCTGCACTCCTGTTATAAAACTTATTTTCAAATTATATTTTGGGTTCTTTTCTCAATAAATAACAAAACTACGCAGACACTAAAAAACACATACATGTTAGCTAAAAGTTAACTACGTGTTCACTAAAAAGTACAGATAAGTACCTTAAAAGAACTTAACACGGACTCTAAAATAAGTTCGGTAAGTTATCTAAGTGTTTCTGTTCGTCAGCTCACAATAGTTATGTACCATATTTTGTTTGTGTACAAATGCACAAACAAAAAAAATAAGATTTAGAGTTTGTGTGGTAAGACAAGTACACTGCGTTAGTGTACAGTTTTTTTCGAACTCTGGTTAAGATCGACAAATTCAGGCTGCTATGATGTAACAATTCCAACTAGTTTATTAACTAAACAAAAAAGTGCCTGATTTTGATCTCATATATTTATAAGACTTTTATGTACCTTATTTTATTCATACATATAATGTATGCCAATGTTAAGTTTTGTTTTTTGTGTACAATTAAATTTTTATGTACTTTTTTGTTGTTTTAATAAATTTAATAAATTTTTTTTGGAAATTGGTACCAAATTTAAAACCACATTTAACATCCCTGATACAAATTATTTTTGAGTTTTTTTATTTTTGCTTAGAAAATTAAAGTTATTTCTAAATTTTATTTATTCCAAAAACAAAATTTTATTTTCAAGTTTTATTTTTTGCTTAAAAAATAAATATTATTTTTGAGTTTTTTATTTATTCTTCAGAAATAAAAATTATTTCTTGTTTTCTATTTTTTCTTTAGATATTAAAGTTATTTTTTTGAATATTATATTTGTTTTCTAAGAAAATAGTAGTTTAATATAAAAAAAAAAATATTTAATTAACAAATAAGAGTATTTACACGGACTCTGGGGATAAGTTCGCCCTTAAATTTAGCAATCAATCGTGGATTTTTCATAAGGAATCAAACAGATGTTATATGTACTGATTTCGGCAAAGCTTTTGATAAAGTCAATCATTTTCTTTTGGTAAAGAAACTTCAATTAATAGGATTTACAGATCTGACCTTAAAGCGGACTTACTCTTATTTATCGAATAGGGTTCAAACCGTCCTTTTCAATAAAACGTTTTCTAGAAAAATAATGTGGCATCAGGAGTACCCCAAGGCAGCCACATTGGACCTCTATTGCTCCTGCTTTTTATAAATGATTTACCAGGAGTTAGACAATTTTCAAATGTTCTTATGTATTCTGATGATGTTAAAATTTTTTTAACATACAACCATCATCAACGTCTTCAAAATGATCAAGATTGTTTTTATGGATGGTGTGAAGCAAACCTAATGGAGCTAAATTTAAAGAAGTGTAAACTAATGCGTTTTTCAAGAAATAATCCAGCTACAGTAAATTACTTCCTAGGAAGTACTCAAATTGATACAGTGGATAAGTTCCTTGGTCTTGGAATACTACTTGACCCTAAACTGAGCTTTAATTCGCATATAACGTTAATGATATATAAAGCTAGAAGCACACATGGCTATATAAAACGCTGGGCAAAAGAGTTCGATGACCCGTATGTTACAAAGACCTTATATGTATATGTTAGGGATGCCAAATGGGAAATCCAGAATCCCGGGATTGATAAATCCCTAATCCCGGGATTTATTTTTATGAGTCCCGGGATTTTTAACATATCAACTTTTATGTACGAAACTGTTCGTTTTTATTGAATTTTTATACTATATACAAAAAATTAATAAAAATTATATTTGAGATACATTTTTTATTGCAAATAATTCTTATTTTTGAGTTTAATTTTTGTTTTCGGCACACAGCCAAAAAGAGTATTTAAAATATTTAATTTTTGCTTGATATATGACGACTATTTCTGGATTTTTGTATTTTGCTTAATGAAAACCATTATTTTAAGTAGAAACGATATTTGAAGATTCACATCTCAAGCCCTTTTTACAATAACGTTTAGCAACTTCAGCTTTGGCTTAAGACATAATACCAAAATAAAAATGATTATTTTTATGCAAAATATAGAAATCAAGAAATAATTGTTATATATCAAGCAAAAAATAAAAATTATTTTATTCAGAAACTAAAGAATAAAAGTTGATATAATTATAACAATTAAGTCGAAATAGCACATACAATCCAATAATAATAAACAATTTGGTTAAAAAACATACGGTAAATAAAATATCTTTTTTATAAATAAACACTTTGACGTATTCATAAATAAATTATTTGAACTTGAAATCTGTTTTAAGAAGCATTTGTATAAACATTTTGTTTTAAAATAAATTTCAAACGTACTTAAATGATTGATTATGAATCTCGCCCTCAGCCTGGAGGTGTACTGCACTGCAGTCGACATAGTTTTACAGTTTTTAACTCAGCTATCGAGATCAATGAGGGACTACACTTTGCAGTGTATTAATGTCGTCACAAGTTAATTCACATTAAAAATTTAAGTGGTGTCACAAATCCGAAATGAATTGATCTAGAAAAACTAAGAGATACGTATATTTCTTTAAGCTTTTTTCAGAATCGGATCAGATTGATCATGGGTGGTGAGGCCAGTGCTATAGCCATATGTATAAAATAAATTGTTTTGTTGTTTTAATTTTTAACAATTTATGCTACGTTTATAAAACCTTTTGAATATTCAAAAAGAGTTGTTTATTAAAAAAAAGTAGCATCTTAAAGAAACACATTGATCACGAAAAATTACGAATCCCGGGATTTTCAAAAATCAGTCCCGATTGGCATCCCTAGTATATGTCACAATCGAATCGTTACAGAAACAATTGCTGCTCTTCTGTCTTCGTGGATTACATTTTAACCCACTAACCATGCCTTCATACTCAGCTCGATTAGCTCTGATAAAACTCCCTACTTTAAAAAGTCGTAGAACAATGCTGAATGTGACGTTTATTTTAAACATTATTAATGGTGATATCTGCGCTGGTTTTTTAATTAATGCGCTTTCATTTAATATTCCTCAACGTTCATCTCGAAATTACATCCCATTATCTGTCAAATATTTCAGAGCGAATTATGGCGATGCTGACCCTCTTAGAAGAATGTGTAATACCTTCAATCAATTATATAGATTTGTAGATTTTTCATTGAAACCAAAGTCAATAAGTTGATTAATAATTGATTTTCTAAATTATATATGCAGTAAAATAAATGTATGGAAAAATCCATAGACAATTAATAAATAAATAAACAAATCGGTTTATATTAATTTTAGTGCAGAAAATTGCTTGTTTTTTTAAGCAAAAAATAAAATTAAAAAAATAATTTTTTTTTTCTAAGCAAAAAATTAAAAATAAGAAATAATTATTGCTTCCTGATGAATAAATAAAACTCAAAAGAATTTTTATTTTCTGACGAATAAATACAAATCAAGAAATAATTGTATTTCTGAGGAATAAATAAAACTTAGAAAATAATTTTAATTTTTTAAGCGAAAAATAAAATTCAAGAAATAATTATTAAAAAGTAATTTTAAAAAAATGGTTATACGCACTGATTAAATGCGAATTATAAACAATAATTATTAAGTTACAGACAAAAATAGAAAATAATATACTCAAAGTATCAGATATTTAAGTATTTAAAACCTCAGCCATGTTATAAAACTTTAAGCAAACCATTGAGAATTGGAATGGAAAACAATAAGAAGAGAGATTTGAAAAAACTTTAGTATATTTGAGTTGCACAAAAAGCATTTTTTAATCCACTAGAATTATTTTTTTAAATAAAACTGAAATTTTAATTTGTCTAACGTATGGAATAAAATAAATTGGTTTAATGAGCCCTGCGGTATTATAAAAACAAATTGAAAATATCACAGAGATTCGAATTATATGTATATTTTTTATATTTTATTATATTTGCACTTGCCGTTGCAACAAGCAGTTGTATGGAATTTCTTGAGGGCAGACTTAGAATAATTGAATTTGTTGGGTTTAAAAGAACATCGTTGTACTTGTACATGCAAAAGGTAATATGTTGCAATATTTTCTTTTATTAGCCTTTTCTATGATTGCAAACTGAAAAGCGAACATACATTATCATAATAATCTATCGATTAACTCTGTTTTTATTTTCTGAGAAAGCTGAAAGAAAAAAACTCTTTGATATAGATACTCGTATATATATCTTAAAATTTTGGCTGTCTTATTTTTCTCTTTATTTGGTCCATTTAATCATATTTTATAAAAATAATTTTTAGTTTTTGTTGAACTTTTAAACGGTTAAATTTAATTGTTAAAGTAAAGGATTTTAAATTTTGCAATTACTTGAAATTTATTACAATTAGCTCATTTGCTTTATTTACAGTGAGCGCGTGCTTTACATATGTATATATAATTCTTGGTTGTGCTCATATAGAAGAGAAGTTTGCTATAAGACAGAATTGAGCTATTACAAGTGGAAAATGTGTACATTATTCTATATTTGGTAATTGTTACTAATACGAGTCTGTATATTAGACTATAATCAAAAACTCCTCAAATAAAGCTGCAACAAAACTGCGGATATCTTGAAACTACAATATTCGACATAAGCTACTTTTCTCTATTGTCACAGAGTTAAATATGAACCGATCATCACAAAATTTTCAATTTCGTTTTTCACACAAAAAAGGGTGGTCCCATCAAAACGCACGATGTTAATTGTAAATAAAGCAAAACGTTTTCAGAGAATATTATCAGAGCTGTAAATGAATCATTCATTTTTGAATTAATTCGCGACTCATTCATGCAATGAATTAGCAAATTTTTAATTAATACTTTTCACACAAAAAAATTAATTGAATGAAATTTGAGTCAATTCAACTGAATTTGGTAAAAATGAATTGCAATTCGTTTCCAAATCAAATGAATCTGTAAAATGAATTGCAATTCGTTTCCAACTCAAATGAATTTGTTTAAGTGAATGGCAATTCATTCTACAAATTCATTTGAATTGAATTGATTTTGAATTAATTCAAATGAATTAGAAAAAAGAATTAGCAATTAATTTCCAACTTATTTCAACTGAGTTGATTGAAATTTGAATTGCATTACTCTATCATATATAGTATGTATACGTATGTATAGTATGTATAGTTATGAAACACAATTGTGTTTTGAACTACATACATTGTCGTTTTTCCTGATTTTTGTTTTTTGTGAAAGATAGTCTTATTTTTTTAAAATAAATATAACAAATATATTACCAAAAAGTTTGTCGTTGGGTGGTCGTGGGTCACAAAATTTCAAAAATTATTAATTGCTTCTTGAATATTAAATGTGTTTTGTCGTTCACTGTATTTCAAAATAAATATCAGTTCTTCTTGAAGAAACAAACTCCGTTGATCAGACGCAGATCCAGGACAAGGATTTTAAATTTTTGTACTGAATATTTTCATTATGGCAGGAGAAGTTTCTATTTTTAATTCCCCTAGATCTGCTCTTGAATTTGACTGATCATAACTCATTTTTGATTTCATTCATTTGAATGCAATTCATTGTTCTAATTCATTTGAATGAATTCAAAATCAATTCAATTCAAATGAATTTGTAGAATGAATTGCAATTCACTTTAACAAATTTATTTGAATTTGAAATGAATTGCAATTCATTTTACAGATTCATTTGAATTAATTAATTGGAAACGAATTGAAATTACTTCTGCCTAATTCGTTTGAATTGATTCAAATTGCATTCAATTCTTTTTTGTTGTCGAAAGAATTAATTCAAAATTTATCCAATTCGTAACGAATTAAAATCAAAAAAGAATGATTCATTTACAGCTCTGAATATTATTAATATTTTATTATTTTGATAGAAGGATCGATGACAATTTTGTGTGAAACAAAATAGCGGCCAAATGCTCGCCACGGCTTCGGTTGCTACCTCTATCCGATGGTCTATATTTGCAATGACTTTGAGAGATAATTAAGGTTCACTGTCGTTAATGTTCCGAATTCTCTCATCCTTTAGCTCTTGAATCGTTCTTTACTTATTGACGTACATTTTTTCTTTTAAATATCCCCAAAGAAAGAAGTCCTACGGTGTTTAATCACATGATCGTGGCGACCAATTAACATCGCCACGAGTGAGATAACACGGCCATTAAATTTCCCGCGCAATATAGCGATTATTTCGTTGGCAGTGTAGCAAGTGTCGCCATCCGGTTGAAACCACATATCGTCCAGGTCCATATCCTTAATTTCTGGTCACAAGCAGTCCGTTATCATCTAGCGATAGCGAACATCATTCACTGTAACTGCTCGGCCGACCAATGACGTCGAAGTACGGCCCGATGACGCCGCCAGCTCATAAACTGCACCAAATAGTCAATCTTTGTGGATGCATTGGATTTTCAACAATCGCTCGTGGATTTTCATTTGCACAAATGCGGCAATTTGGCTTGTTAGGCCCTTATACACTACATTTTTTGCATTGTCCAAGTTTTGGTTAACAGTGCAAATATAATGTAATAAAAACAAATTAACTAAGTGCAAAGAGTTCAGATGTATTATGATAAATAGCAAATTGTCAAAAGTTTTACTAAAGTTATCGATAAAAAATTAAGTCATGTCAAAAAAAGAAAAATTTTTCAACTTAAAATTGAAATTTCAAGCTTGAAATATTAAAAGTGTTGCAAAACCAGCGGTTTAAAGGCAAATTTATCGATTTAACGTTTGTTTTGTTTTTATGTTTCTTATAAACGAAAGGTTGACAACATTTAATGAAATAAACGAAACCATAACAAAAGAAAGTGCTGGGTCAGACAGGGCGATTTTTGTTGCGCAACTCTGAGTTTATTGAAGAATACGGAGAGGGGAATAAAAAGGGAAAAATAGTGGCCGGTACCCGGTTATTTCATTTTGTTTTGCCTTTCAGTTTTTTGTCGAAGATTAATATTTGACATTTCTTTTCATTTGTTGTTTCGCTTCTTAGTGTATTGCGGTTTAAGAAAAAATTTTAAATCGATATAAAAAAAAAACATTTGGTAAGAATATGAAAAAGTGTGTAAAAAAAACGAAAAGGTATTTTAGTGTTAACAATTTTAATTTATAATGTGATATTTATATTTAATTAATGTTTTGTTTGCAGTAATTTACATTCATGTAAACATGATCAGCGTTGTCAACTTCAAAATTTCTGAAAGCACCAAAATTGAAAAAACGCAAATTTTTGGAAAAGAATCACTAAATTTTTTCTTGTAAATTCTTAGCAAGTTTTTCGATAACTCTTTTTTTTTGTTTCACCCCCAATGTTTTGTAGCTCACAAGTTTCTTTTAATATATAACAATGACTTTCAAGTGAGTTATTAATATCACGTGTTTAAATCAAAATTTTTAATTTGTTTGGGTCACATGTCGTTACTTTAACTTAGATAAGGCGTATCTAACATATAAAATTTTTAAAGTTTAGGACATAAAGCTTGATAAAAAAAAGATGGTCTAAAAAATAGAAAATGGATATTTTTAAAAAAAAAATTAAGAAAAAGTTGGGCAACAAAAACCGCCCTGTCTGACCCCAGACAAAAAAAAAAACTAAAACTTTGTTTACATTTTTTATAGTTTGCTCTTTCTAACATTTACTTTTTCTTCTATCAATTTAATGAATAAGAAATGTAGTGTCATAAGGCTTTAACGAATCCACTGAGGTCGATTATCACAAAGTGAACGAAATGCTTTTGATTTGAACGCCCATTTTCGTAAAAGGCTTCAACAATCTTAACGCGCTGATCAATTGTGTACCTCTTCATGGTTGATTTTGTCTAACACTGAAACACGGAAATGTCAAATTAAGTTGGGCAAAAAACTTGACGTTAATGTGTGACTCACAATTAACATCGTGCATTATGGCTGGACGAACCTTTATAACACAAAATTTTAATACATCATCCTTTTTTGTTTCTGCTTATTGCGTGTTAAAGTCAATTCAGCCCATTTTTAGTTTTTAACCAATTTCGGTCCATTAAGGCTTACAATGCTTGTAATCAAATGGAATATAGAATAAAATTATAAAAATTTGATATTATTAAAAGATTTTGTTTGTTGCGCTTAATTCCCTTTTTTTAATAATTGATAAAAGAAATACTGAAATTTGTTGTTGGAGTATAAGCTGTTCCTATGCGCATTTCACTGGTTGCTTAGGCCATATCATCAGGAAACTTTCTCCTAAATAGTTTTAGAAAAGCCAAAGCTATCAGCAAACAAGACTACAGAGGGAATGAGAATTACCTACATACCCTCAAAGTCTTGTTAAGCACAACAAACAAAATCTTTTAATAAATAATTGTATTCCCAAAAACAACTTTGATAATAAAATTTTTGCAAGTGCACGTGCATAAAAAACTGAACTGGTAAATGGTTTTTATTTTGATTTCTTGCGAAAACAATATAAGCACTTTGTTTTTGTTTTTAATATGTTTTTTCTTTACCTACTTACAACTACAATTAATGTTGGGAGAATTCCAACTATATGTATGCGTATGCTTATGAAATCAGTAAGGATTTATGTATGTATAAGGTACCTATGAATTTTTATTACCGCGTATCTGGAATCGAAATCACATGAAATTGAAAACGAATAAATTTTGAAAACGGTTCAAAAAATATTTCCTTATATATACCTTATAGTTTGAGGACTACTTTCCTCTACTTAAACTCCTTTTGAGATCAGAGAAAGCTACTTCATTTCGATCTTCAGAACATGGCCGGTTGTTGTTGTTTGATTATAGCTTAATAAAAACTGAGCAACATTTTTTTAAAACTAAATTTCAAGTTGTCCGATTTTTTTGGACGATTTCTGGCAGCCCTGGCTACAATATTGACCTTACTTAAATTTGTAATCAATTTATGTACCGTCGTTATTAGCATATTTTATAAGAATGGCAATATAAGAATGGTATCTATATTTTTGAAAATTTCATCCAGAATTGGATTATAATATTCGTTCACGTTTTTGTTCTTTTATTAACCACTGTATACTTTAAAAAATATATAAACCAACGTTCGCATAAGAAAATAAATAAAAACCGAGATATTTTCACCAAACATTCCAATACACTTGCACATAATTGTAAGTTTGTAAGTGTGTAATACGTAACAATAATGGAAAATGTTAACAAGATGCTGCACGAGCCTGCAACTAAGCTCAGTCAGGCAGACATGCTTTATAGTTGGTTTTAAGATTATTTTCTGTTCTGTTCCACACTTATTCATGGCTGCTTTCAAGGAACGTGCTTGAAATACCAATAAAATTATATCCAATGCTTATAACAGCGTTACTTTTATATCTTATCACACCACAATAGGGAAGAGGGTATTATGCGTTTGTGCTGATATATATGTCACTAAAAAACATTGGTCCTAGACCCATCTATAGGAATACCGAAAGAAAAAGTTTACATAGAAAGGTTGTCTTTCTATGTAAACTTTTGCGTACAGAAAATTTTGAAGCAAATTTGATTAAATTTGGTAATACATATCGCTCATTTCGTGCAAGACCGTCACAACTCAAAATTTGAAACTTTACAGTAGA
Source organism: Pollenia amentaria (assembly GCA_943735925.1). Taxonomy (NCBI): domain Eukaryota; kingdom Metazoa; phylum Arthropoda; class Insecta; order Diptera; family Polleniidae; genus Pollenia; species Pollenia amentaria. The sequence continues at coordinate 193,346,679 of OX031006.1, forward strand.
GCCTTTTTAAGATTCCAACCTATTATTTTTTACCTTCTCTTTCACTAAAATACAGTTATAAAATCAAATGTTTCTTTTTTGCTACAAATAAAACCACATGTACAAGAGGAATGCCAAACACAAACTGAAATGTGAACTTGTTGATGTTAATTGCTCAAGTTTGTTACGAGAGGTCATAGCGTCACAAGCATCGGTATTACCGTTATTTTTTCGATAATTCTCTCCGTTCTTAGATCAATTTGTAGAGATTTAAGAGAAAAACATTTCTGCATTACTAACTCGAAAATGCCAAATTTTGAGTTGTGACGGTCTTGCACGAAATGAGCGATATGTTTTTATTGCCATAATGAAGAAACCTATTGCAGATAATTAGATTCGGTCCATAATTTAATTTGGCTCTAATACAAACTACATTCCGGTATAGTCTTGGTGCCAATAAACTATTTTATTATGTTGGTATTTCATCTTACTAAATTTTGTTGGAATCGGCCCATATTTGACCAAAGGCATTTAGTACCATAACTTTCTTTTAAATGTTGTAAGCGACATAAAATTAGGCGATAATAACTTTTTCGAAAGCTCATATGATATTTATTAAATATTGTACTGGGAGCGTCAAAATTAAAAAAAAAAAGAAACAGAAACCAGATATAATGCACAAAAAAAAAAAGAAAAGTCAAAATGAAACAAGAATGAATCGGGTGAACAACATGCTTGGCAATCTAGTTTCACAGAGCGTTCATACACTCACGATATTTTGTACGTAAAATTAACTAAATTGTAATATAAAATAAATGAATATTCAGTTATAAATCGGTTAACTGATTTTTCATTAATTTTTACCGACAAATTCATTTAACTATTACTGTCAAAAATTCAACGGCGAATTCCGTAAAAACAAATGAATTTTCAGGTTTTTAATATAATTTAACTATCAAAAAAATAACCGACAAAATCCGTAAAAACAAATGAATTTTCAGTTATGTAATTCAGTAATTCTATATAATACAGGTTTTACTCGAATTTCTAAAAAATACCAGACACATGTCCGCTTGTTTTTCTAATGAGAGAGAGAGAGAATATTTACTTACCCCGTTATACATGTTTGTTTTACTTCTTCTGTTTACAGAAGAACTTTCTGATATGGTATTCGCAACTATTTTACTTTAAAAATTTGATGTATTTAACTAAATAATTTTAACAAAATGAATATGGGAATTTTCTAAACAAAAAAAGTAAATCGTTTTTTACTTTTACTTTTTGCCACAGATCTATAAATAGATATCTGAAAATTTATTTTTTGGTAGTTAAATTATATAAAATATCTGAAAATTCATTTGTTTTTACGGAATTTGTCGGTTATTTTTTTGATAGTTAAATTATATAAAATAACTGAAAATTCATTTGTTTTTACAGAATTTGTGGTTAATTTTTTATGGTATTCGCGGTTGAATTTTTGACAGTAAAAATTAAATTAACTTTTCGTTAAAATTAAATGCAAAATAAGTAGATCGGGTTTTAAGAAAATTTACAGTTGTTTTAAATTTCATTTTCATTTAATTTTACATCCAGAATACTTAATCAACAGACAATATTAAATGCAACCGAAAATCCGTATTAATGTGCACTTAGTTTTTGGAATGAATGTTAGAATCAGTTAAAAATAAATTTTCTTGGAATTTTAAATGTTTATTAATTTAAAAATGACTGAACGGAATACTTCTTAAATAACCTACAGTCCGTTACTGTAATAATAATGTGAGTGTATCCTCGAATAAACAAAGCAGGGATGAAGGTATCTAAAAAATAATTGGCACAAAGAACTTTTACATGAATATTAACCTCATAACATAATTTTTTTCTGGTGGGTCCATGATTGCCCATGGGTACCAAATGGTGTACACTCTCGACAAATTTATTTTAAATAGTGTGGGGTAGGGTATAATATGGTCGGGCTTGACCGACTACACTCTCTTATTTGTTTTTTTCTTACTTTTTTCCTTTTTTGCATACCATTTACTAACAAAAAGTCTTCTAACTTAAGGAGTATGTTTCCGATTGAACCTAAAAGAAGACTATTAACAAGCAACACTTAAAACTTAATGTGTTAAGAGTGTACATACTATACACACACTGCACTCAATACCCTTTGACACATACTTATAAACGAGTGCACATTCTCTCACAAGCATGTATGTGTATTCGTTTACTGCTTTAAGTAACACAAGGGTTTTTTTTCGATTTTTTTACAATTAACACCAAATAAATTTGCCAGTTTTTCTTGTTATCGCTTAGACTTAAACAAAAATGTAAAACTTTCGTTAAACATATGCATTCAAATATATTCCACTTAAGTAAATTAAGATTTTGAAATAAATTCAAAAATTATTTTTAATTGATTGCATTTTTTCCAGAATTTGCATTCTTTGTCTCTTTAGAAATTGTATACTCTTATTCTCAACACGTTCTTATGAAGCCACCACAATTTCAACTACATCGAATAACTTATTTCGGCTTTCAATACATCATGAATATTAATTTGGGTATTTTTTTAATGGTTGTTGTAAAACATGTCCGTTTAAATTAATATTTTTTTTTTGAAAACAAATTTTCCGAAGTTGACCATTAAATTGCTATCGATTAAATTAAATTACATTTTGCAAACATTTTTTGTTGGCAATTTGTGGTTAAAATGTTTGTACCCAATGCAAATACCGGGTGATTCATCGTGAGGGTTGAGTTATAATCTAAAATAAGGCATATAAATTTGAAAGAGAACTTATAATGTTTATTATCGCTTTAAAGAGCATCTTATGGCCTTTACTGTTTGAAAATGATGCCATGTAAACATTGGCGATGACTACACCTATGGTGGCCCAATTTTGGGCGACGTGTTCGAGCATGGCGACTGGTATCTCGCTAATAACATGAGTAATGTTAGCTTCCAAAGCGCCAATCGAATCCAGCTTATTCCCAAAGACCTCAGACTTTACATATCCCCAGTGAAAATAGTCCAAAGGTGTCACACCGCACGATCTAAGTGGCCAATTTACCTTAGCAAAACTTGGAATTAAGTGATCACCAAATCGATTTCTTATCAAGGTCATTGTTTCACGCCAAGCGGTAAGTCAAAGCAGTTTGATATGATTCACGCGTGATCTGTAGAAAAAGCATATTGAAAATCAAACCTCACGATGAATCACTCTTTATTTGCTGGGCTTTGTTGAACAAATTGATTGTTTTTAAAAGATGTTGTGAAATGGGTTTTTATTTCTTTAGTCAAGAGAAAATTTTAACCTGTTTTTTAGGAATTTTAAATATCTTATATAAATGAAAATTTATTGATTTAATAAGCAGTATGTATGTATCGATATGGATCTACACATAACCGAAGGAACACAATTGCACCGTACGAACGTAGCAGCGTACGACGTACATACGTTGTCAAACTAAAATGTAAAATATTTTATAAACGGTGTTTTTTATAGAAGAAATTGAATAAAACATAGATGATTTTTTTTTTAAATTGGCATGAATTAACTTTATTCGAAAGATAGTCTTCTGGCATTATAATTTAAATATGACTTCTGACATATGACCTCCACGGCTGGCTCTAGCGTAGTCTAATCTGGAGGTCCAATTTTCGATGACTTTTTCCAACATTTGTGGCCGTATATCGGCAATAACGCGGCAGATGTTGTCATCCAATTGGTCATTCGTTTCAGGCTTATCGACGTAACCTAGCGACTTCACATAGCCCCACAGAAAATAGTCTAGCGGCGTTAAACCGCACGATCTTGGAGGCCAATTCACGGGTACAACACGTGAAAATATGCGGTAACCAAACGTTTCCTTCAATAAACCAATTGTGGCACGAGCTATTTAATATGTTGCGCCGTCTTGTTGAAACCACACCTGCACATCATGGCTGTTAAATTTATGAACGAAAAAGTCAGCAATAATGGCTCTATAGCTATCATTATTGACTGTAACGGTCTGACCAGCATCGTTTATAAAGAAGTACGGACCAATGATTCCACCAGTCCATAAAGCACACCAAACAGTCAGTTTTTCTGGATGTAATGGTTTCTCAACACACACTTCAGGATTATCATCAGTCCAAATAGTGCAGTTTTGTTTATTGACGTATCCATTCAAACAAAAGTGAACTTCATCGCTTAACAAAATTCGCCTATGAAAATCGGGATCAACGGCAATCTTGTTTTCGGTCTATTCACCGAATCTACGCCATGTTCTTCAGGCATCAGTCTATTCATGGTAAAATGCCAAACCAAACTAAACATAAATCACTTGACAGCAAATGACACAAAATGGGCGCCTGTTAATAAAGTGCTGGCAACTTAAAGTTTTTTATCTCTATAAAAAACAGCCTTTACAAAGGCATACAATAATGCGCGTAAAGGTTAAAGCGCATTAATGTCGTACGTCGGCATAGATATAATTCTAATCATACGCCAGTTGCATCGGTATTGTCATAGAAAAAGAAAAATTAAAAATATAAAATTAAATTATTTTTATGTTTTCAAATTGGATATTTGATAACAAAATGAAAGTGATAGAAAAATAAACAATAATTTGAATAAATTTGGAATTTTTTAATATTATTATCAAAAGAAAACAAAATACGTTTACGAAGGTATTGTAAATGAGGGTAAGTGAAGCGTCTACGACCCTACGGCGTTACGTCCTACGTTCTTACGACGTACGACTCAGTTGTATTCAAAGCATAAAGCAAACGATAATAAAGATTTAGATAATTATGTTCAATGCCTTTAAAAAAAATGTTTACGTGACTTTAAAAATTCGCTTAAATATGCCTACGCTTACTATATTGTTAAAACAAAATACAGAACACGAAAATTTGAATTTGTGATGGTTTATTCATATATATCATGGGCTTTGTCGTGATGAGTCAACAACAATATTTTGTTTTTCAAATTTTGACCGTTCTAAAACCAAAAATATTTTTTAAAATACAGTACAATACGGTACAATACAAACGACGTAGATATTGTGTGCCTTTGTATACATGTTTAAATGTTTAAGTTTGGCAACGTATATACGTCGTAGGCTACTAAGGTCATATGACGCAATTGTGTTCCTACGGGTAATAATTTTTATTTCGTTGTTGTCGAAAACAGTGTTTATAAGCAATAAGTTTTCGGACTTAGCGCCCTAGAAAAGGGCGCAGTGTTATGAAGCCTTAGCGTACTAAGCAATATCGGCTTATTTTTCAATGGAGTGAAGAATGAAACCATTAGGCTTTTTTGCCAACACCTACGTGCAATAGCACCATAATCGTTTAGCAATCAAAGTGGAAATAACACCATAACAGTATAATTTTTATACATAGTTATATAATAGCAAAAGAAATGCCATTGTCGAGTATTGGAAAAATTTGGTATAGAAGGTGGAAATGGGATGGCGAATGGTGGCTATACAGAGTAGCTTTAGGAAGCAAAGGTTTTTTAATTCTAACTTTTTTTGGGTAAACATTCATAAAACAATTTGTAAGGTGATTTTTTAAGACTATTTCTGATTATTTTGGGGTTACAGTTCATTAAAAAAACTTATGCAATGTAATGAAAAATATTCATAAATTTGCATTTTGGAGCCACTTTTCGTAGCGCCTGGAATTATATTAAGCAAAAAGTTTAAAATAAGCAACAATACCTGATTGACTTTATTTTACTTCTTACATGGACCTCGTCTGAAAGTCCTATCAATTACCTTTAAAATAATCATTTAAACTTTGTAATATCTTGCTCATTCTCTAAGATATTTAAACCTGATGTTTGAAAACTCCGGGGTTTCGCTATATTAATGGTATTTTCGCTATTTTGTTTTTATTTTTCGTAATTTTTTTTTTTTTAAATATTGACAACATTTTTGCATAAATTTTTTTAAGTGTTTTTAACTTGAAAAAAACCATCAAAATTAAAAAAAAACTCAAAAAATATAAAAAATTAATAAATAAAAATTAAACGGAGTTGTAACAAAACAAAGTTAAACGCTTCCTTTTGTCAACGTAAATTATTTTGAAACCTTAAAGTACATACACATGTACATATAAGTAATTAATTTTCTCAATATACCTTTGTTTTATTATTTTTTTGTTTTTTTCGTTTGTTTATATTCAATAAGCGGCATGTCAATAGCAGTGCCACCAAAACTTCAGGTAGCGCTACACCGTCACTTTGAGTATGTGGAAGTTTCAAACACATCGACGGAAGTTATTAGTTGGTGGGCATGTCCCAATGTACAATGTGTTATCTAATTAAGAGAATTGCAGGCAAAACTGTGCCCGGCATTTATAAAGGGACCAGAAAACTCATATAATTGTCTGTAATCATTCATCTAAAATATGGAATATTTATTAATCACAATAATCCAAAAGCAATTTTTGTATTTTTTATAACAAATATTTAAGTACGTTTTCGACAGCTCTGAACCTGTCGAATGACATTTTGAGAGAAGGTATTCGTTCGACCAATCCGTTTATGAATGTCATAAATTCTAATTTATATTTCTAAGTCACTTATAAGTGACATGAGTTTTATCAGAAATTGTTGTCATTGGTGTTTTATAAATAAAGCAAAAATCTAAAAAAATTATTGTCAGTTATGTTAATATGTAGACATTTTATTGACTACGCCAAATTTTAAAACATTGATATGGACATAATCCGATTAATTTCCTAGTATCTGCAAACTACACAAATTTACAAATTCCTCATCATATTTTTGCATAAAATATTATATTGTTTTCGATCCACATCAATTCAATTTTTTTTTTTCTCAAAAAATTATCTTTCTTGGTCTCTTCGCTCTTAGTATCTCGTATAAAGCTACTTTTAGAATTTTAGATTCAAATCACTTTTTCTGGAGATCAAAATAGTTTTAAGAATTTACTCTTTAGGTACGGGGTTTTTTTCATTTGATTACCAAGACATTTGTATCAAATTCTGGTATTTATTTTTTTTACCATTCTCCAGATATACAAAAATCCATATTGTCTTTGTATTGAAGGTGCCACGCTTATTTCTTTAATCCAGTCAACTTTGACAGATGTGTTGTATTGATAACTAAGCTATTTGTATTTAACTGTATCTATATCTATATTATTTTTGTGTTGTAGGTGCCACGCCCACTTGAAATTTTACAAATATTTATAGACTTTTTCAAGTGCCTGACAATCATAAAAAAACGTTTTTTAAGAAAACATAATCTCATTACATGAAGTACTCAAAATAAAAGCCAATTTTTTCAATAACTGTTTAGCCTATACCGAAACCTCTGCTAATACACATATTTAAATCACATTGTAACAGAGACTCAAACGAAGAAGAAAATTGCTTCCAACAAACTTTCACGAAATTATAGGTAAAGAAATTTTAATAAAAATCAGACACAAATATGTGACTTGAGTTTCTGTGAAATCTCCAGTGTCACATACATGTGTCGCTGAGTGGTGAACGTGTTAAAATCATAGATGGGATTAGTGCACTAATTTTGCAGTTTCAACTCACAGTTAGTTGTAGTGCAAAATTATTGCAATCATTTTGTTGATGTTGAGTGATGAATTGAAAATAAGCAGCCTCATTAAACACGAGTATTAGTGATGTTAAAAAATTTTGCACTCAGAAAAATAGTCAGATTTAAGATAAAGCAATCATCAGCTTATTCAAACTTTTTTGTTCTTCACTCACTTGAGTGCAACTTAAAATGTTGCACTAAATTTACAAGCAAAACTCTTGTTTTTTCTTGATTATGGCTAGGAAATATTTCGTTATTGACAACATTTTATGTTGTTTAATTTCCGTTGTTTATGCATATCATCACAAGAATCAAAAACTGTACACATACAAAATTAAATTTTTTAAATTTTAATGAGAATCTGTTTATATGCAGCTTTTTTGATTGCAAGTACAAATGTTGCACTATTTGAATTGAGTGCAGATTTTACGCATCGTTAGTAGAGTTTTTTTATTCCCGCACTTTTTGGATTCCCGGGAAAGCGGGAAATAAAAATCGAATTCCCGGGATCCCGGGATTCCCGCCCAAATTTTTTTGTTTATTTATTTACTTATTTCTCTAATGAAACTAATATTTCTTACTGGCTATTACGCTTAAAATAATTAAATCTAGTATCTTTTATATACCAAAAACGTAAATAATTCAAGATTAAAGTAATTTTAGGACACTTAAGGGGTAATATTAATGCCAATAGCATTTTCATAATTGGAATGAAAGATTTGAAGTCTTAGTGGTATACAGTTTTCGGAAGGGCGATTAGGAACTGAAACCACAACATTACGAAGTAGGAATTCTGAAATAATTTTACGGTTTAACAAATTCAGCAGAAAGGAGAAATTTTATTTATTACATATATTTAATAACATATATTTTTTAAATTTTATAACCCTTAATCAGCAGTGGTGTATGAAGGTATACTAAATTTGTCATTCGATGTGACAAATTTATTTTTTTAATATTCATCTAAGGTCCGATAAAGGATTTGTATTGTGGGTTCTTCATTCGTTCTTAGCCGATTTAGCCATATGGGTGTCAAATTGTTTCTAGATCTTCTAGGCTGTTTGGGATTGAATTCGTGCAGAATCGCTTCAGTAGGAAAAAAGTTATGCACCCAAATGTAGAACTACCTCCCTAAAATATCAACAAAAACTAACATAAATTTGTGGCGAATGCACCTTTTGTCAATAAATTTAAACAAGTTCGTTTTATAAGGCACCAAATTTCGTGAATATCGGTCCATAATTTACCTACGGCTCCATGTTTAGATTAATCTCGTTAATCATGCTAGTATGGCTTAAAGCGTAACGAATAATGCTTTTGTGGTGGAATTTAGCATAATCTACGTTCATAAGACTCAAAATTACTTGAAAAGCCGCATATAAAGCACAGTCTTGGAAAACACTTTACTACGCCCTTAACCGCAAAAACTTATATATAGTATTATTGTAAAATTTACACTTCAGTTTGATAAGACAAGAAATAAAATTTCGTGAAAATAGGTCTATAATTTATCATTGGCCCTATATAAAGCCCATTCTCAAACGATTAATAAGCCTTTAACTGTAGCAAATGTAAATATTATGGTGATATTAAGTTGGATTAATCTACTAAAGACAGTAGTCCGACATAGATTTACTAAAGTTTAAGAAAAAGATTTTCTTCAAAATTTCCCGGGAATCCCGCAATTAATTCCCGGGAAAGCGGGAATAGAAAACAATTGAAAATTGGGAACAAACTCTAATCGTTAGTGATAGTGAAAAAAAAATACCAATCATCACTCAAGCTGGTAAGAAATAATTTTTTTTGCATATTATTTAGTGAGTGCACTACCCCCCACCAATGGCTAAAATATATTCTTTTCTTTTGCAAATAACACATTAAAAAAGGTTAAAATTGTTATTATAAAATAAAAATTTATTAAAAACATAGATAAAGATAACGTTTAATAGAAAAACCATTTCATTTTCGAATATATCTGTTTCACAAAACGGTTTTAGTGAAATATAATTTTATTAGTTTGATTTAAAACAGTTTTAAGGTAAACACTTAAAGGCAATTTGTTATATTAAGCCAAATGTCCTATCAAATTCGGCATTTGAGTAAGAAGACAAAAGTAAAAAGGACTTTGCCCCAAAATTTAAAACTGCAATCCAAAATTCATTAATTCTTTTCTTATTTTTTTATTTTTGCAATGTTAGATTCTTTAAGAAAATTTCTATTTTATTTATTAGAGACGAATCATCAATGAACTTTTGTATAAAATCCGTTTTTTTAATATTATTTACAACTTGAACGAACACATCTCGTACTCAAACAAAGAGATACATTTGATAACTCGAGTTAAATTTGTGATATTTTCAAGAGAATATATTGTTACGAAATTAAATTTATCTAAGAATTAAATATAGTTTTAGTAATAAGTTAATTTATTAGCTATACATTTGTGTCGTATTAGTTTAAAATTGTTATTCATAATTTTATTTCAACTCCACTCTACGGAACTTTCTAGTTATAAGACAATTTTTGTTACGCCTAAATGTAGACTTTAGATCAAGATGTATAAAAGTTATTTTAAAATAATTATAATAGAAAGATACAGGAAACCTCTAGAAAAGGTCGTGAACTTTAAAAACAGGCTGACTCATAAATGCTAGTTGGTTTTATTTGAGACATTAAGCGGTCCAGTTCGTTGCTTACAGTAGAGGATAGATACATTTTATTTACATTATTATTAAATACAATAAAGTTTAAGTTGAATAAGTGCGTTTATTTATTTTGACTTGCAATTAAGAGAACTCAAAGGTTTATTATGAAGGGAATAAACCGAAACGCGTTTTATAAATTAAAAAACGTAACAATATTTTACTATTATTCATTATTAAGATTTTATCATGATGTGCTAAACTTCCGAATTTGTATTGTTGATAAATACACTAAAATTTATTGTTGGGGAATAAGCTCGTTCCTATGCGCTTTTCATCAGGAAGATCATCAGGAAACCATCATAACAAAATCTTATTAATGAATAAAAGAATTTTGTACTCCCGAAAATAACTTTGATTTTTATTTATTTTATGGTACAAAGGGAAATTATATTTCAACTTAACTTAATTAAAACGGTTTTTATTTTAGCTTTTTTTATTTACTCCCACATAGCAGATGACAAGTACTTGTGTATTTTCATGTTATTGTCTTTAGTTTAAAATTAATTGCACAAACATGTTGCACATTATCGGCAGCATTATTATTCTGACACCTGCTGAGCTCTATTTACTTCAAAGATTTGACACACATTTTCCCATAAAATGTTCCTAAAACCTTGAGTGGCTTTATACTCTCTACCACACTCACCGTATTATGCGTTCGTTTTAAAGCTTGTAACGTTTAAAACGTACAAAAGCGCTAGTCTAACCTTTTGGTATATGAATACAATCAGTTTCTAAATGACTAACTGTTTATCCTGCATACGCTACACTTTGCAATTTTAAAGACATTTGTTTGCATTTGGTGCATAAGTTTTTATTGACCTAAGCACAAAGTCTTTTCAAAATTATCAGAATTCGTCCATAGTTTTACAAAGTCCCGATACAAATGCCATCCCTGAATGGACCATTTCAGTCCGTTAATCTTCTAATTTTGTTTGTATTTTAAAGAAATTCTGTACAAAAAAGTTTTTCACATTGCCAAATTTTGAAGGAATCGGACCCAGAGCTACCACAGAAGTACGTTTCACGAAAATGGCTTTTACAGAATACTTTAAAATTTTTGTGTCGAAATTTTATTTGGTAAAAATAGACTTTATAATAATAATAAATAGTATATCATGGATAAATTTTGTGACAGTAGATCCAGAGTAGATCATAAGTTTCATATGGGTCACATCCCAAAAATCACAATGTTTAGATTTTTCTTTCATATAAATATAAACGTCATTTCAAAATTTTGTGCGAGAAAGCCCATAATTTCCCATATATCTCAAATAGGAATCAGAGTCAATGGTGTGTAGTGTATCAAGTGGTTGGGCCTGCCCGACTATATTTTCTTACTTGTTGTTGGTAGATGCACGTACATGTGCTTGTTTGTATGTACAAGTATTCGTTTTTAAATCAAAAACCCATTAAGAATGTAAAAATGTTTAAGCGCAAGAATATTTATTTGCTGCTACTAAAAGTTCGTGTTCTGACAACAAAAGCTGTGGCGCCATAGACAATCATTTTGCTGTTTTGTTTTAAATTGTATTATTTTAACTGCAAATATGTAGTACCGCCCTGTGTTTGAGTACGGTTTTTATTTTTTGCCGAACGGAAGTTTGTTTGTAAACATACTCGTAATCAGTACTTTAGATGAACGTTAAAACAATATGAATGTTAGTGTTTCCTGTTCGATGGCTTGTGGTTTTAATTAGCAACATATTCCATCGCATATTGTGGCTCATATTCAATGATGATTAGTGTCGACAACAATGAATATTAAAGAAAAGTAGTTAACTGCTAAATTGTTGTTTTATTTTTATTATTTTTTGTATTTACAAAATGGTGATCCTGGAATTAATTAATTCGCCAAGTGGAGTTTGCATATTGAACTGTTTTATTTTCTGCTAAATTGGTGAATGGTGGTAAAGAAAAATTTGTAATTTCGTCTGCAATAGTTTTAACTTCGCATTTCAAGTGATTTAGGTTTAGTTTGGTTTGGCATTTCAACATGAATATACTGACGCCTAAAAAACGCTTCCAAACTGTGCAAATTTATTTTGAAAGTCATAGTTTTGTTCAAAATACGAGTTTTGTTTAGCGTTGAAGCTCAATTTTATTTGAGTGGATACGTCAAAAAACAAAACTGCCGTATTTGGAGTGATGATAATCTTAAAGTGTATGTTGTAGGGTATTCATTCGGTTAATCGATTAATTACAACCCGATTAACTGATCGGTTAATTTAAAATTGGTTATTTTCGATTAACGGTTAAACCGGTTAATATCAGTCGATTAACCGATGTAACAAAATTTTTAACTTTTTGCAGTACTATAATATCCCTGCGGGAAATTTTTGTCAATTGTTCCAGCAGGAGTCCTGGGATTTGTGAAAATAGAACAAGTACAAAAAAAAAAGAACTCATGACCAATGAAAGGAGAACCAATCCTTTAACTGGTTTATGGTTCTTCATAAAGGTGGAAAAAGTAATGAATTACAGTACAGTATTCACCGGTGATATGACACATTTTTTCGGACTTTCTAAAATGTTGTTCTAGAACTGGTTTTATTGAAATAATACTACATTTTATTGAAATAAAACTCTATTGTATGTAGTAACTAACTCTTAACACCAGCGTTACCACCAGCAGAATTCGAAACTAGACTTATAAAAAATTATAAAAAAAAAACTTTTACAAAAAGAACAAATTAGAAGTAAATACATAGTCCGTCGATTTTGAACATTTGCATCCTACACCACAGTATTTTCAGAAAAAATTTTAAGAGTGTTACATTGTTCCCATGCAAGGTTCAATTTGCAATCATGGACCTATTTAAAAAAAATGACATACTATTTGAGTTTTTATCGTCTTAAAGTAATTTAAGGGAGGGGGTTTATATATGACCCCTACGTTTAATGCTTTACCTACTACCACAAAATTCTGCCATGGCATTTTAGCTATTTTTTTTTATCAATACGAACCCATATTTATAAGGCAGTTATGGTATTATTTTCGTGAGTGTTGCATGGGAGCCATGGTCATATATGGACTGATTCCAAAATTAATTTCGTAAGATAATTTAGGTTGAAATAAAATATATTTGGGCCAAATTTTGTCGAAATAAGATGGTTTATAGGTACAAAGACTCTATTAGGAAAAAAGTTCGTATGGGGGCTATGTAAAATGATGGACCGGAAATTATCTTAAAAATTGCGATTTGTACTTTGAGCAGAAGGTCTACATGGACAGACAATCAGCCCGCAGAACGGACGACGCTGATACTGATTCTTAGTTGATCGATATACTACAACAAATTTTTGTAAGTGTTTCATATATGTATCAGCACAAACTTATAATAAATACCCTGTTTACTTAAATAAGATCAATATTTGTCATACTATTAAGATTCACTTAGTAATTCAAAATAATTGAACAAAAATAACATTAAAAACGTCAAAAAAATTATAAAAATTAAATAAAAAGTCAAAATATTTACTTCTACGTCCATATATATAGGGAACGTTCCAAATGTTCATTGCCGTACCTTTGTATACTTTATTTAGCAAATATAATTCCTGTAACGGTTTCAGATGACAGTCTGTTTCTTAAATCAGTTCAACAAATGTTAAGGGCGCTAAATATTTCTCAAATTATGCATTTTAAATGTTAAAGCCACCAAAAAATTCATTATTTGTTGTAATATTGGGAAAATATCTTCCTCCAAGTGAGTTTTTTAGTACAAATACTTTCTTTTCCCAATAAACTTCGGATATGAAGCTCATACATATTTATCGAAATCTTACTGTCCAACTGGCGCCAATCACTATTAATCTTTTGCTTCATAAACTATGGAATTTATTTTTTTTTTTAATAAATAGTGGCTTTGGTTGAATATATTGTAAATTTTTTAGATCAACAATATCTTAAATGGTATAAATTTTATAACTAAAATCAAATCCTTATACTATTTGTTTTAAACTGAAAGACTTTCTAATTACACCTGATCTACACCTCAAAGAAATTACCCACGAGAGTGAAAATTACACCAAATTCGGGTAATTACCCACAAAGTGGCAACACTGCTTAACACGTTCATTGAGAATAGATGAGAAAATTCAAAAAAAATTAAAACAGGACTCTACGGGCATAATGGAAGTTTTTATATGTTTAGAGAAATCCAGGAAAATAACTGAGAAATTGGATATTCTGTATTAAGGGTTGCTTGCGATTTCTCCAACATCTATGATCAATGAAAGAATTTTTCCGACGTCAAGTTTTATCAAAAGTAAAGAAAAGAATAACTTAAATCAGAAACATGTAAACTAAATTATTTTTAGTATTGTGGTTATTTTGTTGAACTATTCATGGTTTTTTAATCCAAATTTTTACTATTTTTATTATTTTTCTAAAAGATTTTATAAGATCACCTTAACCCAGCAATTCCCATACCTTGATAAATGATAACAAACCTGATTTTTCTTTCTAAATAATATAAATGCGTCGAGTTTACACCAAAAAAAAAGTCGAATTAAAAAAAATATTCCTAATTCTTATTTTATAGGGGTGTCAACTGCAGGTGTAACTGGGCATCATTTATTGCACATTTTAAACATTTGGCTTAGAAGGTGATCGCAGTTAGCTTCATTTTCGTCTCCACCTCTCCATCGGCTACCTCACCATCCACAAGGGGGTACAGTATGAATGCGCCAGGGTCATCTCCAGCCTCTAGAATGTTCATTATTTCAATCAATTTCAATCAAATTCAATCCAATATTAGCAAAATATAAGCTTAGTTAAGTACTATATATGTATATGGACATATAAGTATGGGAATATGTGAAATACTGCCTAGTGTCACTTGCAGGTGACACTTGACATTCTTGCCTTATTTGTAACACAATCTATGTATTGTCGTTAATCACTCTAATATAAGTTTGAGCATCTTACAAAATGAATCAACAAACACTATTCCGGTTCTTACCCTTTTGGCATTTTTACAACAATTTATTTATCACAACACAAGTCAGCAAGTAGAAAACAAAAAACTGTTTGAAAAAAGTTAAAAAATTCCACAGTTTATGTAACTCCAGGGTTGTTAAAAAAAACTGACGAACACTTTAGGGTATTACCATTGTTCAACTAATAAATGTATGTTTAAAATAGTTTCATAGATATGCCAGAGAAAATCGCTAATCATCGTCGACTATAGGTGACTCTGGGAATTGCCGGGTCTATTTTTTTATTAATGCATAATATGTATTAAATAAAAAATATGTTGTTTACTAATAAACTCCAAATAATAAATAATTTATGAATATTAATTTATTGCAATTTCTAAATTTATAAAAAAAAACTTTATTAATCGGTTAACCGATCAATAACAAAATTAACCGATTATTAACCGATTAAACCAAAACCTGAGTTAATTAATCGAGCGATTAACCGATTGAAGCAAAAGCCCGATTAAATGAATACCCTAGTATGTTGGGACCCCGTTCAATCCAGAAAAACTGACTGTTTGATGTGCTTTATGGGCTGGTGGAATCATTATTCCGTACTTCTTTAAAAACGATGCCACAATAGATTTATTGAAGGAAACGTTTGGTACCCGTAAAGTTTTACGTTTCGGACGCGTAAATTTGCTTCCAAGATCGTGCTATTAAACACCGCTAGACTATTTTCTGTGGGAATATGTGAAGTCGCAAGTCAACGCCGCACAGTGGCGCCTTTAACCTTTTTTCGTTGCAAAAATCATAACTTTGGAAATAATTAAGATATTTTAAAGATAAAAAAATATATTGAAAGCGGACACTTAAACTACAAAACAGTGTTTATGACATTCTGTTGGAAGCACAGGGTGCTCCAAAAATTGCAGTAAAATTAGGATAATTTTTCCGGTATAAATTTAACATGTTTATTTTTTATACATTTTTTATTTGTATCGATAATACACATTTTTGTATACTTTTAATACTTAAATCAAAGTTAATTTAGATTATATAACTTTTTTAAACTGGTGCGCTTTGCAATACATATTGTTTAATTCCAAAAGTCTAGAAAATAATACCACTCTAATATAACATGTTAAACTAATATTACATTTTTTATTTATATTATAGAAACATATTTTTAATGTTATTATATTAATGCTATAGATATTAATTTATTCAGTATATATTTTTTGTATTAGAATATTTTGTTTTGTTTTTTTTTTATTAGTCTCAATTTACACGTTTCATCTTTTAATGCTCAACTTCTTTTCAATTCCCTTTTGAAGATGCCATTATGTTCACACGCAGCAACCGGTTTCAACTTTTTTTGCTTCAAAACAACAACACTTTTATTCAAAGCGAACCAAAGAGAAAAAGAAAAGAAAAAAATTTACATGCTGCCATTGTTTTGCATATACCTGCGAATGAGAACACAAAGAGTACTGCTTGAGTACAGGCATCTCCGTACCAACCACTTTTCTTCTTTCTTCCCTCTCCTTAAAACACAAGAGTTGAGCATCAAAAGATGAAACGTGTGAATGTAGACTTAGTTAGTTATCTTTAAAATAGTAATTAACATTGTTATCTAATAGACTAACGGCCATATTCATAAAAAGTTCTTATTTTATGCTTAAATTATGTAATAACTATCAAACGATTTTTGTCTATTAAGCCTTTTATAAAAATTGGTATTCATAAACGTCCATTAACAGCTTCTTAGCTATTATCTGTTTGTAGCGATTCTGTGTTTAAGTATGGCAACTTTATTTACGTTTTGTTGGCTTTTTATTGCTAGTGATTCATGAAACTTCTATTCGGTTCACATAATATTCTAAAATTAATATATATTTTTATATTTAAATACCTTAACAATTATTCTTGTAAAATAAAAATTCATATTATTTTATTTTCTGAACAAGATTTTGACGAAAGGTATTAAAAACTTTTTTTATATATACAATAAAAAAGTATTCGAATAAAATGTTTATTTACTTTTTATTAACATCACTTTTATTATAATTTGCTTATTTAATTTTTTCTTATTTTGTTTAACAACAATTCGTTGTTTAAAACCTAAAAAGAAACTAATGGCAATAATTTAATAAATAATAAAAAACAATATCTGCATTTGAACATATTCATGTAAATCACATAATTTTTTTTTTTAAATATTTAACAATATACGAGTACATAACTTAAAATTGGTTGTCTAAATTAGTAAAATGTATTTAACATGCCCATATTAATAAATAAGACATTTTTCCATTATTTTTAAACATATTGCCCAAAAATAATACCATTTAATGAAAACATTTATAAAAATTTCATTTTATTTTTGGTTTAAAGAAAAATGGTTTATTAAATGGACTATTTTTCGTTTATGAATACAACTTTAGCACTTTTTGCTTATTAACGGTTTATTAATCATAAATAAAGTTTTATGAAAACGACTATTAACCTATTGGGTGGCATGTCATAACGTTCAGTGTCATAACGTCCATCAAAGAAATATCGTAGCGTCCGCGGACGTTATGACACTTTGCAAGGTGTCATAATGTCCACAACAAGCAAGAATGTAAACAAATTGGGGATCATAGCCGGCCTTCGGCCGGGCGCAAGGATTTTCTTCTCTATGGTATAACAAATACCGGCTTCGCTAACTAAAGCTTCTCTGCACAGCCGGCCTTCGGCCGGGCGCAAGGATTTTCTCCTCTATGGTATAACAAACACCGGCTTCGCTAAGTAAAGCTTCTAATATCTGCCTTGGTTCCGAACGAAAGCCGACTATGCAGAGAAGCTTTAGTTAGCGAAGCCGGTGTATGTTATACCATGGAGGAGAACATCCTTGCGCCCGGCCGAAGGCCGGCTGTGCAGAGAAGCTTTAGTTGGCGAAGCCGGTATTTGTCATACCATAGAGGAGAAAATCCTTGCGCCCAAAAGTGTTTTCGTTATATATTTAATATAAACACCCAGAGAAAAAGCAGCAAAACCATTTAAAAAATTTTTTTTACCATATGTTTCATTTAACCAAATCATTGTCACCGACAACCATATTATGGTTAAATTAGTTTCTTTAAAAATAGTTTTGTTGGTTGGGACCATAATGGAACATGTTTTTTTCTGCGTGTATGCAGATAATTTTTTTGTATTTAACTTCTTTAGTAATTATGGACCTAATGACACTTTTGAAAGTGTCATAATGTCCATTTGCAACGTGTCATAGTGTCAATGGACGTTATGACACTCCAAAAAGTGTCATAGTGTCCATGGACACTGGACGTTATGACATGCCACCAACCTATTGCAGCTATAAATATGTTCTTCCAAGTTCTTTTGAGATCAAACATGTCTTCGTGATGAAATTAGTGGATTTGAAGAGGCCGTCAGCATATTAAAAAGGTCCTCATTTCGTCTAATCCGTGAAATCTTGCAAGTATTCGTGTTTAAAAATTGTTTGTAGTTTTGGTTTTTGCATTCCTCGGCTTCTTCTGACAATTCCCCAATTGGTAAGCATTGATATTCAATTAAATTTTAACCATGAGCCAAAATCTTATGAACCTCCTTCGGTTTCTTCTCCCGGTACATTTGAGCCAAAACTTGGGCAGTTTTTTAATGCATAATCATCAAACTTTGGGCCGTTTACCATTTCTCTCGAGTTTATGACATTTTGGATAACTGTCAACCTTTTTTTAATATTATTGGCGACCCCAGTAATTCGGGCTGTTACCTCATCATTTTCAAAAAATGCTCTGGACATATTACCTACCATCTATAGTATTTCCATATCCCTCCTTTGAGCAGTTTACCTTCAGTTCGAGCTTCTTAATAAATTCATTTTGTATACTTTTTTTCGAGCAGATAGTTTTTTTTTTTTGGTGTTGCGTTCTTATCAAAACATTCTCCTTCTCGCGGAATTGTATACGCTAGTAACTTCATGCACCTAATTCTGGCATGTAGCGGAGAAATTCCATATTCATAGTTTTGCTCATCACTTGAATCATCAACATTTTGAAAGTCTTTCTGTGACTTTTTGCAAATTGCACACTTTAAAGTTGACGAGGTATCTGTAATATTTGTATTTATATTTAAGACTTTACCATCAATCAATGTAAGAAAAAATTCATAATCAATCGAAACCGTTTTTCCATTCTTCATTTCAAGAACAAAAGGCTTTAGTTCAGCGATTTGTTTTTTTTATATCGTGTGGTGTAGATTTGATTATTTCTGAAGTCGCCCTTGCATATTGAAAAAATATCGAACGGCAATAATGAACGGATGATGAGCGAGTATTTTTCCAATGCTCAGAGATTTAACTTCTCAGTCGTAAAGGAATTACAAAAGCCATAAACGTATTTGCATCTGTAAGAGTTGTGTCATTTGTCGATATTGTTTGTTTGTAAGCACTTTGATCGGATGATCCATCCCATCCCGACTTATTTATCAATGTAAGCCTATCTGGAAGTGATACTGCTTCCTCTTCAGGCAAAGTTTGAATAAGGCGTTTGGCTGTATGACTCATCAAGCCTTGCATTTTAACCGCTACTGATACTTCAGTGACCTTTATATTAGATGGCACTGCTTCGTTTTTGGCAGATGTAACCTTTTTGTATCCAGGAAGAATATTCACATTATGATTCCTTAAAGAGCTTCGTAAAATAGAATAATTTTCCTTTGAGAACCCCTAATCCATAAACAACGGAAGGCTTCTTCTATGCTATACTTTGTGGGTATAGCATTTGGAGGAGCTGGAATACTCTCTTTGATCTTCTGCAGTTCAACTGATCTTGCAAACACCTCAGCTTTTCTAATGTAGGACCTTGATTTATCTTTGCACACTTAAGACATAATGCGATTTAGATATATATTTTGTGACATTTTGAAGTTTACGCTTTCTTGTGTACTAAGAACACTCGTTTATAGTCTTTTTCTGTCAGAGGATGTTCTTCGATGTTTTCAAATGTTGTTACTGCATTTAGCCATTTTGGGTTGTTTTTCATAACTATTTTGTTCGCACGGTGTGGGGCAAGCCATTTTTTTTATTAATTGTTAAGTAAACGAAGTGAATTTTGCTTTGAACATCCAGTTCGTGGTATCCTGTTAAAACGTGTAGTTTTCACAATATAGCCAATTTAAATACATTTGCATTATCTGAGTTTCTATGACTTTAGACATTATCGCAGTTTAAAATAAAACTTGCTTAAAATAAAATTCTATAAGTTCTGCTACTGATCACGTCTTTAACAAAGTAAATACTTAATTGGCTGCATTACTCAATTGCGATTTAATTTATACCTAAAAATAAAAAAATGTTTAAACTACCTAATTTGAGAAACAAAAAAAAACCAGATTATACAACTGCAGTTTATATTTAACTTGGTATAAAAAAGTTTTGAAACTACCTGGCTATTTTAATAATATGTGTTTTTAAATTAAAAAAAAAAATGCAATAGTTTGCCTACCTGATTGGCAGAGCATTTTATTATTTAATGAGAAGCAACAAAAATATGTAACAAGTAACTTTATTTTGCACTAAGATTGCTGCAGTGAAAATAACTTTGGATAGCCTTTTTGATATCTTTTCACATTTTGAACACATCATTGTTACATTCCTTAAAAATGGGAAATAAATTTTTCTCGTGAGATTGTACCAGTTCTCTTCTTATTTCAGCAAAAGCTGCTTTTTTCTTGTTGAGGGCAAGCTTAGTTAAATTATTTAATGTATTGTGTAGCAAATATGCTCAGAAAATTACTTTTTGTTAATTATTTTAATAAAAAATTAACACATCTTTAAAAACACACCAAAAAAGTTGGGATCAAAGGGCAATATTTCTGACACTTCAATTCTAAAGTGCATATTTTTAAAAAATCACCTTTTCTACTTGCTAAAAATATTGTCGACTTTGAGCAGTTGCACCACCTTTAATTTTTATCGAATTAAGGAAACCGTTTTTGAATTGTGATCAGTAAGTAGCTCTTTGTACGACATATTCATTCATTTCACAAAATTTTGTCATCAAATTTTGTATTTTTGCCACGGGTTTTAGGAAAAGGCGCTACTGTGTTCCGATAAGACGAAACGATTGGAAAATTGGAGGACAACATTCGCCTGGTTATTGCCAATATACGGCCGCAAATGTTGAAAAAAGTCATCGAAAAGTTGACTTTAAGATTAGACTGCGTCCGAACCAGCCGTGGCGTACATTTGCCAGAAGTCATATCATATATATTAACATGGAATTTAAAGGGTTTTTTGTGTAGATATGCACAATATAAATTTTTTTCTAAATTATTTAGGATTGAAGTGTTTAATAAGTGTTTTAAATTTGCTAGCAAACACACACATACAAAAAATTTTTGCTTTTGAAAATAAAATAAAAATTTTCGTTCATAAATTTATATTTTTTATTGTTGTTTCAATATAGGAACATATTGTTTTTTTTTTTTTTTTTTTTTTTATTTCTAAAAACAGGCAATTTAAACTTTATTTTACCTTTTATATTCGAAACTTTATCACATACACATTGTAAAAATAATAAAATAGTAAATAAATGCTTTAATAATAACGAATAAAAGGAAACATGAAAAGACATTTGTTATTGTCTTAAATTTAGTTAGCCATTTTAAATTAGAATTGCATTTTCCATACGTGCATAAAAGGATTTATTTTTACTGCAAATGTCAAGTGGCCATCGGGCGGTCCCAGTTTAAATAATTATGCCAGAAGATTATCTTTCGAATAAAGTAAATTTCATGTCAATTTTAAAAATTCATCTTTGTTTTATTCCATTTCAAAGTTATAAAACACACACCATTTTCTTGTGATATTCTGTACACAGCTTATTTATCGAACACATTCAAATTCGAAAATTTTGATAAAACCAAAATGTTTTGCAAATATTGCCGTGGTCTCTTACAATTTTATAGAAAGAAAGTTTTTATATGTATATAAAATTAAAGAAAATTAAGAATTTAATTTGATAAGCATGTTCTGTAGCATGATTCTGTATAAATGTAGAGTTATAGACGATTTTTAAGATTAGTCCAGTAATTATTCTAGTAACCACACAATAACAATTAATGCAATAATAATTAATGAACAGTGAAAAATCAAATTAAATTTTCGAAAAAAAAACTCTAAATGCCACAAATATACAAATCTAAAAAATTTCTAAGCCAGTCTCTTAGTCAGTGCATTCAATTTTCATATTTTTTAATCCAGTGTTATCAGCCATTAATTGTAATAAATAAGTAAAAAAAAAACAATATGCGTGCCAAGGAAAAGGTAAAATAATTCCTAAGAGATTTCAACAAACAATAAATTTCCATATAAATATGAGTAAGCAGACGTACTAATAAAAGTGTAAAAACATTTTGTCAAAAAGAACTTCCCTAATAACTTCAAATTTAATTAATTAAAGCACTTAAAATAATTGAAAAGTTTTGTTTTAAATAGAATATAAAAAAAATAGTTAACACATACATACAAAAGTATATTTTATGAACAATTGTAAAAAGTACTCTTGTATTAAAATATTTTTCCTTTTAAACTAAAATGCGTTGCAGGGATTTTAGCATAAAGATATTTTGGACAATAATTTTATTTATGTTTAAATTTGTTTTTAAGCTAACTTAACTGACTTCAATGAAAAATGGAAATGTCTGGACTTATTAAGATCTGAGTTAAATAAGAAAAACCGTGAAAGTTTATAATTGAAAGATTTAACCAACTGTGCTAACAAAACTCAGAAAGGTTTTTTTTCTTTGCTTATTAACCCTTCATACCAAGTGATATTCTGAAAAGCTTGTGTGCATATTAAAAATAGCTTTTGTATAGTTAGAACAAAATAGAAAAGGAATTAAAATGCCTAAACTCTTTACATAAATTATGATTAAGATGAAAGATGTACGTTATATTAAATGGTAAATAATGAATTGAATTGAAAGATTTAACCGTCTTTGTTCCCAAGATTACTTTGAATATAAAAAAAAAATTAAGGGGGAATTTCTAAATAGTTTAAAACAATTAAAATCTTTTTTTAAGTGGTTCTATAGTCGAAATAGACAAATTCATTCATACAATATAATTTTAGAAAAGGTTCGAATTTATATGCAAATAAATGTTTTTTCTCTCAAACATTTATAACAGTTATGTGTCTAAATTATTTTATAAAGACTTGAACGCTTATAGAAGTATTTTCCATGTGCGACGCCAATCAGTTTTACTGCTTTCAAAGAAAAGTAAATACCTCGCTGATTTATTCCTAATGACTTTGCAATAAATTCTTGTTTTCATAAAGTAAAGATTCCAACTGTGTAACCAGATTTTAACAAAATTTTACAGCTCAATGTTACTTTAGAAACGTTGAAAAATTGCTAAAAATGTTTGACATTATTGCTAGAAATAATGCAAAAATTACACAGTACAACACATGATTTGCCAACTCAATTCTGTGAACTGTATGTGAAATTAGACCCAAAAAGAAGAATTTCTGCATCATTCGTTTTGTCTTCTTACCTGCGATTTGAAGTTAGTATCGATTTGAAGTTAGTACTATCGTATAGGGGAATTTATCACGTTTTAGGCCCTGTTGTTTGACATAGCTCGACAACCACTAGCCCAATTTAGTTGAAATAAATTTTAAAAAATTAAGAATTACAATTTCCTTAATCTGTTCATATATTGTTTTCCTATACAAGTAACACTTTCGAAGTTAAAAATGAATGTATGAAGGGAAAAAATTTTTTTTTGCCTAAAAATTTAAATTTTTTTTTTTAAAAATACATAAAAAATCCAAAATGGAAAAAAGTTTCAAGTCTAGTTATTTTTTCGCAAAGTCACATAACCTATGAGCAAAATGAGACAAAGATCATAAAAATCGATGCACGCGTTTCGCTTTTATTCGCAATTGAGTAAAGGTATGAATTTCAAAAATCAGTTATAGCCACCACCCTTAAAATAAAAATAAAAATATAAATTAAAAAATTATCATGCAAAAAAAAACTTTATTTATAAAAACTTAATGAAAATAAAATAATATGCAATTAATACGCAATTATAATATGCATAAAAACAAAATTTAGAACATTTTTTCAATTATTGGCAATATCCATCCTTGTAGAAGTTGACGCTTGTGGTTCTGATGATCTTGTTTTCTTCGTAGGTTGTTCATATTCATGGTCTGAGTCAGCTTGGCGTTGTCGGTATGATGTTGCGCTGACATTTTGCTGTGTGAGTTTTCTTCTCTTCAAAAATGATGTCAGCCATTCGGAGTCGTGTTGTGATAGTCCCAGCTTGGCCACAATGTAATCCATTTCGATTTGTGGTAGCGGTTGTGGTGCACTATTTTCAATATCGGGTATCCAATCAGCATCATCCAAATCGGTCGGATTGGTGAAAACGGTTTCGGCTAGCAGGGACACAGTATCCGCACTCGGAGGTTTAGATGCATCGGTATCAGCAGGGCGTTGCACTGGAAGTGTGGCAGTAAATGCAGCAGTGTATACTTTTGTTTTCAATTGTTGTCTGTTTAATCCAGGACGAAAATTTATGCATGCATAGCACCTGGATTCATCATGTCCAGTTGTGTCTTCCACCCAAATTACTGGCTTCATAAAAGATAACTTTCTACTTTTTCCGTGAATCCATTTTAGAAGGGTAGTATAACAACTGTTGCACACTGTGTTCGGCGTAAAATTTGCACCACTTAAATCTGCTTCATCGAAATAATTACAATACGCGGTTTTGTATTGCTCAGTAAACAAATTTTTTCGATCTTTTTTCTGTATTTTTCGGACGATATGACCACAAACGTAACAATATTCATCCAAATATGGGCACTTGTTGTTTTCCATATTGATATATTTTATGTTTTGTTGTTATTCACTTTTAAAAAACTGGAGAAAAATCACTTTTACTGTTCGCGTTCGTCGGCACTGGCTGAATGCCAAAAATCGATCAATGCACACCTATAAATACTACGTATTTTTGAATATTTTACTGCCAGGTACTTATAAATGGGCGCATATTTTAAGGGCGGCTGGCTATATACCTGATTCAGCACTTGTACGTTTCAAACTGTGCAAAACTTTCCAAATAATGACCACCCTTAAATGTGGGTGCAATTTCTGTAAAAAAATCATATAGGTAGCCACCGGAAAAACCCAAATAATAAAAAGGTCCACTTTCCGTTTAATTGTCCACGTACATTTATTACCGCAATCATAAAAATCAAATAACCTTTTGTTTATTCCTTTTTTTTTAATTCTCAGAATCATGAAAAAGGTGTCAATGTTTTCTCCAAATAATGTTGTGCATATCTCGAGCAAATTTTTGAAATTCATACATTTACTCAATTGCGAATAAAAGCGAAACGCGTGCATCGATTTTTATGATCTTTGTCTCATTTTGCTCATAGGTTATGTGACTTTGCGAAAAAATAACTAGACTTGAAACTTTTTTCCATTTTGCATTTTTTATGTATTTAAAAAAAAAAAAATTTAAATTTTTAGGCAAAAAATAATTTTTTCCCTTCATACATTCATTTTTAACTTCGAAAGTGTTACTTGTATAGGAAAACAAAATATGAACAGATTAAGGGAATTGTAATTCTTAATTTTTTAAAATTTATTTCAACTAAATTGGGCTAGTGGTTGTCGAGCTATGTCAAACAACAGGGCCTAAAACGTGATAAATTCCCCTATACGATAGTACTAACTTCAAATCGATACTAACTTCAAATCGCAGGTAAGAAGACAAAACGAATGATGCAGAAATTCTTCTTTTTGGGTCTAATTTCACATACAGTTCACAGAATTGAGTTGGCAATCAATTAACTGAAAAATGTTGTACTGTGTTATGAAAAGAAAAGACTAAACACATTTCGAAAAATTACTAAAACTAAAATAAGGTAAAACAAGTAAGAGCACTATATTCGGCTTTTCCGAATATTAAATACCCTTCACCAAGGTGCGATAATAAAAGAAAGTTATATAAATACCGTTCTTTAGATATAAACAAATCTATTTTGTGCCACGCCCACTTTCCAAGTCCCGCCCACATTTTGTCGGATCTTGTCTATAGTATAGAAATTATGACTCTTGCCGTTCTCCAGATCTAAATAAAACTACAAAAAGTGATTTATTGGTAAAATCAGAGGCAGTCGTGGTTTCTTCCTAATATTTCAGTCATTTGTGGACTGATCGGCTGAATTTCCGCAGGAAAATTTAACTGAGCATATGTGACATAAATATGTATC
This sequence comes from Pollenia amentaria, assembly GCA_943735925.1. Taxonomy (NCBI): domain Eukaryota; kingdom Metazoa; phylum Arthropoda; class Insecta; order Diptera; family Polleniidae; genus Pollenia; species Pollenia amentaria. The sequence goes on from OX031006.1 coordinate 193,373,172, forward strand.
AACCAAGTTCCCATATCAACAGACGGACGGACATCGCTAAATCAACTTCGATCCTGATAAATAACCAGAATGTATATAGGTCTAAGTTAAATATTGTATTAAATTACGATATTAAATACGGAAAATTACAAATTAAATACGGAATGACAAACTTTTATGTTTATAACCTTCGGTGAAGAGTATAAAAAAATATAACAGGAGATTTTAGAGGCAATGGTGGCTTTCTGCTTATATCTCAGTCCTTTTTGGACCATTCAGGCTGAATTTCAAAAGCAGAATTTAACGGAGCGTATGTGACATAAATTTAACAGAAACACATACACAGGGACAGGCAGACATCTCTAAATCAACTTTTCTCCTAATAGCGACCCATAATATATCGTCAGCTCATTTTTTGTTTGGCGCAAATGCCTAAAAGGAGTAGTGGAGAAAAACGACAATAACTGTTTACATGAAGTTTTCTGAAAATATACCCGATAGATTTTTTTTTTTTATTTTCACCACTGCTTCTGGAATATGTTTTGAAGAAAAATGGAAATTTTTGTGAACATTCATAAACGAACCTAGAAGTATTTTAGTGAAAGTAAAAATAATAGTTTTATGCCGCATACTTTTCTTAATTTATTTCTTAAAAGTAGCTTTTTGTGTTGCATACATTTACTTACTGCTGGGTATTGAGTTGTTGAAATTTTTTGTTTCATTTATTTTTGCCACTTTTTTTCTTACGGCAATGAAGCGAAGCAAGAGTAAAATTTATTTTCTTGCTGTCATTTTATTTTGCTTTCGCTTTAACCCTTAAGTGCCTGAACTTTCAAATTTGATACCGGACTTTAAATCGCAATGATTAATTTTTTTATTATTAACAAAATATTAAAATATTATTATTTTCAAAATATTAAAAGCATCAAAATCGATACTTGCTTTATTTTTGCAATTAAATGTAAAAAAATTAACTTTTTTGTTTTGTTATTTTTTATCTGGTAAATAAAATAAGCACATTGATATTTATAATTTGGAAAATCAGGCATTTAAGGGTTAACTACTTGTAAAACTACCGCAAGCAAAGAAAGAGTGACATCTATTTTGTACGTTTTTGTATAAGGAATTTTTAGCATTTCCCAAACAGTGGCTTTTAGAGCAAAACAATACTTAATAAACTTAAACTAGTTGATATGGAGCAACATTTGTGCTTAATATCTCAGAAACCATACAAAATTTCGTCAAACTGGTTGGGAATAATGCCCCCTATTAAAATTATTAATCAAATAATACCTCAGCATTCGCATGTAAAATATCTCGGTTTACATCTAGATCGGCGTTTAACGTGCATATAAATGCAAAATTAACTCAAACGAAACTAAAATCCATTTAAATTCATTGGTTTATTGGAAGAAATTCTGTCCTTAGTCTCGATTGCAAACTTTTACTTTACAACTCTATCTTAAAGCCAATTTGGAGCTTCGGTATTCAGTTATGGGGCACTGCCTCGGCTTCTATCATTGAAAAAATTCAAAGGCGCCAAAATAAACTTTTTCGAATAATCACAGCCGCTCCCTGGTTTGTTAAAAACTCGAATATCCACAAGGATTTTAACGTGATGGCGGCCACACTCGATTAAGGAGGAGAGACACTGCAGCACTCACCCAATCAGAAAAGCGTTGAACACCTTATATGTGAACAGAAACCGTGATAAGAAAAATTTTTGTCGGGCACTGGCAGTACATGAATTAAAGTATTCGGATAAGATTTGATTACTTATTGTTAGTTCATATTTAATATATGAAGATTCAATAAAGAAACTCTGGAAAAAACATAACTAAATTTTTTTTTAATGGTCGGTAAATCAAACCAATAATGAGCTGACCATATATACTTTATATGGTCTAAGATCAAAATTGAAGGAATTACAAACGGAATGATAAAGCAAAATATTCACAATGGTCTTTAAAGGCCCAACTATAATATGCATAAACAAACTTCTGTCAAAAACTTACAAAAGGCCTCTCAAATTATTATTAAAAAAAAAATTATAAATTAAAAAAAGAAAAAAAACAAAATCAAAAAATATTTATTTCTGTACGGAAAGTGCTATAAGGTTCTCAGTTTTTGCTTAAACAAATGACATATTCATAAAACTTAACAAAAACTTTCCTTAAGCACAACATGATTTGACGCATATGATTTACATACATGAATTCGCACAGTTGCTTAAGCCAACTTAACCATGTTATAGTTGGGTCCAGGGCTGTGGAGTCGTCAAAAAATAGTTCTACCTCCGACTCCAGCCGCTTTCTCCGACTTCAACTTCGACACCGACTCCAACTCTAACTTTGATGCTAACTATATATGAGACTGGTCTTTTTTTGACTTTAAACAATTTTTTTTTAATGCAATACTTTTTAAATGGTTAAATATAGCAAGAAAAAGATTCTGTTTCGAAGAATTATTATTTTGGAAAATATTGGAAAATTTTTAAAATTTTTATGCAGAAAAAATTTGGAGTCAGAGTCGCGAGTTCTTGAGGGTTCTTCGACTCCGACTCCGGTACAAAAACCTCAACTCCGACTCAACAGCCCTGTTTGAGCCTTTACTCTTTATCTTTTTCTTCCCAAACATTCTTGCTTTTTACATTAAAACGACTATTTTCGCAAACACAACGTGAATGTCAACAAAATTCTTTAACCTCTTCGGTCCTGGCGTGCAGCACGCTGGACATTTTTCTAACGTATTTTATGAAATTTGTGAAAAGTTTTACATATTTATGACCATTTGTGCAGATAGCTGGAAACGTTGTTTTTTAAATCGTTTAGCAAGTTTTTAACTATCTGGCATCTACAAAAGCACATGTGGAAAATTCTTCATCAGTTGCATCAGCATTCGGTTTTTGCCTACCAGCTCCTAAAAAAGTGCATTTTTTTACGGTTTTAATCTGGTTTTTACCTGTAATTGTTTTCGATTGACTGAATAGACTTGTTTTCTTTATCTTCATAGTAAAGGTTAGCAATTTGATGTAAATTGTGGCCCATAATTAATGACAATGTATTCTGTCCAGCTGGCTGCACGTTTGTAATAAATACTAAAAAAATGGCGGTAAAAAAGGACTGACAGAGCAAAAGCTCTTTGAGTTATTGATGGAAAGTGATTTGGAAGACTTTTCAGACGATGAAGGCGAAAACGAAATTTTTGATACCATTTTAGAGGACCAAGGGGAAGAGGATGTTGCCCTCGAAGCTGTGGAAGCAGTTCGCGAAATATTAAAGGGCACAATAAGAAATTTAAAATGGGTTTCGAAAAATTCATTTCTAACTATTTTTTTTTTTTTTTTTGGTTAGGACCAGCGCTCAGGGGATGGCCCCTACAAATGCAATGCATTGTGTTGGAACTAGGAAAAAAGGTTATGGGAAGGAGGATAGAGGGAGTAGTGATTGTGAACATTCGACTTGAACTTATTCATGTTGAAAGTGAGAGGGAAGACTTCAGCAGGAAGGCTGTTCCACATACGAACAGTCCGGCCAAAAAACGAATTTTCTCTGTAATGCGTTGTACGATTTACCGGCCAATCGACCACAAAAGGAAGGGCTCTTGAGGAAAACGTGTATTACGGACAAACACACGGGTTTCGGGACCCAGATCCCTAATTTCATCAGAACACATCCCATTGTAATAACGATAAAACAGGTAAATACAACCCACATTGCGACGGTGCTCAAGGGAGTCAATAGAATTGGATACCCTACTGTCACCAATGAGAACCTTCGCCCTCTCCTGCACACGGTCGAGAAGCTCCAAAATAGACTTTGAGGCACCGTCCCATACATGGGAGTTGTATTCCATTCGCGGTCGGATATAGGTGGTATAAATAGTAAGGAGATCCGATGGAGTGAAGTATGTCTTACCCCGTTTCAAAAAACCGAGGCACTTGAATGCTTCTTTCGACACGTTAAATATATGTTCTGTCCATCGGACATCACATTGTATCCTCATGCCCAGAACATCAAGAGATTCTGATTCCTCAATGATTATACCACCCATATATACAGATGAGGCTCCTTGATCCGTCGCGCGTTTGTGCGTCAGCACGCAACATTGGGTTTTTCGGGCATTAAAATCGACCCTATTCGCGCGACCCAATGCGGAGTCGAAGATAAAAATAAATATATGAGATGCCGCAAAGAGGGCTGCCAACAAAAAACGCGATTCAAGTGTACTTCTTGTAATATATTTCTCTGCATTGCCAAAGAAAGACAATGCTTTTTTGAATTTCATTCTTAAATCATTTTTTCAATTAATATTTCCTAATTTTTTTATTGTTTATTATTGATTTGTAATGAATTAATGCATAATTTTTGTTTTACTGCCCTAATAAATTGAACTTTATCAAAATTTATATTAAACTTTATACGTTCCAAATGTCCAGATGGCTGGACCTGTCATATCTCCATAGTCCTGCACCTGACAAGAAAAATTTTTACTAATTTTTCTAAGCAGATATGTTTTCCTTATTTATTTTTCAAAAGAAGTATATTTTAAATATTTTTTAGCGCTTAATTTTACAAATATTTAAAACTCTTAACAGAAACGTTTACAAGAAAACAAAATTTTCGTAATGGATTTATGAAGCATTGCCATATCTCGTTTTCGTCATACTTTGCCAAAATTTACATACCCGCAACCAGTGTGGCCAGGTCTAAAAAAATTTTACAACTAAATCTGGCATTAGACACGGCAAAAAAATGATAAAAGTGATTTTAACAAATGCTAAAATTATTTATAGATTTTTGTTAAAAATCTAGTATGAAATGTTATTCAAAACTAAATACATTTCAGTTACCAAATTTGTAACGAAATGGAAATAAATGGTAATATTTAAGTAAGTGGCTACATTTTGGTAAATCATCTTATAATACATATAAATATGTAGCACAGGTAGTTGAGATTAAATTTTAAATTTAGGGGGGCTGCAAACTTCTGATATAAGCAAAATTTAAACGATTTATTTCCATGATATACAACATTTTTTAGATCATTTTATTTTTTATAGTTTAAAAAGGAAAGTTGAAGCTTTAAAATAATTATTTTTTCAGCAGTTTAGAGCAAACAATTTTTTCAAACATTTACACCATTGAATTTTTATCCTTGTACTTTTATATCGTGATATCAAAGGGCAAATAATATTTACAATCGAAATGATAAGGACATTTTCAATATTCCCTGAATATTGTATTTGTTTAACAATGTTTCTTAATCTAAGAATTATCCATTTTCATACGAGATTTAATTTTGGGTACAACTATTTTTAGTCAAAATTTATTATAATTTATAAAATTTTTTTAGTAAAATCAATAAAACTATTCGTCCAAATTTTTAAAATAAATAATGCTAAAAACATTTACCAAAAATGCTAAATAAAATGCCAACTACTAAATAAAAATTTTGCAGATAAATAAAAATTTTTAATGCTGCAAAAATGCCAAAAGGGCCACACTGCCCGCAACACACAAACCAAAATAAAACTGAAAAGAACAAAGCAAAATTTAAAACAATAACTTTTCTTAAAATTTTTTCAGCCTGAAAATCCCGCATTTTAATTTAAAATTTAGTTTGTGCTGTTTTTTTTTTGTACACAAAAGAGAAAAAGGATCAGAAGCATCCCTTAATTTTTTACGACGATTAATTTTTTTTCACTATGTTAACTTCTTTTTACGGCGGTCTTGATCTCTCAGTCGACAAGGTTGTTCACAACCCTTTAATTGTGTTATTAAAGCAGAGTTTTCAATTGCAGATATTGTGTCAGCTCATAAAGAAGAGAAGCCAAGTGGAAAATCTAACAGTGAGAAATTAAACTTCTTTTTTCTTCCATTGCAGCAATTATTGATACGCCCGGCATATTTACTTTTTAAATTTCACAAATTTAAAAATTTATCATTTTTTTGAGATCTTAGTTTAACTAGGGTTAGTTAACCTGAAAACAGAATTGTGCCGCCATTGCCAAGATTGTATACAAAATGTTGACGGATCAGCTTAATTTTGCTTAAAATGTTGGCCTTTAATGAAATAATAAAAACAAATAACATTTTGCCGGAATAATCCGAGATTCAGACTACGTTAAACTAAGTTTAAACTTAATTGACATCTCAAAAACCCGGCCTAAGAGTCTTAAATTAACTTTAATCTTGCAATACTTTATAAATAATTATTTTAAGCATACAAGCTAGTAATAAATATTAGTTTCATTGGCGAATTAAGTAAAAAACATTAATACAAATTTGGCGGGAATCCCGGGAATATGATATTTATTTCCCGCTTTCCCTGGAATAAAAAAAGTGCAGAAAAATCCCCTAACGGTACCCTAACCGATGCTGAACTCCTGAAAGAGGAAGAAGGCGAGAAACCACCAATTCCAGTTTCCTCAAGTGAAGCCAGGTCATCTTTTACCATTCTTAAAGAATTTTGCACATTTTGCAATTTGAATAGATTCATTTAATTTACATGTTTTATGTTTAAAAATAACATTTTATAGCGCTTTTCGATCCCATAAATTTAGTTTGGTGAAAAATATCGGTTATATACTTCATAATTTTGGCTTGCATACAGTGTTGCCAGAAGATTTTTTGAAAAATACCTACGCATACTAAAAAATCCGATTTTTTCCTATACGTTGAAAAAAATCAGTAGAAAATATAAATATATAGTTATACGCAATTTATTTTATTCCGATATGTAAAGCTTCAATAGCAACAATAATGCATAAAAAAAATACGTACTTTTGATTAAATTCATTAAAAAAATCAAAAGGTTTTAATTAAAACATGAATGTAGTTCTTTTAAACATTGTATTCTAAACTAACTATTAGGGCATTCGAAATAAATGCAGTCTCTTCCAATGCTTTGCAGAATGATCTTTTATTATAGAAATTGAACTCTTAGTTTTGTGGCTCAATTTGTTTCGCTTTAAAAAAATAGTTCAACAAGTATTTATATTTAATAAATGTGATAATTGAATCAATTATTTTTTTAGTTGAAAGAAAATTAAAAATTTAATTTTGATTTAATTAACAGTTTAGTTGTTTTGAAATAAATTTTCAATTAAAATTTTAATTAAATAACAAAAAATATTAATTGACTTTTTTCGTTTAAAATAAAATAATTTAAACATGTATAATTGTTGTTGGGAATTGTCAATATTTATTTAAATAAATTAACACATTGTTTGAAATGGCTAAGTTTATTGATCACTTTTTTAACTAAAATTTAAAATAATTAGTATTGTGGTTATTTTATTGAACTGTTAATGGCTTTTAATCCAAATTTAGATATTTTTAATTAGGCTTAAGTTTATTGAATTTAATTTTCCTTAAAATATTTTTATGAAGCCAGGAATTTTACAACATGAAATTAATTAAAATTTTTATTGATAATTTTTCATTCTTGACTGCGCTGAGATTTGAACGCAGGCGTTAAATTAAATAACCACAATACTAATTATTGTTAACAGCTAAGTCACGAGCTATGTTTACATTTGTCCTTCAAGTTGTGCTGAAAAAGGTCAACAAGAAAGAAAGACAAAAACATGAAAAACAAAAATGTACTTTGGATTTCAAGAAGAATTCTTGACAAAAAGTACGAAAAAACAGAAGTTAGGAAGAACATGTAAATCAATTAAAATAGATAATCATTCATTCAAAAGCAAATTTCGATCTACCAAAGTGAAATACCATTTGCTTTAAAGATTGATGTTTGACTATTGACGTCATCCGGCTGCAATAGCCGAGTGAGTAAGACGGCAAACCCCACTGAAGAGATTGTGTGGTTACAATCGAAAATAGTCTGGGCAACCTGTCCGTGAACGTCTGGGTTCAAATCTCAGCGCAGTCAAGAATGAAAAATTATCAATAAAAATTTTAATTAATTTCACGTTGTAAAATTCCTGGCTTCATAAAAATAATTTAATGAAAATTAAATTCAATGAACTTAAGCCTAATTAAAAATATCTAAATTTGGATTAAAATTTAAAATATCATTTATTAAAAAAAAATTTTCAAAATTTTAAAATTTTTATAAATCAATAAAATCATTTTGGTAATAGGTGCAAAATAAAAAATGATATTATGAATTTGGAATAAATTTGGTGATTGGAGAAATTTAATAATTTTTTCTGTGCTTAAGAATGCCATTTCTCTAAATATTATATCATTATTAAAAATACATATTTAAGCATTTATTTCATAAATAATGCAATATGGGAAAAAATAATCGTACATACATTCTAGCGAATATAAAAAATCAGTCCGATTTCCCCTACGCTCCTGTTTCAGTATCAAAAACCCACACATGTTGGGATTTTTCCCATCTTTTGGCAACACTGTTTGCATAGCATGCTCCTTTGTGCTGTGGACTGTGTATAGATTTAAGCTATGTTCACATTTTGTGTATTTGTCATGTGGAATGTCACTTTTCTACACACATGTTATTTCATGTGCATGCCAAACTTTGAGGGTTATAATTTTCATGATCAAATGATGGTATGCAAAGTACATTTGACATAACCTATCAAGAAAAGCAATATTTAAACAGCTGAGTGGTTATGGGTACAAAAATTAATAATTAATTGAGTATTTTTAGTATTTTTTATTATTTATTTACTATTATTATTTATATTTGATAAAAATTTTAATTAATTAATCCAAATTTAGATATTTTAATTAGGCTTAAGTTCATTGAATTTAATTTGCATTAAATTATTTTTATGAAGAAAGGAATTTTTACAACATGGAAGATTAATTAAAATTGTTATTGATAATTTTCATTCTTGACTGACCTGGGATTCGAAGCCAGGCTGTCTGGCGTGTGATTCGAACCCAGGCGGCTGGTTACCCTGACATGTTTCGACCTCAACCACTAGGTCTTCTCAAAGGGATTTGCCGTCTTACACTCGCAGCCATCGATGACTGCTGACGTCAGTAGTCAAACATCAATCCTTAAACCAAATTGTATTTTAACCTTTGGTAGATCGAAATTTGCTTTTTGAATGATTATCCATTTTTAATTGATCTCACATGTTTTTCCTTACTTCTGTTTTTTCGTACTTTTGTCAAGAATTCTTCTTGCAGTCCAAAGTACATTTTTTTTTTTTTTGTTTTTCCTGTTTTTGTCTTTCTTTTTTCTAGTTGACCTTTTTCAGCACAACTTGAAGGACAAATGTAAACATAGCTCGTGCCTTAGCTGTTAACAATAATTAGTATTGTGGTTATTTTATTGAACTGTTAATGGTTTTAATCCAAATTTAGATATTTTAATTAGGCTTAAGTTCATTGAATTTAATTTGCATTAAATTATTTTTATGAAGAAAGGAATTTTTACAACATGGAAGATTAATTAAAATTAAGACAGCCTGGCTTCGAATCCCAGGTCAGTCAAGAATGAAAATTATCAATAACAATTTTAATTAATCTTCCATGTTGTAAAAATTCCTTTCTTCATAAAAATAATTTAATGCAAATTAAATTCAATGAACTTAAGCGTAATTAAAATATCTAAATTTGGATTAAAACCATTAACAGTTCAATAAAATAACCACAATACTAATTATTTTAATTAATTTTTGCCGCCGCAAATAATTTTTTTAATACGAACCAGCTGATGTCAGATGCTTTGTCACTTGAAAAAGAACTCGTTCTAAATCAAAAATGTCATATGTACTGTACACAGAGAAATAACACATTATATTGTTTGGAGGTTTTCAGAACATATATACAAATTTAACATGTGAAAAAATCACAATCCACATGCCAAATAGACATAATGTGAACACAGCATTACTTTGCTTAATTTCTGCTTATAATAAGTGCATGCATATTTACACATTTTTAGGCATATTTTTAATTTTAGGAAGTATGTCAAACACGCATATTTTTGAACAAAAAATGCATAAAATCGGTTCCCAACATGTTACTAAACAACATAATAAATTCGTAATCTCTTTAAGAAATGTATGCAAGCCAATATTATTTCAAAGCAATTCAGCTTAAGGGAATAAATCGTATTTCTTTTTTATCATGAGAAAGAAGTTTTCCTTGATTCTTGCAAAGGTGCATTACCCTGCAGATATCGAGACTAGTCCATACATGCGTGTAAAGAGTAGTCCATAAAGGAGTAGGAGTACTCCAAAACTACTCCAATTATATGGTAAAAAGGTGGTCTATTTAACATTACGATGTCCTAGGAGTGGACCATATAACCCACCGAAGTAGTCCCTAAACTACTCCATGGAGTACTCAAATGGGTTAGTTTCAAGCGTACTCCATGTTACTACTTTTTCACTAATCGCCTTTTATGACATGCACTGTAATCCATTATAGCTGTTATTATAAATATTTAATTGGTATTTTTATTTTTTTTTATTTTTTTACAAATCTTAAAAAAACTTTCCTGTTTCACTTTTAAATAAACAATTAATAATGGACAACATCAGGGCTACCAATGTGTAATACTGTAAATTATAGTATAGTATACCTATACATCATGCAGTTGTTGGCAGCACTACATGTTAATTTGTCTAATACGGTCCATACTACAGTACATTGGACCATATCGTAAGTAGTCCATTTAAGCCACAATGGACCAGGTAGTCCAATATTATCTGCAGGGTAATACAAAATTTAATTAAAAAGCTGTTACCGAAACAACTGCTAAGACAATGGGAATAAAAAAAAATCGTACAAAAACAGTTCGTAATATATATTTTTTTTAAAGGAAATTGCTTTAAAAATTTTTTTTGTTTTGTTTCACGGCGATCGGGTTAGAGAAGAAAGAGAGGTTGTCAAACATACACGAAACGAGTTTTCATGTTTGTTTTTATAAAAAGTGAAGTTGACAAAAGAAATGCTTTTAATTTTTAAGGCACATTAAAACTTAAAGATAAAATCGAGAATCCACCAATAATCAGAAAAATAATATATATCGAGCTCTTACAGCAAAAAAAATCGTAAGCGAGAAAAACCAAATTTTACAGGAGAATGTTTTTTTAAATAATTCAACTAATTGTTGTATGAAACATGCATGAAATAGACCTAATTTTTTCACATTTTAGCAGGATAACGGTTTTTGGCGCCTAACTATTTTCGCCGTAACTCTGCGAAAAAAATAAAATCAAGAATTTAAAAAGCATATGATATTAGAAAAACGAACAAAATACTGTTGAAACTCCGATATTTTCTTATGGTTGTTTATTTCCGTTAAAAATTCAAAAGTAATAATTATTTACGGTTACTCAAAAAAGTATTGCTTTATGATCAGGGTTGATAGGTATTTCAGAATTTAAAGGAGTAGGGTACGTTCGTTAATGCATAAAGACTATGCATTACTGTTGCAGTGATTCAAAATTTTTATGCTGATGCGTGATCATCTCTTGCAGTGGCGATGCTGATGCCTTTCTACCGCACAACAGCTGTGCTTAATTTCAAAAGTTTCATAAGCAAACATAAAATAATAATAAAACTGGCAATTTAATTGAAAATATTGAACCAAAAAGTGACAGTTTCCTTATAAATTACCAGAGAAAGCATCAAAAAACCAATATCTTTAATTTCTAAAGTTATTGCATCAGAAAATTAACTGATGCCATAAATATTTTGCAGAGCTGCGGCGTCAATGCATAAAATACTTTTGACGTTTTAGATCAATTCCTTTTATATTTTTAGTTATATTGTTTAGTTATTTAATTATGAGGTTATACTTATGGGTCAATTTCGGATTGTTCAACTTCAGTTGTGTTGCCAGCAGCGAAATTAGGCACACCGCTCATGTTCAAATATATAACAATTTTATTTTATATTTTAACATGAGCGGTCTTGACTGATTTCGCTGCTGTCAACTCAACTTCACTTCAGTTGTCATCCGTAATAGTCCCATTAGTTTGTCATTCTGCGTGATTTTTTTTTAATATTCACCCCATAAAGTACTTATATTCTGGCTTCTTAAGTAATTGCCAGTCGATTTCGACATGTCCGCACTGTTGCCAGAAGTGCAGATTTGTCTGCATTTTGCAGAATTTATGCCCCTAAAATATAAAAATGCAGATTTAGAGATTTTTGATTGAAAAATGCAGATTTTTTTAAAATAATAATAATAGATTATTTAATAAAATGTATTTATCTTTTTTAAGTACATTCTGGGTATAATTAATAATATAAATAGAATGTTTCAAAGCGAAGAAACTGAGATCCACAATCTATATACCCAAATTTAATAAAAGTAGTCACTCTATTAAATTTTCAATATTGCGATATATTTTCCAAATTTGTTTTTGGTAAAAAATCTGAAATCAAATGTGATGGTTTGATAATGATTTTCCTAATCTAACTAAATTTGTTCAGAATATAATGATTTTGGCACATTTATCGGCAAACGTCGAAAAAATATTTAGTCAGGTGAATCTTAATGAAACAAAAGTCCAAAATCGTTTGGAAAATGGATCCCTAGTCGGAATATTAATCACAAAAGATTATTTATAACATAAAAATATACACTGTTTTGGCACTTTAATATCTCCAGATTTGCTTAAATCGATTTTTACTGATATACATATACAGACAAATGCATGGAAATAAATAAATATTTAAAAATATATTCATATCACAATCTAATTCAAAAACACGCACGCACAACTCAAAATTTATCAAAATCGTTATTTTTTATAATTCAGTTCACAAATCAAATCTATAATGACCACCAAAATTTCGTTTGCGTCACTGGCTTCTTTAACTTTTCTTCTTCAATATTTGCGAAACTCAATTTGATTATGAAATTGCAACCATGTTTTTGAAAACAGTTTTCTGCCTTTCCAAAACATTTTTAAATTTTGAGTTGTGCCTGTTTATGATTAAGTGTGCGATATGTAAATATGTATATTTGTAGATGAAAATTTTTTGACTCCCAACCTCTCGAAGTTTTGAAAACTTTGTACCTAATTTTATATATAAATATGTAATGTATATTTATTTAAAAACTAATAATATTACTTCTTTTATTCTGTTAAATTTAGGCAAGTTTTATCAATCAAACTATTTTTAATGAAATACTTAAAACGTGTTTTGAAGACTTTTTAAATGAAATCCAACTTTGCTGATTTTGCCTCTAAAAGTTCTGGCAACACTGCATGTAAGTCTGTCTGTCCGTCTATTAAAAACACGCTCACTTTTGAAAAACTCAAAAGAAGAGAACAATATTTGTTTTAAATTGCTTCTAGATATCTTAAACAGATTGGAATTGAAATTCAGCAAAATTATTTTTGTAAGATAAAAGTAATGAATCCAAAAAAGGAATCACCACCCTAATAAATTGATAATTTCGTTAAAAAAAATTACATTTGGTGCATAATGCACTGATTGATGAAAGATTTTGTACAAATTCGTTGTATATGAATAGAAAACAAAGTACTAAATTTCGTATAAATCGGTCTATAATGCATTTTATAAAGCTAACTCGCTGAAAAAGTTTAGTACGCCTGAAACCGTAACCAATAATACTATTATAATACAATTTGGTCTATAAGACTAGAATTCTTACTGTATAATTTCGGGAAGATCGGTCGATAGTTTACCATATATCCCATAATTCGTCAACTCCGGGACATTATTTGAAATAGCCTACACCCATAGTAAGTACAGATATTGTAGTAAAATTTTGTTCAATTTAGCTTAATATGGCTACAAATAACACCATGTAGTTTTGTAATAATTTTTTCCAGGGACCGTTACAGTTATTCATTCCTTTTTTCATAAAAGTCAGATGATAACAGATATTTTCTGATTTTTATTTTTTCAATCAAAAGTTTTGATTTTTATATTTTTTGAACGAAAGCAACAGTTATTTTTTGATTTAAATTTTTTTTTTTTTTTTGAACAAAAGTAACAGTTATTTTTTTATTTTTATTTTTTTTGAACAAAAATAACAGTTATTTCTTGATTTTTATTTTTTCGATAAGAAATAACAGTTATATTTTGATTTTTATTTTTATTTTGAACAAAAATAACAGTTATTTTTTACTCTTATTTTTTCGAGCAAAAATAAAAGTTATTCTCTAACGAAATGTACATGTTATAATTATTTAGTTGACTTTTAATATTTATTTTAATGCGCATAAGAAATCCCAATGATGATCACACATTAAAATGAATATTTATAGTCAACTCAATAGTTATAACAAGTATTTTTCGTTAAAGAACAACTTTTATTTTTGCTCGAAAAATAAAAATCAAAAAATAATTGTTATTTTTTAAAAAAAATTAAATCAAAAATAACTGTTATTATTGTTCAAAAAATAAAAATCCAAAATAACTGTTATTTTTGATCGAAAAAATAAATATCAAAAAATAACCGTTATTTTTGTCCAAAAAAAAAAAATAAAAATCAAAAATTAACTGTAATTTTTGATCGGAAAAATAAAAATCAAAACTTTAAAAATGATTGTATTTTATCATAGACAAGTTCATAAGAATCAATATGGTATATTTGAATCAGTTTCCCGGCATTTACTTCTATATGCTTTTTTTTTGTTTTAAAATTAAAAAAAAAAATGTTATTTTCGGTCCCTGAAAACGCTGAAATGCTGTATTAAAATTTGGCCTAATTTTGGTTTTTTTTTATACCAGAAATCACACTACAGAATTTTGTGATTTTTGGTACGGCTTAAACTGTTACAGAACATGATATTTTACTCAAAGTATTTGTATTAATTAATTTAATTTTCTAATACAACAAGACACAAAATCTTATAAATTACAGTATTCGCATTAGACAAGTTAAATTATACATTGATAAAAGAATACCTATATTCTCCAAGAACTACATAAATTATTTCTTAATTGAGCAAAATATAGGTATATAAAAATAAAAATAAAAATAAAAAAAAGTTTATACATAAAACATTCAAAAGCTTACGATAAATATTCCCTCATCAGTAATTTTCTAAGGCCCTAATCATGTACAACGCAGCGCAACGCCAAACAATAACATTGAAAGCACAAACAATGTCATTAATATTTTGTAATTTTGTTGTTGCTTTCAACAGAAATTCATGTACCGTTTTTAACGACACAAGCAACGGAGCGTTTGAAATTTTAAAACGCAATGTGAATTTCTGTAGAAAGCAACAACAAAATTACAAAATATTTATGACATTGTTTGTGCTTTCAATGTTATTCTTTGGCGTTGCGTTAGTTCTGTGGCGTTGCGCTGCGTTGTACATGATTAGGGCCTTAATCTTATAGCGTTGCTAGTCGGTGGAGGGTATCAAAGATTTGGCACAGCCGAATATAGCACTCTGTTTTTCTATAATTTCTTACGCAAATAAGATTTATTTGCTTCAATTTATTTCTGCGCACAAAAAAAATTAAAATAGTTTTCTTTTTTATAAAAAAAAGTAGTAAATGAAAATTAAAAAAAAATAAAATTCGTATATAAAATACTGTTCCCTGAAATTTTGGACGTTTGAGTGAATAAATTAAAACAAGTAAGAACAACCTTAACCATATGACACCATATACTGCTGACCTATTTGAGACCTATGGGCACTTATGAATCTTCTAGTACAAAATTTTGTTTTGACGAATATGAATAAATCTTATATAGATTTTGGTATTTTGATAAAATTCGGTATAAAATAACTCTTATGTTAACCTTAAATATAAGAATTATTATAAGAATTATGGAAATGCCGCTACACTATTTCTATGCGCAACTAGCTTTGGAAAAACCAGCTAATTGTAGGGGAATGTAAGAAAAGATAAACTCACTGCTTAATTTTGTGGCTCTGTTGAAGCTTTAATATTGTTACAAGTAAGCCATGAGAGTTTAAAGTTCTTATTCACTTTATGGTCTTATTTGCATAATATTTTTAGCTTTTCTAAAGTCTTTGGAAAAAGTTTTCTGAAGAGCTGGCCTTAGCAACCAGCGAAATGCGCATGTTTTTATCAAAAACAAAAATTGGGCATTTAGCACGTCATAGAGAAATCTTATTAATAATAAATTTTGTATTCCCGAAAATAACTTTTGACAAGGAAAATATTTTCCGAAGCTTTCGTCATATATTAACAAATTTCGTTAGCAATAAAATAATTTTGGGCTAAATAGGTTTTATTATGACCTTTTTGACCATTTGTTTGTTTATGTAGCAAATTTTTGTCAAATTATGTTAAAAATTGCCACCAGTACTTCGTATACAAGTTTTATATAGAGACACAGAAGGACACCGACCTACGGATGGACAGACATGCTCCAAATCTAGAAATACCAAAGGTGGATCTAGGACAAAAAGTTTTATGCATAACAATATTTAAAGCAGTTTTAATAAAAATTTTGATAAAAAAATTTCATGTTCGTTTTGGGCAAAAGTAATAACACCTATTATGAAAGTCGACGTCGACATAAGTCGATGGCATCGGAACAGTAATTATATTTTTTGAGTCGTTATTGACAATAATCGATTGCTATTGACAGTCACTTGATATTTTCTAGGGCGTTTTTAAGTCGACGTCGAGTAGAATTGTCTCTGTTTTAGTCGACAGGAAATTTTCCGACGACTCGAATGAAAGTTAAAGGAATTTTAAGTAGAATGTTAACATATTTATTAAGTACGTTAAAAAAAAAAATGCAAATTTAAAAGAAGTTAGGTGCACAAATTTTAATAGTTAATTTAATGCGAAAATTCGGAAAAGTTTGTTAAAATAGCTAAAATTCGCGAAAATCTTTAACTTAAGACGGTTGCCTCAAAGAGCAACAAAACTACGCGAAATTGCAAAAATAGCGAAAATTCGCGAAAATGTTTTTTATATATCAAACAAGCCATAAAATTAATTAAAAGTCCCTAAAACTATAAGGAATGTCAAAAATTTGGTAAAAATTGCAAAATTAGCGGACACTCGCAGAAATTTGCTAACAGCGGCATGATAGCAAAGTCTTATATTTAATTATAATCGTTAAAGCTATAAAGAATCAGAAAACTTACAGTAAAAATAGCTCTTATCGCGAACCTGGCAAAAAATTGCGTACAATTCAAAATCGGAAACAAACTCTAAAATTAATTTGATATCGCTTTATCGATTAAAAAAAACAGAATGTCGGAAAATAGCATAAATAATAGAAAAAAAACTGGAAATGGAATTTTTTTTCTGTCAGATTTTCGAATACTTGTCGACGTCGACACAACTTTCTTATAAAATCTATGGTGCATATAGTCGCCGACTTCATGTGACAACAAATAAAAATTAATGTCGACGTCGACAACGACTTACATAATAGTGGTGACTTTTTTATGTCCTAAAAGAAATGAAAAGCCCTTAAGTACAGAATGATAAGTCTACAAAAAGGTCCCGGAAATGCCTAGAAATTGCAAAAATGGAGAAAAAAATAAATCAATTCAAATTGCAAAAATTTAAAAAAAGATAATGAATAATTTCATGGTTGTAAGCGGTATATTAGTAATATCGGTATACCGGAAAGAAACTTTTATAACAGTATAGGTATATCAATTTTACAATTTATTTAACAAAATCAAACAAAAATATTAAAAAGGCATATAATTATTAAAGCGTTTTTGTTCTTAAATATTAATACAATTTTTTATATTTGCAAAATGTATATCTCTTAAAAAATTTAAATTTTGTAGTGTAGAAACAAATTAAAACTTGTGCTAATGGAAAATATTCTTGTGGTACTGCATTCTAAACGGTACTTAAGCTATTAATTACGATATTGGTTGCCAACCTTGTAAAAAATTAAGCAAACAATAATAAATATTTGACAATCATTCAACACAATTAAATAAATTGAAGTATTAACCAGAAACCAAATACTTGAAATGTTATTGTCATTATCTGCCAAAATTGAACATAAAGTAACCACAATATGTGGATGCATAATTAAAATAAAACATTTAGAAAGCTTAATTTTGCAAACAATTGCGGCATAAAATACAGAGATACAGTCGTGGAAAATTCTATTGTTTAAAAAATAAATGGAATTTAGTTTTTTTTTGGAAAACTGGAATAAGAATAAATTTTTCTATCAAATACTACATACAAATTTAGATTTGAAAGGCAAATTAATTTCTGGCTAAAAATGTATGCAAATTATAGCTCTAATAATACCAAATATACAACTACAGTGAAACTTCAATATAACGAAAATGAAGGGGATCGAAAAATTATTTGTTATAGCTATAGATTCGTTGTAAATATCGTCGGGAGGTAACTGGGTTGCCGCACTAAGCAAAAATATTTTTTCTAGAAAAACGATAAAGAATGTTTGGATTAATTTTAAATATAAACTGCACCATAGATTTTTTTTGTTAAAAATATCGTGGGTCGCGGGATGTGTTTTTGTTGAAACAAAACTTAAAAAGTTATTAATATTTAAATAAAATAATGCAAACCCGTTTTATGCCCCATAGATTTTTAATTACACTTATGTTTTTAAATGTCCTTTAATTAGCTCAAAGTATTTGTTAAAACAAACACAAACTAGAAACCACATAGTGTAAGTATATTTAGGTGGTTACTGCTTTTCCGTGCGCAACAATAATATTTTGATCTGCATTCTTTAAATAGGGCATGCAGCGTAACAATTACAAATACAAATATTTTTACTTTTACATTGGACATTTGCTTCATGGCACAAAAAGTGACGAATGAAGCAAAAGAATGTTTAGAGAACTCTTAAATTGATGATTTCAGACAATGTTAGAGAAAAGAGGTTACATTTCTTATATAGAATTCATTTATTACTCAATTCTTGCAAAAATTCGCCATGCTGCATACCAGAGACCACCCGAATAAATGATGTCGTGAATATAACAAAATTTGAAGAAATCGGAAAAAGCTATAGTTTTTTTTTAATCAAACTCTATTTTACACGAAAATTATAATAATTACTACATTTTTTATAATGCGAATATTCGACACTTTAATGCTATTTAGACTTCGGACTTTAGCATGTTTTTTTATTAATATTTTTTTTGTTTTATTCAGGAAGACTTTATTACATAGATGAGAATTTCTTCGTTCTTGTAATAGAGTATTTTTGATTGAAAAAGGTTGCAATAAAGATTACTAGAGGGGACTCTAAAAAAAATTTTAAAATGAGTTTTTTTAAACAAAGTTCATTATACCGAAGTTGTACTGTAGTTTATATTTAGTTATAAATGTATGTGGGAGTTAGCTTTCAATTTGTTTTCAGTCTTTTTTTTCACTTTAATTTCGTATAAAAAATCTGTCTTCAGTTAATGCTGATTTTTATGATATAATTAGGCAATTCACAAAGTGTCTTAACGAGCCATGAAATGACATTGAGAAATTAATAATTTTCTAAGAATGCTTTTAAGACAGGCTGCTTAACATTATTTTCTGCAGTCCACACCTAACACTAACACAATTTTAATGTTAACGCAGTAAATGTATGTATCTTGAGCCGGACGGGATTTAACGGCCATATTATTTCTATTCAGTACCAATGTTCTATAACTTTGGTGAGAACTTCTTGCATCGAAAAGATGTGAAACAAAATATTCCATCGTTTCTCGAAAAGTGAGAAAAAATTGTGTCTGTAACTCATGTCGAAATCTATCAAAAGAGATTACGTCGTTACGTTATAAATGTCATAGTATTCCATTCGAAGCCGATGTGAACTTGCAGACGTTGAGAACGCCAGTAACACATATAGTTGACGGCGGCCAAAATTATTAAAAATAAAAAATTTTTAATGACGACGGCGAAAATACAACCGTCGGCTATACCAAAAAATGTAAAGTGCGATTTGAATGTTTGTTGATTACAAAATTGCTTTGATTTCATTCGTATATTTTTCAAAAATGTTAGAGGCTAAATAATTAAGCAATGAAAAAATCAGTCAAAAATAAAATACTTATCTCTTCCATGTTATTATTCATTGCATTTTGCATATTTAAAATATTTTTTAGTGGTAATATTTTTTCTCACCCCGTTTTTATGCGTGAGTTTATTTGACAGTTCAAAGCGAGAACTTTCTCACAAAAATTTTACAGACACACTTTTTCTGTAAATTGGCGAGAAATTTCGTTACGTGACGGCTATTACTCAACAAAAATGTTACAGACGCAGTTAGTTGAGAAAAATAGTTGTTTTTTTCAATTTATGGCATGTTTGTTTAATTTCTCGCATTTCAATCGAAAAGTTTCTCGAACCGAGAGTTACAGAACATGGGCACAAATTTGTATAATATATATGAGGAATTACTTTCAAAATTTTCGTTTTCTATGAAAAAACAATTATAAATTTAAAATTTCAACTTGCAATTTTTTGGATACCATAAATTTTTTATGTTGAAATTTAAGCCCATATTCCTTAGCTAAAAGACAAAATCAGTCTGCTCGGGAGTGCCCTGCTAAACAAACAATCCAATTCCAAAAAAAAAATGCAATGAATATTTTTCATTTTACTTATTACTTACGGAAGCTTTTTTAATAGGTTAATAAGAATTCTCAGTATAAATAAAACCTTTTTCAAATTAAACGAATTTTAATCAAAATAAATGAAACGTTTTTCATAATAAACGAAACTTTATTTAAAATAAACGAATACAGTTAAACATTTTTCAAATTAAACTAAACGATTTTTAAAATTTTGTTGTGTATTTTTTGCGTTGCATTAATGATAAATGGAGAGGACTTTCACTTACTATCCCAGTAAAAAATAGAGCTTACTGGTGAGCAGATTCGTAAGGAAGAGAATCACAAATCCCCATTACAAACCTGCTTGCAAAAGCATGATTATTATATGGCGAATCCCACTTGAAAGCACTACTTTTTTCTCCCTGCTTAAAAATAATTTGATGGCTGATTTGATGGCATATTAAAAAAAATGTTATATCTTTGTTCGGTAATATTCGGTAATAATCGTAAACACATTTCAAAATCATTGCCATACAACCTGCTTCCATGTAAGGAATTAACAGAAGCAGTTCAAATTTTCTTCGTGAACTTTTTGTGTAAAATCATGATTTGAATTATTCACTTACAACCTGCTTACTTAAAAGGGATAATGCGAAGTTGCAAAATCATTTTTATTTACTTAAATTAAAAATTCACTTTAATTGTTTCCGCTTCTCTGCTGCTTCTAAGTGGTATGTTACTATCTGTGGTAGTATTACATACACAGAGCGAAAAAATACGTTAAAAAATTATCAACCAATGGAATTAAAATGATAACAAAGTGTTGTTAATATTTCGACAACATATGTTGTAAAATTTTTAACAAACTGTTGTCAAATTGGTACAAATGATGTTAAAAGTACCATTGTTGTCATTATTTGCAGTTTATCGAAATGAAAATTTTTTATAAATAATTTAAATAAGTGAAAAATATAATAAACTGTGACGTTTACATTTTGTTGCTACGGAAGAGATTTTCTTTTTGAAGAAAACATAAATTTTGACCTTAAAAAAATTGACGACGACGATAAGGAATTGAAAACTTCTTGTATTTAATTAATTATTTAAAAGGTAAGTAAAAATACAATAATGTGGAATTTGTAGTTAATTTTAAAATTCCTTTATTGAAGATGCTAATGTGACATATAGAAAGAAGCTTGCCGTTTATAAATAAAGAAGATGTGAAGGAAGCTGTACCAAACTGAGGTCTCCGCGCTGAACTCAAAGAAAAGCTCTTTTCATGAAAAAACCACAAGTATGTAGGTATATCGCACTGAAATTTTGTTTTATTAAAAAATTATTTGCAATTTTTGTTTTGTTGTTTAAAAATTTAAATAAATAAATATATTTCATTTGCTTTTTTACTGCTTGGGTTTAGAATGTACACGCAGAACAATGTGTTGTCGAATTGATAACTGAATGTTGTCAATAAATTAACAGTGTGTTATCAAAAATGAAAACAATTTATTGTCAAAATGACACCATTATGGTGAAAATATATTAACATTTTGTTTTTAGAATGAGACCAAATTGACAACGAGGTGGTTAAAAAAGTTGACAACGAGGTGGTTAAAAAAGTTGATACCATTCGTTATCACCAGAGAAGACAAAAAAAAAGCAAAAAACAAAGTGTTTACAGCAAAAAAAATATATAAAAAAAGCACAAAAATTTAGAAAAAAAAGCAGCAAAAAAAGCATTCTTATTTTTTCAATATATACATTTAAATATAAAAATTTACAGTTATTCTATTTCTTCAGATTCGTGAAAACAGTTACAATAACCAATCATGTGGGCTTTTATATTTGTAAACGTCATTTTTCTTCGTCTTTCTATTAAAAGTGAATTGTATAAGTAAAAACTTCTTTCCACGTCAACGGATGTTGCAAATTTATATTTCAAAATTCCATTTCGTCATCAGGTTTAGCACCAGTTTGAAGAATGTTGTTTATTTGTAAAATTTGTTTGAACCCCGGATTTCTTTGAAATACATACTGCATTAAATTTCTTCATATATATTTTTTCATGTAGATTCTCAAGAGCTTTTCGTACATTTGACACAATATTTACACTTTCGTGAATAGCTAACCCAACTGTTTGTAGCGTTTTTTTTTAGAAGACACAATAATCGAAAAATTTTTTTTGATAAACGCAAGTTGGGAACTTAATCCGGGCAAGTTATATATTTCCTTGGCGTGCGCGATCGAATCTGAGTCTTCACTTTTCAGTTAAGAAATAACAGCCTTTACTTTATCAAGGTATTCTGCATAATGCATTGTGGCATGGGAAAATAACTGCTTTCTGAGAGGAGCCTATGGAAATTAAAATTTTAGTTTGTATGTGTGTAAATACGAGTTATTGAAAAATTAACTTAACAAAAACAGATTTGGTACAAGATATTAATTTATTTACATGCTGAAACTCTAAGCGTATGAAGTCAGCAACACGATGAAGTCCATGAGCAAAATATGTCAAATGTATCATTTTAGGATACATTATCCTAAGGGACAAAATTCCACTTAACATGTATGCCGCTGCATCAGTTACCATTAGCAATATTTTGTCGTATTGAATGCCTAGATTATATTAAAAAAAAAACATAAAAATATAAAAAAAATTATGGATCAAATATTCACTTACCATCAGGCCATAAAATTTGTAATGAATCGTTGAAGAAAGTTGCAATAGAAGCCCCATTTGCATTTTCGGGAACACCCATGTTCAATAAAAAGGTTTATTTCCAACATCGTCATTTAAAATACCAAATATAAAGTTGGCCACATATATTTGTGCACTGTCTGTTGTTTCATCAACAGAAATCCATATACATATATTTACCTTTAGCCTTTTCACGCATTTTTCCCAAAGCTTCCGTATACATTTGAGGTATGTATTTACCTCGAATAGAACTTTCGCTTGGAACTGACAAATTGGCGTACTTTTGAAAGATGTTTTTGAAACTGGGATGGCTTACTTTTTTTACTGGTATATTGGTCTCCAACAAAAATTTACATATATCTTCGTGAAATGTATTAGCAGTAATAGTAACAGGAAATTCCGTTATAAGTTTTTGTGGACGATTTTCTTGGCAAGCAGCTAATTTGTGTTTTCTGTACTAAAATGTTGCTCCACATTGCACTTCTTTTCGCTATTAATTTTACTCGAACACACATTACAAAAAAGCCAATCTTTTTCAACTTTAAAAACTTCAGTATACAATTTTAGCAAAAATAACATATTTGACTTTTCTTTCGGCATTTTTTTTTTTTATTATTTTTTCGTTCACAACGGTTTACTTATTTTGTTTTAAACTCAAATAAGTAACATGGCTGTTTTTTTGGGATGGTAAGTAATTTTAGTTGTAAAAACGTTGAGTCCACAACTAACATATTTTTGTTTTAACCCAGAAAAAAGTTGTCAATTATTTTTTTTTTCTCATGTTTTCTCAAAAAAATATTTTTTACGTAAAAATTATGTTAAAAAAGCTATTTTAGAGCCAAAACATAGGAAAAAAGCAAAATAAGCACCATAATAACAAAAACAGCAAAAATGGGCAAAAACAGCAAAAAAGAAGCAAAACAGCAAAAAAAGCAAATTTGTCTTCTCTGGTTATCACCTTGAACACAAACGTAGTTGGCTCACTTTTGACAACGGATGGTAATAATGATCGGGTATGGAATTTCAAATTAGAAAATACTTCTTTATCGGATTAAGCAGAGGGGAATAAGGTGGTAAACATTTTAATGTACATTCATTATTGCCCTCCATATGTTGTATTACTTGGGATTTATGGACTCTGGCATTATCTGTAAATAAAAATGTGTTTGTAGCTTTTGGTTGCTTTCGATTTTATCTAAAAGTTCTTGAAGAAACGCTTGAAAACGGGTCAAATTTACAGTGGAATGAGAAATAACTTTGGGTTTAACAGCGCCAGCATTATTTATCGTAGCAGCTAGAGTCACGTTCCTTCTCCTAACGGTTGGCAAAAAAAAAACTAAATCCTTACAAGATTTTTCAAAGGATTAAATTTTATTTTAAAAATGTCTAATAGTATTTGAATAAAGTTTCGTTTATTTTGAAAAAGGTTTCGCTTAATTTAAAAAAAGTGAACTTATTTTAATCAATTTTAATGAGCTTCAACGGGCGCTAAAATTTACTAGTTCGAGGACGAAGGTAAAACTTACACAGAAAAAAGTGTTTTAACAATTAAAAAAATGGTTTAAAAAGTATTTAAATTTAATTAATGTGATAATTGAATCAATTATTTTTTTAGTTGAAAGAAAACTAAAAATTTAATATTGATTTAATTAACATTTTAGTTGTTTTGAAATAAATTTTCAATTAAAATTTTAATTAAATAACAAAAAGTATTAATTGACTTTTTTCGTTTAAAATAAAATAATTTAAACATGTAGAATTGTTGTTGGAAATTGTCAATATTTATTTAAATAAATTAACACATTGTTTGAAATGGCAAAGTTTTTTGATTACTTTTTTAATTAAAATTAAAAATATCATTTATTAAAAATATTTTTTCAAAATTTTAAAATTTTTAGTAATCAGTATAATCATTTTGGTAATAGGTGCAAAATCAACCACTTGTTTGCTTGATATTATGAATTTAGAACAAATTTGGTGATTGGAGAAATTTAATATTTTTTTCTGTGTATATGCATATTTTTTGGGGGGCATTTTTAATTTCATCAATTAACTCAGAACGATTCTTATCATTATCATCGTTGTTATCAAAAAACGTACTTTTCACTTATAGCCACTACTGTAGTTGCTCAACTTTTGTTTTGCGAATTTGGACTATAACCGATTTTTTCGTACGCCATTTTATGGCTTATAAGTGAATCCTAGTATAATCCACATTTTGGACTATATAAAAATTATTTTCTTGAATAAAACCACTCAATATGGCGGCATGAAATAACCCCCCAAAATATAACGCCCCAAAAAAAATATGAAATAACCCCCCAAAAATTTGTACAGAGAACAACAAAAACGATTTTTGGGGGTTTTTTTTCTTTTTTTTGGGGTGTTATTTCATTTTTTCAATTGGGGGATTATTTCATATGAAATAACTCCCCAAAAATCTGAAATGAAATAAGTCCCTAAAAATATTTTGGGGACTTATTTAATTTTTAAATTACATATTTTAAAAGTCATAATGATGACAAATTGTGTTTTGTTATATTCACTGCATACGTTTACCAAACATAAAAAAGGGACTAAGTATCAAAAACTATAATTTCAGAATCCTAAAAAAGTTGGGATTATTTTTAAGTCCTGAATTTCAGAAATCGGAATCTCTAAGTCCCGAACTTTATAATTTCGAATTCGAAAATCCCGAATCGCTAATTTAAGCTTTTCTGCATAGCCGGCCTTCGGCCGGGCGCAATGATTTTATCCTCTATGGTATTTCAAACACCGGCTTCGCTAACTAAAGCTTTTCTGCATAGCCGGCCTTCGGCCGGGCGCAAGGATTTTCTCCTCTATAGTATTCCAAACACCGGCTTCGCTAACTAATGCCTTGTGCCCGACCGAAGACCGGGTTAGCAGAAAAGCTTTAGTTAGCGAAGCCGGTGTTTGGAATACAATATAGGGGAAAAATCCTTGCGCCCGGCCGAAGGCCGGCTATGCAGAAAAGCTTTATTTAGCGAAGCCGGTGTTTGGAATACTATAGAGGAGAAAATCCTTGCGCCCGGCCGAAGGCCGGCTATGCATTAAAGCTTTAGTTAGCGAAGCCGGTGTTTGGAATACTATAGAGGAGAAAATCCTTGCGCCCGGCCGAAGGCCGGCTATGCAGAAAAGCTTTAGTTAGCGAAGCCGGTGTTTGTTATACCATAGAGGAAAAAGTCTTTGCGCCCAACCAAAACTGAACAATATGTATTATATTGGGGTCTTATTTCATTTCTGGAATTGGGGAACTATTTCATATGAAATAAGTCCCTAAATATTGGGGACTTATTTCATTTTGATTTTGGGAGTTATTTCATTTCATTGGGGGTTTATTTCATTTTTGAAATTGGGGTTTTATTGCATATGAAATAACGCCCCACACTTTGGGGGGTTATTTCATATTTTTTTTGGGGCGTTATATTTTGGGGGGTTATTTCATGCCGCCACTCAATATATCGCTTTTACTCATTTTTGCTATTTTTATGAAGTAACCAAAATTTGATATTTTTAAAAGTTAACACAAAGTTAAATAAAAACATATTGCCAGTTTATTAAAAAAAAATATAAAAAACAGGGTGGACTGTAAGCGAATTTTTTTGCTTAAATTATTAGAAACGCATGCAAAGAAAATATGGCTTTAAAGTAAAAATAGACTACAAGCGAAATAGGACAAATAATTTGTATGAAATTCGAAAAAATCTGCAAGTGAATATGACATTTTTGGCTTTAATCCGTTTTTGGTCTTTAAGCGGAATGGACTATAAGCAAAAATTACTGTATGTTCTTTACAAAAATGAATGTGTCTGTGTTTCCTAATACACAAGTAAATGTAGTGACTTATAGTGGTTTAATAATAATTCTTGAATAACCCCGTCTATGGAATACTCAATGACATCTTAATCAGACAGTTACAATCTGTTTACTTGAGGTAAACATAAGCAGCTCTTAAAAGGAAAATATATATTTATGCACATACATACTTGAGATTTGTGTATGTATCTAAAATAAGTATGCATAAGTGTAGTAAGTGGTTATGAATACAACTTAATGCATACTACTTAATATTTAATGTCATATTAAACACACTCACATATACATACATTTACGAGGTTGCTTAGTGTGGTATTTACTTAATAATGAATATATAATTAGGTTTTAAGGCGTTGTCAAGTAAAAAAGCACCTAAGGCATTTAAAACGGATATTTAATTTATAAGAACGCAATAAAGTCATTTTTTCGAATTTAAAATTCTTTCGGAAATCTTTTTTTTTTTCTTTAACAAACAAATATAAACAAATGTAACTTTATCATTACTTAGTAAATACTGTTTATATATCTTATAAATAACGCCATCCTAATTTACTAATACATTTACATCTTTTGTATTGTATAAATATATACCAAAGCTGTACATAACCATTCCTCATATTTAGATAGTTAGTACTTAAGAACTAATTCATTTAATTGAACTTTTCAAACAGAATTCCAATATTGTTGACACTTTTATTAAACTACAAGATTGAAATCCATTATCCTAAGCGGGCGGCTGGGCGGTCTCGTTCTCAAGTCTTAAATTTAAATGAATGTTGTGTATGCGTATGCAAATTTCAATAATGTTTCTTAAATTTTCTCTGGACGTTTTACTTTGTTTTTAAGTAGTTAATGCTTTTCATATGTATAAGTATGTATATACAATTTTAATAACCTTAAGTTTTTCCAATTAACATACTTACATATATGTAGTAAATACATTAATTAAAATTTTTATTAGCAATTTAGCTTAATTTCTGTTGAAATGAACAATCTGATATTGAGAGGACATATGTGTATTAAACATGATGCATATATTTGGAACATTTTAAGGTTATAAACTTTGTTAGAAAACAGAAAAAAAGTAAGAGAGTATAATCCGTCAAACCCGACCAATCAATGCCCTACACAAAGTAAATAAAGATACATTTTCGAGTTTGTGCTCTAATTGGGACTCATGGCCAATGATGGACCCGGCAAACAGCATTATGTTATGAGGTTAAGATTCATATAAGAATATTAACATATATATGAGATTTTTTCTAAATTTTATTTAAAAAAAATATTTATAATGGCACTTAAATCTATTTTCGGGAGTGGCATGTGAATGGAAGCTATAGTCAAATATTGACCGTTTAAAAAAAAAAATTGTATGATTCTTTATGTTGCAATAAGATACATTTGGACCAAATTTCATGTAAATGCCAACATAAAAAGATAGTTTTCGGCCACAAAGACCATTCCGGAAAGAAGTATCTATTGGGGCAATGTGAAATTATGGACCGATTCTCACCACTTTAATGAGGCTTCATCCTTATGACAATTGAAAAGTATTTTCCAAATTATCTTTAAGATTGCGACCTGTACTTTGCGTACAAGGTTACATGGACATACAATCAACCGCCCGGCCGGACGGTCAGTCATCATTAGATCTACTTTGATTCTGAGTCGATCGGTATACTCAGAGGTGGGTCTAGAACAGTGGTGTTCATTCAAGCAAACACTTGTTTAGAAGCCCCATCCCATTGTTATTTACGCTCAATAATTAAGTTGCTCATCAGACAGGGATGAATGCACATGTACGGAAGCTGTTTTGATATTTTTTCAAATACAGTGTGTAAGATAAATGCTATGGAATTACAAAATTATTTTAATGCTTTAACGAAACTGTTATAAAAGCATAAAAACACATTGTTGTGTTTTTGGTGTAGTTACTTGTTGTAGTATCGACACCACCGTATATATGAATTCGCCTTGCTTTTGTTTTGCAACCAACACAATTTCGTGCTATTAAATGTTAATGACAATCTATGCTTGTGTCTGGAAATTGCGTCATTAGGAACCGGAAGTTAGCCAAGCTATTCAAAGTGAATACCAAAGATTGTTTACTTAAGAAACTGTAAAAGCTAAAACTTCCAAACTTTTTGAGCGGTACTCAGGTATTATTTTGCACCAGACTTAAAAATGCCTTTGTGGGGCCAAGTCATCTCCTTAACAAAGTGAATACCTATTTCTTTTATTAAGAAAAGCCTTTAAACTTTTTTAATATCAATAGAGTATTAAAATTACGTTGGCAGGTGCAGGGAAAACCAATTCCCTTATACAACGTGATTTCTATTTTTCGTTTATTTAGCAAACTATAAATGCTTAATGTATCGACTATGTATTGCAACGGATTTTAAACCAACATTGCCGTAACAAAATTACAAAATATTTATGATATTGTTTGTGCTTTCAGTGTAATTCTTTGGCGTTGCGTTGCGTTTTACATGAGTAGGGCCATAGTTTTTCTCTTGAATTAGTTAAGTTGTTTTAATTTAAGACCATATTCCATCAATTGTTTCTATATCTGAAATATATTTTATTTTATAACTTTTTTTGCTTCTCATGTAAAATTAGAAAAAGTGATGTTACGTTCTTTTGGATTTTCGACGACGTTATGTATAATTTTAGAACTAAAGGGTCATTCATTAAGCGCTTCCTAACTTTAAATTAAAAAAAGTGTGTGTAAGATATCGAAATTTTTTATTCGTTTGAAAGACCAATTGATGCCGTTATATGCGGAAAATAACATCTTTCAAATATCCGCCACGGCTTCACTGTGTGGAGCGCAAGCGAAATGTCCAATTTTCCAGAGGCAAAAATCTGGCTAAATTTTACCAATGGCAATGGATTCGTAGATGGTACACTTACTAATTAGGTAAACCTCACAAGAACAACCCCTTGTAGGACCATTCCTAGGAATCGTCCTACAAGTGGTTCCAAACCATATTTTCAGTGGTTCTAAAACCAATACATAAACTTTTGTATACATTCTTTTTAGTGAAGTTTTTGTCTCAAACTTAAAAAAAATTTTATATGTAAGATACGCCGTTTCTAAATTAACGAAATGACATTTATCTTCAGCATACATGGGCATACTGCAGCAAAAAAAAATCATTTTAAATTTTTAAATGAAAAAATTTTACTGGTTATTGAAAATTTTTTCAGTACTGTGTTTTCAGTAAGCAGTAAAACTTTACTGGTCACTTCTATACATAATACATTAAAAGCAAAGCCTGAAATTAAAATAACTTCTTGATAAAATCAATCATTAATTTAATTAAATAATTAATAGGAAGGCTAAAATTAAATATTATCACAATAATTCGTTAAATTAACATATCCCAATAATCTTTTATATGTGTATCCTTATGTTTTTCTTATATCCATAAAATTAAATATTCGCGTAAAAGCATTTCGCATATTAATTCTTTACACACGTTTCCTTTCACACGCATCTTGTTTTCTTGTCTGTGAATTCGCATGTGTCTGCTGGTAGATACTTATTTTTTATAGATGCAATTTAAAATGGTTTAAACAAATTTTTATATCTCTCTCTCTCTCGCTCTCTCTTGCAATACACAAACCTGTTGGTTGGCATTTTAATTTAGCTAATAAATCTTGATGTCTCTAACACGCAGATCCTAACACTTAAATGAATTCATTTACAAATATGCACACACATGTCGTAAGTGCGGATATTCATACGTTCATACACACGCACATAAACAGAATTCCTTTTTACTACTTTTTTTTAAATGCCAAAATTTTTTGTATGTTGATTTTAAGTCTAAACATCCTGTTAAGTTTTTGTTTGTGCAGCCAACCATTTTTAAACTGGTGTGTTGTTTTTTTTATTTTCATTTTAATTCTCTAGTTAAAAGATTTGGTTTTATGCCATAAATTGATGTTTTTTAAGTTGTATTTAGTTTTGAAAGTACAACAATATCACTTGAAATTTGCGATAAATTTTGTTTTATATAGATATGAAGAAGTATTTGTTTGCTTATTGTTGCTTTAGTTTTAAATATGTGTCTGTAAAAAATAATTCTCCCAACGCAACTGTAATCGTTTTGTATTTAAAGATCAATAGTATTTTTATATTGTATGATTACCTCTTCAAAACTACGAAAAGTACCAAGCATTTTTGCTGTAAAACCATAATCGTTATTACTCCATAGTCCTTATTACCCCATAATCCTTATTGTAAAAGTGGTTGAAAAAGAAAATGTTAGGTACATTTTAATCAACTCCATTTAGAATGCAAAATTTTAAAAGTTCATTTATTTTTTGGCTTCAACTACCGCAAGGATATACACAGGCTTGAAAGATATTTAACGTAAAGTGGCAAAATATTTTATAAGCACGTTTTTTTAAATATTTTAACGATGTTTGTATGAATTTAACTGCGGCACAATGAATTAACTACGGCACAATGTCGCCTCTTAGGGGGTAAAAGTGGGTATTTTTGGGTAAATTTTAATTAGGATCATTTGGACGGGAAAATTCAAAAACTTTAATTATTTAAATGCTTAGACAATCGGGGACATACATAGCTATAAAAAATATCAAATTTAAGTCACAAAACCGATTACAAATTCGTACTTTTTGTAAATACATTTTTTCCAAATAATTTTGGGCAAACTTGAAACCTATGTTTTTTTCACATAAAGGTAGCAAATACAGAAAGTACATTTGTGGGCAAAATAAGGGGGAAATTCGAACATTTTGTACTTATTGAAAACAAGCTTTTATTTCAAAATAATTTTACTCGAACTTGAAACTTATGTTCTGTAACATAAATTTGAGGGGCAACACTGGCTAACAATGTATGCCTTTGGTACTATTTGTGAGCACGTATTTTTGCAGTAATTTTGATGGTGTGACCCCAGGCAACGCTGGGATTTAACAGCAAGTATATAAATATACTCGTATATGTGAGGTTTTTGGTAGCAGTATTCACTGAAAGACAGAAGACTTAAAAAAATTACTAAGGTCCATAACTTCTTAACTAGGTGCAAGAGCAAAAAAAAACTATATCAAAAATTTTTATTTTTAAATAATTTTCAATGCTGTACATATTAGTATATATATACATACATATATAATTTACTATACATTTTTACAAATGCCTCGATATCGTTATGTATTGGCATTTTCGAACAAAAACATTAACAACATGTTTTGAAGCAGCACCGAGTGCATTTTTTAACACACTTCAACATGATATGGCATGTTTATGTATTCTTAGAAACTACCAATAATTGAAGTCGAACGCTTATGTAAGATTAACGAGGCTTTAAGTAAACCGATATACAATAAGTCAAACACACTTCTTATGTATGACAGCTAGTTTTACATTTTTCCCTATCGGAAGTTTTATACGTTAGAAAAACACTCTTAATATATCCGTTTTACCTGTGCTGAAGGGTATAAAAAGGTAATCAAAAAATTTGTGTTATAAGAGACTTTTAAAAAATTGTTGTATAATTTATTGACCTTGAGGTTTATTTTTTCTTTTTTATATACAAATTTTTATTAGATTTATCTTATAACTCCAATATTTCTATACAGCAAAGTGTATCATCATCAGGGAAACAAATTAAAAAATTAAACTAACTTTTTTTTTAAAATAATTAAAAAAACAATAACAATTGTCACATAGAAAAAATTATTTACAATTAAAAAAATTTTTGTAAAAATAATCTATTACATTCTAAAAAAATTTTTAATTTCCTGTTTTGTTTTTTTAAACTTACAGCCGTATTCATAACGAAAATTTGGCATGAAGTTAGCAGAAAGTTTATTCATAATACACTTAGTCCCAATTTATATTATACGATTTTTGTCGTTGCGATTATTGTCGTTTTTTCTGTGAAGTCGGTATTATGTTTACATTGTACGATTTTTGTCGTTACAACTTCTTGTGTATGAACAAAACAAATCGTAGAGTACACTCGCTTGTGTACCCCTTTTAATTCCTCTCTCCCCTCTCGCCAATAAGTTAAGAATCGCAACGACAAAAATCGTATAATGTAAATTGGGACTTACCAAACTCTGGCTAACGATTTGCTAATCTCTTGTCAACAAGCTGCCAAACGTTTGCCAATTTGTGATAAACAGCCGTTTTATGTTGAATTATTTTGTTTTTTTTTTTAAAACTCTTTTTTTTATTTTAGAGTCCTTTTTTAAATATATTTTAATTTAAAAACCAGCGATGATTAATACAAAACGTGTTGCATTTTTGAGTATTATAATGTGGCATCATTAATATTCAGAGTTGATTTATTAACAGTTAGCTCTATGCTAACAAGCTGCTAAGCTTAATCGGCATTATAGTTAGCAGCTCATTGTACGTAGTGTACAAACTGTGGCTAACTTTTTGTTATTAATACGGCTGTAAATGTCTATAAATTTGTGCTACATTTTCAGTGTCCGATTTAAAATTAATCCTTAACAATTCAGGTACTTTAATGATTTTTAACATTTCTAGCATATAACGGCGCTTATAATTTTTTTCTGTGTCTTTTTATGAGGAACATTTATTTTTACTTTAATTTTCACGAAACAGAACTACATATTAATATACCAAAAAAAGTTTTAACATAAATAGTATGATTTCTTTTCATTGATTTAAATGCACTACTCGTATATCGCACTGGTTCCTCTAAAGGGGGTCAACTGAAAATTAACACATTTTTACTATTTGTTAGAAAACCGTATGCAGTGGTCGTATCAAGCTACTGTACAAATTTTACAATATTTTTTCTTCTCTTCCACCCAAAAAAAAATCATTTGTATTCCTTTTTGTTATGTAGTCTTACATATTAAAAATATCAGTTTTTTGCTCCACTGAAAAAATATAAATTTCGAGTTAACTCCCTTTAGGGGAATCTGTAAATAATTTATTTAATATCAAAAAACTATCATATTTTTTAAATTCAAACAAGAACTTGGGGGATTGAGAAATTTCGATATTTTTATTTTTATCAATACATACAGTGGTGGCCTTATAATTAGAAACGACTTTCCAGCGTATATATATATTAGGGATGTAAGAATACGCCTTTTTGCCCCGATACGATACCGATACTCAAGAAGAAATATCGCCGATACCGATACCGATGCGAGTATTAAATTTAAATTCAAGGTAAAATTAGCAAAACTCAAGTAGAGTTATTTCTTTATTATACAAAATTACAGTGTAAGAGATTATTAATATTTAAAATTGATTTTAATAAGATTTTAAAAACAACGAAATTAATTCAAATTCATGCTAAATTATTTTATTTTTTAAACAAAAAAATAGTAAGGATTTTCATGATATGGCTTAAAAGGCTCGCAGTCTGTACAAACTGTGCATTTTTACGCCCTCGCAAATGAACTGTCAAAAATTTTATGAGAATTATTTTACACAAACTTCGTAAATGTGCTCAACAATTTTGACTCGCAAATGGCAATTTTAAGCGATATCATGAAGACATTTAGTGTATGCGATTATTAATATTCCAAATTAATATTAATAAGATTTTAGTTTAAAAAACAAAGTACATGTTCCCAACTTTTGCGGAGATAATTTCGCAACTCCGTTTAAAGCAGACCTGCAGTAAAGAATCGACTCTCAGATGTGACTGAACTCATTTGACAATTTAAGTATTTCTGCGCCAAGGTCTTAAATTTTGAGTATACTATTCTCTAGAAAAATTAGAAGATCTAAGGTATATCTAGACTTCTTATTTAGCTGAACCATAGTATAGGATGTACAGAGGAGCATTTTTCTCCAAATTTTCTTTTAAGATTTTCACAAACTCTCCGAAGGCCAGTTCTTGTAGACTTATCAAAACTTTTACTATGTGTATGGGTGACCGCGCCTTCAACACTTACGGAAGATAAAGTCATGTTGAGTAGCTCAATAAGAGACGTCTTTCGATCTATTGTCTTTGAAATTTTCTAGCTTTGCATCGAAGGTAAAGAATTTAAGATAAACAAAAGATTTCATTACTTTAGCCCTCAAATCATTCATTCAGAACTAATACGTATATCGCCAATTTTGGGAATCTGAACTATTCTGCCTTTCAGTTTATTTATTGATCGTATTTTCTCATAATGTTCGAAGACTGTTAGCTAGCGAAATAACAGCAGAAAATGTAGCAGTGGATTTGCTTATGGATTTTGTGGTCTCTATTAAGTAACCCAAAATTTGTAGCGAAATGATTTTTTTTTACAAAAATCACTAAATATTGGCAGAAAATTCTTAAAACGTACAATTACATACATTCACGATTTATCAATGGGAGAACGTTTTACCATTATGGTGCAAACGGCTGATGCTGCACTAAGCATTCAATGCGCTTATGCCCAAAAAATCGAAGTGTAAAATTTTATTGAGAAGTTACACAGCAAACTCGGAAAATACATATACATATCGAAGACATGAAGCAGGATTACTTTCTACTTAAACATGCTTCTCGAAAAAAGGAAAAGGCGTGGACCCACCTCCATCTTAAGAATCCAAAGAAACAATTTTTTATTCTGTTTGACATGTTGCTATTAGTTGTTATGCAAAAAATAAGCATTGAAAATTAAATTCTTTGTTCAAACAAACTAAAGAAAAGTATCGACAGTAAAGTATTGCCGATACCGATGTATCGGCAAACGTGAAGCATCGCCGATATATCGGCATCTGTATCGGTATTCATTACATCCCTAATATATAAACATATATTAGTATATTTTAAAAAATAAATTATTAGTTGTTTTTGTTTGGCTGTAGGTCCACGTAAATAAATAAAATAAAAAATAAAAATTCGTGATATTTTCGTTTTTTATATTTTTATTATTTTCCCAATATTTCGGTAAGCATCGCTAACCCTCATTAATTAGTTCATTTATTAATGATGTGCTAATAATCCCAATTTTTTAAATGAAAACACTGAAATTTATTGTTGTGGGAAAGCTAGTTCCTATGCGCATTTCGCTGGTTGCTTAGGCCAGCTCGTCAGGAAACTTTTTCCAAATACTTTAGAAAAGCTAAAAATATTATACAAGTAAGACCATAAAGTGAATAAGAATTTTAAAACACTCTGGTCTTAAATGTAACAATATCAAAGCTTCAACAAAGTCACAACAATAAACCGTCAATTTTTTCTTTCTTACATTCCCCTACAATTGGCTGGGTTTTTTCCAACACAAATTGTAGTTGTAAGAACCCTCTTTAAGGGTCTGAATAAATAAATACAATAATAATTATTATTAACATTAAACAAAAAACAAAACATAATAAGTATTACAAAGATAATTACATGTAAACAATTAAAAAATATAATAAACACAAAACTTCCACTAACACTTGTGCCACTTCTTATTAGATTTTATTAACTAAATCTATTTTATCGATCGTCTGTTTTTGTTTATTAATTGTCTGTATATGTGTGCACAATTTTCTGTGTCTTGTCGGTAATTTAGACGAAGCTGTAGACCCACCAAACAATTTTCGGAGCGCTCCTAAATATGACTCTTAAAAGATTCCTTTTCTTGAGGGTTTTATGATTACCCTCCTAATTTATGAGCAATTCTGATTGTTTTCCGAGCCTGTAGAATTCAGCACTCCGAAAAGACTCATTTTTATGAGCAATTTAGGAGCACACTCCTAGAAAACTCTTATTTATGAGGGTTTTCTGAGGGGCAACGGTAGTTTGTTTTCTTTTTCTTGATAATTTCAATATTTTGCATTTGTCTGTTATTATTGTGATCATTTTGCGCTGTTCGGTTGTGGTTTTGATAAAATTTAGTCCATTTATACCTAATAAGTACGAGTATATGCGCTGAAGAAATGCTTATTATTCATTAATTTTATTTTTTTTTTTAATTTTTCACTAATGTTTTTTGTGTACTTAATGTGTGAATATTTGAATAAACATTGTCCTTGTAAATCTTTTCATTAGACAAAACTATCCATTTGAACCCTTTGTAAAAAGAAAATTAGGTGGTTTTGTCCGTTGAAATTTGTTTAAAATGATTATTATTTCTATGCACAAAACATATATTAATAAAACTTTTCCATTAAAAGCGTAAAAGCAAAAATTTACATAAAAATGAATACCCTAATTTCAAGAAAAAAAAACACTCCTATATCACTCTTTTTTGGCTCCGAAATCCCTCTTTTGTGACTCTTTTAAGAGGTTGTTATGATTGATTTGTGAGCAAAAATGCTCACAATTTTCCATACAAATCGTTAAATTTAGGAGTCCTAAAGCGCTCATATTCAGTACAAAATATTTTGACGGTTTCATAGGAAAACACGCTCATATCTGAGGGTTTTAGGAGCTTTTTTCTGAGCGTTTTGCTCATAAAAAGGAGTCCTAAAAGACTCTTTTAGGACTCATATTGTTTGCTGGGGATTAACATCAATAATATGTAGCATCTCTAATGTAAATCTCCTCGAATAATTCCTCTCTTCATGTAATATTTTTACTCCTTCAAAATGTGGTTTGTGATTTTTCAACGTACAGTGGGTTGCTAGTTCAGTTTTTTGTTCAATAGATTTGTCAATAGCTTTATGGTCAGATTTGCGCGAAGATATTCTTGTCTTAAGTTTTGTTTTTCTCGTCCCAACGTATACTTTATCGCATATATTGAGCCCGTCACCACTACAGGGAATTTTATATACCACATTTGACTTGTCTTCCTTTTTAATTTTTGATTTTGTTTTGCTAAATAACTGATTCACAGTGTTGTCCGTTCTAAATGCTAGTTCAAATTTTTCTTCGTCATAAATATCTGAGTTTTTCCATCTTTCCGAGAGTCAGGAAACATATGATATGCTTTTATATCTTTTTGGTTCTCTTATCACCTGTTGTTTTTTGCACGTTTTATAAGATTTTTAATTGTTATTATTGGGAAGTCATTCATGGTTAAAATATTCGTTATTTTTGTTATATTGTTTTCATGGAATGTATTTATAATAATTCTTCTGGGATGCTTAGAATAAAAATTTATCAATCATCCCGAGGCTGTTGGTTTTTGATACCAATTAACTTTTAAGTTGTTTCCTTTTCTAATAGCAATTGCGTCTAAGTATGGCAGTTGGTTGTAATTTTCTTCTTCCATGGAAAACTGTATTTGTCCATTAAATGAATATAGTTTTTCGATGGTGTCATTTATTTTGTCCTTTTTTATTATTGCGAATAAATCATCCACATATTTTATAATTATCCTCGGTTTTACGTCCATTTTAGCCAATGATATGTCA
This sequence comes from Pollenia amentaria, assembly GCA_943735925.1. Classification (NCBI taxonomy): domain Eukaryota; kingdom Metazoa; phylum Arthropoda; class Insecta; order Diptera; family Polleniidae; genus Pollenia; species Pollenia amentaria. The sequence goes on from OX031006.1 coordinate 193,411,419, forward strand.
AGAAGTTGAAATAAGTTAAACATATAAAAACTATTTAAGTCAGATAAAAATAAGTAAAACTTTGAATCACCGCTCACTCGAACTTTACTCCAGAATTGTGGATTTTGCTAAGCAACTCTCTTGTAACCCGCAACCGCTTTTTCGTGCAATGCACCCACGAAGTCCCGACTAATTCGATACCTTCTTTCTGTCCTTATAAATATATCTGATTTTTGTTTTTTTTTTTTTTTTTTTTTTGTTGTCCAATTTCAGCCTTTATTTCACGCTAAGATATAAAAGAATTTATTTTACTGACCTTAAAAATAACTCTACTTCTGTGAAGATAAAAAAGCATTTATTTTACTGACCCTACAAATAACTCTATTTATAATGTCGGGCCAGCCATTAACAACTATACTAATTGTAAAACACAACTGATTGGAAAATAATTTTATTTTTTTTTTCTTAAAACAAAGTTTAAACGTCACATAGTTTGCATTAACAACAATGTTAATTGTCTACACGCTAAATAATAAATAGAAGTTACACTGCAATAGTTTTTTCTTAAAACATCGTTTCTAATTATGTGACCACCACTGTACATAAAAATTTCATAAAAAATAACTTATAATTGCGTCAAGAAATATTTAATAATATTTAGGAAAAAAATATACCACACATGAAAATAGTTTGGAAAAAGTGTCATGTTCGATTCATTTATAAATATTAAAATATTAATATTATTATGGAACTATTTTTGCTATGAACCTGTGTTGCCTATAACGCGCCCTACTTTCCACTACAGTAGATAAATATTTTTTTTATTTAGAAATACGTTTTTTTGTTCTTAACACGAAAAATAAATTTATGTACATTCTTATATTCAACTGAAAATGTTATTTGTGTTATTTGTTGAATGTTATTTTTAAACTTTTTGTTATAAATTTAATTTATTTGTTGAGCACTTAACTTCTCCAATAAATTTTTATATTTCATATCCTTTACAGATGACGGCGTTTTGTTTCTGGCTGATTGTTTAGTATACAAATGTAATAAAATTAAATTTAAAACAACAATAGTAGTAACAGTTATCAGAAGCAATAGAAAACAATAAAAACTCAACACTAGAAGAATGATGCCTTTTAGCACAAGTTAAGAATGATATACAAGAAAATCAGTTAAAACGAAATTTACTTGGCAACAAAAAAAAAACCCCCCCAATAAACTCAACTTTAAGTGAATAGAAATTAAGTAGACTAAACTGAATACCGAGTAAAATCAGAAACAGACAAAAAACTTTAAGAAACTTAAAAGAAAATAAAGAAAATCTACAAACTGAATTTTGCTTTAATAAAAACAAGTGATTGTTGGCTAAAACCAAACAGAAGACAAACCAAGTGATAACAGTAGAAACCAAAAATAATAAAATCTAGAAAAATAAACACAAGTAAAACACAATATTTATTTATTTGTTAAGAATAAATATATCAAAGGGAAAACGTTAAAACTAAAAAGTCAAAAAAACAAAGTTGAGCATTACAAAAGGTATAAAATCAACTTAAGAATGATGTACAAAAGACAAAATTTGGCACATTTATTATAAACACAAAATCGCAAAAAAAAAAAAAAAATTCTATAACAAAAAAAAAATACAACAGCGACACCCGACAGTCATCAATTATAAAGCAACAGGTGACATAATATAATCACAACAAATATTTATGCAACCACTCAGTCACTGACCACCAAAACACTCTCTAAGAATCGAATACAGCTGACAGGAAAAAACTGTTTTTAAATTTTGGACACTAAGAAGACTTTTTTTCGTTTTCTTACAAACATATTTCATATTCGAAAACAGGCGTCGAGTGTTAAATGACATTTCAATATAGCATTTGGTTGTATTTGATTGATGATGGCTAAAGTTTTTACACGTTGATTGTTATCTTTAAAAAAAATCAATTATTCGTTGTTGGTGAAACATTATTTTTACGTAAATGTCTAAAAAGCAAACAAGCAAAAAATCTTGTGCAAGAAGAAGCGATCTTCACAACACATCGCTGTTCTATAGCTGGTACATAGAACATCATGACAGATGTGTCATCACCAGAAACAAACGCACTAACAAGTGCTGAATCAATAAAAGTGAACAACGAAAAATGTCACTCAGTATTGGAGACAGCAACAACAAAAGCACCACCTTCTTTAAAAAACGGTTCAATAGAAATAAAAACAACAACATCAACAAAAACCAATAGCAAGAAATTACGAACAATAACAAAGGAACAACAAAATTTGGCAGCTCAAACAGCAACAACTACTATAATCAACAAAATGTCAACTGTTGGTATTAAAAGTCCAACACCCACAACCCAATCACCAGCCACAACACCCAGTCAAACATTAGTCTCTTATGATGCCAACACTTCTGTCTGTTCCACCACTTTAATACCAACTCCTACGATTCAAACTAATAAACTTATTATAAAACCCGCCTTACAAACAGATATAGATTCTATCTTGCCGGAAACCGCTGTCACTGTCTCCTCATCATCTCCAACACCGACAATAACAAGTTGTAGTAGCAGTAGCAATATAGTGGGCAATACAACAACATTAAGTTCACCAATCAGTTGTTCAAGTCCATTGATGAAAAGTGTGGCGAAACAAACACGTGAAGCCTCCCAACATGATGTCGATGAAGTTGCACGTTTGTTTGAGGAAAAACCTGAAGCATTTGAAAAATGGCTTATGGAACGTGCACCTCCTGAAGCTTTGGCGAGACTGCATGAATTTATTGAGAGTCGTAAACAACCGTTGAAAAGACCTTCAGTAACATCAGATATTTTCCATCAATGGATGTCTGCGTCACCGATCCCGGTAAGTTTAAGATTTTTATTGTTTTTCGAATATTTATACGGCCTAAGTTATAAAAAGTAAAGCATGTCAATAAAGGGTTTATGAAACGGATTTTCATACAAAATAATCCGATAATCATTACAAAATTTACTATGTACATTGGCCGTTAACTGTATGGAACATATTTTTTTCTTCTATTTTCCCCTGCACGAGCGGCTAAAAATATAAGAAGTTGTCGAAGGACAATGAAACTTGGCACATAGACATTTTTTGTTTGAATCAAGAAAAAAATGGAAAAATCAAAATGATCCGCCCACCTCCCATCTAAAATGAAAATTAAATTTTGACCTACGGCATTGTTTTTTGGCAAATGCCATTTTTAAACACTCGAATCATTTGTGTTAAATTTGAAAAATATCCGCCCAATTTTACGCCCACTTCCCATACGTTGATTTTTAATCAATTTTCACAAAAAATAAATATTATAATTGTAGAAAGGGCTCCTGAAAATATATACCTGATCCGCCCCACTTTTACGCCCACCTTCCATAGAAAAAACATGAATAAGTAATTTCAGCATAGTCTTTTAATAATTTTTTAACATTATTATCGTACTCCAATATTTCGATTTGCACCTTTGAGCGAAATCTATTTATAAATCGGTCTGAAGACAATAAAAGATTATGCATTACGTCTTCATAAGTGGCTACACGTCCAATTCTTCGCGAATGATGTAATCTATAGGTTCTATAGTCTTTATTCCTCGCTTCCTGAGCTTCCTCGGACAGCATACCTGATACAATTAATCAATTGAAATGTAAAGAATAGCTTCTGCTATAATTTTGCTACCGTGTACCAGAATCTTATGCACAGTTACAGGCATGTAGTACCAGCCATAGAGATCAACATACAACTTGGCAGTATCCATTCAATATATATGAAATTTGTTAGTGTCGATCGCTGCATTACATAGCTTTTACTGTTTTTTTTTTTTTTTGGAAAGGAACAGGTAGGAGTAGGGAGATCGAACGGTTATTATTCGACCGGTTTTAACCGGTTATTTAAGCTTTGCCCAAGTCGGTTATTTTAAAATCTCCATTTTTCGAATATCGAATAAACCGATTATTTTGGTATAATAAACCGGTTACTTTAATAATGTGTAATTTATATACATTTTCCTTACTGTTGTTGCAGATGTACCCGTAATTAAAGTATTTTTCTAATAGAATATTGGACAAACTTAAACTTTTTATGAAGAATGTCAAAACAAAATGTAACAAAATTCAAAAAACATTATGAAGAATGTAAATACAAATCGCTTATAAAAGCGTATTAAAGAGTATTATTACACCGTCCGACACAAAAAGAAAAAAATTGTTAGACACGAACCAGATGATAAAATTCTGAAACAATAAATTAAATGGAGAAAAACAACGTTTTCAGTTTTTCATTTCGTGATCCTGTGACCTTTTTAAGGGACTTCAAATTTTCAAAGAAGTACACTTTTCAAAAAATATTTTAAAATACTTCCGCTGATCCAACAATGCCAAAATTTGATGTCAAAAGAACAAGAAGAGTTGTAAAATATTTTGTATTACTTTTATTTAATCCTGTCAGGATCAAAAGATGTCAAAAATGTCCTTTAAAATATTTATCCTTTAATATCCTTTAAGATTGCCAATAAATTCCTTTTAAAAAAATAGTGCATTAAAGACCCAAATATTTTATACTACATACCAAAATTTTATCCTCCTAGCTTTTTTACTTAAGTGTGAATAAATATTTTAAAATTTTAAGCAGTTGAATTAAAATTTGTAAAAACGTGTTGAAAATTCAAATATTAAATAACACTTACCGATTTAATTTTTTAGATTTACGCTCGGTACTTTGTTCAAAATTTGTCAAACTCCATATAAATATATTCCGAACGAAATATTTGTGAAATAATTTCGCCAAACCAGTACTCTGACCTTTTGGCGAAAAACATGTAAACATTATTTTTCAACGGCAACATTTCTTTTTTGTACGAAATAATATGATCATCACTTCTTTCGCACGAAAATCAAAACAACAGTTTTCTCATGTCAAATTTTTCACCCGAAAAATAAATGTAGCTCAACATACTTGGCAAATACGAACAGAGTACTAGGCTTCATGTACATATGTATATAAAGTTCAAATTAAAATATTAAAAAAATGTTTATTTAAATGCAAAAAAGGGTTATTTAGAAAAGTGAATGTTTTTGGTTTGTCGTTTATGTAGACCAGCAGTATCACGACAAATTGACCAACAGTATTCGGCCAGCATATGGGCGGTATTTTTTCCACGGTACCGATTCTCAATTACGGCGAGGTCTTGATGGAATCTCTCCCCGTGTTCATCACTAAAGTCTCCTAAATTACTGGGGAAAAATCCAGGTGGCTATCCAAAAAATGAATTTTATGTGACATATTGACTCACATTATTCCATAATTATGCACTAGTTTCTAAACAATAGCTTCATAATCTACAGATTTATTATTGCCCATAAAATTAATTTATTACGTCTTCCAAACTACTCCACGCTGCCTTTTCCACCGTCGTTAATAAATCGGGAAACTCTTTCGATTTCATTAATTTTTTTAACTGTGGTACATTAAATACACCTTAAAATATAAAACTTTAACAAAAATAACCCATTGTGATCATTTAACCTACCCGCCTCAATTTTCGCAGTACTTAGCTTTGGAAAAACTGTTTTCAAATATTCCATTGCTGAACCATCACTTTCAAGTGCCCGAACAAAATTACGTATCAAACCCAATTTAATGTGCAGGGGAGGGAGAAGTATCTTAGATGATGGAACAAGTGGCATTTGATTTACGCTATTGATCCCAAGCTGATGACTTAGGCGATACGGTCGGTATAATGCAAATCACGTCTTCGACCTTCCCAAAGACATAAAAAGCACTGATGTTTAGAAAATCCATTTTTTATTCCCATGAGAATAGCCATCACTTTAAGGTCACAACAAATCAACCAACGATGTGCATCGTACTTTATTAACTTACGAATGACTTTCATATTTTCATAACTTTCTTTAATATCTGTACCATAAATAATGGGCACTGACGGGTACACGTTGCCATTATGTAATAATACTCCTTTAAGACTTTTAACGGATCCATCTATAAAAAGTCTACATTCGGCAGGATCGTAATTGTTTCCAATTGTATCAAAGAGCTGCTGTATGTCAGTTGCATATGTAATACCAGTTTCGTCGTCTATCTTAAAACATTGATCGAATGAGCTAGGTTAGGTTAGGCGCTTTCGCGAAGATGTGACATATAAATCAGAACAAACTAGTTTCCACTGCTGCAAGCGTGATGCCAAAAGTTCGGCCTTTTCTTTAGATACATTCATATCTCTGACAAGATCGTCAAAGTCGGTCTGAGTTACAAAATGTGGTTCAGCATACCCCAACTTGCTTTCTGTTGGTTGATATATAGAACATTCCTCAACATGTGTATCGTAACAATGTGATTCTTCTTCAATGATTTCTGGAGCTTGTACAAGTTCTTCAGACGGTGAGTTGGGGTTTATTGCTGAACATAATACTGCAGGCTTCATAGACTCGGAACTATAGTAGTTTATACCTTCTCGCTTATTATATTTAACCTTCATAATACGCGGATACGACTGACAAAAATAACAACATTCTGCAGAATGTTCACTGCGGCGTAACCATACCACTGGGTACACGTATTTCATTGCATTGCGAGTTTTACCTATGTCCTTTGATCGTAGTACACCAGCGTAGCAATAGTTACATACAATTTCAGGCACATACCACAATCTTGGAGCTAAGTTTATTAAAAAGTATTCTTTGTACCTTTTTACAAAGGTTTTTGTTATATTTCGTCATTTATTAAATGGTACAAATAATCCACATACAACACAAAAGTTATTACGGTTTGGGCACTTCATAATTAAACGCGTTTGCAAAAACTATTACGTTGACTAAAAATTATAATTTATTTAAACAATTCTAGTTGTTTTTTTTTATAAAGTGGAAACTATTTCAGAACCCACGAAAAAATAGTGGAATTCACCCTTGATAGTAAAGTCCCTTGTAGACCTTGTTAATCTTATAATTTTGGTAAAAATACTAACATTTACAACACTGCAACAACAAAATAAATTAGACTAAAATATACTACGCTGTGGTTGAAAAATCCCACAAAAAGCAGTAGTAAACAAAGTGTGTGAATTTACTAGAATAAAACAGTTGAAAAAACTTTATCTGTCTCTTTCTCTCATTCAGCAAATTCATTAATTTACAATACATACGAAAAAGACACTCACGCTTTGAAGTATAAAATTGTATTAAATATAACAGAGTTGTACACTTAATACAAAGGGTGAATACCGCTAATATACTAGGTACTAGCTATTTTTTTTTCGAATGAAATTTTAAAATAAAATATAAAAAATAAAATAATGCAAATTTAAAGTATTATTTTACACTTAAGTAGTAAAGCTAGAAGGTTTAAATTTTGGCATGTGGTATTCAATATTTGGTCCTTCAACGCATTATTTATTTTAAAAAAAATTATTGGAAATCTAAAAGGGCATTAAAGGATAAAAATTTGAAAGGACATTTTTGAAATCTTCTAATCCTAAAAGAATAATAACAAAATAATGCAAAATATTTTACAACTCTTCTTGATCATTTGACACCAAATTTGGCATGGTAGGATGAGCAGAAGTATTTTAAAACATTTTTTTAAAAATGTAGTCCTTTGAAATTTTGAAGTCCTTTTAAAAGGAAACAGGATCACGAAATAAAAAACTGTGAACGCAGTTTTGCTCCATTTAATCTCTAGTTTCAGACTTATGTCATCCGGTTCGTGTCTAATATTGAGTGTCGGACGGTGTTATAGATTTGACTTATATATGTAGATATTTCGAACTGGATTAAAAAGACAAAGTTAAATGCTTGAAGTGCCCTAAAATGATAAGTTGCAAAGGGGTTTCCACATCACGATTTGTTAATCACCTTCAATTAGTCAATATGCTTGACATTAATGTGCTCCAAATAAACCTTAAATCCGTTCGAAGTAGTTCTTAAGAGACGACAAATAATGCTTTACTAAAATACGCTGCCAAAAATGAAACATCGGGTGAAATATTAACCCGTTGTGTTACCGAGGACGGGATGCCCGTTATTGCACTAAAAAGTCTTAAGTAGTACTAGCATTCATGCTTAAAACTACAACATTCCGGCGGAATCAATGATATGGAAAAAATTAATCAGTTTTTTTTATGTTTAAACTCCAAGAACTAAAAAACGAAATTGAAGAAATCAAACAATGTCATGGAAGGTTTCAAAGTGTGGTCGACGAATTGACAAAAAAATTTCTTACAAAAAGCATGTTCTTATTACTATTCGTATCTATAATGCTGAAACAAAATAATTTTAAATATATAATCCCAGCTTAGAGGTTTTGTTTGCAACTTTTCAAAAATATGGTTGAAGTCTACTGATTCATATAGACAAATCAGAACTCATTCAAAATAAATTTGGGAGAATATCTCAAATAGTAAATTAATTAAATTCCTATAATTTTTTATTTGCTTTTGCAAAACGTTTGTTTAGATCAAACATCACTTAACAGTTTCTAAATTCCATTATACAATTATCTTCTTACAAAGGTTTATTCAGACCTAATAGATATTTGACGAAAAAATACAAAAAATCATGACCAGGAAGTTTATCCAACTTTAGCTTTATTTTTAAAAATTGTTATTGACTTCCTTATCGTTATTTGTAAGAAGATAATTGTATAATTCAATTAAGAAACTGTTAAATGATGTTTGATCCATCAAACGTTTTGCAAAAACAAACATTTTTTTAATAAAACTACTGGTTACGTGTATGATGTCAAATATTTAAAAAGTGTAAACATAGCTTTAGTAATTGAATTAAGCTAAACTTTGATCAATTTACTGGTCACACTTTTCTTGGATTTTATCGTCAAATATTCGTTATGTTTGTAAGGGTGAACATACCTTAAGTCATATCTATTTATTTTGTTGGTTCCTTACCTTTGTAAGTTATTTTGTTTTCATTTAAATTAACGTGTTATTAAAAAAACTTATTTGATTTATGTATTCGAACTAAAGCCGGTTAACCGGTTATTTTAAAAATGCTTAACCGAAACCCGGTTTTTTTAAAATAGCAACTATTCGAAATATTCGAAAATCGGTTTTTGAAAAAAGTCGAATAATCGATCTCCCTAGGTAGGAGCAGCTGAATTTTTTTGTAACCGAGACTTTAAGCTGTAATTCGACATCGTTCGTTAAACAGCGCTCCACAGCGCTAAAAAGATGTAGTCCACTGAAGTTGATGAACATTGAAATTTTGATGTAGTTTATATTTTGTTCTACGAAGTTTGTTATATGACACTTTTTTCAACTTTTTTTAATGCAAATCTCATCTATGAGAATTGTCATTTACCAAAAGATTGAATATACAATTAATTTGCATGCCATTTTGAACAAGCGAACATTATGAACTTTGAGCGTGTCTGTCCAAACAAATAATAAATTATCAGCCTAATATTACGGAATCATGATATTCAGATATCTGACAATAAAATACCAAAAAAAAATTATCCAAATCGGCGATCATGAAAAAAACTTCTGTTTTTTCATCTCAGCGCAGTCAAGAATGAAAAATTATTAATAAAAATTTTAATTGATTTCATGTTGTTAAATTCCTGTCTTCATAAAAATAATTTAATGAAAATTAAATTCAATGAACTTAAGCCTAATTAAAAAATATCTAAATTTGGATTAAAAACCATTAACAAAATAACCATAATACTAATTATTGTTATCAGCTAAGGCACGAGCTATGTTTACATTTGTCCTTCAAGTTGTGCTGAAAAAGGTCAACAAGAAAAAAGAAAGACAAAAAACATGAAAAACAAAAAAATGTACTTTGGATTTCAAGAAGAATTCTTGACAAAAGGTACGAAAAAATAGAAGTTAGGAAGAACATGTAAATCAATTAAAATAGATAATCATTCATTCAAAAAGCAAATTTCGATCTACCAAGGTGAAATACCATTTGGCTTAAGGATTGATGTTTGACTATTGACGTCGCCCGGCCTCAATAGCCGAGTGAGTAAAACGGCAAACCCCACTGACGAGATTGTGTGGTTACAATCGAAACAAGTATGGGCAACCTGTCCGTGAAAGCCTGGGTTCAAATCTCAGCGCAGTCAAGAATGAAAAATTATCAATAAAAATTTTAATTGATTTCATGTTGTTAAATTCCTGTCTTCATAAAAATAATTTAATTAAATTCAATGAACTTAAGCCTAATTAAAAAATATCTATATTTATTTAAATTTTTAAACAACAAAACAAAAATTGCAAATAATTTTTTAATAAAACAAAATTTCAGTGCGATATACATACCTACATACTTGTGTTTTTTTTCATGAAAAGAGCTTTTCTTTGAGTTCAGCGCGGAGACCTCAGCTTGGTACAGCTTCCTTCACATCTTCTTTATTTATAAACGGGAAGCTTCTATATGTCACATTAGCATCTTCAATAAAGGAATTTTAAAATTCACTACAAATTCCATATTATTGTATTTTTACTTACCTTTTAAATAATTCTAAATAACTTCCATATATATAGATACAAGAAGTTTTCAATACCTTATCGTCGTCGTCAATTTTTTTAAGGTCAAAATTTATGTTTTCTTCAAAAAGAAAATCTCTTCCGTAGCAACGAAATGTAAACGTCACCGTTTATTATATTTTTTCACTGTCCAAGTTTTTTTAATTTAATTTTTCACTTATTTAAATTATTTATAAAAAATTTTCATTTCGATAAACTGCAAATAATGACAACAATGGTACTTTTAACATCATTTGTACCAATTTGACAACAGTTTGTTAAAAATTTGACAACATATGTTGTCGAAATATTAACAACACTTTGTTATCATTTTAATTCCATTGGTTGATACTTTTTTACGTGTTTTTTCGCTCTGTGTCGTTACTAAGAGAAATAACATATTAAAAAGCAGAGCAGAATAATGAAATTTGAAATTTTTATATCCGCAAAAATTGGGAATACTTCGTTTTTTTTTTAACAATTATTATTAGTGTTAATTTTGAATATTAATAGTTAATTTCTTACGCTGTTATTTATGTTAACATTTTTTGAAATTCAAATTTAATTCTTTGTTTTTTAAATCTTATTAATTTTTAAATATTAATAATCTGTTACACTGCAATTTTGTATAAAAAAATTAAGCTACATAAGTTTGGTTAATTTTAACTTGAATTCAAATTCAATATGCGTTTCGGTATCGATATCGGTGGTATTTTATTTTGAGTATCGATATAGTATCTGCAAAAGGCGTAACGTTTCTTCCCTAATTTATAGTCAAATAAGCAAAATGTATTAAGTTCTTTTTAATTTTCGAAGCCACACAGAAGTAGGAAAATCATTTTATTTTTGTCACAAACTCTTCACTTAAAAAAAATTGTTTTTGTCTTTGGTATCAGTGAAGAAATACTCGTATCTTATTATTATTATTTAAGCTATTTTTTTACACAGTATGCAACTCCGTTGCAAAACCATAAACCTGTTGTCGGTGTAGCAACTATGATTTTTTTACTCTATATTCTTAAAAAGTGCTTATATTTGAATTCAATTATAAGCCTCTTACTATCTCCATACAAAAAAAAATTAATCCCAAACAGGGACATACATTCTAGAGCAGTATTGGCAGATAACGGGATTGGTCTACAAAGAAGGATTTAAGAACTTGTGGCGAAATATTTTCGTGGGAGGTCATATGGGAATTTTTGTAAAATGTGGAGATAACACATTTTATTATGTAAACTTGTAAACTCTTTTATTAGTCATAAAACAAATTTATTTTCTGATGTGCTTTTTTACGTGAACGCTTAAATGATTAAAATTAACTGACCTTTTTTTAACAAAGTCCAATAGCTGAAAATGTGCTTATATCACTTAGTATGTACTTAACCACTTGTTATTAGTGCATAATGCCGTACAACATTTCTTAAATTAACTTTGATTCTTAGCCACTGTCTTTATCTGCGTCCAACAGAGATTTTCGTCAACAGTTTTTAATTCACTTTCTTTCCAATCTATTGATTGTCTGGCTTTATTAAAAGATGGGTTTCTCATCGTGGGTCCGATCCATCTCCATTCCCTGTCTCGAATGTCTAGTTTAATAGATGTTTTTCTACGTCGCACTGTGGGCGAAATGGCGAAATTTTTGATTTCGCCAAAATTGTGTCTATCAATTTCTAATATCCCACTGAACTTATATATCGTTTATATTTGTATTGACATGGTCTAGTTGTACCGCTAGGAGCTGTCAAACACAATATATATTTCAGCTGGTTCATCACTAAGCCTTAACACGTGTTTTCTTTTTATTGCTAATATTTATTTAAAGTTGCGTTTGTCTCAACTTAGTGGAGGAAAAGTGGTTTTATTAATAGCTAGATGTTTTTATAAACTAAAACAAATTTTGTTTGTGACCTGCGCTTAAGTTTTATAGAAAAAAATGTAGTTAAAGTTGACTATACCACTAACTGCTTGAAAAAAGCCAAAATACGACTTGCGGGGGCCGGACCTTCTGATATTCGTGGGTATTCGCGCAACAATATTTTTTTATATTACTATGTTGTCTTGTGATTGTAAAATATCCAAACCGTCTGCATTCACCTGCAACTTTACATCATATTGCATTTTTAAGGAACAATTTCGGTTCTCAGAGGAGAAGTTTATTTACTATGGCGCAACGAGCCCGTGCCTACTAAAACAGTTTCTGCCGTTGAGTCATATATTGAATAATATAATTGATATCACGTGTATGATGCTTATGTTATCCTTCTAATAAGCAAAAAAATTAGAAATTTTTTTAGCAAAATTGACTGAGCAATGGAAACTCAACCAAGGAAACAGCCACAAATTTAAAGAATAGAACAAGAAGTGGTTAGACGGACAACTTTTATGAGTTAATCCACTGACTAATCGTGGAAGACCCGATAAGATATTCGACGAATGTTCCAACAAAACAAAATTAAGTAAAGTTTCCCAAATTGTTAAGGAAACATCTCAAAGTTAGCTCGTAGTAGCTACACCGTGCAGTTTATACAAATCTGGAAAACGAAGTACGTCGAAACTTGTTTCAATGGCTTATGACGCAAAAAAAATTAAATCTTTTTTGGCATCAGATGCGAGCCTTCCGTTTCCAGATACACCAGACGAAGCTCTAGCATTATTTTTAGATGGTAATTATAACAAGCATTCATACAAGTTGATGCAAGCTGGTGCAAAAAGCCGGAATGCAAACACATACCCAACGTACGAAACTTTGCATATTACAAAAAAAAAATATCCAAATGGAATCCAATTTACAAACTTTTCAGGTCAAGTGCCTTTACAACATATGGTGGATCATATTGTTATGCGCGTCGCAGAAGTTCCATATCTTTCATATTTGAATTTAATTTTGCTGAAGTGAGCAGAATCCTACTTCTATTTAAAATGTGAAACTTTTATACTAATATTATCATGTTTTTCTGAACGAAATAAACAATGTTTAAAATATGAAAAAAAGTTTCAACTTCAAAAAAATATATATGTATGTACATATATTAGAAAAAAAAATTTTTTATTCAACATTGTAGCTTAATCTATTTTCAACTAAAAGAAAACATTACACAAACAAAAAAAATTCCTAAGCGCTATTAATTAAACAGCGCTAGATGAGCTTTTTCGCCCACTGTGCGTCGTCTGATACATACGCATTTGGTATCCAATTGAGGGACCTGCCGGTTTATAGATTCTTGCAGTTTTGTGGTCGATTCTACAGATACAAGCCAAGTTTCGCACACATATTGCAGCACAGATTTCACATTAGCTTTAAGGATTCGAATTTTTGTTCCATTTGGGAGTTTTATGCAAAGCCATTCCTATGGCAAACATTCATTTCGCTTAAACGAAAGGAACGTTAACGCGATGTGATGTGGCTTTCCTTGCGAGTGCTTCCAACATCCTTTGATGGTTTACGAAATCGGAAGCCTTTTCGAAGTCAACGAAAACTAAGTGCAGAGGGTGTTGAAATTCGTTGATCTGTTCGATGATCACACGAAACGATGCTATATGTTCTACACAAGAATTGTTAGCTCTTAAACCCACCTGCTGTTTGCGAAGTGTGGTGTTGATCCTATCGGATATTCTAGAATCGTATGACCAAACCAACTATTGGTTTTCCCAATGTGTAAAAACAATTTTTATTTGCTAATGTAGACAAGGTATTTCTTTCAATTTAATTCAGTTTTATTAAACTTTAAGAACTTTACATTCATCCTTAGTGCCACTTGAAAATGTTTTCCCATATATTTGTATGTATATATATTCACCATCATATTTGCCCACAAATGTTATGTTTTCTTTTACATTTTGCTCTAAAATATTTAATGTAATTGCACACGAAAACTTCAATGCAACAAATGTTTTAAATGAAAAACAATTAAGAATATAACCCAATACCAGCAGTCACCACCAATTAAAATAAAGAGCCAGTTTATCTAGAAATGCTTGTTGCAATGCAATACATGTTTTTAAAGTAAAGAGCCACAAAAGTATAAAGATACAAATCCAAAAAAAAAAAAACACATATAAACTGAATAAAAAATCTAAAAAAATATCCTTAAAATCCTTTAGTAGCACAAATACAAAAACGTGCAATATGTGGCATTAGTTAAAACAACCAACACTAACTATCATCTCTACTGTAACAACTACTGCGTCTAATATTACCACTACAAAAACAATTGTAAATAACAATAAACTTTTTACGTGTTTCTCGTTAAATCCTTCGTAACAAATTTTTTTACTACTTTTCGCATGTACTTGTACAACATGTTGTTTAATGAATATGACACTTATACATGTCGACGTTGCAGCACATTTATAACCGTCTTATTCACACAGATTTCACTTGCATTCATTATTTCTGTTTATTCATCGCCTTTTCGCTTCTTAAAAGAAACCTCAAGTTGAACAAAAATTTTGATTGTTCATTTAATTTACACTTGTTAAACTGTCGAAAGTTATTAGTTTTAGTTTTCTTTGGTAAATTTGTTTTTGTTACTGTAATTGTGAGCGCTTTATTTGTTGACGTAAGAGGAAATTTGTGTTAAAATTAAATAACTGGATTTTGTTTGAGTGCCGGAGTAAAAGTATAAATTAAATTAAATTTCTATTAAATATAAAACATGGGATTTTTCTGCAGTGACAAAAAAGTTTTCTTTAAATTTATGTGCTCGGTATAAAACTTTTTAGTTTTTTTTCTTTGACTATTATTATTTTTGAATATCAGGTAATGAAATTTCAGACAAAAATTATAGCTTGTTAAAAAACAAAAAAGTATGAGAGTTAGTTAGACTTGTCTTGGGTCTATTATGACCTACATTGTTTTATCTCAAAACAAAAGTTTTTAAGAGATTTTGGTTGTAGGTTTTATGCGGCATATATCTGTGGTTTTCATGCGCTACCGCGTGTGTCTTAAAATCAAATTTTTTTAGGAGAACCGAAAAACCATTTAAGAGAAAACTATGAGTTTGGTATTGCACTTTTTGAAATTTTTTATTACGCTAAAAATCAGAATTGGTCCATCTCTTTACAGATATTTTTAGAACCATGTAAAGAGCATTTAAAATAAAGAAATATGGCATCAATATCTCAGAATCAAAAAAAAAAGACATACGCGGTTGCCCATGAAAACCACAGATATAGTCTGTTATAGACTGAAATTACCAAGAAAAGATATATTTTTTTATTTTATTTCAATAGCTTAAATATTATTTAGAAAGTTGGTGTCAGGGTTAATGTTAAAATGATTTTTGTATATGCACAGATAGAGAGCGGAATACCAAAATGGTTAGTAAAGAGAGTGAAACCTGAAATACTATAGTAATTGATTCAACCACATATAATTTTATGGTATATTAATAAATATATCCTCTTCATTCAAATAAATCCCCTTTAAATCAATAATACCATCACTTTTAAAGTCGAAGTAGTTGAGTATTCACTATGAGTACTTTAAATACTCCTTTTGTCTTAAAAGCTCTATATTACTTCTCATGTACATATATCCCAAGTCCCTTTTTAGACAAGCAAAGTTTACTTTGACAAAGTCTGTTGAATTCTCTTTTAAACTTTGTTTCGTGCTCAGACACACAAAGTTTAATTTAACAAGTTTTTGTTTTCTCTTGTTTGAATATAATATATAAACAGCGTTGCCAGAATGATGATTTTATCACATTTTGGATTATTTTTTTAAACAAAAATATGATTAAAGATTTTTTTCTCAAATGATGATTTTTTATTTTTAGAAATTCTGATTTTTACTTTAATTTTGCTTATACAAAATACACGATTATTTAAACAGCCAATTTTTAAAACAATGAAGTTTTGCATCAGCTTGATGTGTATTGGTGCTGCACACTTTTGTACCCAGTATCTAGAATACACAAAATTGCATCATTATTTCTGGACATAAAAAATATTTAAAAAGGCATATTATAACCTATTTCCAATGTGCGAAAGAATTACTTCTTTTGAACAACTACATTTCAAACAAAAACAAATTCTAAAAACTTTGTTTTGGTTTTAAATGTATTTGTACGAAGTTAATAATTCTTTCGCACATCGGAAATAGGCAGTTAGAATATTGATAAAAAAATATTTGTGAAAAGAAAAAATGTATTTTTATAAAGTTTCATATACTGACGAATTATGTTTTTATGTATTTCAATTTAAATAATAAGAAGTATGTTTTTATAAAAAATTAATAATTGTTACTATTTTGCCCTTATTTAAAAAAATTTAAATTAAGAAAAAAAAATTTATGATTTTCCTCTTCAAAATATGATTTCTTTCGTCATATGACAATTTTCATTCCAAAGATTCTGATAACGCTGTATATAAATATAAAGTTGCTGCCAACTTCAGGTCGTAGATTAGAACGAAAAACAAAACGAATTTGTGAGTACAGCAAAGTATGTACTCCCCCGCTATTCTCTTTTCCCTTCTCTTCTATAAACTCAAGACTTTGCAAAGTAAACTTTGCTTGTCTGAACATACAATGCATTAACAGTACAATTACATCTCTCGTGATTACATTGATATGAAAGAAAAAAAAATACTTGGAGAGAATCGTATATATGTATGTATGTATTAAACATTTAAAGCTTTCAGAAGTTCGGAGTCTAAGGTGTAGTGTTCGGGACCCAGTTTTAAAAAATGTTGATGGGTTTTCTTTTCGAAATGTAGATATTTATGAACTGATGGTTGCTTTTAGCATGATTAAGTCTAATGCATTTGGGTATGATGGTTTTAAACTGAAGTTCTTAAAAGTATTAATGTCTATGATTGGTTATGATGTCCTTCATATTGTTAATACTATTTTGACAACATCGGTTTTCCCGTCATTATGGAAAGTTGTAAAGATAATTCCGATTCAGATAGAATTTTTTTACACAAGATCACTCATAATATTGATATTACTGAAGGAAATCAGCGATATGTATACAGTAAAAATATATTAGTTAGACTTGTCTTGGGTCCATTATGAACCTATCAACCGAAAATTGTCTGACCTACATTGTTTTATCTCAAAACAAAAGTTTTTAAGAGATTTTGGTTGTAGGTTTTATGCGGCATATATCTGTGGTTTTCATGCGCAACCGCATTTATCTTAAAATCAAATTCAGGAGAGCCGAATAACCATTCTAGAGCAAAATATGGGTTAGGTATTGTCAGAATTGGCCCATCTCTTTGCAAATATTTTTAGAACCATCAATATCTCAGAATCCAAAAAAAAAAGACATACGCGGTTGCTCATGAAAACCACAGATATAGTCTATTATAGACTATAATGACCAAGAAAAGATATATTTTTTATTTTATTTTTATAGCTTAAATATTATTTGAAAGTTGGTGGCAGGGTTAATGTTAAAATAATTTTTATATATGCACAGATAGAGAGCGGAATAACAAAATTGTTAGTTAATACAGTGAAACCTGAAATACTATAGTAATAGATTCAATCATAAATAATTTTATGGTGAATTAATAGATATATCCTCTTCATTTAAATCAATCCCCTTTAAATCAATAACACCATCACTTTTAAAGTCGAAGTAGATGAGTATTCACTATGAGTACTTTAAATACTCCTTTTGTGATTACATTGATATGAAAGAAAAAAAAAAAAATACTTGGAGAGAATCGTATATATGTTTGTATGTATTAAACATTTAAAGCTTTCAGAAGTTCGGAGTCTAAGAAAAAAAAATAAAACTGTATGGAGGTATAATGCTTAATAATTTAGGAGATATCGTTCTTTTCCATTTTGACAGCGGAGTTAACTACTTAAATATACAAAGTAAATTCAATTATTATTATTAAAAGCAAAACGTGTTTGCAATTACGATAGTGCAGTCTAATTTTAATAGTGAATATAATATTCTTAAATTATAGTTTTAATACTCAAAACAGAATTTAAAAGGTGAATTGAAGCTGTTATCTATATAATATAATTTTTGCCATTGAAACAGCTAGGATGGGTGGGTAATGAGGCCATAGTGCGAACCTCTATGATATTAGTTATAATGGTTTTAACTTATTTTTAAGGTATATTAGCCTAGAATAAACAGGGCAATTTAATCGCACGTTATTTTTTTTTTTTTTTTTGTAATCTGGTACATGGTCAAACGCGAGAACAAGATCCCTGCCCTCCACTACCGAACAAGCCAGTCTACAAGAACGTGCTTTCTGTTCCCGGCGCGATCATCTTGTTTATTTGCTAGATTGTATTTATTGTGCCGAAATGGATGTTGTTATATTTACCCGTTTTACGAGTAGTGTAGGTAGGCTAGTTGGTAGTGAGCTAGTCTATCAGCGCCGGGGTTGCGGGTTTGATTCTCGCCAGATACTCTGGTCTCCTGCAGACAAGCGGGATTTGCATAGGTAATATTTAAAAATAGAAAAAAAATTAAAAAAATAGCTAAATTCAGATCGTGAAAACGGTAAAAGAACAAAGAAACACACATTTTGCATAATTTCCGTTACTATCACTTGGTAAATTCATCCAGCATTTAAACCTTATAACCGACTTTTACAAGACCTAAAACCGCGAAAGCATATTACTAGACTTTGACATACATGTTGTATGTACATTCTTATTCATTTAGTGGTTTAAAACCCGGTCTGGCAGGGCTGTTAGCTGTTAAAGATCTGTCATCTTAGCTGTTAAAGATCTGTATTTAGCGAAAGATTTGCGCTACCGAATATGGATCGTGTAACTACCGAAAAACGCCTAAAATAGTTAAAACTTACTTAAAAAATAAGTGGTGATTCAAACGTGGCAACTTTTCGAGCATTGCGGGGTTATAATCGAATATGCAAGAAATTGGCAAGTTTATAAAGAAATTGGAAGAGGCCTTGTCTACGCGGATAATCCCCTAACGATCGAGCATTTGAAAACCAACATTCGTTAAGTTATTGCCAAGACTAAAATTAGCAAGCATTAGCAAAATTCCAAGCATAAAAATTTAAAAAAAGTTTCATCGAAATCCTAGCTTTAAGTGTGTTTAATTTTAAATTTTTTTGAAACCGTAAAATGGATAACCCGTTATTTTAAAAAAGTCGTAATTTTTCTTGCCACAAAGAAAGGAATAATGCGATTTCCGTTTTATTATACCCCAACCCATTTAATCATTTTTTTTTTTTTTTTGGTAATTGTGCTTAATTTGTTCGTCATATCATAAAGTTTAAAGCAGTACAAATTATTTTTGGAATTGGGGCTTATATGGGAGTTATGGACTATTATACCACTAATAAACATTTTAAATGCGTTTTTTAATATTCATAAGTTGATTAAAAAGAATTTTTTCATGAATCGAAGATTTTTATTGTACGAGTATTATGGATCTATCATCTCAAAATATTTATGTGTGTCAAACTTAATTCGAATTTAACTAGCAGAGACATAGAATGGTTTATATTATTAAAATATATCTAAATACGACTGTATGCACATTTAAATATTTCCATCAAAGTTTGATGAAATCATTAACCAATTGAAACTTTGTATTATATCCCTTACTTTACAAGCACTAACGGATGACTTGCCTTGTTCGATTTAAAACATATTTTTAGTATACCAAGGCTGGGTTTTTGACATCTCATTTAAACTACGTTTAGCTAATCTGACAACTGACTAGTGGCGCCATTACCAAGTTAGTATGCAAAATTTTGACGGAACAGCTTAGTTTTGTTTAAAATTATGGTCCTTAATAAAATAGTCAAACAAAAATCACATTTCGCCGGAAAAATCCGAGTTGCAGACTACGTTAAACTAAGTTTAAACTTAATCCACATCTTAAAAACCCGGCCCAATAGTAATTAAAAAAGTTCTAATTTTCAGTAGATCCGTACGCAGAAAAAATTGTCGCCAATTCTTTTTCAATTAAACCATTAATCAAAAATAAACTCAGATTTAATTAAAGTTTTAATCTAGTAAATTAAACGTTTACTTTTATCAACAACATTTCTGCAGAAAATGTTGTTAACATCAAAAAATATTTAATTGATACTATTTATTTGTTTGCTGGAGCTAATTTAACTAATTTTTTTTTTAATCAATTTTGATTTTTTTTTTTGTGTATAAAGTTTTTGATCAAAAATGTAAAACAGTTATCAGAAATATCGTTCTAACACAAAATATATCGTTTGTTCTTCAAAATCTACGGTGTTAAGCTTATGACGACCCTTGCACATTTGAATCACAAGTGGTAAATTTCCAACGATTCAGATAGAATTTTTTTACACAAGATCACTCATAATATTGATATTACTGAAGGAAATCAGCGATATGTATACCGTAAAAATATGCATTAAAAAAATTCCACCATATTTGTATTGATTTCCCACAGGTGTCGTTTCATTGAATAATTTAACATAAGCATTATGTGTGCCAAAGTAAGCCACCTCGAATACCTTTGTGAAGTTTTTAAACGGCATATTTGTTGTTTTTCGTTTGATAACACTACGATCTACAAAATACCAATTAAATTAATAAATAAAATGGTACTAATAAATCAAAACTGTTATTTAAATGTCTTTTAGTTTCAATAACATTTTTATAGATTTTTATAAAATTTCTTCATTTTCAATAAGGAAATAAATTACAAAACTCATTAAGTTCCCGTTAATAAATCATTTTTTAAAAGTAATAAAAGTATATCGTGCAATAAATTTGCACAAATATTTAATTTAAAATTAAAAAATGTGTATATTTCTTTTAGGATCTCAGAACAAGACAGTAAAGCAAAAATACAATTTCGTTAAAATGTTTGCGGTTTTGTTTTTATTACAAAACAATAAACCATAAAAAAGAAGAAAAAAAAACAAAATATTTTATAGATAAAACAAAATTTGTATTTACGCAAGAATAAATTTATACACACACATACAAAAAGAAATAGAACAACTCATACGTAAACAAATAAGTAAAAATTCTACTTCACACTGACATTTCAGGTGTGTTTGACATGTTTACAATGCATACAAAAGCAACAACAGATGAAAAAACAAACAGAAATTACAAGTAAAATAATAAAAATAAAAATAGAAAAACTAAAAGTTTTTTTATGCAGCAGTAGTAGTGAAATGGCATTTTTTATATGTTGTTGTATAAATATGCATACGTATGCGAATTGCGGAAACGGAAGCGAAAACAAAACATTTATAAAGTGTAAACTGCAATTGTAATAACATCTTATTGCACATGGATATTTATAGTTTTTATTTTATTTTTGAAGGATACGATTATTTGTTATTTATTGTTTTCAGGTATTTTTTTCAAGTTTGAAAATAAACTACATAAATTATGGTTATGTTTTTGGAGAGAACGCGATTTAAAATTACAAAATATTAAATAAGAATTTTAAAAAAAACATATTTATCAATTCATTAAAGCATTATTAAAGCAAAAAATTAAAGTATAGCTACGGCCGTATGCATTTGAGGCGATGTTTCGATTTCTTGAAATATGCTCAACAAAAAAACTTATTATAGCCGAAAGTGTCATTTTTTTAAAAAAAATTAGGAAAATCGCAACAAGATGTAACTTAAATATGTTTTTTTTTTGTACAGTAGCGTTTATAATCGGCAAAGGGTAAAATCGATGCACACAAAATTTCGGTCATTATTGTTTCTACAAAAGCTAATTTTTACTAAATAACCAGAATATTTATACAGAAAATCAACTTTTTCAAGATCTAACATAGGAAAGAATATAAACTCCATTCGTTACCGTAGCCCTATATCAGTTAGTAGGGTATTCATTTAATCGGAGTTTCGCTTTAATCGGTTAATCGCTCGATTAATTAGCCGAGGTTTTTGTTTAATCGGTTAATTTTGTTACTGATCGGTTAAGCGATTAATAACGTTATTTTTTATAAATTAGGTAATTTCAATAAATTAATATGCATAAATTATTTATTATTTGGAGTTTATTAGTAAAAAAAAAACAAAAACACAGCAAACATCACAATTCTTAAACTAAAAAGAGCAAAAAACAAAAAAATAGTTCATTTATATGTAATACATATTTTTTCATTTCAATTTCAATTTTATTTATTTTATAATCTTTAAGCCATAAAAAGGCCAAACTGATTACTGTAGAATTTTTTGTGGCACTATAATTATTGACATTTACAACTAATTATGTATACAAATTTATATTAATATTTATAAAATAAATCTCTCTCAATCATGGGTATGAATTCTTCCTATGACAATAAAAAATTATTGCACCATCACTAAATTATAGAACTGAAATAAGTTTATTTTTAAATTCTTTAAATGAGTTAGCAAAGTGTCTATCGGGATAGGGTTAGATATAATTCCATATCTTACAAACTCTAACAATAAAAGAACGTTGCATCATTAGCGTGTTGAAACGAGGCCATATTAGCGTGTGTGATCTGGACGAACTACCGGATTCAAAACGATTTGCAAGATAACTTGGAAAATTATTTTTCAACGTTTTAAAAAATATTTACATAAATATTATGTATTAAATAAAAAATAAACTGGGAGATAATTTTATTAGTTATTTCAATAGTTTAAGGAGATCTTAAAAATAATCTTTTAGAAAAGTATTTAGTTTTGATAAATCTTGACTTGGAATAACTTTTTTCAAAAAATGGTTTTATACAATAATTAGATAATTTTTTTATTTTTGATCCAAGGCAGTAACCTTTTTTTTTTTTTATTATTATTCCTACACTAAATCCCGCGAAGCTTTTTGCTTGTCTGCAGGAGACCAGAGTCTCTGGCGGGAATCGAACCCGCAACCCCGGTACTGATAGACTAGCTCACTACCAGCTAGCCTACCGGGGCACCCCCGCACGACGATTTGGCTACAACAACAAAAAATACTGAAAATCAAAAACGAATTTAATGGAATTCCAAAATCATGTGTTTTTTTTTTTAATAAATAAATTAGATAAATGTTAAATTTTACAAAAATATTTTTACAATACTTTGTGTTTTTTTATTTGATTTTAGTGGTATTTTTTTTAAGTTGTTCCCAACAGCAGTTATTTGCTACTGTTTGGTCTTACAAAATAATTGTAAGAACAAATATTTGTTTGCTCAAAATACAGGCAAATATTTGTTATTGAGTGGTCACATTAAAAGCATTTTTGTTTGACACCAAACAAATTTATTAGCCCAAAATCAGCTGTTTTCCTGTTTGTCGCAAATAAATATTTTGTGGTCACATTACGGCAAACAAATATTTGACGTTTTTTGGCAAATGTTTGCCATATCTGACCGTACCTTTAGTACATGTATGTATTTGTGGTGACTTTTATATTCTTTATATGCAATATCTTCGTCTGAGCCGCGGGTGGAGGATATGAGCTTCTTAAGTAACAAAAAGTTTGCACATTCTCTAGCTCTATGTTGTTGACCCTGAGCTTAGAGAGATTGGTAGAACTCAGTGATGTCTATATAAATCTAAAAAATCCCCACGTGTCTAAAAAAATTTCCTTTTTCCTTACAACAAAAAAATTCCCTATACTTTTTCCTACGTTAACAATTTATTGTTTTAAGGAACAGACGAACAATTTAATGTTAAATTAACATTTTGTAAATATAATTAAGGCATTTATTAACAACTAGAAAAAAAGGCAAAATAAATATGTAAATGCACACATATAAAAATTCAATTTCAAAAATAAAACTGTGTGAAATGTTTCTTCTTTTTGACAGTAACGCCACTATAAATCGTTTAATCTTGAGACAGGAAATAGTCAAACTGCGTGCTTGATTTCTAATTTCCTCATCTTTCGCCCTTTTTAAAGGACTTAATATTTTTCAAGAATACTTATTTTAAATGTTTTTTTTTTAATATAAGTATCTAATTTTTTTTAGCAAACTCGGAACCAAATAAAACAGAAGGCTCTGTAGAATTTTAAAAAAATATTTACTTCAGCTCCCCTGTACAAAAATATGAAAAAAATTTCGTTTAAAAAATATATCCTTCCACATCCCTAAAACGCCCGGGAGACTATCAAATAAATACATCAATCACATAGTTGTGTGCGTGCAGTCGTTCTTTTTCGGGTACACATACGCGTTGTCGGCAATGCTTGATAAAAATCAAAAAGTTTTGATTTTTTTATTTGATGGCTGATTATTTGATAGTCTCCTGTTGTGATTGACAAAAAAAAATTATTTTCTTTGTGTTTGTTGTCATGAAAAATATAAATATTTTGGTTTTTTACAAAATACAATTGTTGATTGCCGTGTTTATATGCACTGATTGACGGGTTTATTTGAAAGTCTCCAGAGCCCTTAAAGGTTTTCATTCAAAATTTTTTAAAAATTCGAAATTGTATGATTTTAATTCTCTTAGTTAAAGTGGGATATATGTGGAATTTTCATTCATTAGATATTTGCTTTTAATATTCGCATACATTTTAGCGAATGTGAGTGTGAACGCAAATAGCAAAAATAAGAGAACAGTTCACAAATGTGAATCCGAATTTTCACAGCCCCCTAATACAAACGTTCATTGTTTTGGCACTTGTTGAAGATTGCCAGGCTGTAAGGACTTATTTTATAGGGTTTCAGTTAAAAAATACTACATTTGTACTTAACTTCTATTGTAAAGGGTGGTCCATACAAAACGCACGATGTTAATTGTAAATAAAATAAAAAGATTTCAGGGAATTATCTTAATATTTTTTATTATGATAGATTATGTGTGATTTATGTATGTGTGAAACAAAATATCGGCCAAACGCGCACCACGGCTTCGGTTGCTTACCTCCAGCTGATGGTCCATATTTTCAATGAGTCTTAGACATAATTGAGGTTCAATGTCGTTAATGTGAAGTCCTGTCGAATCGCATGATCTTGGCGGCCAATTTACATTGCCACGACGTGAAATAACATGGCAATTGAATTTCTCGCGCAAAAGAGCCATTGTTTCGTTGGCTGTGCGGCAAGTGGCACCATTCTGTTGGAACCACATATCGTCCAGGTTCATATCCTTAATTTCGTTATCATCTCCATTCACAGCAACTGCTTGGCCGACCTTATTTTCGAAGAAGTACGGCCTGTTGACGCCGCCAGCTCATTAACCGCACCAAACAGTCCCTCTATGTACATGCATCGTTCAAAAATCACTCGTGGATTCTCATTTGTCCAAATGCCCCCTTTATATTGAAAATTTGAATTTTCGAATGAAAATAAATGATGTGCGAAAATTAGCTAATATTTTGAAAATTCTCTACATATGACTTAAAATAAAAAAATCTGTCCTTTTTCCCTACGCTTGAAAATTTCCGAAAAAATCCCTAAAAAAATGGATCACCTTACTTATGTATCAAGGCGAATTCATTACAGGTGATCCTAAAAGCCCTGCTGATAACTTTTTTTCTTTAGCTTTATAATTGTTGGATGTCAAAATTTAGTTTATTCTCTGTTTCTGTTTTGATTTGTTTCGGTTTTTGACATTGTACAATGATTTTACAAAATCAAATTGCTTGTGGTTTTTGTACAAGTTGTACTTGTTGTTCTACCGAGATTACCTGGAATGAATTCGCCTTGCTTATGTATAAAGACACCAATTATTAAATACAAATTAAAAACACAAATTTGTGAAACGATTTAAAAATCACAGTTGTGATTAGAAGAACCTGATTTATTATTATTAATTAAATCTCCAATTCGAAAAAATAATATTTTATTTTCATACTTAATTGAATTTTGAAAGTTTTTTATAAAAAAAAGACAAAAAACAACCAACAGTAAATGAATTTAAAATTACTACAAACTTTCTCAATTTCACGTTAAATCTGTTTTTGAGAAGCATTATTTAAACATAATAGATTCTTTTTTCTAGTAAATAAAAAAATTATATGTAAATCTTAAAAATAAACATAAATTATTAACATAATTGATATGCTTAGACTTATGGCCTGTTCATCGATTTCGAAGGAAGACTTCGTTCGCTTAATTTACATGTAAAATAAAAACAATATTTTTTTTTCTTAAATGTAAGTTAAGCGAACAAAGTCTTCGTTCAGAAATAGATGAACAGGCAGTTAATAACATAAAAAGAAAATAAACATTTAATGTTAATGTTAAAGTTATACGTAATAGTTTATTATTAAAATCGTTTTCAAACATAAAAAAGAATATTTTGTTAGCTGCTGTCTGTTTGTGACATTTATTTAAATTATATTTAGTTTTTATACAAATATACAAAAACTTAAACAAAAATTACTTTATACATTCACATGAGAGTACTTATTGTCCTGATCCTTGAAATTGAACAGCAACAACAAATAATAATGAGAAGAATAAATAGCAATTTAACGAGTATATTTTTTAAACACGCAAACTTTTCTTTATCCCCACTTCAAAACAGTATTTTTTTGTTTTTTTTTTTTAAAAAAAATGGCGGCGGGGCCTTGGGATGGTTTTTAGCTTCCCTTATTTATTTACTGGGGGTCAGTCTGTCTTAGTGGGTACCTGTGTTCCGAACGCGTGTATCTTTTTATAAGGTTGCGTGTTATTTTGCTTTTTAACTATAAATTTGAAAATATTAAAATAAACAAGTGAGAAGGTTTTATTTAGCCGTGCGGAATCTGTGATTCCCACTACCATTAGCTCAAATAAAACACACACAAAAACAGTCAGTTGAAAATATCTTTGGAGAAATAGTTATTTCACTACGACAAATGTTAAATGCTGTAAACTTTAGCTTATTCAATTTATCTGTACGTACTAATTACGTGTGTACAGTGGCACAGTTAAGTCCGCATATCGCCTTGAAAACCGAAGTTTTGAATTATTTATCGCCAATGCAGCATTAAATTGCTTTTCAAACAAATTCAATCTAACAACAAACAGTAAATTTTGACCAAAAAATTTTTTTCAAAGACATTTATTAACAAAAAAATATAAAAATAATTTTTTAAACACAAAAAAAGTCTACATGTATGTAGTAAATTATATAAAATACAACTCTGTAATCAAACTGTGCTAACAAACACTACGGTCTTATTTACTAGATACCGTTACTTTGAATGAAGTTTAATTGCTCGTTGTTTATATTACAGTTAAGTTTATTTAACCAAAATGTCTAAATAAATCTGTGTTAAAGTGCTTGAGCTTATTGTAAAGTATTATAAAGAAAAGAAATCTTTAAAACCGATTGGAAAACTAGTTGGGCATCCAAAGACAAGCACTTCGACAATTATTCCAAAATATAATCAATCAAAAACTGTAGAAAACAAACCAAGAAGTGGTCGCCCACCTAAACTGACTCCACGTGCAAAGCCGCAAATTTTGTTGAATGTCCAGGTAAATCCTTGAATTACCGCAATAGAAATGAGTAAGACTTTGGAAAACCAGCAACAACAGTGCAACCAAAAAAGGTGAGACATGTATTGAGAAGCAATGAAATCCACAACCATGTAGCTCGAAATAAGCCGTTTATTAGTAAAATAAATATGAGTGGGTTTTTTCTGCATTTCATTTGACATTTCTCAATTTCAGACTAACTCAATTTGAACAATGGAAAGATGCACAATCGAGCAACGCGTTAAAGTTATTTAGGCTTATTATGAAAATGGGCGTTTAAATCAAAATGCATTTTGTGTACGTGATTTTTTTAATCGGCATAGTCGACCGCAGTGGATTCGTTAACAAGCAGAATTGCCGCATTTGGTTGAATGACAAAGAGTGACTGTTTGGTGCGGCTTATGGGCTGGCATCATCGGGCCGTATTTTTTACAAAATGAGGCCGGTCAGGCAGTTACTGTGAATGGTGTTCGCTATTGTGAGATGAGAACGAACTTTTTATAGCCCTTATTGGAAGGTATGGATGTGGACGATATATGGTTTCAACAAGACGGTGCCACTTGCCACACAGCTAACGAAACAATGGATCTTTTGCGCGACAAATTCAATGGCCGTGTTGTGTCACGTCGTGGTGATATTAATTGACCGCCAAGATTATGTGATTTGACACCGTTGGACTTCTTTATTTGGGGTTATTTGAAAGAAAAGGTGTACATCGATAATTCAAGAGCTAAAGGATGAGATAATTCGGCACATTAACGGCATAGAACCACAATTATGCCTCACCGTCATCGAAAATTTGGACCATCGGCTGGAGGTGTGCCGCCGAGGTCGCGGCGGCCATTTGGCCGATATTTTGTTCCATACATAATTGAACCATACCAATATTATCGTAATAAAAAGAAATTGCAATAATTTCCTAAATAATTTGTGTTTTATTCAAAATCAACATCGGCCCTTAAAATTTAACCAGCCTTTACAAAAACGAGTCGAGTTTTTTAAGAAATACATTGATGCAGATGAATGTTTTTGGGCTAATGTTTTATTTAGTGACGAACGCAAGTTCAACTTGTTCGGTAAAGCAAAAGGTATGGCGTTGAAATAATAAAGCATTATTTCCCAAAAACTTGCTTCGTACAGTGAAACACGGTGGTGGCTCCATTATGGTATGGGGTTGTATGTCGGCGGCTACAGTAAGTTATTTAGTATTTATCGAAATTAATATCGATCGCATGGTATACTTGAACATTCTCAAAGATAATCTGAGGCAATCCGCGGATGAATTGGGTCTTACAGAAGGATGGAATTTTCAGCAAGTCAACGACCCAAGGCATACCGCTGGTGTTATTAAAGAATGGAAACTCTAAAACGTGCCTCATCAACTTCATTCGCCCCCTCAGTCACCGGATATGAACCTCATAGAGAATTTATGGTATGAATTAGACCGTCGAGTGAGAAAAAGGACGATTAAAAATAAACAGGATCTTAAAAACGCTCTACTTGAAGAATGGAATTTGATTTCAAATGATAACAAAAAATATCGGTAAATTCTGTGAAAAAAAAGATTAATAGCCTATATCCGATTTGCGACAATTTTTAAAACGATATTTTGTTTGATTAAAAGAATTATGTCTGCCAAATTATGTTGCTTTTGCATATTTTGTGCCAAAAGTCTAGTTCAAGGGGGACGTTTTTATGGGGGCTAGCCCAATTATTAGACCGACTTAGTCCATTTTCAAATTGAAACATTTTTTGGTTATTAAGAGTATTTAGGCCAAATTATGTTGTTTCAGCCCATTCTGCAACTAGCTCTCGTATGGAGTTAGATCATATAATGGCCAGATAATATCCATTTTTTACAACAAACAAGGAAAGTATTTATGCCAAAAACTTGCACTAGCAGTCGTATTCCAGGCGGTCATTTTTATAAAGAGAAAGTGAAATAATGCACAGATTTTATATATTTTCTATACCTTAAAATTTTTGTATAAAGAAAGCAGTCGTGTTAAATTAATTATGTTGCTCTAGCTTTTTCCGTATGACCGATATCTTGCCAAAATGTATATTCCGGGTGGATATTTAATGAGGGCTTGATAAAATAATGTACCGATTTCAGTCATTTTCTATATCTAACAATCTTTGTATAAAAAAAGTTTTCATGCCAAATTATGCTGATTTGATCATTCCGCATGGCCGCTATCGTGCCAAAATGTCCATTGCGGGGGCATTTACAAAGAGGCTAGGTAATGAACTGATTTGATTTATTTTTAGAAGGAATCTCCTCTATTTTTTATATAAACAAAATATTTGTGCCAAATTATGTTGCATTAGCTTCTTCCATGTGGCCGCTATACATATGATATATTTTTACATGGATCGATTTGGCGGTTTTATACAAAGTACTCAGGCCAAATTTTGTTGTTGTAGTTCTCTATCGTACGAAAAGCCTTATTATTGGACGACATTTGTATGTCATTTAAAAATCATTTTTATAAAATTTTATATTTTTAAGTTGCATACAAGGCGAATTCATTACAGGTGATCATAAAAGCCCTGCTGATAACTTTTTTTCTTTAGCTTTATAATTGTTGGATGTCAAAATTTTGTTTATTATCTTTGTTTGTTTGTTTTCAGAAGGAATCTCCTCTATTTTTTATATAAACAAAATATTTGTGCCAAATTATGTTGCATTAGCTTCTTCCATGTGGCCGCTATATTTTTACATGGATCGATTTGCCGGTTTTATACAAAGTACTCAAATTTTGTTGTTTTAGTTCTCTATCGTACGAATAAGCTTCAAATTTTGTTTCGTTTTTGTTGTTTTTATGTGTGTTGAATTCACAGAGAACCTTAATGTGTGAGGGCTGAACTAAAAAAATTAAGAACGCTCTCTCGAGTTGGCATAATAAGCCTTCTATTGCGGGCTCTTTCGTGCTATCAACAGACGGACATAGCTAGGTGGCATTGCTACGGCAATCAATACAACATTACAACAAAAATGGAAATTAGTCCCAGCTTATGTCAAAAACTATTACAAACAATTGTTATTTAATTATGGTCAATATACTTATTGTGGACTTTTTGTAAACATAAACAAAACTTTGACATAAGATTGGACAAACAATGCAAGTGCAAAAAATCGTCTTCTGGCGTAGTAATGCCACCTGTTTATTCCACCATGGCTAGATCCTCTTATTTCAAATAGATCCAAAATAAACACATACATATCGCACTTGTTCCTCGAAACAGAGTCAACTCAAAATGTATAAATTTTCAGTAGAGACAAAAAACTTTTTTTTTATATGTAATCTTATATTACAAATGGGGATAAAACTGATTTTTTTTTTTTTTTTTTTTTTTTTTTTTTTTTGATGGGATACACAAATTGGAGAAACGTTGAGCTTAAAGGAGATTATGTTGAAAAAAAAATTTTTTTTTTTTTTGTAAAAAAAACTGTGTTTCATTCAAAAAGTCACGGACGTATTGATCCGCCCTCGTATATCGCACTTAATCAACAAGATGGTATTAACTCGACATTTTTATTTTTCACTTTTTCAAACGAAAAAATCGACATGTTATATTCATGTCTATCCGCTGTGAAAACATCGTGCTATTTCGCCTACTTTTTGGCAAGGAAACGGGTGGTTTAAAATTGTTTATCATATGGCTACAAAGTTAAATTAAAATTTTTTTTGCTTTTCCTGAAAATTTTTAAATTTGGAATGAAAACCCTCTTTTTGATTAAGTGCGATATGTAAATGATGTCGCTTAAGCTATTTTTGCATTGCTCTTTTCATATACATACATACGTATTTTTAAATTGCTCTAACTACTGAAAGCCATTTTGTTTAAATTAGATCCTTGAATTAAAAGCGCTTTGTTATTTTAATTGAAGTGTCGCGTTTTATTTAGTAATTTATTATTAAAATATAATCTTAGCAAACTTAGTATGTTCGAAACAATTTTGTTCACTTAAAAAATAATGGCAAGCAAATTTTATATTCTTTAAAATGGTAATAGGTACGTTAAAAAAAGCGTGACCACTAAGCTAATCAATTATAAACATTTTTTAAACGAATCTGCACTTGTTCTAAAAACGTAATGAAATGTATGTAAATATTAAACGGCTAGGGAAGGTTAGGTTCCTTGGGCATTCATCAAGAAGACAGCTTTCTTGGATTCTTCAATGGCCCCTTTGTGATATCCAGCACCAATGCACATCCTATAGAGCAATTACTTATATGCGTCACTGCAGAATTCAGCCAATTTATCTGCCCAATGAAGAGAAAAAGCAACCACAGTTCCATATTAGATGGATCATCCAATAAGATAAAAAATGGTTTCCCAACTATCTCTCCCTAATGCCCCGAATTCCAAGACACAGAAAATGAAACACGGTTTCCTCTTTCTCCTCGTCATGTCAACTTGTGCAGTAGACATTGAACTCCATTCTCTTCGCATGGGTCCCTACTGGCGTTTGCCCAGTTATCACTGAGATCACTGTTATAATGTGTTCCCTTTTGAACGTAATTAGAGAGCATGTCCTCTGTTCATCATAGCCAGGCCACAATGACCTGGAAACGGAGCAGGTGGATTCACGAGTTCACTCAATCTGTGATACTCTGTCACACTCGCACTTAATGAGTGACTTATAATGAGCCATTGGAGAACCAAAGAATTGATCTACAAATCTGTCATCAAGACGACTACCTCGTTTAGAAAGCTCATCTGCAGTTTGTATGCCCTGGTATCCATATTAGCGTTACTTTTGATAACAGGACTGCAATGGCAGTCTGGATTTCAGAATTACAGATCAATTTGTTTGCTCTCCAATGGCCCACTGTAAGTCACTTATTAAGCGCGATTCCTTAGATTTGCACAGTTTCAGTGGACTCGCGGCCATGGCTATCAGTATACATACATATATACATTATATCCTTCAATATACGATATACGCTGGTTTTGAGAATACTTTTAAGAAATTTATATGAATAGATATGTTGTTCGACACTGTTGTAAGGATTGGATGGGTGAATTCGAACGATAAACTCTACGTGGCCAATATCGATTAGTGCACTCAAACTCATTTTTTTCGGCTGGAATTATAATGTCAAACCAGGAACTAATTCTGGCAGTCGTGATCAAGCACTTTCTCGATTCGGAAGCATTTCAGTCGATACTGAACGAATCAAATTTATTATTTCAGTGTTATTTGAGTTTTCACAACGCTGAAAAAATATCGATTCGTTCAGTATCGACGGGAAAAAGGAGAAATAAAATTGCGTTCGAATCGAGAAAGTGCTCGAACTTTCTCAAATGCATCGATACTATCTAAACACGAATTTCTAATATTTTGTGAGAATAATGTAAAACAGTTTATAAGATCTATTTAATTACTGACAATTAATGGTAATTTTATACAACATAGCGTGTTTATTAAGAAATAGTCTAACGTTGAAATCGCATGCTAAAAACATTTGCAAAATATTATTTTGTTTTTACATACACGTGAATGTATGTGTGCATATATGTGCAGATATGGTACACAGAAAGAAAAATTCGTACTAAATCAAAGTCTTTTTTTATTTTTAAAAAGAGTCGTACTCTAAAATTAAGTACGAAAAAGACCAAAAACTACTTAAAACAATCCAAAACGGCGTAACGGCTGAGTTCCAAAACAGCATTATAATTTGCAGTCAAAGTCAAAAATGTATCATAAAGTTTAAAGATGCACAGTTTGCTTATTGTGTACACATCAATTACTTGTTTTGGCGAACGTTGGGACAGATAACTTTGTAAAATTCTACACGGTTGAATTGTAAAATTCATTAAAAAAAAGAGATTTGTTTTGTAACTGAAATTTTGGAACTCACCCTACTTTCGAAAACCACTGCATTCTGTATTCTTGCATTTGTTAAAGTTTGTTGTATAAACAAAAACAACCCTACAAAACTAGGTAAAACCGATTTACTTGTTTTGTGTAGTAACAACAACAACACTACAAGAAGAATAGCATACATTATTTTCATGTTTAAAAAGTTAAATAAGAAGCAACATTTCCCGAACTCTATTTATTAAAATAGTTTAGTTAAATACATCAAATGTCGGGCATGTTGCTGGTTTGTATTGGACATATGATGAATTATGGACCGATCTTCTCGAAATTTGACATTGTGACAGAATTATTCGTAACGGTTTTACGCGTACTAAAGTGCTTTCCGAGAGTGAACTTTATAGGCGGCCTATGGCAAATTATGGACCGATCTTCACGAAATTTTGTGGTATGACTTCTACTCCTATAGAACGAATTTGTGCTTAATCTTTTATCATTATGTGCATTCCGCCACTATAAAAGTTAGATTTTGAAACAAAACCATCAGTGGTGGCTCCACATTAGGATTCATAACTTTTATCCTACTGAACCAATTTTGTAGGATTACAATCCGAAACTGCTTAGGAAAACAAGAAACATTTTGACACCAATATTGTTCTCTTGTTTTGAGTCAGATGGACATGGCTAAATCGACTTTAAGGGCTCAATGACCCAGAATATATATTCTTTATATACGACGCACAGTGGCTGAAAATCGTTTTTAATCGGCCAAAAATCTGTAACTTTTGAACCGATAGAGATAATTTTGCAATTTTTTTTTTTGCAGGAGAGAAGACTTCTTGAACTTTTTTGAAGTGTTAATTTTGTTAAGATCGGTTCAGTAGTTGTAGAGAAATTTAAGGTCAAACTTTTGATGTTTTTTTAGCATTTAGTATGAAAATGCTAATGATTGAGATTGAGAATTATGGTATTTTTTATTCAAAAAGTGGGATGTTTTTCTGCCCACTGTTTTAAGAACTTTTTAATCTACATAACTGCCAAAGTTCATTAATATATCTTTGTTGATGTCAGATTTATAGAATGTCAAACCTTAAAATTATTATTTTTTACTCATGTGGAAAGCCCTTTTATTCATTTACACTATATAAATAATAATTTTAATGTTTGACATTCTATAAATCTAACATGAATAAAGGTATCATAATGAATTTTGGCAGTCATGTAGATTAAAAAGTTCTTAAAACAATGGACTGAAAAACATCCCCATTTTTGATTAAGAAATACCCAAATTCCCAATCCTGGAAAACGGCTTTAAATTTTTTTTTTTGTTCAAAAAAGGCAATACAATTTACCACTCGATATTGATCAGAATTTTCAAGAAAATAATGGACATATTAGAAAACATTACTTTTCTAATTGTATAAAAATCGGTGTGTTTAATTATTAGAATTTTTTAATCAAATTATTTTTTTTTTGTTTGAAAAATTTGATTTGGAATAGGGCATATGGGAGTAAAGATGTTAAACTGACTAAAAATTGCTTCTACAAGCATACCCATAATGTTTTCTTTCGAAAAATATAAACAATTTTATTTATTTCTGGATTTTAATAGTGTCCCTTGGTGGCAAACATTCCATCTTAGCAGCAGTTATGTGATGGAAAGCAGGATACAGATTTGAACCTTTTGCAATTGCACGTACTCTGAGCTGAATATATTGCTCTTTTGTTAACTTCAAATCTAAAAAAAATGCTAATGCCTCTTCATTTGAAAACTGTTTTTCATCGCTTGGCGTTGGAACACTCTTAAGAATCCGTTTTGTTCTCTTGGGACTAGCGATAAACACTTTTTCAATAATATCGACTTTTGTGAGTTGTTTTTGTGATCGCAATTGATATAGCAAAGCTTCTTGAATATTTTTATCCCCGATTTCTTCGTTGATATCCTTAAGCTTCCGCCTTTTAGATCTATCGCTACAGTTCTCAAGTGATTTCTTTGGTCTCCCAAGGTTCTTTTCATTTGTACCTTCTGAAGATATCTGGACACTGAGTTCGCCATCTAACCAGTTTGCAAAACTGTTGTAAAATCTAGGTTTACTCCATCCAACTGGTTTGAAGCGCTTTTTTAAGTTTTTGACGAAATCGGTTATTTTATTTTGCAGTTCCGATCGTATTTCAGTGCTGCAGGAATATATATTGAGTTTTCCTTCAATGTAACTTAAAACATCTTCCTCCTTTTTATATTTAAAATACTCTTCGGATAATTCTTTATAGCTGAAGCTCTCCATTTTTATAGATATTAAAAAAATTAGATTGTTATTGCTTAGATATATTTTAACAACTGAGATTTTATTCGAATACTACTGGCTTTTATACATAGCTTGCGTTATACTGTGTTCCTAGGTAGCAAAATAAGGTAGAATAAAGAACTAAAATGGTCTTAATTAGGATACGCTTAAAATCCCACAGGTATTGGTAATTATATAATATAAAATACTTGGCTTGGTACACTTATATTTCAGTCATATGAATAGGTAAAATTAAAAGAGCAAAAGAAATGTTGCGAATAATTTTACACAAACTAAAAACGTGTTCTATAGGCTGGTCCAAACAGGTACAAAAGTGCATTTGGGTTTAAAGTGGATACTTTCACCTACCTACAGCTAGTAAAATTTCTTTAACCCCTTTTACCTCATAAATTCTATTCTTCTGAACTTCAATTTGACTAAAATATAGAACCTGAAAAAATATTTAATAACACAGCAAGTACAATCGGTACAGTTATACAACATAACATTGTTTAAAGACTGCTTTACTACCAATATAAAAAATGTTGAAACCACTATTGATAACAGTTTGACATAAAACATAATAAAAATCAAGCCAAAAAATCCGTTTTACCCGAATATCTCCAAAAGCAAAGGAGATAACCTAAACATTTAAGCATATTTTTTGTAACTCAGCTTAAGTTAAATTTTTTTTTTGCAATCCATAAATATATTTTTGGTGAATTTTTTAAAAGTTTGAATTTCCGAGGTTACCAATTTTAGAGGTCCGCAAGTCACTCTCCCGACCCTCCATGGACCCGTGTTCTTCCAATTCAACACAAAAGCTACCCGGCCATGACAGTTTAAAATTTCATTTAAATATGTTCAGCCGTTCATAAGAAGCAAAATTATTTTTCAAAACAAAACGCTCGTAAACCATTGTGTTATATTTCAGTCATATGAGCAGCTTAAATAAAAAGAGCAAAAAAAATGTTTCGAGTAATTTCATTAAAATTAAAAAAGTGTTCAACAGACAGTTCCAAACAGTTGCACAAGTATATATGGGGTTAAAGAGGACACCTTCAGCTTTCTGATGGTACTAAAATCTCTTTGACCCCTTTTGACCCTAACAAGTTCTCCTCTAAAATTCGGATTTAACTAAAATATAGAACCTGGGGAAACATTTAATAACACATCAGGTATAAATGATACATTGATGTAATGATCCATTTCTTAAAGACTACTAACCCATTAATACAACAAAAAAAATTTCGACCAATTATTGATAACGGTTTGCGAGAAATCATAATTTAGTTCTGATCAAATTTACAAAAATTAATTTTTTTCTAAAACAAAATAAAATATTTGTTTCCAGCAGCATGCCACAGCCACAATTACGAATATTTTAATCTAGTTTTTTTGATACCTTAGTTCTAATATGTTTGCTATCGAATGGCATTAAAATTTTTTAAATCGGCGGTGACAAAAAATTGGACTTTTGGCCGATGAAATTCAATTTTCAGCCACAGTGCGACGTATATTAAAAAAGATTCACATGTACTGACAAACTTAGATGTATACCCTCCCTCTTCGCAACTAATTGTGATTGTTATAGAATGAAAAACAAGCGTAGTCACCCTGCATTATTTCAACAACTTGAAAAAAATTACTTGAGTAGCCCTGCTAAAATATTATATTTAATAGCATAATTTAAGGCTTGTTATTTTTAATCTTTGCTTTTGCCTCTTTGCTTTTGCTTCTTTGTTTACCGTTATGCTAGTTAATTGTTTTAATGTGTTTTTAATGCACAGAATGCAATTCAGTATTAGTGAAAGCGCTTATTAATTAACACGTTTTTTTGTAAATTTATGAAAAAAAAAAAAAAAATGTAAAAGATTAAAGTATTAATTCATAAAATAATAGTAAATCAAATTAGTGTAGGTATTAATTGCGTGTTAAAATGTGAATAAAGTTTATTGTTGTACCTACATACATATGTATGTATGTATGTATAAGAGGTAAATGAAGAATTCCATTATAAATAAACAAGTTTTCTTTTTATTATTTGTAAATTTATGAAAATTTTATGAAAAAATAAAAAAATTTAACAAATTAAAGTGTTACTTCATTAAAAATAATAGTAAATCAAATTAGTGTTGGTATAGGTACATTGTGTATAAAAATGTGAACAAAGTTAAATTGTACCTTGGTATAATAGTTAACTGAAGAATTCCATGGACATCGTAACTCATGGCTACTATTTTTCTGGAATGGACATGGTAAATATTAAATATGTAACTTCTATTTTTATTAGACTTTCTACATTTGGGTCATACCTACATACATATATGGATTAATTCAAGAAGCTCTTCTTTATTTGTCCTTTAAGTAAAAGACTAAAATGCAGTTTGCGGGTCACACGAAAAAAATATGCCACCCGATTCAGAATTAAAAAAAAAAACTAAAATTAAGATTTAAGGGGGCTGGTGCATGGGGCATCGTGGTTCCAAAAAACCACACCGCCCCCTAGTGGTATGCGTGGGTACTCAAACTAAAGGTAATTTGCGCACGATTGCAAATATTTATTTTGTGTTTGTATTCGTTCATTATTTTTCCCTCAAGATTAATTTAAGTATCTTTTAGATGCAGATAAGCTAGCGAAGCCGGTATTTGTTATACAATAGAGGAGAAAGTCCTTGTGCCCGGCGGAAGGCGGGCTATGCAGAGTAACTTTAACACGTTGACTGCCAAAGCCTTTTTAGAATTTTGATCGTTCAGTAGCAGTGTCATTTAACAATTTTGGTCACCTCAGGCCAACAACTTATTTTTGTTTTTTTTTGTTTCTTAGTGCCTAAAAATAAGTTTTGACTACTCGCGACTTTATTTTGGTCCCTAATTTTGCAGTTATAACGGTTTTTTTGTGTCGCACATTTTCGTGCGACATGGCCTGGGAGAACATAAAACATGTTGTGGGGCCACGTCGCACGAAAATGTGCGACAGTAATTATATTATACTAGTTATGAACTTGCGCGTTCCATGCTACATCAAAATACCCACCTTGTTGGAACATTACGGGCCAACAAAAAGAATTGTCCGGCAGAAGTTATGAAAGCTAATCTGAAAAGAGG
Organism: Pollenia amentaria; assembly: GCA_943735925.1. NCBI lineage: Eukaryota > Metazoa > Arthropoda > Insecta > Diptera > Polleniidae > Pollenia > Pollenia amentaria. The sequence continues at coordinate 193,450,495 of OX031006.1, forward strand.
CGAGATGGTAGCCCGTGAGGAGGAAAATGGAGTGGTTGTGTTAAAGTGGAAGGACACCAGAGATGTTAGGATTCTTTCGACGAAACACCCTCCTATTATGGTAGCCACGTCGAGCCATCCAAATGTAGACAGTAATGAACCATCCACCAGTACCAACAACCCACCATCCACCAGCAATCGAAAGCAACGAGCTATTGAAAAACCTCTTGCTGTTATTGATTACAATAAAGCCAAATTAGGTGTTGACATATCCGATCAGATGACCTCCTACGCCACCACCCTCAGAAGAGGTGTTAAGTGGTACCGCAAAGTGGCTTTTGAACTGTTATTTGGAATGTCTGTCGTAAATGCCTCTATAATATATAAAAAGGCTACAAACAAACAAATTTAAATAACCAAGTTTCGGCAGGAAATTTCAAATGCTTTGTTGGACTTCATGTCTCCAGAACCCATAACAAAAGGAAAACATTTCATAGAAAAAAGAAACGACGATAACGGAAAAACAATAAGGCGTGCTTGCGTATTGTGTTATGCCATGTCAAAAAAATCTTCTGATAGGGTAACAGCCAGAAAGAGCTTAAAAAGGACCACCACCTACTGCCCAATATGCCCCAATAAGCCGCAACTATGTGTAGAATGTTTTCCTAAATATTCCCACCAGAAAAATTAATTTTGATAAATTTACATTATTTTTGCACTGATCATTTAATTTTCAATTTTAAGTTTATTGTTTTTCTACTGATCTCCAAATTGAATTTCTAATTTTAAGTTTATTGTTTTTAATTTTAAGTTTATTGTTTTTCTACTGATCTCCAAATTGAATTTATAATTTTAAATTTATTGTTTTTGTACTGATCTCCATTTGGATTTACATACATATATATTTTTATATTTTTTTTGCTCATAAATGAATTGATTTAAAAGAATTAATAAAAATAAAAATGGAAATTTCCAACTTTTTTATTATCCAAAAAAAAATACCATTAAAAATACACAGCGGCCATGGGAAATACACCAAAATGTTCACCACAGGCCAGAGAATTCAAATTCCATGTAAAATTCCATATTAAAATGTTCGAAAATGTGCGACGTGGCCTCAGGCTAACATTTAGGTGTCGCACGAAAATGTGCGACGTGGCCTCAGGGTAACATCTGGGTGTCGTACGAAAATGTGCGACGTGGCCTCAGGGTAACATCTGGGTGTCGCATGAAAACGTGCGACGTGGCAGCCAACGTGTTAAGGTAGTTTTACACAATATATGTTTAGCAGTGTACTTGTAATATTCCCCACAATATACATACATATCGTGTAAACGTAAAAAAAATTGTTCTGTAAATGTCCGCTCGAATTAGCAGTATACAATTTTCAATTAGAGCGTGTTCTATTTTGATCTGACAAACCATCTGACAGCAGCTGTTTTGCAAGTCATTTGTTTGTGGCGGCAAATATACATTACACTCTATTTATTTATGTACACATATTCTTGGAAAAAAAAACAACTAAAATAACAAAAAGAAATATAAATCAGTACCTATATAATTTGCTTTTGTGAACGATTTTAGGTTATGCCAGATGACACTAAAAACGAACGTGTGTAAGCAAAAATTATAAACCTTCTGTATTTGGCAATTTTGTGAGACATGTGCAATTACATATGGATTTTACGTCTGAGAAACCCACTGCAAAATACATATCGTAAAAATGTGCCTTTAGTTAGCGAAGCCGGTATTTGTTATACCATAGAGGAGAACGTCCTTGCTCCCGGCCGAAAGCCTGCTATTCAGAAAAGCTTCAGCTACAAAAAAATTAAAAAATTTTAGCATAAAATATTAAAAAAAAAAACAAAATATTTACAATCGTGAGCAAATTACCTTTAATTTGAGTAAACGCCCCAAATTTTATTATTTTGGTTTTTCTTGCAGAACTCCCACTGGTCTCCGCCCCCTTAAATCTTAGTTTTGTTTTTTTTTTTATTCCAAAGGGTGTCCAATTTTTTTTTGTGTGCCCCGTAAACTGTATTTTTGTCGATTAGGTAAAGGTTGAAGGACGCCAGTAAGACAGTTTGAATGGGCCAACTTTTGTTTGTTATATGTACCTACACATCGCTCATTTACTGCAACGTCGTTATAACTGAAAAAATTTAATTTTGGAGTTAATGAAGCCGAATTGTTCGCTTTGGTTTTCTTATAAAAAAACAGTCAACCAAACTATTATAGCACGTACATTTCTTAAGAGAATAACTTTTATGTTTGCTCGAAAAAAATCAAAATAAAAAAATAACTGTTATTTTTGTTCAAAAAATAAAAATCAAAAAATTGTTATATGATCATTTTTGTTCAATAAAATAAAAATAACTGTTATTGTTGATCGAAAAAAATAATCAGTATATTTTATCATAAGTATCAATTTGGTATACTTGAATCAGTTTTCCGACATTTACATCTATATACCTATATGCCTTTTTTAACTTTCAAAATAAATATGTACATATGCATAAAAGTACATACCCAGCGGTTAAAACAATGAGAATAGAGGCCTAAAAGAAGGCCTTATTTCGAATGCTCGCTACATTCAATACTTATTTTTTTGCACATATTTTTGTTAGGAGCAAGCCTTTCCACACTCCCTTCTACTTACAGGAACTCTAAAAGGCTTTCATATATGTATGTGCGTCGGTGACATGTTCTTTCATAACTGATACGTAAAACCGGACAAAACTTTTGATATTATTATTCAACCGCAACGCCACGTCAAGTATGCGAAAGGGTACCTGTTTATAAATAAACTTGGTAAGGAAAACGAATTTGCAACGTATTCGTTTACGTAAAAGTAACTAGTAAAAAAAATATAAAAATAGAACAAATTCATCATCTTTTCCTTTCCAAAACTGAACAACTCTGTTTCACCCTTCGTAAAGAATAGCGAATATGTAATGCATATTTTGGAAGATCTTTTTAGAAGAAATTTTTACCTTCTAGAAGGCATATTTCTTTTTAAACAATTATGCTAACAAGAAACACCACGTTAATTTTTGTCTTCCAATTTTTAATTGATAAGCGGGTAATTTGATGTCAAATCGACCAAGAGGAAGACCCGACCCCTTTCGATTTGCATGAAATTGGGTGAGAAGGTTCCTTTCATCCTATAAGGAACATACATATGTACATATATCAACGAAAATCAAATTTTAAAATTTTATTTTCATAAGTTATATCATATTCAAAATATCATAATATCGCCGAATTAGCCGAATGCGTTAAGTTAATTTTGAGCCGTTTCGGCCCAATTATAAATAAAAATTTCCCGGGAGTTTTTTCCCTTCTCCCATTTTGCCTATTTAAATTCTATTGTAAAAATTGGAAAAGGGAAAAAACTCACGGGGAATTTTTGTTCATAATTGGGCTAAGTATCTCAAAAACTACTTCACATACGAAGATGATTTCTATGTCATTTTAAAGAGAATACTTGGGGCTACAAATAATATTTTTTTTTTAAACGTAATATCTGGAAAATATAAAATTTTAAAAATGGACTAAATCAAAAACCTAATTTTTTTTTGAATGATTTTTTTAATATAATACCCCAAACTGTTCTTTAAAAATCCTGAAACTTTGAAGGTGTTTTTTTAAGATATGATTTTTTTTCTTTCGCAACCTGTTAAAAATAATCTTAAAATAAAATTTTAATATTGTAATATTGAGCAATGTGTGTTGAGTTCTTCGAGTGTCTCCTAAATATATTCCATACTTAGAAAAATATTAAATATTTAACGTCTCCCCTTAAATCAGCTTATGCCTAAAAAATGAAAACTAAATAGTAGGCAATATATTATAAACTTAAATTTTCCGAGTTTAACAAAAATTATTATTTCTTTACATCTCCAAGTTAGCGAAATCTCTCCAGCCGTTCTCACGTGATGCGATTACGTAAATGGACCGTTTATATTTTATATAAAATAAAAATCAGCCAAAAAGAAATTAGTTTTTTGACTTAGTAAATTTTTAAATTTTAATATTTTGCAGAATATTTTTTTAATATATTGTTCGCAGCCCCCCAAGTACTGTCTTTAAAATGGCATACAAATCATCTTTGAATGTGAAGTAGTTTTTGAGATATTGGAAAAATAAACTTAACACATTCAGCTAATTCGGTGAAATTATGACATTTTGAATATGACATAACTTTTGAAACAAAAAAATTTTAAAATTATTTTTCGTTAATATATGTGTTCTTAATAGATGAAAGGAACCTTCTCACCAAATTTCATTCAATTCGAAAGGGGTCGGGTCACACTCTTGGTCGATTTGACATGGAATTACGAAGTTAATAAAAAAAATTATTGTGTATGTACATACATACATACATGTTTATACATAAAAATGTCCTAATTTTATTTTCATGGGTACCTCCTTTTTTTTAAATATCTAGATATTTCTTTTAGTATACATTCAGAGAACAAATTGGTTTTTTGCATGTTAAAAAGTTAAACACAGTTCTAACACGAGTTTTAATGTTATAAACGCCAACAACATGCACCTTTGTTAAAAGCGAATAAAAAAAGTCGGCATGATAACAAAACTTATTTGCTTGCAAGAAAAAAGAGAGCAAGGATATTAGGGTAATAACTTTTTAAATTTTTTGCAAATTTCAAATTCTTCATCATAGACCATAAAAAATATTAAAAAATTATATATTACTTCTTCGCGATAGTTAAAACAGCTCCCGCACCAAACCCGATGAAGTTTGTGATTTAAGTTTGCCTTTAAAGTATCAAAACTTACATTTAATTGCAAAGAATTTAGTATTTTTTTTTTTTTTAATAAAAAAAACCAAAAATCTAAAAAATAGCGGTATTATGACCTATTTCGCTGAATTTTTTTTAAATTAAGATTATTTGGACTTAATGTAAAAATATAATGTGTGGTATTAACGATTCCGCACGGAAACGTAAATTCAACGGAAATAAATATCGATCGATATGCAAATTGCAGTTATACATTCCTGTGGTATGAGCTTTCTGTTTTTTTTTTAATAATTAAGTATTGTGTCAACTGTTGGTAAAAAAAAACATTCAAAACAAGTTATTAAAATTTTTGAGAGTAAAGGTATGTTCAGACCTAACAAATATTTGACGAAAAAATACCAACAAAAGCATGAGCAGCAAATTGATCAACCTCTAGCTTTATTTTTAAGAATTTTTCTTGACTTCCTTATCTTTATTTGTAAGAAGATAATTGTATAATTCAATTAAGAAACTGTTTAATGATGTTTGATCCAGCAAAATTTTTTGCCAAACCAAGCAATTTTTTAATAAAACCGGTGATTATGTGTAGGACGTCAAATATAAAAACAAGTGGAATTTTGGTTCCCATGAAATTTTTATTCCCCTCGAAGGGAAAATGCTATCGTGAAACTCCCGTGAACAATTTTTCGCGCTACCAGTTCTCAGTGAATGCAAAAAAGAAGAAATATTAAAAAACATTAAAAACAAAAAAAATTGATTGCAACATTAGCTTATTGCTGCACTTTTATGTAGTAAAATAATTTCTAAAATTCTGCCACCACGTCTTTGAAAATCTTCATAACTCCTCAGGCATTATGCATTTTGTTGAACAATATACATATAAATTTGTGCCTCTTTTAACGGAAATTGCCCTTAAAATTAAACTTGTAAACGTTAATATTCGAATTATGAGAAGAATTACTTACATAAATGTTTTGTTCCCCAGCAAAAATAAAGTGAGAAATTCAAAGGGAAAAGTAAGCAAATTACGAGGGAAAAAATGTTTCACGATAAGGGGAATTTTTCCCGCGAACATTTTTCCACGTTATTATTCTCCTATGAATTAATTTTTTTTCATAGGAGTTTTTAATGATCGCAAATACCTGAAAAGGAAAAATTATTCATGATAGGGGTGAATTTTTTGCAATAAAAATTTATGTAAAATAGAACATATATAATTGTACAATGGATACAATTAAATTTTTTGAAGACAGCCGTGTAGACGATTGCTTAGACTTTCGGGTAGAAAGAGGAGTTTTGGAATATATGTAAATCTGAAGATGTGTCACAGATGAATTATAAGGAGTAAGTTGGAATAATAAATTAAATACATGTTTTAGGTATTAAACCCCTTATTCATAAAAAAATATGAATAAGCCTGTAAATATTTTGTTAAATTTTTCACAACTTTCAAAAGCATTTTCGCTTAAATAAGGCAGCATTAAAACATATTTTGTCCAACGTAGAGAATTCCAGTTCAGAAAGCAGTCGGCAAGGAGCTCTTTCTGCCAAAGTTAAACTTTCTGCTTGGTTGAGGTTTTTTGCAGAGAGGAGTTACCAAAATACAATATAAGAAAAATTATTGCTTGCGTTAGCAAAATTTTACTGAAACCCTTACTTACCTTACTTTAACTACTGAAATATTTTGGGGGTGGGTATAGAGTCAATGCAAAATCTTCCCAAAATTTTTTTTATTTCTGCTGAGGCACTTTCATTAAACCACAAGCAATGCCTTGATTTAATTTCATGAAATCATCCATTGCTTGTTATTGCAGTTTGCTTGTATACTTATCTATTTTATTCCTATAATAATTTTTTTTAATATATTCTTACTTTTAAATTTTATATTAGAGTTGTCCACTTGAAAACACCGCTAAGTTAAAAGAAATAAAAATTATGTAAAAGCCGCATTTTATTTGTTTTTTTAATGCCTCCCTAACCAATTATCAATTTCGTTCAAAAGTTGTAAGTGACGCGCAATTTCTGGTTAATTATTTAATACTCCTGCAAAACTCTATATGTCTTGGCATTTCAATTTAAAAAAAACTGTTTTAATCGATTTTCTCAGAATTTTCTATTTTTTTAAACTTCTACCATTTTAATTCCTTCCGTTAGCTTTTCGTTGTAAAATTTTAACGTAAGCAAGATATTCCGGTATCAATAATATGGCAATGTCGCAATGGTAGAGATGATACCGCAACAACGGAATGAATTGTAAATTTTGCTTCAGCACAATAATACCACCCAATACTTAAAAAAATGGTTTTAACTTAATGTTCCATTTTATTTCGTTTGGCTTTTTCTAAATATATTTTTATTTGTATCGTTTTTAACTCAGTTGCACAGTTATATATGCGCGGAAAGTTTTGCAAGATATTTTTCCGTTATATAAAACAACTCGCACATTAAACTTCAAATTTAATTCATTGAACCCAAAATCATAGTTATTTTTTATCATTGCTTATATATGTAGTATATGTATGGATATGTATATCATAAATGTACCATATACTCGTATACAAACATATTATATATTACTACGTATTTACGAACAACTTATTCGTCAATAAATATATAGCAAGTAGAGAAAATTGCCGCATAAACAGTAAATTAGATTTTTATTTGCGAATAGCTAACTTTCGAAAACAATTCCTGATTAACGACAATATTTGCAAATAAGATTTTAAATATTGCCACACTTTTAACCGTTTTAAGTTTTTATTTCGATTAGGCACATCCGTATGACAACAAAAATAAAATTAACTCAAAATTGTGCAAACAAAATTTACATATACACAATCATTTTTGATTTTTCAGTTAAAAAAATAAAAAGGTTATATACATACAGTGCTACCTACTGATTAAATTTGGCATGTAAGAGAATTTATATATAAACAATAGAGCGACTCAAAAAAAAGTGATTTTGTTACCCCCCTGAAAATAAAGCTTGATATGTTTTATGATGATTCCCAAAATATTTTGGTTCTAGCGTTGATTATCCTTCAGCTAGACCATTTTTATAAAAGGTCTTTTTTCAGTTCTTCGATTTTTTTTTTGTACTTCAATACTTCAATATTTTAGTTAATCGCAAATAATTTTTATTTGCGAATAGGCTACGTATAAGCGTAGTATATGATAACCAAATAAAAAAATTATTTAAAAAAAAAAAAATATAAAAATTCTTGGGGGAGGTTTAGAAATTACATTCGGTCAGAGAACTTTTTTGGGCAAAACGATCTTAAAAATAATTTTTATTATCAGTATAACATTGCCCATAGCGTGGTGGGATGAATAAATTTTGTAAAAAAAAAAACTTTTTGTCCTAATGTATATCCTCTTAAATTCTATTTTTTTATTATTTACTACATTTTTGCAAATACCACTCAACTCACAACTCTTTAAGAAAATTTATTTTAAACGCAAACAAACATACTTCCTTTTGTTGTAATCCTTTTAGCAATCAATTCAAAACATTTCATCTAGATTTCTAATTTTGTAAACTTTTCATTAATGACTTTACTTTTTTCTTATTTCTTTGTAGAAAAATCGTTCTTTCTCATCACCATCGACTAGCAGCCACTCAGTTTTGGACAATAGACGACATTTAATGGAATTGGATGAAGGTGAACTGTTTATGGAGTTAATACGTGATGTAGCAAATGAATTAGATATCGATGTATTGTGTCATAAAATTCTAGTCAACGTTGGTCTTCTAACACATGCAGATCGTGGTTCTTTGTTTTTGGCTAAAGGGCCACCGAACAATCGATATTTAGTGGCCAAATTATTTGACGTAACACAAAAGACACGTAAGTAAATTTCAAATAAATAGGATTATATTTATAGGCATGTACATATGTATGTGTTATCTCCTATTTTACCTTCAGATTTTTTCTATTTATTGTTTCATTTATAATAGTATTGCAAAGTGAATGAAAAAAATATTTTTTTTATACAATTTCATTATTTACGATTTGGTTGTTCTGGGATTAAAATCCATTAAAACTTAATGAATATTTGATAAGATTTTATTATTAACTTGCATAAATGCATTTAAACCTAAATGTTATAAAAACCAACTTTTATTGGTTTGAAGTTTAACTGAACAACAATTGTGGCATAATAAATTAAAATGCTTTACAATTTTAATCATGAATGGGTAATTGTTTGCTTACCTACTGGTATACATTTAGTTTTATTTAAACAAAACTGTCAATAACGAATAATTGAAAAAAAAAATGTTGTCCTTTTCAAAGACATTAAGATATGTTATAAAATTTTTTAAATTAAACTCTCCTAAAACCGTTTTATTCAAACGATGCATTATCTTAGATTCTGTCTCATTAATCTACAGCTTAAATCAAGAAGGCAACGCGCGCAAATTTTTTTAATTACAATTACGCTCAATCTCACGCCACGTGCAAACCTTTACTTTCCATATTAATTTACTTCAACTCACCTATTTTACGTTATATTAATCCAAATTCAATGATTCTGCAGCCGCAGTATTCAAGAGACATCAAGAGTCTTAGAAATGCTTCGATGCTCTCGCAAAAGCGTTTCACGTCGAACGTTTTGCCGATTTTATCATCGTCCTTTACGCTTTGAGATGATTTTTAATGGAATCCCACTACGAGTCTTCTCCAGAGGTTCCCAACGTACTTAAAAGTCACCTTTAGGCAGTTCTAGTAACTTACAGGGGTATATTCCAACACAAATGATTCATCCTGACCCTAGGCCTGCTACTGGGAAAGGAAGCTTCCAAGCCTTTATTAACACTATTCCGAAAAGGAGTGGTATATCCACCCCTATGTTCCTAGCAAACACATTGCTATAGAACGACCAGTTCGTGCACCAATAATTTCAAGCAACCGATTCGACTGGTCGCTTTTTCCTACTCTGTACTCTTTTGCCCTATGGACATCAAAGGAGTGTTTATCAACAACCCTCCAGTTCTTAATCCTATCCTTCGCAGGAGAAAAGATAACATCCAGGACTTTCTGTCTGTTGTTAGTGATAAAAGTGGGCTCATATCTCCGGGTACAAATGCTAAGGCTGACACAGACTCCAAATTCTACAAGTCACGTACTTCTTTTGTTGGTGTCGGTACTTTCCCATATTGTAAAACCACCACCACTATTGGTAAATGAGGGTATACTAAGTTTGTCATTCCGTGTGAATTTTTTTTATTATACATCTAAGACCCCATAAAGTATATATATTCTGGCTCCTTGAGTAATTCTAAGTCGATTTAGCCTTGTTTGTCTGTCCGTCTGTTGAAAACATGCTCACTATTGAAAAACACAAAAGAATTTCGCTGTAGTTACCCTTAGCAGCTTGGAATTGAAATCCAGCAGCATCAGTTCAGTAGGACTAGAGCTATGAATTAAAATGTGGAACCACCACTCTAAAAAAATTGATAATTTTGATACAAACACTAACATAAATGGCGGAATAATGCACGGAATAATATACAATTTTGGACGAATTCGCTTTATGCGACTGCAAATCATACTGTTATTTCATGAAGATCGGTCCATAATTGACCATAGGCCCCATATAAACCCTACTCCCGGAAAACAGTTTAGTACGCCTAAAACCATAATCAATAACGCTATCATACTAAAATTTGGTACATCACAGTTTTATAGGACCTGAAATCACACTGAAAATTTTTTTGCAGATCCGTCCATAATTTACACTAGACCTTATATAAACCCTACTCCCGGCAACCGTTTAGTATTCCTTAAACCGTTATAAATAATGCTATCATAATGAAATTCGGTACGCCATAGTTTTATAGGACGAGAAATCACACTGCCTAATTTATTCTAGGCCGCATATAAACCCTACTCCCGGAAAACAGTTTAGTACGCCTAAATCCGTAATTAATAATGCTATCATAATAAAATTTGGTACATCACCGTTTTATAAAATAAGAAATCGCAGTGTCTTATTTCGTGAAGATCGGTCCATAATTTACCCTAGGCCCCATATAAACTCTACTCCCGGCAAACAGTTTAGTACGCCTAAAACGAAATAAAGCCCACTTTGGGAAAATAATTAAATTCGCCTTAAACCATAACAGATATAGATATTGCGGTAAAATTTCTACCAACTTAAATTCATATGGCCAAACAAAATATCATGCAATTTTGTGAAATTCACTGTTAACGCTAAAACTAATTACACTGCTGTATTGAAATTTATTCTAATTTATTTTTTGTAATACCCGAAATCAGTCTTCAGAATTTTGGGATGACTGGTGCATAATTTACTATAGGTACAATACAAATTGCCCTCCTAAAAATCATTTTAGTACGGCTAAAACTGTTACTTATCATAATATTTTACTCAAGTCAGTTCAAAGTTCCAACAAGAATCGCATTAAACTTTCTTATTGTCGGTCAATAATTTAATATAGGTCTAAACCGCAACCAATTTAAATGCTGACGTTCGTTTTTGTGAAGCTTAGTAAATTATATATTTATGTATTTATCATATAGATACCAGCCCTGTCGGTGGAGGGTATTAAAGATTCGGCACAGCCGAATATAGCACTCTAACTTGTTGTAGATATTAACGCCATAAGTATAAAACACAAGAGTGCCAGAATAGCTATTGAATTCCAACGAGTGTTACTGAATACTAGCATTGCTCTAAATGTATTATTGGGAAAATATTTATTTTTTAAAAGTATTTAGAACATCCTATATGTATTGCATGTCACACTGTATATAATTTTTTTTTATCTTCTACTTTTGTGTTTATTGTACCTTATTTTCGTTTATGATGATAAATTGTTACGTTTTTATGTTATTTTTGTTTTTCTTCTAGTAATATTAATGTTTTTTTTTAATCATTTAATCTTGGTCATAAAACCTTTTTTATGGATATTTAAGAGAAATTTAATGATCTTGAAAGGGCGCTGCGAAATATGGCCCCAAAAAAATTTTAATTTGCGCCAAATTCGGGGCAACTAAATATTTTCTTTGGGAATACGATATATATTCCTTTATGAGTTCAATTGTTTTACACGATGAAAAAATCGAATAGGAATATTCTTCATCGTTGAAGCATGCCATAAAAAACCGGTTTGGATCGACATTTTTCAGGGTAAATGTTGCAACGACCTCTAATGCATTTCGAGGAGACGAAATAAAATTTGCAGGGCTCGTCTAATACGAGCAAACTTTATATCGTTTGTTAACTTTTGTAATCTGAAAAAAAAAAATACAAATATGTATTTTTTAAAGACAAAAAGAAAAATTATACTTACACTTTAGCAACTTTTCTAAATTCTGTTCTTACACCGCTAATTGCACTAAGTTCTCCTCCAACTTCTTTATAAACTAATTTTTATTTTATATATCATATTTTTTTCTATGGTGAAACAGAGTTTTGAATTTAATTTTTTCCCAGAAATAAACGCACTCCGAAAACACTTTTAATAAAAACGCTTTTTTATATTTTTTAATTGATCTTACTACTTTTTAAATGTATCACAACATTTTCTGCTATTTTGATCATGAATTTTGGTGAAATATTCAATATTGTTAAAATGAAAAAACACCCCCAAATTCTTGCATTGAATTTTTGGAGTTATTTTTCATTTCTTAAAATTAGCATTTTATATAAGTTAGTGAAAAAAAGCTCCAAATTAAAAGTTGTCATTTTAGGGGGGCATTTCTCATTCCTTGTTATTGGCGTAATTTTTCATTTCACTTGAAATACAAAAACACCCCAACGAAAGTGTGAACTTTCCCAATGAAAATTGCCTCTAAATTGTGCCATAATTCCTGGGGTAATTTTGCGCACCGTCCTTAAAATATAAAAAATTTTCTTTGAAAGCATACAAAACATTAAAAAATATATGTATAAGATAAATAAATTTTCGAAATCGTACTGTTCTTCTCTTCTGAATGGTATTTTAAATAGAGGGTAAATCGCACGAACAAATTTTTAGAAGCCTTTTTTCTACACATGAAAACGGCAAATTATCCATCCTTACATATCATGTAAATCAATGCCTGTTGAATTTCGGTATTCTTTTGTCCACCTTCTGAAAGAAAAATAGATTCGTATGTATATAGATTAAAAATATTTGCATTAAATATACATTTTTTTAAACTTTTCCAAAATTGATGTCATTTAATCTTTAGGTGGTATTCTACCATATTCCGTTGAGTTTTTGCCCTGACACTTCCTAGTTTGGCTGGCATAAATCAGCAACGATTTTTACTGACCATTTTGGATGAACCCACTTTTCTCTGGAACGGCTCCGGAGACTTTTCCAAAATTGATGTCATTTAATCTTTAGGTGGTATTCTACCATATTCCGTTGAGTTTATGCCCTGACACTTCCTAGTTTGGCTGGCATAAATCAGCAACGATTTTTACTGACCATTTTGGATGAACCCACTTTTCTCTGGAACGGAAGGTTGGAAAGTTGATGTTTTTTAATCCTTTTCCACTAAATTTCTAAAACATTAAATCCAGGAAATACATTCATTTTCAATTCCGATGTTGCCACTAAGTCCCCTGATTTTGTATTTCCGCCGTTGCTAACTTTCGTTGCTATCTTGGCGGACGTGACTTTCAATTGAACAGAAACAAAACAGCTGATTCGTAACAGAACAGAACGTACAAACTAATTCTGCCTTTATTAATAAGAAATTTGATCGAATAATTAAAATAGACAATTTCAAATAACGAATAACTCGAACAATTTATGTCAATTAATTGATTAAAATTAATTTCTTACAAAATTCCACTTCTTTAATATAAAAATATTTTTTTATTTTAGATTTCTAACTAATAAAATACTTAAAAACTAAAAAACATGTTAGTAATTTATGGGTTTCAGACAAACTATGTAATAAACGATTAACTACTAATCCCATACGTAAGAATTTTCGTACTAAAATAGCTAGATAAAGTGATACATGTAACAGGTACCGATTTCATGCATTTCATAGCAAAACTACAAATCTGTACCCATGTTCTGGAACTTTGGTGAGAACTTCTCGCATCGAAAAGATGTGAAACATAATATTCCATCGTTTCTCGAAAAGTGAGAAAAAAGTGTGTCTATAACTCATGTCGGAAACTATCAAAAGAGATTACATCGTTACGTTATAAATGTCATAATATTTCACTCGAAACCGATATGAAATTGCAGAGGTTGAGAACGCCAGTCAAACATATCTTTGACGGCTATCAAAATTGACTTAAATTGAAAAATTTTCAAAGACGGCGGCGAAAATACAACCGTCGGCTATACCAAAAAATGTAAAGTGCGACTTTAATGCTTGTTGATTAAAAAATTGCTTTGAAAACATTCGTAAATTTTTCATAAATGTTAAAAGCAAACTAATTAAACAATGAAAAATCTGCCAAGAAGAAAATACTTATCTCTCGGTGTTAATATTCATTGCATTTTGCATTTTTTATATATTTTTTAGTGTTAAAATTTTTTCTCATCCCGTTTTTAAGCGTGAGTTCATTTGACAGTTTAAAGCGGGAACCTTTTCACAAAAATTTTGCAGACACACTTTTTCAGTATATTGGCGAGTAATTTCCATACTTGATAGCTATTACTCGCAAAAAATGTTACATACCCAGTTAAGTTTGAAAAACAGTTGTTTGTTTCATTTTATGGCATTTTTGTTTCATTTCTCACATTTCAATCGAAAAGTTTTTCGACGCGGGAGTTACAGAACATGGGCACTAGTCTTCTTATTTTTCCTTCGATTCAGTCTTTTTTGGTATAAACTTTTTTCGATTGATGCGTAACTGAATTCGTAATCGAAATGCAAAATAAGGGTGATTATAAACTTTTTAAAAATTCGATATTGATATTATTTCTCTTAGTTTAATTAGAAGGTGGGATGGTTTTTTCTCGTTACAAAATGGATTTCTATATAGAAATTTCATTCATTAGATATTCGCATACGTTTTAGCGAATGTGAGTGCGAATGAAAATAGCAAAAATAATCGAATAATCGTCGCCCCCTAATATAGCATTTTCAGTCTAAATAAAACATCTTTCAAATTAAACGAAACCTTTTTGAAATGAAACTTTTGTTCAAAATAAGCGAAACTTTATTCAAACTAAACGAAACTTTATTCAAAATAAACGAAACTTTATTCAGAATAAATGAAACTTTATTCAAATACAGTTAAACATTTTTCAAAATAAATTAAACCATTTTTAAAATTTTGTAAGGAATTTATTTTTTGGATTGCTTTGAATTACATGTTGCATATGCTACCCTCACTTTAACTTAAGGTGTTCATACTGCCCTGTTTTGCAACTTTGGTACAAACTACTTTGTTTGTACAATCAACGTTTTGTTTTGTTTGTCGTAATGCAAACCGCTCATAATTTTATGAAAACATTGTTTTAAAACAAAATATTAAAATGTTTACATATTAAAATAAAAAAGTTTATGTATATTATTATTGTTTTAATTTTTTCCAAGCCATTAGTGATGTAAATATACTGATGAAGTAAGTTAATGATAAAAGTGTAATAGTTGTAAATAAAAGCAGCTAATTTTCTTCTATTGAAGTTGCGCAACATGTAACACTTCTAGTGATTATATTTATGTAACATTAGAAAGTGTCAGCAGAGAAATCGCTATTAAATTGGTATTAGGTACGGCAACATTGTGGCAATGATATTTGACATTTTGGTAACTAAAAATAAATATAACAAATTAAAAAAAAACGAACAAAAAAGTGATTCAAAATTTGCTCTGCATTTTTCAAACTTACGAAAAATATTCATTTTAATTTTAATTTAATATAATAAAAAACACATAACATAAAAAAATATAAATAAACAAAAACCATAACAAATTTTGTGAGATAATAGGTGTGTTCATTTACAGAAAAATATTGCTTATTTTCAATGTTTCAGTGTTCACGTACCCGAAAAACTTGCAGCGAGAGAATGAAAAAATTTGAGAGACAAAAAAACGTTTTGAAAATTTCTGATAGAGCAACTCCATATGAAAACGATCAAAATTGGCAAATTTTTGGACGACCCCTCTCCGATTTTAAAATAAATAGTCTCAATCGATTGCCCAGCAAAAAATAATGTACCTACATATTTTTATTTTTTTTTATAGTGACTGGTTTAGTGGTGGTGTACACCACTGTCATGTGACAAAATTTAAGAATTCTTCATAAGGGACCTCATTGAAAGTTGTTTTAAATTGGAAAGGTATTGAATCAGGCTTTAATTGAAAAATAAAATTTTCCTAATTTTTCTTAGAAATTTACCTTTAAATTTTCCCAAGAAAATTAAATTTTCCGATTTTCCACAGAAGCTCCTAAATTTTCCGGCTAATTTTTTTTTTTTTGGATTCCTCATAATTTTTGCTTTAAGAATCAGCAATAAAAAAATGGGCCCCGACTCCTTGTTTGGACATGAGAAGAGCATTTAAGAGACCATTTAAGAGACCACCTTGTTAAAAATACATTTTAAAAATTATTTTACAGTTAAAAATACATTTATGAAGAAAAAATCAATTTTTTTTAAGAGCCCCAAGTTGAGTGTGTAGTGAATATGACCTGTAGCCTCAGTCGGGTTTGGTGTGCCATTACATGCCACTGCTGCTATTATCCATGGATTTATGGCCGATCTTGTGAATACAGGCAGACCATATTCACTACACACTCAACTTGGGGCTCTTAAAAAAAATTGATTTTTTCTTCATAAATGTATTTTTAACTGTAAAATAATTTTTAAAATGTATTTTTAACAAGGTGGTCTCTTAAATGCTCTTCTCCTGTCCAAACAAGGAGTCGGGGCCCATTTTTTTATTGCTGATTCTTAAAGCAAAAATTATGAGGAATCCAAAAAAAAAAAATTAGCCGGAAAATTTAGGAGCTTCTGTGGAAAATCGGAAAATTTAAATTTCTTGGGAAAATTTAAAGGTAAATTTCTAAGAAAAATTAGGAAAATTATTTTTCAATTAAAGCCTGATTCAATACCTTTCCAACGAGCTATCACTCGTTGCGATCGCTTTAGTAGTTTTTTTTAAAACAACTTTCAATGAGGTCCCTTATGAAGAATTCTTCAATTTTGTCACATGACAGTGGTGTACACCACCACTAAACCAGTCACTATAAAAAAAAAAAAATATGTAGGTACATTATTTTTTGCTGGGCAATCGATTGAGACTATTTATTTTAAAATCGGAGAGGGGTCGTCCAAAAGGTGATCGCTTTCATATGGAATTGCTCGATAGTAAAATTTTTACTAGCAATAATAGTTCAACCACCTGTTTCATGTTTTTGTTTACAAAACAAAAATAATTTTCAATAACATAAAATATTAATTTTTCCAAAATTTAAGGTTAATAGTGTCAATATGCCTAACATGCTAGTTTTTGCTGGTAAATTGTTCATTAACTTTTTTATTTTTTTGAGTAATTGGGAGAAAAATTTTGTAAAATTTAAATTTACCCTCTCGTTGCAAGTTTCTACTAGTAATAAGAATTTATTTAGGTTAGGTTAGGTGGGAAATATGCTCTAAAAAGTGTTTTATGCGAATATAATATGAAGTAAAAGTTGCTCAAAATATGCCCCAAAAAACCAAAAATGCTTTATTTGAAAACAAAATATAAACAATTTAATAATATTTGCATATAAAAAACAATAAAAAATGGGCACGTTCATAAGGCGTAACTGTTGTGTAACCGTTTAGTGTTTGTCTTAGAAACGCATAGTTGAGCACTTCCGCTCAACACAACAGTTGGGTTTTTGAGGCCATTTATTCCATAAAAATTTTTTTTAGCTACCTAAAGTCAACATGTTGTGCTCAACCTCAACCTTTATTTTTTTTCAATTGTTTATGTTTATCAGCTGTTAATTTTGCATTACACTCATAATGCCGTTTCTAAGACGAAAATGTTCGGCTCAACAGTTGTCAACAGTTTTCTAGCAGTTGAGCTCAACAGCCACCATAATATTTACAAATTTTTTTTTCAAAATTGGACCCTGTGTGGAACCGATCGATCGGCTCATCAAAACATAGTTATGTTACGAGGTTAAAGTTCAGATAAGTCATTTGTGCCGAATATTATCTACATGAGATGTTTTGTCTTAAAGGGATTTAAGAGACGGTCGCTTAATTTTTTTTCATATTAATGTTGTTTAAAAAGAAGTTACGGATGGAAGCTATCGTCAAATGTGAGGCGAATTGAAAATAAATAGGTACATAATCAGATGGTTAATGGGCACAAGGAGAATATTTCTAACCATGTTTTATTATAGACCGATTCTTACCATTTATGTAGGTGTTGCCGTTATGACATTTAAAACGTATTTACCAAATTTCAATCGACAAAACTTGAACGTGTACTTTGCACATGGTTTACATGAACAGATAACCAAACAGACGGACATGGACATTCGCTTTAAAATGTGTTTCTGAGTTGATCGGTATACTTAAAGACGGGTCTAGATTTCTATGTATTACACACATCAGGACAAACGTATTTGAAATAACTGTTTTTTTTTTCTTAATTTTTGCTTATGTATACAATTTTAAAGTTTGGAATACCATGTATCTTTAATGACAACCTGCTTTGGCCTATAATTATGAAGTAAACATTTAATTTAGATAGCGACATTGTACCAACGCGTTGGGTATACAGATAGATATTTAAAAATGATAAGCCAGAATTTCGAAAAAATTTTTTTGATTCGCTGCGAAAGCACTTGAAGGCATCTAAAAAAATAGAACATGTATCAAAATATGCTTTAAAAAGGTGAAATGTGCGCTATAAACTTAAAACAATGCTGCAAAAATTCTCTTTTATCTTAATTATGCAAACAAATGCTACAGGGTACATTTTTTTAAAAATATGCACTTATTAGTTTTTTAACAAATCGATGCCAAAATTCATTAAATGTTCTAAAACGGGTAAATACATTGTTGCTGCGTTTATTAGTCCCAAAAGGAAAAACAATTGCATGTCTACGGTTTCCCTGAACATAACCAATTTTAACCAAAATTAAATAACATATCATATGTTATAAAGTACTTTTTAAACTACTTACATAATAAGGGTTTTCATGATATCGCTTAAAATTGCCATTTATGCAAATGGACAAACTTGCGAGACTCGTTTCATAAAGACCCATTTTAATTTTTGTGTAATTTTAAACAATTAATGACAGTTTTTAAGAAACGACAATACAAAAATAAATTTAAAAAACAATAAAAAAATAAAAGTTAAGATTTGTGATTAAGATGTGAAATCAGTTATTAAAAATGCATAAAGAAAGCCAAAAGACAAATATGCTCAAATTATTGCAAGAACTTATTGTTTGTGATTAATAAACACTTGAATTTTTCATTGAAAACGGCGGTTAGCATTAAAAAAAAAACTGTTTGTATAAAAGCACAATTGAACAGCGCAAGTTTACGAGTCAAAATTGTTGGGCAAATTTACGAAGTTTGTGTAAATTAATTTTCATACAATTTTTGACAGTTCATTTGAGAGGGCGTAAAAATGCACAGTTTGCACAGATTGCGAGACTTTTAAGCGATATCAGGAAAACCCTTAATGACTTTCATGGAATATAATTTTTCATGAAATATAATTTTAATGAAAAGAGCACAAAATGCATATCTGACATCCCAATATGAAACAAAATAATAAAATATGATTAGTTTTGTTGACCTTTTTATCGCTGACCAAGAAGGACCTAACCTAACAAAGCTTCTACCTTTTGTTGTTACCGCTCGTTGGTATTTTGGAGCTCAGGCTCTTGTTCCAATACTTCAGCTAAGTTTGCCCCAAAGACATGTCCTTTAGGATTTACTGTCTGCTCCATCTGTAAAAGCTCCGCTGCAGCCTGTTCAATCGGTGTATACATTTTTATATTGTGACATTTTTTTTCTTTAATTTTGCCCTGAAATATACACTCGTTGCCAAAACCGTTCAATTTACCTGCGATAAGCTTCCAAGTAGCTTCAGTGCTAGCTTTGTTACCCAAAAAGGCCGAACACCACGTGCAATTTGACTGTTGTTTTTCTTTTCATGGATTAAACGTTCAAACTATTTTCGATTTGTTCTAACCATTTTGAAGTCTCTTGAGTCGATTACGGATGGCAACACAACTTCAGCGAAATCAGGCAACGCCGCTGATATTAAAATTTAAAAAAAAATTATATTATATATTTTAACCATAGCTTGGGAATAATGATTAGAAATCCTAATGATTAGCAATTGGATTAGAAATTTTAATTGTGCTGAAAAATTGATTAATTATGATTAGTTAGCCATTTTAGACGATTACTAATTGATTAGATTAGAAATAATAAAAAATACAATCACAATTAGTGACGATTAGCATTTCTAATCAAATCTAATCAAAACTAATCCAAAAAATAATTGATTAGATTTCTTGATTTTTTTTGATAAGATTTGATTAGATCAACTATTTTTAACTATTTTTGTGAAAAGAAAATATTTATTTATCACATTTGTTGCTATATTTACATAATGTAACAGTTTTTGAATATTGCATAAAATTGCATACGGTGCACCCTGTTCTTAAACTAAACACTTGACACAGCTGGTTCACTTTGTTGTTGTGTTATTATTAATGTTAATTTTCAATATTCAATATTCAAAAACTGTTACATTATGTAAATATAGCAACAAATGTGATAACTATTTTATTTTCACAAAAATAGTTAAAAATAGTTGATCTAGTCAAATATAATCAAAAAAAATTAAGAAATCTAATCAATTATTTTTTGGATTAGTTTTGATTAGATTTGATTAGAAATGCTAATCGTCACTTATTGTGATTAGATTTTTGATTATTTCTAATCAAATCAATTAGTAATATGAAATTTTTATCAAAATTCAAATCTAATGATTAGATTATTTTATTTCTCTAATCGTAATGATTTCTAATTCTAATTGAAATTCCCCAGCTATGATTTTAACATCAGCGGCGTTGCCTACTTTCGCTGCTGGCAACACCACTTCAGTTGTGTTGTCATCCGTAATCGACCCATAAAGTTGAAGAAATATAAAAATCGAACAAATTTTGAAAACGAGCCTGTTAAGAAAGCTCATAAAAATATTCCTTTTTATATACTTCATTATTTGAGTACCAATTATATTTACAAAAATAATTCTTAAAACAGGAAAAACTACAGTCATTTTGTAAATAATTGAAATCAAAATCTCGTTCGACTTCATTCCACATCATTTCGATTTGTAGAACATGCCCGATAAACTTAAAAATACAGACATTTTATAAAAAATATGCTTATCAGTTTTGCCGATTTTTTACTTTAAAAAATATTAGCAGCAACTAAAAGCCAACAGAAATAACAAGCTTTTGGTTGACAGTTGTCATACGTAATTTTAGTTTGGCAATAATCGATAATCCATAATCAACCCATATAATACAGAAATGGATATTAAGATCTCTCAAAATTCATTACACCTTTTAAAAAAGATCGTTTTGAAATCGATCGATTTTCGTCACTTACCTGAATGACGTACGCCGGGGTTTTGAGATGTGGATTGAGTTTAAACTTAGTTTAATGTAGTAAGCCTGAAACTCGGATTTTGCGCGAAATGTGATTTTTTATTATTTCATTAAATACCAACATTTTAAGCAAAACTACGCTGTTCTGTCAAAATCTAGTATACAAACTAGGTAATTGCAACACAAATCTGTTTTTAGATTGACTAAATCTAGTTTAACTGAGATCTCAAAAACTCAGCCTTAGAGATTGTTTCCGAATAGACTGGTCGAAAGCAAGTTCCAAGACACACACTACAGTCTACACATAAGTCACTATATCAAGGTGGTGGCTATATTGAAACTTAGTATGTTTAGTTACGGGCTGAAAATTGCCTAGACCATGGCCTAGTTCTTATTACCTTTAGTTAGTTACTTCTAACAACAAGATTTTAAGATTAACTAAATTAATTTTGTAATTTTAATATTATTTTTTTTCTTTATTTTGCAGATAATTTTCATTTACTTACACATTAACCACCATATTCATAAAAAATTTTTTTGGTTTATATCAGGTTTATGAAAAGAATTTTCTATGAAAATTTGTTAAATAAACCTTTTATTAATCAAAAATATTTTTTATGAATATGAGGGTAACAATTTAAGAAGAACCATCCATACTTGTTCAGCTAACACACAAGAAAACTCTAATCTTCATATACGCTTTTTTGAGATTTATGTACAACAACTTCTTTCAATTATCACCGTTTTTTAATTTCATCTATAAATCATAATTTCAACATGGAATCCATTATTTATTACATATATTAAATATACATACATATATACATTATGTACATTTGTAATTCAGAATATATTCATAATTATTTTATTTTTCTCTTTAATTTATAACTAAAATTTATGTTGATTTTGTTTGTTTGTATTTATTTATTATTTTTAATAATAATTCATCTTGTTTTCATTAAAATAAAAATAGTAAAAAAACATTATACCTATTTAATAAATTATAATATAAAATTATAATAAGTAAGGAACATGCAATAAAATATATAATATATTTGAAATTCTCATTTTGCTTCTTAATTTATTTAATTTATGGGAAAAATGTGCAATTTTGCTGCATTTTATTCATATTTTGTTAATTAATATCATGATGCATGATCATGCATGCGTGAGCTTACCTCCTCTAAGTTTTTGCACGTACATTTTAAAATTATTTTAAAGTACCAGGCGAACAGAATCTGCAGCAAGGTGGTTTTTTTAAACTTAAAAAAAAAAAGAAAAACAACTTCACATACCTTTAGGCGGTAACATAAAACAAAGAAATAATGACAGGGTGACACATGTACTACATTAAAGTTCCGCCTTAAAGTATGTGAACTTTTTGCGTAGAAAATTTTCAAGAAAAGAAAATTAAAAAATGTGACTTGCTGCTTATTCTATTTGCCTGGTATTTTACAATTTTAAAATTTACCAACTACAAAAAGCAACAACAAACAAACAACAAGAAAAAAAAACAAACAAACACATGCATGTTGATTAATGAGGATTTTGTTTGCGTTTCTTTATTTTACTTACCATACGTACATACATATACTTACATTCAATTTTTTAAGTGGATTTTGTTAACGTTTTTGTCCATATTTTAATTTTATTGTTATTTAATATTTTACAGTTTTTTTTGGCAAATAAAAAAATTACATAAATAAATAAATAATCAATTTTAAACGTGTTTAAAAATAAAACAGATTGCCTAGGAAGAAATATTGTTGATTTTTGATGAAAATTATAATAGGTGTGTTTATTTACTTTACTACCAGAAACTTGCAACGAGGAAGTTTATTTAAAATTTACAAAATGCTTCTCCCAATAACAGTATGATCTCGATAATTCTGGAGTGTCCGGATTATAAATGTTAATTTTTTATGTGATCTCTGGCTTGTACTTTTCATTGTTCTAAAATTTCTATTAAATCAAGAAAGTTTTAAATATTTATAGATGTAAGAGTATGTATTAAAATTTTGATAAATGTATAAATAAAATATTTGACGAAAAAGTTTGAAAAAAACCTTACGCGCATTACTGTAAAAAATTTCGTTAAAAGAAAAATATACATATGTATGTATATTTTATGTTATAGTAACAATTATTTAAAATAATAATTTTCTGCTATTGAACAGACATAAATAATAACGAGCCATTACTGCAAAAAAAGCTAGAGCGACAAAAACAATATTTTAAAGGAGGTTTGTTTTTATAACATTTCATAAAAATTTTGTATGAAAATTGGCGCTTAAACTAAAATTGTTTTTGCTATTAAATCGTAACGGTACCTTCTGTGGCCATGAGATTTTAGGAGATGATGCAAGTGTTGCCAATAAATTCATTTATTAAAAATACCGAAAATTTAAAATTTTTTTGCAGTTATGGCTCGATATGTACGCAATTATGCTTCGATATAATCCACATAAATGTGTTCAAACTTCTTTGGAACTTCTTACCGCTAATCCCTTCTGTTGTTAGGACCAGAGCATAATAGGAAGAAAATAGCATTAATATTTAAATCGGTTTCAAAATAGATTAAAATATCGCACACTATATCATAAACAGTCACAACTAAAAATTAAAAAATTTTCGGGAGAGGCCAAAAACTGGCATTAAAATCATGGTTGCAATTTTTTAGTCAAATTGAGTTCCACAAAGGTTAAAAAAAACAGTGGTCATTATAGATTTGATTTGTGCGAATTTTGAGTTGCGACTATTTATGATTTAGTGTTTGCTATAAAAAGTAGAGCTGCAAGTTTTAAATAAAATAATAATTAAAAACACTTTTTATTAGAAATGTAACGAATACCGATATATCGGCGATACTTTACAGTCGATACGACGATACTTTATATACCTATACATACTACTTTTTTTGAGTATTTTTGAACAAATAATTTAGGCCCTAATTATGTAAAACGCAACGCCATAGTATTACATTGAAAGCACAAACAATGTCATAAATATTTTGTAATTTTGTTGTTGCTTTCTACACAAATTCACATTGCGTTTTAAAATTTCATACACTGCATAGCTTGTGGCGTTGAAAATTTTAAAACGGTGCATGAATTTCTGTTGAAAGCAACAACAAAATTACAAAATATTTATGACATTGTTTGTGCTTTCAATGTTATTCTTTGGCGTTTCGTTTCGTTTTACATGATTAGGGCCTTAATTTTCTATACTTATTTTTTGCATAGAAAAAACTTTCATACATATACATACATACTTGTGTAAAGTTAAATAAAACTTAAATCGTTCAATATAAAAATGTTTAAAAATGCGTAAATTTATTCAAATATTGTACAAATATGGGCATATTATTCGGTATTTATTAGTGTCCGACCTAAGTCACTTTTTTTTTATTGATTAATATTCAATATTCAAAAGTTTTGTGTTTTGATGAACAGTAATTTTTATGCATTGATATCTAAAGGTTGCTTCTGGGATTGGAATAAAACTACCGGCTGCACTAAACAGTTGCTCGCTGGCAACACTAGTTGGTGGTGCAGACAGATATCTCATTGCTAATGCCTTTAAGTTGTTAAATGGACTTGCTTTTCAATTCTCAAATATATTAATGCTGTTGGGCGTCATTCCTTTTCGAGTATCTTTTCTTTGTTTTCTTCCACTTCAATGTGAGAAATTAAGTCCTGCTTTTCCCATATATAATTTTTAACGAGTTTACCTTTTTTTCTTCCGATATTCCTTGGTTTGTTGACCTTTTTTAGTAAGCAAATAATTAACCAAAACCAAATTTTGGAAAAAAAAAGTTTTAGTTTATTATTTTTGCATGGTTTTGTAAAATTTGGATATAAAAAAGTTCGGACTTCGGCAAAAATCGGCCAAATAAATTCCGAACACCGATCATTGGAAGATTATCAATTTTTTGGCCAATACCGAAGCCGATTAATCGGTCGGACACTAGTATTTAAAAACTTAAACACTTTTTCCAGACATCCTTCCATTAACGATTTTATTGGACCACCCACTTACGCTTTAAATCGGGCATGTCCTGGGATATCTTTCCTGTGTTCTTTAATTTTTTTTTTTTTACAAGAGCCCAATGCCTTTCCACAGGCCGAAGTTCTGAACAGTTGGGTAGATTTGCCTTCCGTGGTACAACATTTACATTATATTTTTCCATAGTGGCATGATGCATAATTGGGCCAAATATATGAAGGCACTCTGTGCTATTTTAAGAAAGACAAAAGCCCTTTTTTAATTACTTCGTAACATTTATTTCTGTATTTATTGTGGCTGATGTCACAAATGATTGGCTTCTTTAGCCACAACTGCAAATGGCTTGCCACACAAGTTACTTCCCAATAAAAAATTTTTTTTCTTATTTTGCGAAGCACTAATGGGACATTTTAAAATGTAAGCACTCATTAAAGCGCTACGCAATAACACATACAGAGATGCAGTGAGGTAAGCGAACGAGTTCTTAATAAATTAAAAAAAAAATATATATAAAATTTTAAGAGCCAGGACACGACATTCCCTTACAACTAAGCAGGTTTGTAAGGGAGCATATAAAAGAATAACGGTAACAAAAAATTCAGTGTGCAAAACTGATCGTTACATTCACCAATTTGTATATGCGCTGAATAAAGCGCTTTTTTTTTTGTCAAAAATGTATTGCTTCAAAGTGGGAACTCTCCATATAAAATTCATGTCTTCCGTAAGCGAAACTTTTACGTTTCTCCCTTAAAAACCTGCTTCGTTGGAACCTCAATTTTTTATTGGATTATTGGAGAATTTTGTTTTTTTTTTGTCCGTGATTGTTTTTGAACATTACCTTGTCCATCAGCCACATAAAAATCTTGACCCGGAAGTTGTGAAAAGTCTGCTAGTATTTTTTCTAAAATTTGACCTCATTTTTTCGCACGTTTTTGCTTTTAAGTTCTTTACCGCATTGTGATCTGGAACTTTCGAAACTTTATGCGACTTCAACCCCGCATAAGCTTTGGCTCAGCGCACAAGAGAAAAGAAGCATTTTACTTTAAGAGCTGCTTTTCTGATAGAAGTGTAAGAGTTGTTCTTACAATAACTGTTGGACCTATTTTTTTTACTGATCCAGGTTTTCTTTCAATGTTCAAGTCATTGTTATACTGTAAAAAACCTTTTGAAATAGTGTGACGATGAACCTTCAGATGTTTTGCTATTTCTTTGCTAATAGTCCATATTGGAGTTTTTTTTGAAAAGATTTAAATATTTCTTCACGTACCTTTTTTGCTGTTCATACTGACCGAAATAACAGTCTAAAATTATTAATTTAGAAAATGTTATATCTGACATATTTTTAAACGCTATTTCTGTAAATAAAATAATAATTTGTTTGGCCAAGTATAAGTTTTGGATGGAATAGTGTGTACAAATTTTTTTTTAACTCACTCTTTATTTGCGCCGAATATAATCCTGGCATTTATGTATGAGATTTGTTTGTTTAAAGAGATTTTAGGGAGCGAGTTTATATGAGCCAATTCTGGACCTACCATTACAAAATGTTGCCATGGCAAAAGGTTGTCAAATTTTATATAAGTAATAAGATTTATAAGGAAGTTATGGCATTGAAAGTTATTTTCTAGACTGGTATTCGTATGGGAGCTACGGTCTAATAAAATTTAGTTAGGTGATTTAGATTACAGTAAACTATTACAAAGAACAAGTTTGTATGGCGACCCAATAAAAAATTGTCCTATTTTGCGAAGCACTAATGCAATAAGACATACACAGTTGCAGTAAGGTAAGTGAACGAATTCTTAACAAAATAAAAAAATTTGAAGAGCCACGACATCCCCTTACTACGAAGCAGGTTTGTAAGGGAACAAAGAAAGAAAAACGGTAACAAGTAATTCAGTGTGCAAAGCTGATCGTTACATTCACCAATTTTTTTATAAGGGGCTTTCTGTGTCAAAAATGTATTGCTTCCAAGTGGGAACTCGCCATATAAAATTCATGTCTTCCGTAAGCGAAACGTTTCTCCCTTACAAACCTGATTCGTTGGAAGCTCCATTTGTTATTGGGGACTATGTAAAATTATAGGACGATTCTAATTAATTGTAATTTTACTTTTTCTATATGACAAAAAAAAAATACGTACGTACTTATGGGCCGGTGGAATCATTGGTTCATATGTATTCACAAACAGGGCTGTCAGATGTGGCGATTTCTCGCCAAACGTGGCGATTTTCAAACTTGTTTGGCGACCTAATTTTCGATTTGGCGATTTATACAATAGTTGGCGATTTGGTTGGCTATTTTTGATGAGCCATGAATGTGTTTTGAAATTTGTTAAACTCATTACGAAGAAATAATATTTTTTTATTCCAGCATTTAAATGTATGAAATTTGATGCATTGATATAGATGACCCGTATTTAAAACTAAATTATGTTGAAATGGCTGATGAAGATAATGAAAATCGAGAAAAATTTTTTCCATTTAAATGTGCTCTTGAAAGAATAATTAAGTAGAATTCTTTAAAAAATGAATATAATTAAAGTTTATGAACATTTTTCCATTATAAAATGTGACAAATTATCACAGAATAAATTCGTTGTTGTTAAAGATATTTTAAAGATTTTAATGAATCCTAACGTACATTTGGATGTTAATGAAACACAATGGAAAAAAATACCGTTTGTTAAAAGAGAATTTTAATGAGGATATTCAATCAAATTTAAATCAGCTTAGGCTAACAATTTATAGCTACAAGGATACGACAGGAACGTACCATTTTAAGGAACTTGCATTGGATGTTCTTTATATGCTGAGTATTACAACTAGTAATGCCTGTGTTGAAATAATGAACTCCACAAAAATACGTCTTCGAATTAGAATGCGATATGAAGTTTTCGACACGTTTTTACGAGTTAAAAGTAAAATGAATGTAAATAGTCACAATGTATTCCAAAAAAGAAGACAAAAAGGGAGTATTTTCGGTGAAGTATATAGCGTTTTAGATATACATATAATAGAACTGCAACTACATACACATGTATTGTATATCCAATATTTGTTTAATACTACTATAAAATAAAATATGTTATTATTCGAACTTTCCAATTTTAAATAAATAAAAATTAATCAAGCTCGAGGCCAGTGTTTTTTTGTAAATAAATATTCCTTTTTATTTAATTCCGATATTTCGATCTTCGTTGAAGATCATCATCAGAGATTGTTTCAGTGAATTTTTATTAATACAAAAACTTATGTATTTTTACTTCGAGCTTGATTAATTTTTATTTATTTACTACTATAAAATATTTTAAACATTGCACCTTTTTTGTGTTCACTAATCCTTTTTACTTTGTTCTAAATAAAAATTAAACAAAATATATCATGGCGACTTTTTTTTGAGTTTTTGGCGGACTTAAGCGATGCGGAACAAATTTTTTTTGGATTTATAAAAAAAAAATTTAATTATTCTAAAAATACATATATAATTGTCAAAAAGTTCAAAATCAATCTGACAACCCTGTTCACAAATAGAAATGGTCAGAACGTTACGGACAACTTTTTCGTGCCGCAATTAGTATTGCAAAAATGTGGGTTTATCAGAATGGTGCCACTCGCTACAGAGCGAAAAAAAAACATTTGGCGAACAATTAACAAATGGGGGTGTTTTCTGGCCACCTTGTTTTTTTTTTATTAGAATTCATTTAAATTGTGTTTAAAGGAGTATACAGCCCAATTATGAATATAAATTTCCCGGGAGTTTTTTTCTCAAATCTGATTTCTCTAATTTAAATTTAATTGTAAAAATGGGAAAAGGAAAAAACTCACGGGGAATTTTTTCTAATAAGTGGGCTGATAATTACTTTCGAGTTAATATATAGGATAAACGTACATACATATTTAAAATAACAAGCTTTTCAAAATAATGTATTGGATCATTCACCCTTATCGTGGTTTGCGAATTTAAAATACGCCTGCGACTGTTTGGTAATAGATTAAAGGAAATAAGTTCGCGTTCTCTTTAATCTATTACCAAACAGTGGCAGGCGTATTTAAAATTCGCCAACCACGATAAGGGTGATTAAGAGCCTTTTAAAATACTGAAATAACTTCTTTTTAACTATCCGATGATTTTTTTACTCATTAACATGGAACGAACATCAATGCATCGAGGTGATAAATTTAATATAAGAACTTTATAGCATAATGTTAATTAATGTCTGTACATAGCTTTACTATAGATATATCACCATCTATTTTTAATTTCGGCGAAATGAAAAATATATTATAGCATAGAAACATTTTATAGTTTCGGGTCTGAATACTCGATAAGAAAACACATTTTTCGATATGGTCACCTTAAAAAAAATGTTTAACATTTTATGATACTTTAACGATATTATCGACACCATCAACCATATTATGTTAAATTAGAACACCATTAAAGAGACACAACGATATAATGGTTGCCTCCAAACATGTTATGGTTAATAAAAACAATAATTTTATGTTAATAATATGATTTTTTTTTTCAAGAGCAACATGTTGTTTTGAAACAAATATATTATATTTATTATTGGTAATATGTTTTAAGAATTGAATGCCAACAGTAGCCGCTCTAATGTTTTGAAGTTTTCCAAACTTCGCTTTCTTGAAAAATATGAAAAAAATTAAGAACACCTGTTTGAAGCTTTATTTTTAAATAACATTCTATAATTATCTCAATTTCAGCCCTGATAGATGCTGTCAAAAAGGCCCGTTCGGAAGAAATTGTTATACCATTTGGTGTTGGTATTGCCGGTATGGTAGCGCAAACCAAACAAATGATTAATATACGAGAGGCTTACAAGGATGCAAGATTTAATTGTGAAATTGATTTGAGAACAGGCTACAAAACCAACACAATATTATCGATGCCAATATGCAATTATGAGGGTGATATTATTGGTGTGGCACAGATAATCAATAAAACGAATGGCTGCAATGAATTTGATGAACATGATGTTGAAATTTTTCGCAGATATTTAACATTTTGTGGTATTGGTATTCAAAATGCTCAACTATTTGAAATGTCCGTCCAGGAGTATAGACGCAATCAGATTTTATTGAATTTAGCGCGTAGTATATTCGAAGAGCAGAATAATTTGGAGTGTTTGGTAACGAAAATAATGACCGAAGCAAGAGAGCTATTGAAGTGTGAAAGGTGTTCGGTGTTTTTGGTTGATTTGGATTGTTGTGAGGCGGTAAGTAAAAATTAATTGTTTTATGTTTACATACGTTAACGATAAAATTCACAAATTTATTATATGTATTAAAATCAATAATTTTATTGATTTACACACACAAAAAGTTTTGTTGCGCAAGTATTGAGTTTATAAAGAAGACAGAAAAAAAGGTAAGGAAAACAAGTAAGAGTGCTTTATTCGGCCAATGCGAATCTAATATACCCTTAACCATGGTGCGACAATACCAGAAAGTTATATTAATACCCTTCTATAAATAAACCTATTTTGTGCCACGCCCACTTATCCAAATTCCACCCACATTTTGTCGGATGTTGTGTATGGATTACCAAGATGCTAGTACTTTATTTGGAAACTTTGACTCTTGTCGTTCACCAGATATACAGAAATCTATAATATCTTTATACGGAAGGTGCCACGCCCACTTTTCTAATTCCGAATTTGTGTATTGAGAACCCAGCTATGTGTACCACATTTCGGCAAGTTTTCTCTTACCGTTCAAAAGATATAAAGCAATCTATTTTGTGCCACGCCCACCTCTCCACGTTTTGCCGGATGCCAGAAAATGATCAGGAAACGTTTTCCCAAAAAATTTTAGAAAAGCCAAAACTATCCTCCAACAAATCCTCCAATAATAAATTTCAGTATTTTTATCAATAACAAAAATTGGGAATTAAGCACAACAAACAAAATCTTTTAATGAAAAAATTATGTATTCCCAAAAACAACTTTGATAATAAAGTTTAAAAAAAAAGATCTTTAAAATTAATTTTTCATTAATTTCTTTTCAGAGCCATTTGGAAAAAATTATAGAGAAACCTAATGAAATGCAGAGGCGTTTAAGTCGTAGCATTAAAAGTAGTGAAAGTTTTGATGAAAAGGTATATAATACAACAAGTTTTTGTATACAATATTATTTCAATCTGATTTATTAATCCTTTGCTTTAGCAAAAAATGTCTACCCGATTTACTGTACTCTTTGAGTTGGGCGCAACAAACCAATCGGCAAATATTTCAAGACCTTCGATAAACGATTTAAGTAATTCAACTTTAGCTCAAATAGCACAATATGTTGCATCAACAGGACACACAGTGAATATTGCTGATGTAAGAGAATGGGTTCTAGAACACAATCAAATAAAAGCCGAAAATGAAATTGATTGTATTAAGGCAATACTTTGCATGCCAATAGTGAATGCCCAAAAAATTGTGATTGGTGTAGCTCAATTGATAAATAAAGGTACTGGTGTACCTTTTACCGATTCGGATGCTTCAATATTTGAGGCATTTGCCATTTTCTGTGGTCTTGGCATACACAATACACAAATGTATGAAAATGCTTGTAAACTGATGGCCAAACAAAAGGTGGCTTTGGAATGTTTATCATATCATGCCACTGCGTCCCAGGATCAAACAGATAAACTAGTGCAAGATACCATAGAATCAGCGGAAACATATAACTTACATAGTTTTACATTTATAGGTATGTGAAGAACTTAATAGATCCTGTTTTAATACAGTTCCATTAAAATACTTGTCTAATTATTCTTAGATTTCGATTTGTGTGATGATGATACCTGTCGTGCTGTGGTACGCATGTTTTTGCAATGTAATCTTGTGCAAATGTTTCAGATACCCTACGATGTTTTATGTCGTTGGGTTTTGAGTGTACGTAAAAACTATCGTCCCGTCAAATATCATAACTGGCGTCATGCTCTTAATGTGGCTCAGACAATGTTTGCCATGATGAAAACCGGCCGCATGGAACGTTTTATGAAAGATTTGGAAATATTTGGATTGCTCGTGGCTTGCCTTTGCCACGATTTAGATCATCGTGGCACCAATAATGCTTTTCAAACTAAAACCGAGTCCCCCTTGGCCATATTGTATACAACCAGTACAATGGAACATCATCATTTCGATCAATGTGTGATGATTTTAAATTCGGAAGGAAATAATATATTTCAAGTAAGTAGTCGCATTTTATTTATTAAAAAAAAACTATTGTATATGTATAAAAATTATATTACTTTATTTAATTGTATGTACCGTGTTGTTAAGGTAGAAAAACTCACGAATGTTAGGTTAATAGTTCTTTTGGTCCATACTGTAATATTTACACAGATCGTGGTCTATTACAATAAAAAAAAAAATTATAATAGGTTTTTTTTCGCCTATATTTTCTTAAGCTTCATTATTTTAGGTGGTATAGATAACGCTAATAAAAAAACTTGCTCCTTCACCACAAAGCGGAAAAAATTTATGGTCAAACATTGTATTTAAAAATATAGACAGTTGCAGTAGTCTTCTGAAATAATGTTAATAAATTTTTATTTGCTGCAAGTCTAAGTTGAATATAAAATACTCCAAAATCTCTAAAACTAACCGAAAAACATTTTGCTCATCATTTACAATAGAATATTTTACTTAAACTTTTAAGGTCGAATTTATATGAATAAGTAAGACTGCATATATTCTTAAATACCATTCACCTTACGTATGCAACGTCTTAGACCACATACCCACTAAGACTCATTATCCAACAGAATTAAAAAATATGTCGAGTTAATTTTTTCGTTTAACACCTTTCTCTATTTAAGCGGCAAATCATGTACCTATCGTCAGCTAAAATTCAAAAGAGCGTTACAACACAGAGGCAAAATCAATAACAACAAGGTGTACTTGGCGTTTGAATTTCTTTAATAAAGTCGCAATTTTTGATCGCAGGGATCTTGTGAGAAGTTTAACATGTAGTTTAATAAAACAAACAAAAATCAATCAAAAACTTTTAGGTGACGATATGTATTTGTTATGTGTAAAAACATGCAAAAAAGTCTAGACATTTAAATAAAAAATAAAAACAAAACATCAGAAACTGGGGATTTTACGGAAACATTAGAAGTAATTGTGGTTCTCTGCTCATATCTGTCATTTATGGCCCGATTGGCTGAATTTCAATAGCAAAGTTTAAGGGAGCATATGGGACGGAAATATATAACAGCGTTGTTCCCATCATTTCTGGGGTCTTCGGAAAAGCCATTTCATCAGACAGAGGGACATAATTCCTGTGGTTTTTATGGGTAACCGCGTATGTCTATTTTTTTCGATTGCGAGATGTTGATGCCATATTGCTTAATTTTGAACGCTCTTTACATGGGGTTACATTTCTGAAAAAATATGGACTAATTACGATTTCTTTACGTAATGGCCAATTATGGTATCGATACTTTTACTCGTTGTGGTATCGCTCATAATGTATCGATACCTACTCAGTATCGGAAAAAAAGTATCGATACTTACTTGTATCGGTACTTGTATCGGTTTGAATAATGAAAAACAGGCAGTTAGATAGCAGCATTTATAAATTATACTTTTGCTGCAGATAAGGGAGTTTAGAACTATATAATTCAATTAGCACTGCAACAATGTCACTAAATATTTTAAATGTAATTATTTTTATTTTTGAAATTGATAAATGTAATAAACTTAACTGTTTACTCGTAATTAATGAGTAAGTTTATAAAAAAAAAAAATAGTTGGGGCTTTAAATTTTGGAATGGGAATGTTTGGGGCTTATAAATTTGGGAAATGATTGAAGTTAAATTTCTAATTTTTTTGAATATACATAGTTAAAGAGGTAATTTTTTAAGTATTTATCAAAAATAATAGGGGTGTTCTCTGAAAATTATTATAATTTTTTTTTTAAATAAAAGAAAAATGGTATGTATTTCAAATTATTTTTATTATAACAAAAGAAAAACAAGAGGATCTTAGATAAACATGAAAATAAAAATAATGTACATACATATGTATATGTATATTATCCAATAAAAAAAACCCCGTTTTCATAGGGTTATAAAACATAACAAAAAAAAATTTATGAGATCTTGTAGTATGCATATGTCTCTGACTTTTTTAATTACTCCAACAACTGTTAAATTATTAAATTAATAGTGTGAGCAAAGCATGGCAGGTGTTGCGAATCTCCAAGACTTGTCTTTATTGCGGCAACCATATTAGCGCCATTGTCTGTTACAGCACATGTAACCTTATGAATTGGAATTCCCCAATTTTTTAAAATATCTTCAAATACTGCAGAAATATATTCTTCAATATGATTAAATGTCATTTCTTTTGTCGCAATATTGGCACTTTTAAAAGTTATGTTTTCCACAAAATGTATTGTTACTCCTAAAAAGCTCTTCTCATTCATGGTTTCTGTTCATATATCAAGCGTGGCACAAAATGCAGTTGCATTTGATATTCTTTTAGTAAGCTCCATTTTAACAATGTCGTATTTGTCGCAAAGCAACTTTTTAAAATGTGTTGCAGAAGGAACCTTATAATAGGGCGCCACCTCCCTCATCAACTTTAAAAAACCTTCTCCTTCAACAACATTAAAGGGTCTATTATCTTTATTTATAAAAAATAAAATGCACATATTTATATTGTTACATTTTATTCCACCTTCTGAAATAAAAAGTTTTTATTAATAATTTGTTAATAATAAGCCGCTTTAAGATTATTAATTATACTCTTCTCCACAATTTGTGAATGTGATATAAATATCAATTTGCTTCCGAATCCAATTGGTATTCAAAATTTAGCAAAATTTTTGGTTCTGAGGCAATTCTATAATCTACTTTTTTGATTAAGGGTGTATAAGATTCGGCATATCCAAATACAACTTTGTTATTGCTCGGTTATATTAATTTACTTACTTTTTTGTGAAGACATTTTATCAAAAGCATATTTCAACGAATTACGCCTTAAATCCGAAAAGGAAGTATTTTGTGTTGATGCAGATGGCTCAGAATCTACCTCTCAATTTAAGCCATTACAAGAATCAGGGGAAATAAGCGAACTTTCCTTTGAGATCTCACCGCCGCTTTCTTTTTGCTTTCTCCTTAAAGAATTGTAAATTTAATATCTCTCAACTGACAAATGATAATAAGATATTGTACTTACTTTGACATCTTTCCATCGACTGTTTTTATAAAGTTTGGATGGCTTTTTAAATGCTTGTGCAGATTTGACGTGTTTCCACAATAACGCACGGTTTTAAAACATTTT
This sequence comes from Pollenia amentaria, assembly GCA_943735925.1. Taxonomy (NCBI): domain Eukaryota; kingdom Metazoa; phylum Arthropoda; class Insecta; order Diptera; family Polleniidae; genus Pollenia; species Pollenia amentaria. The sequence continues at coordinate 193,486,132 of OX031006.1, forward strand.
TTGCATACAGCATTTGTTCCATTTTTTTTAGTGTAATTAAGCCAAACACTAGATTTTGGTGGTCCCATTTTAAATAAATTTGGTTTTGCACCTTTTTATTTAAACCGATCTTAAAATTTACCTCACTTTAAGAATAATTTCAATGTTAAAGTGAAGCGATTACTTTTGACCGATACCAAGTATTTTTGACCGATACCTACTTGGTACTCGGTGGCAAAATATCGATACCTAAAATACTTAGTACTTGTATAAAAGTATCGAATATGTACTTGTATTTACTCGTATCGTTTCATCCCTACCCATAGTTCGATCTAGAACGTTTTTTCCGCTCTCCTGAAAATTTGATTTTAAGACATATGCGGTTACACATTAAAACCACAGATTTAATCGGCTTCGTCACCCATAAAGACCCTGAATATACATATGGGGGGGGGGATTCACGTTAAGTGACCCAACTTTTGAAATCGATGTCTTCCGATTTGGATGAAGCTCACCAAGGTTAGTCCTATTGGATAGTAGTTTAAATACAAATTTTCAACAAGATCGGTCAAAATGTTGCAGAGTTAGAGGGGGTAAAAATTACACATTTTGGCCAAACAGGTGTTATTTTTCATCGATGTAACTTGTTACCTATTGGTGTTAGCAAAATGTGTCCCAAACAAATTAGATAGCTATTTCTTCAATCTTTCAAAAAAAAAAAAAAAAAATAAAAATTTATTTTTTATTATTTTTTAAACGGGTACTTTTTTTTTTTTTTTTTGCTTAAAAGAATGCTTATGGCTTTTCCTTTAAGGTGGTTTTGGTCGCTTAGTGGGCTGCGAGTGGGATATGTATAAAAAAAAAAATAATTTTTAACTCAAGACGAGGGTTTTTAATTTTTAGAATTTTTGTGTGTAGGTGTTTCTAAAACCTTAAAAATAAAACTAATGCTGATAAACTAGACAAATTAACCTTTCCGACGGTATGTAACATACCTAACTAGCATTTTATACCTTCGATACTACAATAGCAGAAAATAAAAGCGATAAATAGGGAGGATGAAAGACATTGTATTTTAAAATTTGCACAACTTTAACACTTCATCCGCTACAATAAATTAAGTGTTAAAATAGTTATGATGTAAATGGATCTGATGTGATTAAGATTAAGGTCCTAATAATGTAAAACGCAACGCAAAGCCAAAGAATTACATTGAAAGCAAAAACAATGTCATAAATATTTTGTAATTTTGTTGTTGCTTTCTACAGAAATTAACATTGCGTTTTAAAATTTCTCTTAATCTTAATTTCTCTTTTTTAAATAAATTTACAGGCTCTTTCCCCAGAAGATTATCGTGGCGTAATGAAAACTGTAGAAAATGCTATACTTTCTACCGATTTGGCAGTATATTTCAAAAAACGCAATGCTTTTTTGGAACTCGTGGAAAATGGAGAATTCGATTGGCAAAGTGAGGAAAAGAAAGAATGTAAGCAAACATCTTACGAGTATAATACATTTTCAACTGCTGAAAAAAAATATTTTTTAATTTGTAGTATTATGTGGCATGATGATGACGGCATGTGATGTTAGTGCTATAGCTAAGCCTTGGGAAGTGCAACATCGAGTTGCAAAATTAGTTGCTGATGAATTTTTCGATCAAGGTGATTTAGAAAAATTGCAATTAAATACGCAACCAGTCGCTATGATGGACAGGTAAGATTAAAAATTGATTAGGAGACAACAAAATTTTATTAATTTGAAAAAATTATTTTAGGGAACGCAAAGATGAATTACCAAAAATGCAAGTTGGCTTTATCGATGTAATATGTTTACCATTGTATCGAGTATTATGTGATACATTTCCTTGGATTACGCCTTTATATGAGGGAACTTTAGAAAATCGTCGAAATTGGCAAGATTTGGCTGAAAAGGTTGAAATGGGTTTAACATGGATTGATCATGATACTATTGATAAACCAGTCGAAGAGTTTGCTGGTATGTATTCAAATTGCATAAAAAAGAAAAATGTTTATCAAAAAAAAAAAATATTTTTTTTTCTTAATTTAATAAGCTTGTGACGAGGAAGATATTAAGGATATTGAATTTACGGTGACCACTTTAAATTGCCATCAACAGCAGCACAGCGATGAGACTTCAACGCCAGAACATCATCGGGGTTCTTCACGTTTAAGCATGAAAAAAACTGGAGCTATAGGAAAAGCGGTCAAATCAAAGCTCACAAAAACCCTTTACAATAGTATGGATGGTGTTAAACCTAAAACTTCTTTAAAACTTTTGGAAACACACGTCAGTGAGGATCTTGATGATAGAAGTCCGACAAGTCCATCGCAGGCACCATGTGGCTCAACCGGTCAAATGTCAGCCTCATCTTCAATCTCGTCATCATGTACTACAACGTCGGCTACAGATAAGAACAAAAAACGTTCAAAATTGTGTGCGTTATTGTGACGAAAACCTTCCAATTAGAACTTAAAGTAAGACTTTTAATTAAAAATCTCTACTGGTTCTGATTGGAAGTTAAAATCTTAAATTTTTGAAAGTTTTTTCTAGTCAAAATGCTAAATTATTTGAAATTTTATAAAAACAACAAAAGGAAAGATTTGATGTTACTTTTAAAACAAGCAAATAGTTGGAATTGTAACCATTAATATAGTTTTAGATTAGAACAAATACATAGTGACAAAGTTACTTGATTTAGCTGAATTATGTATGATTTTGGATTGACAATCATGTATTTGTGCGTGAACTTAAATAAATGCCTCTTAAAAATTTTGTAATAAAAGAAAATTCTGGATGTTCAATGATTCGAAAACGTTTTTTCATTGGTTAAAGTTTTTCTACAAGAAATTCCCCAGTGGTATAAAAAGGTGCAATCGCCACCAATGAGAGGCGAAATAGTTAGCACTTTTACTTAATTTGTACAAGGAACTACTGATGTTGCATTCCAATCATACCTACAGCATGTTCCAATATGTACCCACATTTCGATAACTAATTATATAGCTCCAAGTAATGCAGAAAACATTTTCTTTTAAGGTCAAGGCCAAAAAATGTGTACGCTAAATATCGGGTGTTTTTTTTTTTTTTTTTAGCTAAATGAGTACTTTCGATATCATTAACTATGGTTTAACAGCAGATAATGTCAAACTGTGTTAAAACGGTTCCATTTGTGGAAATTTGAAAAAATAAATCTGCTCGCAAAGTTTGTAGAGCACTTCGTTCATTTTAGGAAGCTCATTTCTGGTATTTGGAGCGGAGACAATCCTCAAGCCGTTAATGAATCACCATTAAGGCCCAAATACACTTATCAAAATACCCGTCAAGCATTGTGGTTGTATAAGTAAAATTGTGTTTATATGTGTGACACCGACGATGCTGAACGGAAAATCAAAAAATTAAGATATGACGGCGAATATTACGTCCAGCAACCGTACACGAGTGAATTCGCTTGTATGACAAGCATTCGACAAGTGTAATTGGCCATTTTCATCCATTAATTGATGTAATGCTGACTGAGTTTATGTTTTCAAAAATTAATCAGCTAAAAATCAACAAGACGCAACTTGCCATGCAGCGCGCTTAACAATCGACTGATTGCAAAATTTGGTGAAAACTTCGTGCGATTTAACTCCTCTGGATTACTTGTCCTATGTTAAGTTATAGGTTACTTATAACAAACCAGTAACTCTTGAAGCATTGGAAGCCAATATTTAAGCCGCTTTTGACAACATACTAGAGAAACACAGTCAGCTGCTGACGAAACAGTTCCTGCTGGGATGCCATTGGAGGGTACATCCGAACCACCAGTTAACGAAATTAGACCCCCGATTCCGAGGCATGTCAGTAAGGATCTTCGGATATACGAGAGCGAAATTCTTAGATATGTCACATAGCCTTTGGATCAGTCCTGTTAGAAACAGCTGTAACCTCATACCGTGACAATATCGTTCTTGGAGGACGTCCACCACCTTTTGCAGAAGAAGAACGACTTCTGCCCCCAAACACAAGGGTCGTCCTGGCACAACTTCGATCCGGCTGGTGTGCCAGATTTATACGGAAAAGGAGTCAAAAATTGGACTGATCGAATGGTCCATGTAACTCGAATTCATATATTAAAAATAAATGCCATGAAATTATCTAACAGAATTTAATAAAAAAATCGTGTTATCATTCTCATGCAGCTAAAAAAACACCCTATACCTACCGTTACTAAAACAACAAAATTTGACGTTCTTCGCTTACTTTTTGCTAGTACGCTTTGTTGAAATAATTAGCTTACCCTTATGGTAGGTAAAAGTTATACAGATAGGAGTCAATCGCAACTTCATTCATACACTAATTCGCCACTTAAAAGTATGTGAGGTAGATTGCAGTGGGACTATCGGTAATTCTTAGAGAGCTAGCGAATATACACGCAGGGCTAGAGCGCCATGCCACTGGGTTGCCAATCGCAAGCAAGTAACTATACAAATTATAAAAACGTTAGTATGTACTTGGAAGATTTTTAATTATTTTTTTTTAAATATTGAAAATACAAAGAAACTTGAAATCCCATTTTGATATTTACTAAACAATTTTAAAAGGAAAAACTTTTAAAACTAAAAAGTAGAAACTTCAAAAAATAAAATATCGATCATTTAAGAACAGATTCTAGTCAAAACTTGCTTAAAAGCAAATACAAAATAAGTTAAAAAATTACTTTCTTAGTTATAAAAACTAAAACAGGTTTATAAAAGGCTTTTTAAACAAAGAAAATCCATTTCATAAACCTTTTATAAAACTTTTTTATTTTTTCTTACTTAGGCCGTTAATACTTAAAAAAAAAATTTAGTTTAAGTAAATAATTAAGAGCAAAACTTTTTAACTAATCAAAAATATTATATTAGTAGTTAATAAAAGTTAATTTTTTTTTCTTTAAAAAATGAAAACTATAGCAATATAAATGATATTTAGAATATTTGTAACTCTCTATTAATTATAATTTAATGCAAGTATTTAGATGATATATTGATGTACTTTAAACAATCTTAAATAATCATAAATAAGTCAATTTTATGAAAATTAGAACTAAACCAAAAAATATTTCAAAAATCTCAAATAAAATACGTATGAAAACATATAGAGAAATAAATTTAACTGTATTTAAACGTAACAAATTTGAAATGTCCTAAATTATGCAACTAAAAGGCAGTTTTAAAATAAATATCAAGCAATTTATAAGTTTTTTCTACTTTTAGTTTTATATCTTTTTATGTATATAATAATTAAAAATATATATATATATATCTACCTGTTTTTTTACAAGCACGATTTAATTAAAAACAGTGACACCTTTACAATTTGTTTAAAATCTCTCAGCAATAATACAGTTTATATTGCTTCAATATAACATTTTGTTAATTAATTTAAAAAAATGTTATTGTTAATTGTAGTTTCATTGTTTGTTTTTCATTTAAATTTAATTTTAAACTTTAACACGCATAAAAAATTGTAAAAACATCTAAAGCAAAAACAAATCAAAAGACAAAATAAAGAATAAAGTTTACTCACTTACAAAATAAAAAATAGAGTTTGTGTCCTTTAAAGGAGTGAAATAAAAGTAATCAGTAAGTAAGAATTACGACTTAATGTAAAGGTACATATTAGGGTATTCATTTAATCGGACTTTCGCTTTAATCGGTTAATCGCTCGATTAATTAACCGAGGTTTTGCTTAACTCGGTTAATTTTGTTATTGATCGGTTAACCGATTAATAAAGTTTTTTTTTATAAATTAAGTAATTTCAATAAATAAAAATGCATAAATTATTTATTATTTGGAGTTTATTAGTAAAAAAAACCATAACATAACAAACAGCAATTCTTGAACTAAAACGAGCAAACAAAAAAATAATTCATAAATATGTAATAAATATTTTTTAATTAAACCGGCTAATATCAGTCGATTAACCGATATAACAAAATGGTAAATTTTTTGTAGCATTAAAAAATATTTTTTTTGTGTTCTTAATTATTAAAGGTATGTGCTTAGAAAATATTTTTTAATACAAACAAAGGTTCAAAGGGGTTCATTCATATTCATTTTAAAAAAGTGTTTGCAGTCAACACCTTTTTCTTTCACGTACTTATTTATGTATTAGTTTAGTTATTTGTTTCTTCTCATATCTTCCCATATCAATCTTTTAGAAGAATTAACCGAAACAATTAGAATAGTAAAAATTTAACAGGACTCTAATGGCATAATAGAAGATTTTATATGTTCAGAGAAATAAAGAAAAATGACTGCAGCTACGATAAATGAAAGAATTTTTTCCAAGTCAACTTTTATCAAAACTAAAGAAAAGAATTGTTTAAATCCTAAACATTAAAACCAAATTATTTGTCTTAAAGATTATTTTATAAGATCTTCTTAAATATTGAAATTACTAATAATATGATAAATAGACAATTTTAAATTAACCGATCAGTTAATCAAGTGGTAATTAATCGGTTAACCAATTGACGATTAACCTAAGGAATACTCTAGTACATAATATGTACTACATATACACAACATAGGTACTAACGCCTTTTCTTGAATGTTACACAAGTGGAGCGAAAAAATTAATTGCCTAATTATCTGTACACAATAGAATTAACGCCCTTATTTTGTTAAACACTTCACCTCACTTTAGAAATAGTTTCATACAAAAATTTCTGAAAATTCAAAAAAGTGTGTATGAAAAATTTCTCAATACAAGGTGAAGTTATTTACCAACAAGTAAAAGTGCTATATTCGGCTGAATCTTATATTCCTTTCCCTATTATATTGAAATTATATTTACTAACTCAAACAGTCCGAAAATGGTTATTTTCAATACTTAAATGAACTTTACACTATCACACATGTCTTACGTACTTTGAGAAAAACAAAACCATCTCATGATAAAGTTGTTATTGTTTTATGAACATTTTAAAACAATAATTAGATCAGGGAAGCATTTTCATCCAAATACGTAAGACTTGTGTAAAATACCCATTTACAGTATTTATATATAAGAAATATTTGAGCCAAATTTGATACACACTCCTATCACATATGGTATGGACGGAATTGTACTAAAACGATTATTTCGGAAAGAAAAGGGTAGTAATTTGCCTATATTTGTCAATTATGAGCCGATTTTCACTACAAGTATTCTACTAAGTTCATTTCGGATGAGTGTTATAAAAAAAAGTTCATAAATTATAAGAAGACTTCAAAAAGTAAACGTTTATGGGCATAGTATACAACTAGTATGCCGACTCTTTCCCAGGCACTTAACTCAGATGTCAAGTACCTAGCAGATGTTTGTATTAGTAAGATTTTTTTTAATGTATTGGTGTTTAAAACTATTTTCACCCTTAAACATAATTGTATAAAATCGTATAGAATGTGGCCAAAAAAATTTCTTAATTCGAAAAATTTTCAATTTTTTAAATGCTGTCTCTGCATTTATAAACTTTAAACTACAATGTTTGTTTAATTTTTATTCTGCAATTTCGGAAAATATTTAAATAATTTAAGACTTTAAATATTTTTTCATACCACAAAATACTACCCTGCAGGCTTATATAATATTTAAACATTTTAAGTTTGTGAAAAATAAAAAAATATTGCAAAAGCAAATAAGCAAAATGTGTTGGAACAAATTATTAATTATGTATTTGTGTCATAAAATTAAACAAAAAGTGTTATATTGTGAAAAAATTTAAAAAATTATAATTCACACAGAACCTATATGTGTGTGTGAGGGGTGAACTATAAGATTGAGAACGCTCTCTGGAGTCACATAAAAAACACATAAAAACAACAAAAACAAAATTTTAAATTATATTTTACATTTTCCGCAATATAACACTTTTTGCTTAATTTTATGACACAAACACATATACAATTTTTTCCAACACATTTTGCTTATAAGCTTTTGAAACCTTTGACAATAATTTTTTTCTGAGGTTAATATTATTAAAGCCAGCAGAGTAGTATTTTGTGGTATGAAAAAAATATTTGAAATCTTAAATTATTTAAATATTTTCCGATATTGCAGAATAAAAATTAAACGAACATTGTTTGAAAAAGTTTATAAATGCAGACATCATTAAATGAATTGAACATTTTTCGAATTAAGAAAATTTTATTTTTTTAAATTTTTTTTTGCCACATTGTATACGATTTTTTACAACAATGTTTGCTTTAAGCACCAATACATTTAAAAAAAATCTTACTAATACAAACATCTACTAGGTATCTTGACATTTGAGTAAGGTATCTGTCAAAGAGTCGGCATACTAGTTGAATACTATGTTTATGGGCGTTACGGTATTTTGCTGATATGTCAGCCATTTGTGGACTGTGTTTCTTACTATAACAAACCCTAATAGAATTGTAGCTCCGTCTGGTTACTTAGTGACGTCGGCAACACAAATAAATTAGTTAAAATATAAAAAACATCTCAGTACCCATTGCACTGAAAATATTCCGCTTAGTACACCGGAGAATGTGAATCTTTCTATTGTTAATATTGACAGTTATCTAAAACTAGCTGTTCAACATTCTAGCATAACCCCAAAAAAAATCCAAAATAGTAAAATATATTCTACAGATGTTGAGCGTCTCTCGACTGAAAAAAGGAGAGCTCGAAGAGAGTGGCAATTGCATGGATCACCTCAACTGAAGAATTTACTCAAAGAGTGCACAAAAAGGCTAAGAAAGTTACTGCAGTCCCAAAAAACAGCATCCTTTGAAAAATATCTTAAGGAACTCGATGCAACTTCTCAATCAGACTACTCATTATGGCGTGCAACTAGAAATCTTAAAATACCAGTTACCACTAAACCACCATTAAGAAACTCAAATGGAAGTTGGGCACGAAATGATACAGAAAAAGGAAATCTTTTTGTTAATCATTTGAAAACCGTATTTACCCCTCATGCATCTCTCGATATTGCGGAGGAGTTAACACCTGTTGCTGTTAGAGCAGCTGTTCCACTAAGATTTGAGATTAGAGAAATCGAAAAAGGCATGATTTAAACCCCAAGAAAGCCCCTGGTTTTGATAAGATCAGTAACAAAATGCTTTTGGAGCTTCCCAGCAAAAAGAAAATTATTCTCCTGATTTTTATTGCTATTTTACGCCTTGAATACTACCCTCAAGAATGGAAAGTATCCTTAGTTACCATGATACCAGGAAAGGATCCTACAAAAGTTGAGTCATATCGACCTATAAGCTTATTGTCTAACATATCAAAGCTGTTTGAGAAGCTGTTAGTGTCAAAATTAGCCCCAATTTTAAATGTAAATAGATGTATTCCTAACCATCAATTCGGCTTTAGAAGAGAACATAGTACATTTGAACAAACCCATCGTATAGTAAACGCCATAAGAAAAAAAATATTGTTTTGATAAAGTCTGGCATGAAGGGTTATTACATAAATTGAAGCTAAACTTACCAGTAAACACACGCAAGCTGTTAGAAAGCTACTTAGCCGGTCGAAAGCTTATTATTAAAGAATGTGCTTTTTTAAGTTCTCCTCAGCCAATTGACGCTGGAGTCCCTCAGGGAAGCATCATGGGCCCACTGTTATATCTAATATATACCTCAGACATGCCAACAAACAACCACACCCTAACTTCAACATTTGCTGATGATACAGCTTTTTTAAGCGTGCACGAAAACTGTCATGAAGCTTCTCGCTACTTGCAGGATCATATATTTGAACTGGAAAAGTGGTTAAAACAATGGAGGATAAAGGTTAATGAGCAAAAATGCGTACATATAACATTCACCTTGCGTCGGGAGTCATGTCCCCCTATTAAAATCAATAATCAATTAGTGCCTCAACAATCGCATGTAAAATATCTCGGAATTCATCTAGATCGACGTTTAACATGGAAATGCCATATAGAAGCAAAACTAACACAAATGAAACTAAAAGCAATTCAAATTAATTGGCTTATTGGAAGAAATTCTGTTCTTAGCCTCGATTGCAAACTTCTACTCTACAACTCTATATTAAAGACAATCTGCTGCTACGGTATTCAGCTATGGGGCACTGCCTCGGCCTCAAATATTGAAAAAATTCAAAGGCGCCTAAATAAACTTCTTCGAATAATTACAATCGCTCCCTGGTATGTTAAAAACTCAAATGTTCACAAGGATCTCAATGTGCCATTAGTAAAAACTATTATTACGAAGTACGCAGTAAAATATTTAAAAAGACTTGAGTCGCACCCAAATCCACTAGCTCGAAATATTTTAAATGACAGCGGCCACTCTAGATTAAGGAGAAGAGATACTGCAGGACTCATCCGACGAGAAGACCGCTAAAAATCTAAATAAGTGAATAGAAACCGTGAAGAGAAAAATTTTCGTCTAGCATTGGCAGGACAAAAATAAAGTATTAGTATAAGATTTGATTAATTATTGTTAGTTCATATTTAATTAATGAAGATTCAATAAATAAATAATGAAAAAAAAAATTTGTGGACCGATCTTTCTGAAATTCAATAGCAAACTATTCCAGACTATAAATCAGACTTTAAACGATATAAATATAAACCCCTTTGTCCCCATCGTATCTGAGGTCGTAGAGAGATAATTTTATTTAATATCTAAAAAAAATTACAAAGTAGAATTAAACAAAAAACTAACTGTAAAAACATCTTCATGACTTCACAACTTTTTTCAAAAATAGTAAAATTATCCAATTATTTTAACTTATGTATGCTTCCGAGTGAAGAACACACTAACGAATAGGCAATGTTGTTGAAATGAAATTCTTTGACTAATTTTGAAACAAAAGTTTCTGAACAAGAAATACAAGAAGAAACATTTCAAATAAATAAATAAAAAAAAATATGTTGCACTTATTGAGACTATTTTTAATTTAAAAAAATTGCCTGTTACGAAAATCGGCGTGTTGCGATTATATAGGTTAGGTTAGGTTCCATGGGCAGCCATCGAGAGACAGCTCACTTGGGTCCTTTAGCGGTCCCTTTGTGATACCCAGCGCCAATGCCCATCCCGAAGAGCAGTTATTCAGATGGCGTCACTGCAAGGTTGAGCCAATTCGTCTTCCTAATGAAGAGAAGAAGCAATCTTAGTTCTATTTTTGATAGATCCTCTAAACAGGAAAACACCGGTTCTCCCAGGTATTTTTCCCTAATGCCCCGTAGCCCAGGGCATTGACAGAGAAAGTGAAGCACAGTTTCCTCTTCCTCCTCATCATGACAACTTCTACAGTAGTCATTGAATACCAGACCCATTCTTCTAGCATGAGTCCCAACAGGCCAGTGTCCAGTTATGACCGACACGATGGTCCTGATTTGGTTCCTATTAAACCTAAGTAGAGATTTGGTTCTCCGTTCATCATATCCAGGCCAAAGTGCCCTGGATGTGGAGCAGGTGGACTCACGGGTCCATCCCTCTTGCGCAATTCTATAGTTCTCGCGCCGCATGAGTAACTTACAGTGAGCCATTGGAAGGCCAATGAATTGATCAATGAATGTTTCATCCATACGACCACCTTCCTTAGCCAGCTCATCTGCTACCTGGTTTCCCGGGCAATTTGAGTGCCCTGGTATCCAAATAAGCATTAACTGCGAATGTTCAGCAATCTCATTCAAAGACATCCGACATTCCACAGTCAACCTAGATGTCGTATAGACACCCGCAAGAGAGGCAATGGCAGCCTTGCTGTCAGTAAATATACGTATATCTCCCGATACGCGATAATACTTTAGCCAGTTGGCTGCCCGCTTTATAGCCGAGATTTCCGCCTGCAGGACACTACATCCATCCGGCAGACGAAAGGAAACTTTAACGCCCAGTTCCTCTATGTAGAAACCTCCGCCAACTCTTTCCCCCTTCCTTGAACCATCAGTGTATACCCCCAGGGCTGGTTCATGGAAGGTGCTCATAACCGACAGCGCACTTTCGTGCTCTATATGTGTCGCGTACCTCGCACCAAAGAAAGGCTCCGGAGTGCAGTAGTCCACTCCTTCAGGGACAATCGAGTGTCCCATTATACTGGAGTGTCCATAGTCACGGTTCGACCAGCTGTGTGCCGCGTCCAACCGTATCGCCGAACAAAGAGCCATATGTCTGGCCGTGATATCCACCGGCAGCCAGTTTAGCATAGTAAACAGCGCCTTGGTGGGAGTGGAGCGCATTGATCCTGTGATCATCAATGCGACCAGTCTGTGAACCTTCTCAAGCATCGCACGGTACCTGCCCTTATCCAGCGCAGTCCACCATACGACAACACCGTAATAAAGAGTCGGCTTTACTACAGCCTCAAAGATCCAATTGACACACCTCGGGCCCATGCCCCAGTTCTTGCCGATTGCACCTCTGCACGCATATATAGCAACAATTGCCTTTTCCATCCTCGTCTGGATGTTCAGCCCCCACGACAGTTTACTGTCCAGGATTACGCCCAGATATTTGGCGCTGTTAGAGAACTTAAGTTCAGTCCCGTTTAGCCTCGGAAGTCTCATGACCTCAGTCCTATACTTCCTCGTGAACAGTACCAGTTCCGTCTTAGACGGATTAACACCCAAGCCGCATGATACACTCCAGGTGCTAAGTACCCTTAATGCAGCCTCCATACACTGAGACATTATGTTCAAATGTTTCCCCGTGATGGCCACTGCAACATCGTCTGCGTACGCCACAGTTTTAATCCTCATGTCGTCCATTTTCGTCAACATGGTGTTCATAGTCAGGTTCCACAATAGTGGGGATAGTACTCCTCCCTGGGGAGTACCCCTGTTAACCAGTCTCTGAACGCTGGTCGTACCTATCGTGGAACAGATGACCCTATTCCTGAGTAGATTATCCACAAATCTACATATACCGTCATCAACCCCCAGACTCCTCATAGATGCAACGATAGAATCCGGGTTGACATTATTAAAGGCCCCTTCAATGTCGAGAAAGGCCACCAGAGCACACTCCTTGAATTCGAGTGATCTCTCAATAGTTCCAACTAGTGAGTGAAGAGCCGTCTCAACAGACCTACCCTTTGTGTAGGCATGCTGAGAGGTCGAGAGTAAACACTTTGGGATGGTCATCCTTAAGTGAATGTCGATAACTCTTTCAAGAGTCTTAAGAAGAAAGGATGCAAGACTAATCGGTCTGTAATCCTTCGCCTCAGTGTGAGAAGTCTTCCCTCCCTTGGGGATGAAGACAACTCTACACAAGGTCCAGCTCACAGGTACATACGAAAATCTAACGCATCCCCTGTATATAGCCATCAGCCAGGGTATTATCACAGTCGAATTCTTCTGCAGGTCCGCCGGAATTATACCATCCATACCCGGAGATTTGTACGGGTCAAAGCTGTCGACAGCCCATTTAATCCTGTCGTAGTCCATTGGGACGGACAGAGGACCGGGCATCGACTCACAAACCTGATCCCGCAAGCTCCCTTGGGAGTTTCCAGGAAAGTGAGTGTCAATTAACACCCCGAGTGTTTCCTGACTAGTAGTAGTCCAGCAACCGTCCGATTTACGGATATAGGTCGGGACAACAGGGCTCGAGGCCATTATCTTACGTAAGCGGTTTGTCTCAGAGGATCCTTCCACGCCGCTACAGAAGTTCCTCCAAGCACTCCTTTTCGCCGATCTAACCAAGTTCCTGAATCTATTCATTGAAGACTTGTACTCCGCCCAATTACCATGGCGCTTAGCCATATTGAACAACCTACGACAGTCTCTTCTAGCCTGCGCTATATCAGGATCCCACCACGGTGGACGATCCCTGCCCCTAAACGTCCTTGGCTTGCACGCCAAGGAAGTCGCTAACTGCAGTGAGTCTGTAAGCAGACCCACTGCCGCATCGATCCCCCCTATATCATCAACCCGGGGAGGATCAGATAGAGACCGAACCAGAGAGGATGAATGAATCCCCCAATTCGTTCGTTTCCTATTCAACATAACACTCGACCCTACAGATCTAAGTACCAGACTAAATTCCACATATCTATGATCAGAAAGTGAACAATCATTAGAAACCATCCAATTTTCGATCATGTCAATGTGGTCAATGCTAACCAGCGTGACATCAAGAACCTCACACCTATTTGCTACAACAAACGTTGGCTCGCGGCCCCTATTTACTATTCCTAAATTATAATTAATAATAAAGGAAAATAGTGACTCACCTCTAATATTCGTGTTCGTGCTACCCCATATAGTGTGGTGCGCATTAGCATCGGCACAGATTATAATAGGCGTTCCAGTGCCTGCTGCCTTCGTTACTGCATCACGGATGAGCCGATTGGGTGGGTCCTGTCCGTGATCATGCGCCATATATCCCGAGACCATCCAGATTATACCATCCTGTGTCTCGAGAGCAACTGTTGTGGTGTCTTCATCACTGTAATCAGAGAGAATGAAGATATTCAACGAATTTTTAGCTAAGACACAAGATCTTATGTTACCTGTACCTTTCGCAAACAGAAGCTTATAGCCTTTGAGATTGAGTCCGCAAACCCGATCCTTATGAATCCAGGGTTCTTGGACCATTACGAGCTCCTCCCCTTTTTCTACCACACGGAGGAGCAATGCAGCAGATGCTGCTTTAGAGTGGTGGAGGTTGATCTGCAGGACCTTCACCATTATCCATATTGGCGACCACTGTGATGTTGACGTCCTCCTGGTCTGACTCCAGAAGTACGTCCTCATCAACCATATCACCCAGGTGCCCAAAGACAGACATCAATCCGGAGATAGACTGGGTGTCCTCTTTGTCACCTGAGCTTACGGCATCGTCACCAGACAAGCCCTCCTCAGGCTGCTTGGCCTCATTAACCGAAGGAGCCGGATTGCCCTTGTTATCACTTCGGTAGACACGGAGCAAGATCGTACTAAAACCATAGTAGATCTTACCCTGTCTCTCCCTCAGTGGTTCCAAGGATTGCTGGTTTAACACCACAATCGCCGTCCTCGAGGACCCTTCAGCAGCCGAAACCTTTACAACTTTCCAATCCTGCGTGGGAAGTTGAGGGTTGCAGCACTGAATGATCTTCAAGATCTCCTCAGGTTCCGATGGTTCGGCAGGGATGATGACAGTCGATCTAGGTCTCCGTGGTATCTCATCAACCAATACCACATCGAGCCTAGCACCTTCCCAGACCTCTCCTAGCATTTGGATGGCCCGCTTCAGAAGCAGCGCTGAGCGCTCATCTGCACAAGCCATCAACTTCACGTGACCCTGGAACCAGCCAGCATCATCGCATTGAGGGGGTGGCCCTGGATTCTCCCTAAGGATCGTCCAGAACACCCCCATTAATTTTTGTTTAACCAGGTCCCACTTGGTATGGGAGATGGCACCATTATCCACACCTCTATCGATAACGGCCCGTACAAGGTGACCTTTGGCCACCTCGCTGAACGACCTATTTACCGATTTCGGCGCAATCTTGGGACGTTTCGTCCCTGGTTGCTGTTTCGCGGCTGCAGCTTCCTCCTCCGAGCGTTGCCGTTTAGGCATTGTCACCTTCGCAGGGACTGAAGGAGTAGCACTTGGCAGCCCAGCTATGTGGGCTCTTGCCCATGCCAGTGAAGCTGTTTGTTCACTGGTAAGCTCTTCAGCTTTTTTGGAGCCTAGAAGCTCAATGAAACGCAAGGCGGCACGCCTTGTGTTCGATGCCCTCTTTGTAGGGTTTTTGTGCCTTGGGGACTTTTTACGGTCGCCGAATTTGGCGTGGGGAGGTGCAACCTTGGGATTGGATGTTATCATCGCCATCCCTCCTTGCACAATGGGCACATGGGAAGCTGCAATTTTGGGCGACTTTGTCATTCCCAACTTAGCAGCACCCGAAGCAGGGGTTTTATCCGTTCCAGAGACGGAAAGGGCAGAAGCGGCTTTGGAGGTGCTTGGATTGAAGCACAGAGGCACCCCACCGCAGTTTTTAGAGCAGCCGCCTTCTGGTCGAGCTGCCTTACCATTTCCGATCAGCCTAGGCCGATCTTCCTTGGTCGCCGGGACTGTTACAGTCCCTGGCTTAGTCGTTTTACTGTCAATCGTTGTCCTTAATCTCGCCTGTCCGTCATCAGTTTCCGTTGTTTGTTTGTTTGTTTGTTTTTGTTGTTGTTGATTCGGTTTGTTCATTAAAAGTCCCACGAGTGTAGGGGAGTTGAAAGTCCGCCACGTCATAGCCCCCAGTAACGTGGTAAGGGCGTGGTCTATTTGCTGAGGTGCCCAGGTATCAGCAAAGCTCCGTGATAATACAGTCGGTAACCCCTGACTGCAAACCAGACCGATAGGCACGGGTCGCATGACACCTCGGTTTAGGGGTGGATAACCTTTCGTCGTCAAGGCTTTTAGGTTCCGTATCTCAAACTCAGGCGCCGCTTGTGGCGTTGCCTGTACTTGAAATACAAACCACAGCCTAGACTCAGCCACCACATCGCTGCAAGATCGTTATCCAAGGTGGTGGGTTGCGATTATATGGGGTTGCGAAAATCGAGTTCGCACTGTAATTAAAACATTTAAAAAAAACCAGAGTGCTATATTAGGCTGTGCCGAATCTTTAATCTACCGATACTTAGAATATTTCAGGCGTGGGCCCTACATGGGATCAATAAATTATTAATTAATCTTTACAAAAACGGACGTCAGTATCAAAATTGGCTGCGGTTTAGACCTACATATCGCATTGGTTCCTATAAAGGGAGTTAACTAAAAATTTATAAATTTTCAGTACAGACAAAAAACTGTTTTCTTTTTATATGTACTCTTATACCACAAAGGGGGATACAATTTATTTTTTGACAAAATACTAGAGAAAATTATGTAAGATTTTTACAGTGGGTAGATATGACCATTTTACATCGATTTCTTTCATAAAGTGAAAATTGAATAATTTTGAGTTGATTCTCTTTAGAGGAACCAGTGCGATATGTTAAACTACTGACCGTTTTTACTGGGTTTCGAATATTTTTGAATGTTTATTAATACTCAACCCAGAAGCATAAAATTTAACTTGCAGAGTCCAGAGTTATTGAAAAACTATGTCTAGAATTTTTGGTATTTCATTGTTTTTCAATTGCTACCTTCTAAATTTTTTTTAATATTAAAGTTACAAAACTAAATTAAACATTTACGGACTTCGGTGGAAGTGAACATATGGACTGGAGGTTGGTCCCTCAACAAATCGATCCACTAAGGAAGAAAACAAAAGCTCAAAATATATTAATTCATATATACGTATATATGTTATGTATGTTTTCTTCATATTAGCATAAGTAATTATGGTCGAATTTCGACCATTGGAGGCAAACCCTAGTAAAAATTGATTTGCAAAGAAATTTTAATACAAATTGGTGCTATTTGACGATAAAGAAAAACGAATGCTTATATAATCTGGCGTCCAAGGACTACAAAATATTTAAAGAAAAGCAAAGGTCTGGGAAACAAATTGAAGCGCCTGTTATTTACGCATTTATTATGTCTTATTTGACGAATTTACGCAACGAATTCTTTCCGACGAATTCGTCGTGCAATGCGAAGTTCGCCGTTCGTCCCAGTTGTGTTTATACCATTGCACTGCCATTGCAAGTTCGCTGATGATCTTTTCAGCAGCTTTTTTTTTACTCCGTATTTTAGACGGGATTGAGCGTCATCTACTTTAGAAAAGTATTTTAGGACATTTCAATTTTCATTTGCAACGTAGTGATGCATTAACGAACATGCCCATACCCATATTATTAGAACTATTTACGAATTTCATGTTTTTTATGGCAAATTGTTTAAATGTTGCTAAATAATAAAATAATTATTTGTTTAATAAATATTTGTTTTATTTTATTTATTCTTTGTATTTACTATTGTTTTCTAATAATTTATACTGTTTTTGTTGATTTTTTTAATTGTGGAACAAATTTTAATTATATCGTTTTTACAATTTTTTACTTAAATGTATTACTTCAAATATGGTAACACTTTTCATTTACCAGTAATTTTAGATCTGTTAGTAAAGGCCGGTATTCACTATCCTACATAATCGTACGATTCATTCACACGAAAATCTGACGGAATTCTATCTGACATAAAAAAAATGTCTGCAAAATCTGCTGTCAATGCCACACTATCCCACAAAAAAGATGCAAACTCAAATGACTCATCAACTTTACAAGAAAATGCAACTCTGATCGCATATAATCTATCATTTTATGAAAATTTTTAAAACATTTCCAAGTCGGACAGACTTGTCAAAAAAATCTGTCACTCAATTCATTTTTAAGCCACACTGTCATACATTATGAGCACACACGATTTTTTTGACATATCGTGCGACTAAATAGGATAGTGAATACCGGCCTTAAGTTTTTCAATTGTTTTCCATATTTCTTTTTAATAATTAATACAATCTCTTTAGAACTTATACATAAGTCTACATAATTATTAGAATATTGTATATTGTTATAGCTACTTAGTACATATTACACTATGCGACAAATGAAGATTTTCGAAAATCACGGATTGGGCAGTATAAAAAAAAGATGTAATGAGTTTTTGGCCAACATCTAATTCAGACTTTTTGATTACGCTTAAGTTATATATAGCATTAATAATGCTAAGAGTCCGGCGAACACATTTTGTAAAAATATTAGTAAAAATTTTTTTTTCATTTTTTTCGAAGAACTTACAAGGACTTTTAATTTTTCACTAACAATATTAAGAAAAGTTGTAGTTACAGTAAAGCTAAACAACTCTTGTCAACATATTAATGCAATCTGAAAGTGTCTTGGTCTCATAACTTTCTACCCGTTAAGTTTAAGATGTTTTTTGTGAAAATTTTGATTTCCTACAAGAATATGTCTATCAAAATTGTAAAAATAAAATTTTGGTTTTAGCGTCAAAAAATAGTAAAACTAGGTATAGTTCAAAGTCTTTTTTAGCTGTTTAGAGTGACTAGACACGTTAAAATTGCATTAATAGGCTGACAAAAGTTGTTTAGCTTTATTTTTAGTGAAAAATTAGAAGTCCCTGTAAGATATTCGAAAAAAAGTGAAAAAATAATTGTTTTTACAATTATTTTTCCAAAAAAGTGCACGAAAAATCAATTTTTTTTTTTGGAAACAATTTTTATAAAATTTGTTCGCGGGACCCTTAGCTATATTATTGCTGTATATAGTTAAGCGTTATTACGAAGTCTGACGTTAGGTGTTGGCCAAAAACTCATTACATCTTATTTTGAGGGCCCGCCTGTTTTCAGAATTTTTGAAAGGCCATAAACAAATTGGTCAACAAAATCGTCAGAGTTTTGAGTATAGAGTTTTGTTATCCATTGTTAACACAATCCAATATATACTGACCAATCCAAAAAGTTAATTTCATTAAATGATGACGATATTTGTATATTTATTTAGCACATTTAAATTTTTACAATCATTTCATTGCAAACTTTATTTTGTAAGGTTATATTTGTTAATGGGAAAATACATTTAAACTCCTAATTTGTCTATTAATTATGTTTTAAACTAATTTAACAATAACTCGTTTATTTGTATTTGATTTTGGGGGTGAAAAATGCATATTGATTTTTAGGTTTTACCAAACATCTTAAATTTAACTGCCTGTTCATCTATATCCGAACAAAGACTTCGTTCGCTTAACTTAAAAAAAAAATTATAAAATATTGTTTTTGATTTAGATGTAAATTAAGCCAACGAAGTCTTCGTTCTAAATCGATGAACAGGCCATTAACTTACATTTCTATAAATTTAATGTTTTTCTTAAGACTTTATACGAATTTTTTCTTTTAAAATTTTTTTTTTTTGTAATAATTTATAGATTTCTTAAAATGTTGACTATGTCATTTGTTTTTTGTAACAAAAAATTCTTGCGCAAATTTAAGTATGTTTTTGTTTTATTAAAGTTTAAAATAATATTTTTTATTTATTAGAATTCATACCAAGGCGAATTCATACAGGTGACCTTTTCGAGTCATCTGTTTATTATTTATTTATTTATGTTGTACATGCTGAATGTTAAACTTTGTTTAATTTTTTTAAAAAAATTAGTTAAAATTTAAAACTCAATAAAAATCTAAATGCTTGAAAAAACAACTAGTCTTATTTAAATTTTATAAAATAAAAAAAAAAAAAAATTAAAGATATAAAAACAAGAAATCAAAAGTGCGTAAGGAATATGTGAAGCAGGAATTGGCAGATGCAACTTCTTAAATTAAGAATAAATTTGCAATGCAGGTAAAGGATTTACCTTCTAAAGCAAACATATGTATACTTAATAAACAAGAAATTTAAATTTTTTTACATTTTCAACAAATAATTTTAACATTTAACTTAACTTTTTGCAAAAAAAATACACATCTTCAAAAAGAAAAAAAAGAAAAAGATAGCTAGCATGGCTCTATCATGATGCTGTCACCTGTATGATTCATACCTTTTTTTTAAATAATAAGGATTGATTTAAAACTTTGAAAATTAAATAATTATTTGCTTCAAATATTAAAAGGCAATTTAATTGTTAAAAGACATACAAAAGTTGAAAAACCTTAAAAATCATTTCACAACGATATTTAGTTAGTTATTCATAGCTTTAACGGCCACAAACACTCATATTTCAATATCAAGAAGATATATAAATAACACATTTAAATTAATAGTAGTTAAAAAAAAAGATCCATTATTTACCTATTTGTATAGTTTTAAGTATTACATAAAAAACTCTTCGGTTGAGTGTGAAAGTGGAAGTCACGTTCGTCCTGGACGATCTAAAATTGTTATTTCTATAACTCGTAAGCCCCGATAAGTAGGGTCTATGATCTGTAAACCTTTAGGGTGGTAAATGCGTTCGTTTTGGGAAGCTATATACTTGGATATTTTACGAAGAGTCTAAAATGGATTTTATTTTGAATAAAAATAGTTTTACTTAAAGAGCTTTAAGCTTACTTTTTCATAGTGCGTTTCCGAGCACATATATACCAAATATGCAGTTATACAACCAATACAGCCCTCGCAATAGGTGCTGCATGAGCCTTTTTCTGCTTCCGCAAAAAATTCATTTAATCTGTTTATTGTAGACTCAAAGACATGCCGTTCAATCTGTAATAAATGTTTAAGGCTCAATTTTCAGGTTTATATATTAAAAAGTTGAAAAAAAAAAATAAATAAATAATTTCATGTAATATGTATGATGAGATTGGAGGACAGACAAATATGAAGTGCACATTAATCAAGAGTAAGTGCAAATATGAAAATGATATAAAATTTGTCCTTCAAGTTGTGCTGAAAAAGGTCAACAAGAAAAAGAACGACAAAAACATGAAAAACAAAAAAAAATTACTTTGGATTTCAAGAATAATTCTTGCCAAAAAGTACGAAAAACAGAAGAGAAGAGGAACATTAAATCAAATAAAATAGGTAATCATTCATTCAAAGCAAATTTCAATCTACCAGGGTAAAATACCATTTGGTTAAAAGAGTGATGTTTGACTATTGACGTCATCCTTCGTCAATGGCGGTGAGTGTAAAACGGCAAACCCCTCTGAAGAGACTGTGTGGTTACAATCGAAACTAGCCAGGCAACCTGTCCGTGAAAACCTGGGTTCAATTCCTAGCTCAGTCAAGAATGAAAAATTATCAATAAAATTTAATTCATTTCATGTTGTACAATTCCTTTCTTCATAAAAATAATTTAATGAAAATTAAATTCGATGAACTTTAGCCTGATTAAAATATCGAAATTTGGATTAAAAACCATTACAGTTTAATGCAATAACCACAATACTAAATGTTGTTAACAGCTAAGGCATGAGCTATATGTTTACATTTGTCCTTCAAGTTGTGCTGAAAAAGGTCAACAAGGAAAAGAAAGAAAAAAAAAACATGAAAAACAAAAAAATATACTTTGGATTTCAAGAACAATTCTTGAGAAAAAGTACGAAAAACAGAAGAGAAGAGGAACATGTAAATCATTCAAATAGGTAATCATTCATTCAAAGCAAATTTCGATCTACCAAGGTAAAATACCATTTGGTTTAAAGATTGATGTTTGACTATTGACGTCATCCGTCGTCAATGGCGGTGTGTGTAAAACGGCAAGTCCCTCTGTAAAATTCCTTTCTTCATATATATAATTTAATAAAATTAAATTCAATGAACTAAGGCCTGATTAAAATTTCGAAATTTGGATTAAAAACTATTAACAGTTCAATAAGATAACCACAATACTAATTAAAATTTTAAATCTATCCACAAAAAAAATTGAATTTAAAAACCTAGTTTAGTCAATTAATCCCAACCCATGTCAGACGGCCAACATAACAAAATGGTGTGTGGTAATAGAGTTGGTCCAATTGTTGAAATTGACGGAAAAATTACGGTAAAAATGTGCAAAGCCATACTGGAAACTTATTTGAGAGGTTATTACGCTGATTCATTATCTTTAGCTTAGAAGTTTCAACACGACAATGACCCCATTTTTATTAAACTTTAGCTATATGGCTGACTTAATCATTAGCACAAGTGTTCATGCAAAATTGGTGCTTATATGGAGAACAACGTCCTGATATGTATATTGTAAACGAATTACCAAAAAATGTATTTCAATGGTATTTTGGTTGTTTATAAATTAATTATAGACTCTTAAAGAATTTCATTTTGAAAACGATAGAAAAAGAATGTAAGAAATTTAGTAGTTATAATAAATATCAGTTTTTAAAAACAAGACTAAAACCAAAAAATAGATTATTCTCCCCTAGTTTATAATGGTATACACTGGTTGTTGGTAAGGCACCTTCGGGGGTCACACCCTATACCGCGTTTGGTGCTTATTAATGACCGAAAACTTAACTGAAGTTTCGTATGCTGGCGTATATCACCGTGTACTGCTGCTTTTTAACAGCTATTTTGTAGTGAAGATTTCAACCTCCGGCTTCTAAGCCAGGGGTTATGATTCAGGTAACCATATACTAAAATTGCCACCAGGATGGCCACTAGATGTTTAGACCTCCGTGAGGATAGACCAAAAACCAGATACTCTTAAATCTATTTCTCCGTCTATCCTTATGTGATACCTATGAAGTGACGACGTCGTACTAATCACATGACCATGTTTGTTGTTCAAAAAGTAGTTTACAAAAATTTTACTACGTATAAATGAAAGCAACAGACATAAAATTTGCATTATTCAACCCTAATTCAGATAACGGATACTTATATTTAATGAATTCATAGAAACTTTTAACATCTATCAATGATACCTTGGTAGACAATTTAACTAAATTCTGTCTGTCTCGAAAAAGATAGTTTTAATGATGATCATGCATAGACAAGCAATGATTAAAATACTTACCAAACCTTCCAACTCACTTGGTAATCTGGTATGAAATTTAACAGCAGTACCCTCACTATAATCCCTTTGAATAAAGACTTTGTTGAACCCATTTTGCAAAGCTGATGGTGTGCCAGCAGTACCAGCACCTTGAGACATTTTTCTAACTTCTAATAAATAATAAAGTTGATTGGCCTGGAAGTTAAAAATTAAAACAAACATAATTAATTAAAATATACAAGATTATAAATGACTTTTTTTAAAACAATATTACATATAGTACATATCTATGTATTTATACACATCTATTTTTTCCATTTTCTTTATTTTTGGGAGTTTCCATTTTCCTGTAGTCAAACTTTTTAAACAAACACTTTTTGCCAACTATTTGAGCGAAACTTTACCTATTTTTTTATTATATTTTAAAAAAACTTTAGTCTGAATTACAAACTTAACTACACAAATTTTTTTCTATAGTTTTCACAAGTATTAATTAAAAGTAATAAAAAAAATTTCACTACAATAAAAATCAGTTTTTCTTTACTTTTTCATCTTTTTCTACTATCTTGTGAGATGTCATTGAACAGTTAGCTGAACAAATCAAAACATGTCAATGAGAATGTCATTAAAAGGAATGAAAGAAAATAAATACAACTCTGCAGGCGGTTTAGTTATAGCTAAGACAACAACCTATATATATATATATATATATATAGTTGGCAGCGCTTAAAAAATTAAGCCGTTAAATAATGAAACTATTCGAAAAGCATTTCAATTACCATCAGTGTGGCCATTTTGGCATTTTTGCAGCTAAATTTAGTATTAAAAATTTGTATTTAGCTGCAAAATTTTTATTTAGCACTTGGCATTTTATTTAGCATTTTTGGAAAATATTTTTAGCTTTACTTAGCATTATTTATTTTAAAAATTTAGACGAATAGTTTAATTGATTTTGCTAAAAAAATTTTATAATATTATAATAAAATTATTATATTTTATAAATTATGACTAAAGGTAGTTGTACTCAAAATAAAATATCGTATGAAAATGGATAACTGTTATGTCAAGAAACATCTTACATGCCTTGTTAAAAGAGAAT
Source organism: Pollenia amentaria (assembly GCA_943735925.1). Lineage (NCBI taxonomy): Eukaryota > Metazoa > Arthropoda > Insecta > Diptera > Polleniidae > Pollenia > Pollenia amentaria. Next base: position 193,510,559 of record OX031006.1, read on the forward strand.
ATTCAGGGAATACATATAAGAAATGCCCTAATCATGTTGATTGTAAATATTATTTGCCCTTTTATATAACGATATAAAAGTACAAGAAAATTTCACTTTGTATTTAGTTAAGAATTCAATAGTGTAAATGTTTCAAAAAATTGTTTGCTCTAAACTGCTGATAAAAATTATTTTAAAGCTTTCACTTTTCTTAAACTATATAAACTATATAAAATGATCTAAAAGTTTGTGTATATTATATTAATAATGCCCGTTAGGCCTACAAAGAGATATCTGACCGTGTTCGTACCTAACAGTTATCTTTATCTATCCGGCAAAACTATTTTGGCAATTTCAACGGTAATTTTGCCTATGTGCTTTTTCCTTTAAGTTTTCTTTTAAAATATTGCAACATTTGTATTTTTATTAATTTTTTTTTAGTGATCTGTCAAAAATCGATGGTGTAAAATACACTACAGTTTAACCAGTAGGTAAGACATACGTGTTAAAACTATGAAAAATTCCTTACATCATAGATATCTATACACAGCTAGATATCTATTTGCAAAAATTACGGGCATAAACCGTTAAAATATATCATATATCAGTGGTTTGCAGGCCCACTAAATTTAACATTTAATCTTAACTCCCTGTGCTACATTTTTATATGTATCACATGCTTTACCAATATCTAGCCATTTGCTTAAATATAACCATTTATTTCAATTCCGTTCAAAAATTAGTTACTAAAATATAATTAGTTTCGAATAAAATTTCATATTGGTAATAAATTTTTAACAAAAATCTTTAAAAAATTTTAGCATTATTTTTAGCATTTTTAAAAATAATTTTTAGCATTTTTTGGACCTGTATAATGGCAGATTTAGCTGTAAAAAATTTTTAGACCTGGCCACACTGATTACCATATTAATACATTAAAGCCTATAGTACACGGCATGTAAAAAGACACATGCGCATGTGGTTCTGACGTAATTTTGACGTCAATGCAAATCCACAATAAACATTGCGTGTTGTGTGATGACGTCAAAAATACGTCAGAACCACATGCGCATGTGTCTTTTTACATGCCCTGTACTATAGGCTTAATAAATAAACAAACTAGAATTAGTTTAATTGTTGTTGTAGTTATTTGTTAATTGTTTTAAACAAGACACTTGTGTTTTAATGAAAGATTCATCAAAAGTGCTGGTTTTTATTAAAAATTAAATTAATATTATTAACAGCATTTAATTATCGAAAGTATTGTGAAAAATCATATATTTTTCACAAAATGTTTATATAAAATTTCCTCAAATTCTTTCTTACTTCATTTACGCTTAAAAGTTGGTTGCAACATGCGTCTTTATACTTAATCGGCTTTAGACGGAATTTTCTCTTAAGCAAATTATATTCGATTAAATGTAGAAAGTGAATTCATTTCTTGTTTATTGTATTTTTTTTAAAAAATTTTGATATAAATTCCATGTAACAAGAAACATCATAAAACAAGTAAAAAAATTATTAAAGACCAAAATAAATTATTAAACGTAACTAAAAATATTCCTTGTTTTTAAAAGCAATCAATCAGAGAAATCCATTTTTTTTAAGACATTAAACATAAATGCGAGATAAAAAAACATTAACAGCAAAATTAAATTCAACAGTGATATAATTAAAAGCAAAAAAGAAATGATTTAAAAGGATGATTTCTTAAATGTTTTTTTTTACGAATATATTGGCCAAATATATTGGTAAAATAATAACAAGTAAAAAAAACTTGTTATTAAAACTTTAAAAATGCTTTAAAAATTAAACTAAAAATGTAAAAACATAATTCAAAACTAAACTTTTTAATTATTAAAGGTACTTGCAATATCATTGTTCAGTAATTGATGTTGTACAATAAAATTGCCTGTGTGTATGAAATATAAGTAGGTGACTCAATTTATTGGATACAGTCAAAAGCTTTTAAGGAATGTCTATTCCGTAAATTCAGTGATTACGAGATTCAGCGAATCCCAAAATCAGTACATGCTTTCTACCACAAGTTGGTGTTGGGTGCAAAAGTAGTTTTTGCTTAAATAGGGGTTTTATCGGGAAGCAAATAAATTGGTAATGTTTATTAGTTTTGAATTCAAACTTCAATTATTCGTCTTAATTTATTTAATAAAAATTTTAATTGAATCTTAAAATTACTAGTTTGCTTAATTCAATTCCAATATTATTATTATTATTTTTTTTTATTTATTTTGAGTCAACTGAAAATTTTTTTTTCACTGAATTGTTGGAAACCCCACAGTTTTTTGATCATATTTTTAATTAAACTAATCAGTATTTGAGAAAAAATCATACTACATTTTCACAAATTTTAGCAATCAATATAATCATTTTGGTGAATTGAGGAAATTCAACAAATTGTTTCCTTCATTCTAAGAATTTGGTGATTCAAATCTAATTGGGAGTAGTATTTGTAATAAAATGGACCGATTCTAGAAAAATTTGGTTATATAATTAAGAGTACAATAGAATAAGTTTGGACAAAATTTAATCTTAAACCAACATAGTAAGATGATTTATGGGCGCAAAGACTATTCCGGAAAGAAGCTTTTAATGGGGGCGATGTGAAATTATAGACCGATTTTCACCATTTTCGATAGGCTTGGTCCTTGTGAAAATTAGAACCTATCTAGTAAACTTCATCAATCTATCTCTAAAACTTACATGGATAGCCAGCCAAATGAGCTACCAGTCAACCGAACTGACGGACCTCGGTAGATTGATTCAAAATGTGATTTTAAGTCGATCGGTATACTAAAAAGGTCTAGGAACAACATTTTTGAATGTTACACACATCAGCACAACCGCATAACACCCTCTCCACTATTGTGATGTGGATATAAAGAGAAATATATACATTAAATGAATTCCTTTAACTTTCTTTATAATTAACATTGACAATGATTGCAGATGAACAGAATATTTTATTAGCAGACAAAAACTAAAGCCACAAGTCGTCGTCTATATTGCAACAAATGTATGTGTTAATTAAAAAAATGATGTGCTTGAAAACAATTAAATGTTTATAGTAGTTTTATACAAAATAATAAAAGCATAAACTAAAAAAAAACAAGAAATGATTTTAATGTGCCAGAAATTCCAATTCATTTAATTTGTGAGTATTATTGGAATTATGACAAACAAGACAGTTTTCTCGCATCTGTATCTTACAACCATCCAATAAGTTTTGTGCATTTTTTAATAACATAACAAATAATGGAGGAGCTTTACACAGGGTCTCCACCTGAGATAATATATAAGATTTTTTTATCATCAAACGTCATATTCAATCGCATAGACTATTATCTTACGTGTAGACTTTCAAATAGTGTTAGTAAAAGTGCAGGTTCACACTGTTCAAGTCTTAGCCTTCAAGTCGAGAGTTTTTAGTAGAGGGAGAAAAAGAAATGGCATTCTCTTTTCCCTTCTCTCATAAAAGCTCAAGACTTGACGGCTAAGACTTGCACAGTGTGGAGTAGAACTAATAATAAATGTTATGAGAAATCTTATAACAACTATCTTATAAGATGAGCTGTCACATATAAAACATACATATAATACAATAATAGGACGCTATCATTAAAATGTTTTTAGTGCAAATAGTCAAATCTTGTGAAGAGTGCTTAAAAAACAATATTTAGCACTAAAAAGAAAGAAAAAACTAAAAAAAAGACTAAAACGACACAAGTTTATATACGAAAATCAGTAAACTATGAAATCTTATAAGATACATGTTCCCCTTGCTTAAGATTAAGATTAACATGAAGAAATGTGCTCTCTCATTCTGTCGACGTTCTCTCCCATATTATATCAGATATTATCTCAGGTGAAGATCCCATGTTAATTATACATTAATGGTTGTACATACTTACATATAAATAATGTTTGACAAACGTTCGTTTTTATAAAGACTAAATTATAATTTTTAGCTCTCATATATTCTAACTGTCGGTGGAGGGTATCAAAGATTCGGCACAGCCGAATATAGCACTCTAACTTGTTTTTAATGCAGTACCTTTTATATGCTTAAATATAGCAAAAAAACGATTCTGTAAAAATTTCATATCGATATGTCAATTTCGAAGAATTTTTGTTTTGGAAAATATTGGAAAATTTTTATGCCGATAAATTTTGGAGTCGGAGTCGCGAGTTTTATGTACTTTGATTAATATCATCTTTAATTTGACATAAATGTGCACCAAATAAAACTTGACTCCATTCCAAGTAGTTCTAAAAAACACCAAAAAACTTAAAAACAAAATTAAAGAAATCAAACAAAGTCATGGAAGGTTTTTAAAAAATATATTCATATTACTATTCGTTTCTGTATTGCTAAAAGAAAATCATTTGATATATATAATCCTGGCTAAGAGGTTTAGTTTGTAACTTTCAAAAATATAGTTGAAGTCTACTAAAACACATGCTTAACCACCAAGAAATTAAAACTAACAACAGAAAATTGGGAGTATATCTCATATAAATTTATTTAATTCCAAAGTAATTTAAAAATTTCAAGTCGTAATGTATGTAATTTGTTGGTTCCATACCATTGTGAATTGTTTAGTTTTATTCAAACTAGCTTTTTATTTGAAAAACTTATTTTATTTTTGTGTTTTTATTTATTCGAGCAGGTTATTTTTCAAATGCTTAACCGAAAACCATCTTTTTTAAAAAAGTAACCATTCGGAATATTCGAAACCCGGTTTTTGAAAAAAGTCGAATAATCGATCTCCCTACTTAATACATATGAATGTTCGAGATATACACAAAATGTATTAAGGATTTAAAACGAGGACACTGTTATTATATAGAATTGATTTATGTTAAGCAGCATACCAATAACCACCAGACGATATGTATGTAGTTATATATAAAAATGAATTATGTATGTTTGTATGTTTGTTTGTCGCTTTATAGACTCCGAAACTACTGAACCGATTTTCCTGAAATTTTTACAGTAACATCACGTGAGCCCTAAAAATAAAATAGGCTACTTATTTTTTCGATAGGGGCAGGGGAATTGGTACCCCCCATAGGATGCCAATATTAATTATCGAACCGATTTTCCTGAAATTTTTACAGTAACATCACGTGAGCCCTAAAAATAAAATAGGCTACTTATTTTTTCGATAGGGGCAGGGGAATTGGTACCCCCCATTGGATGCCAATATTAATTATCGAACCGATTTTCCTGAAATTTTTACAGTAACATCACGTGAGCCCTAAAAATAAAATAGGCTACTTATTTTTTCGATAGGGGCAGGGGAATTGGTACCCCCCATAGGATGCCAATATTAATTATCGCATATCTTAAGAGCCGCTGCACGCATTTTGCTGAACTTTTTGTAGTAGGATCTTCTGAGCCCCGGAATTGAAATAAAATAGCAGCGGGGGTATAGGACGCCAATGTTTAACATCGCATATCTTAAGAACTGTAATAGTGAGAATGTTCAAACTTTCTAAAAGTCACTCTTATGGTATACTACACTTTTGAAAATAAAAATAAAGCGGGTAGGCGCAGGGGGGGAAATACCTCCCATAGGATGCATTCATTAAATATCGCTCAACTGAAGAACTATTAAAGGGAGAGTCTTCAAACGTGGTTAAAGCTACTATTATAGTAAACTATAAATTTCAATATAAAAATGTGCGGGGTCAGTGTAGCGAAGCGCACCGGGTTAAGCTAGTGTAGTTATAAAGTATACATTTCAGTATATTACATATATATTAGGGTGCCCTGGGATTCGGGATTTCAAAAAATCAAGATTTTTCGGGATATCGGGATTTTTCCGGATTCGGGATTTTTGAAAGTCAAAAGACTTTGTATAGATATTTATTAAAAAAAAAGTCTTTAAAAGAGGTTTACAAACAAAAGTTTTATAATTCATTTAATATTAAAAAGTTGGTTAATGATTATATTGATTACTAAAATTAACTAAAAATGAAGGGTGTAATTTTTTTTCTTAATTAATGAATAATTTGATTAAGAATATGATAAAAAAACAACGTACGATTTCCAACAATGTGTTTATTGATTCAATTAAAAAATAATTAACGTAAAATCTATATTTTACTCAATTACCTCAGTTGCTTCAAACTTAATAAAAAAAATTATTTTTTTATTAATAGTAATTGATTTATTATTTTATTAACAATATAAATTTTTTTAGTTAACCATAACAATCTTATTTTAACAAAAACACATTTTTATACCCACCACAACTGGTGGTAGGAATTATGTAGTGTATAAATTACACTTCTTAATTTCTTGAATTCGCTCCATAAATTACCTTAGGTCCCATGCCCACTCTCGGAAAACACTTTATTAAGCCTTAACCTGTAAAGAGTAAAGCTTAAATTTTGCATTTGGTACACCAGTGGAATCGATTAGGTAATAAAATCACACGGACTTTTAGTTTTTCTTTAAATAATTTCCTTCTTTAATTATTTTCAGCACTTTTCACATTAAGATTTCTTTATAATTGTTGGACACGCTTAAAAAGAATAACAAAGTCCAACTTTTTTCTTTCGTTTTTAATGAGAGTATTAACGGAAATAATCAAAAAAATATAAGAGATCAATATTGTGTTCCCTATAGGAATGCTATCCTCTCAAGGGAGAATGTCATGATGAATGTCTTTGTATAAGGAAAGGTAAAACAAAAAAATTAAGTTAACAATTTCGGGATCACGGGATTAAAAAAATTAAAATTTTGGGATTCGGAATTTCGGGATTGGCTCCCTAATATATATCAAAAGTATTTGAAAAACGGTAACAAATGTTGGTTTATTGTGCATTAATTTTAATGTAAAAATGTAAGGTATCTATAATTTAAAAAAATGTTTATAGAAAAGCGCCATTTCTACAGTTAAAAAGTGCTAAATCTAGCGCCTCAAGCGTTAAATTGGCAACTCTGATGATGAGATCGAACTGTAACTGGCAGCGCTGTATATAAAAAACAAAAAGCGCTGTAATTTGGGCCGTGGTAAAACAAAATTTTCCTGCTTTATAAACTTCATTGACACAACTTTCATTCTAGGGGGTGACTGACACAACTTTTTTTGTTTGTAAGGAGTTCGTCCCGCTTTAGTAAAATAATACTATATATCTGTAGCAATAAGGAAAAAGTGCTTGGGTCTATTTTTCAGTTTGGTAGGAAAGCAATTTTAAACTCTAAAGATTATTTTTTAAATCTTTAATTCCTAAATTCTCCTAACGTCACGAATCGGAAGTAGGTTAACATAAGTTTTTATTGCAAATGGTATTGGTAATTGAAAAAAATAAGCAAAGAGTAATTTTGCTACAACTTTTTAAGAATCGTACAAAATAACTGAAATTTTGTCCATGTGGCTTTTAAACATGGAGCTTACAAAGGTGCCGTTAGATAACATTTTGCTTAAGCTAACGTAAGCACTATTTCCTTATTGCCACAGATATATTGACTATGTATTATAAAATATAGTCCTTTGGAAAACCATTTATATACGTCGAGACCTTAGGACCGTATGTAAATTATGGACCGATCTTTGCGTAATTTGGTGCCATATAAAATGAATTTGTTGAAATTTAATGACAATTGGTGCACTCCACCACAAATTAATGTTAGTTTTTGCTAAGTTTTTAGGGAGATAGTTCCACATTTGGGTGCATAACTCTTTTGCTGCTGAAGCGATTCTGTTGAAATTCAATCCCAAGCACCCTAGAAGATCTACAAACAATTTGACACTCAAATGGCTAAATCGGCTTAGAATTACTGAAGGACTAATAATACATATACTTTATGGGATCTTAGATAAATATTAAAAAAATTAGTATACCTTCATACACCACTCCTGATTAAGGTTATAAAACTGTAAAAAATATGTTACTAAATATATGTAGTAAATTATATTTCTAGTTCAACTAACATGTGTAATACCAAATTTTAAAAAAACAGGAAATTAAAAAATTTTACCAGAAATACATTTTTAAAGATACTGAAAATTATATTATAGATTTCAATTCGTTTCGTTTTCTAAAACGATTTGCATCACATACCTGATTATTTCAAGAGCCTTCAGGCAGCGTTACCTCTATGTGACTAAAGTCGCATTTTTGCCCCTTTTTGACCGACTTGTCACTTTCTTTGCCCATTTTTCACATATCCTTTAGTATCATTTTGTATTTTTTTGCATCATTTTTGCCCCTTTTTGAACTAATCTTTTTTTTATAGTGGCAGTAAAGGGTTTGATAAACAAAAGTGAAAAAAATCAAGTTCTGTACAATGAAGTGATTTTCTGGTTCCATGCAGATTCATTATGGGGAAGTGAAAAGAAGCTACAGAGACAACATATGTTTTTATTTAAGAATAATTCTAAACAATTAGCCGTGGAACCAGAGAGAGGGAGAATACTATTATTTTCCTGTAACACATGTTTCAACTTTTCTGTATTCCCCTTTGTATACAGAAGCACTCACAATTAAAAGACACCAGCAGAATGGCCCATCGTCATCATTCTACTTTGAAAATGTTATGTATTTAAGTAAATAGGTTTAACAAAATGAATACGGGAATGCACCTTCTTTTTACAAATTATATTAAAGACGAAACCCCAAAAAATATGTTTTTTCTCTTGAAGTGTTGTTGTTGTTTCTATACAAAATAAGTAAAACAGTCTTTTATGGACTCAATATTGAACAATGTTAATTTGACATTTTTCATTTAAATTTAATATAAAACATTGACAGTTTAATATAAAGACCATGCTTTTGTAGAATTTTACTATGATTTTCCATTAACATTTCGCTATGTTAATTAACCATTGATATATTTTCTCTGTGCAAGATGTTTATTTTTTTTAATGTTAATGTTTTCGATGAAAATAACTTAATAAATATGTTTGATTTTTAAAAATGTTCTTGTTTTTAAAGTTGCCCTTTTTTTCTCAGAATTCCCCTTTTTGTGCCACTTATTTTTCGAAAATCCCCTTTTTGTGCCCCTTTTTGAAAAGTTTGAACGGTAACGCTGCCTTCAGGAATGACTCATATGCACAATTCGTAATCTTGATGAATCTGAGAACCAGCATGAGTTTAGATTTAAATATTTTGGTAAAACCGAATTAAATATTATTGTAGTTTTAAATTTACTTAAAAGACATATTCTTCTTACAAAGATCTTGAAATTTGTTTAAAGTATAGGAAATGAATAGTAAATGAATTTGATTTCTAATCCCCTGTACAGAAGGCAAAAAAAAAATACGTGCTGTAAAAAATTAATGGTAAATCTATATATATATAAATATTATTTGTTTGTTTGTTTGTACCTTAAAGCCGCCTAAACCGCTCTTCATGAAACTTGCACAGTAAACTACTGATGGTCTGGAAGGAAATATAGGCTATATATTTTTTTTTGGAAATTTTGAGTGGGCGTTGCACCTCCCATACAAAGAAAATATAAAATTCTGTATATCTAGAGCACGGAAAGGCCTAATGGTACAAGCATCTTGGTTATCAAAACACAACATTTGACAAAATTTGGGCGGGATTGGAGAAGTGGGCGTGGTACAAAATGTATTTATTTACATATATCTACAGAATGGTATAAGAAAAATTGTCAAAATTTGGTACACATAGCTGGGTTATTAATACAAAATATCTCTGACAAAATAGGAGGGATTGGAATGGTGGGCATGGCATCTCCCATACAAAGACATTATAGATTTATGTATATCTGGAGAACGACCGGAGCCAAAGTTTCCAAATTAGATACAAAAGTTTTGGTTATCAATCCACAACATCTGGCAAAATCTTTGCGGGAATAGAGAAGTGGGCGTGGCACAAAATAGATTTACTTATATCTAAAGAACGGTGAGAGAAAAATTGTCCAAATTTGGTACACATAGCTGGGTTATCGACACGAAACATTTGTCAACAAAAATGTGGAAGTGGATAAGGGAGCGTGGTTACTTGCATACAAATGCAAAAGAAAATTCTGTACAGCTGGAGAACGAGTCATAGCTAAAGTTTCCGAAGTTGGTACACATAGCTTGGTGCCCAATACGCAACATCAGTCAAAACGTGGGCGCTATTACTAAATTTGATACAATTAGAATCGATATAAATATACAGACAGCATCCGTAAGTGATGTGTGGGATTGGAAAAGTGGGCGTGGGTCAAACTAGATTTCTGTTTATTAGAGAACGGCAACAGCTACAATTTACAAGTTTGGAACAAATAGCTTGGCTAAAAATAAACAATATCTGTAAAAGGCCCACTGTCTTATTGTAGACATACACGGGATAACTTCAGCACAAATACCATATGGATTTCTGTGCAACTGGTGAATTGTAACCGTAAAAGTATTCAAGCTTGATGTAAATAACTTCATATGCAATGCACGAGATCTGTATTGGAAAAATTACATACTTTATTTAAATGAGGGTAGCGAAGCACACTGGGTTAAGGTAGTTATTTATAAATAAAAAATAACAAAATTTTAATAATAGTACTTTCACTAGTATAGTGCAAATCTTTCGCAGAACAATTATGTTAAGCCAAATATATATTAGTGAACAATTGCAAATTAACTGAAGTGTACAAAATTTACTCATATCAACCCCATCCAATAGGTCTGCGCAAGGAGCCAGATGTTTGTTTTGCTTATTCCCCTAGGCTGTCAAAAGTTGTTTACATTTTTCATATACATGTATATTTTTGTGTACGTTTTTTTGCCACAAATTCATGCATACAAAACACGTTTTTCATTTTGTTTTCTCTATATAGTAGTAACATTTTGACAACGGCGAGGAATTTTACACAAACAAAATGCCTGTTGTTTTTTATTGGGTTAGAGGTAAGGCCTTGACTCATATCTATTAATAAATCATAATAATAAAATAACAAATATTTGAAGCTTTTTTAGACTTTTTTACATTAAGGCCAAATTTACAATGAAAGCAATATTTTCCTTGATTGTTCACAATAAAGCAAAAATTTTTTTCAAGCCGAAACATTTTCAATCAACAAAACGTTTGCAAATTTTACCCAGAATAATATTACGTACTTATTCTTATTTCTTGATATGTGGATAACAAATGTTATAAACGTCATTAACAATTTCATGAAATTGGGCTTAAAGCTTCGTTCACAATGACAGCAACATCTTCACTTGGTGTTCACAATAGAGCAACAATTTTTTATCGCAACCACATTCATTTTTAGTTAAGATTACGTTTGCAAAATTGATAGCAACAATTTCGTTTTTCTTTTATCTTATTTTTTCTTCAAGTGGTTCATATATATATTTTCTTTTAATTTTTCGAACAAAAATTTTACTAAAGTTTTTTTTAAAGAAATTGATTCAAATTTTACTTCAGCAACAATTTGTATGAAATTTTAAATTAGGTTTATAATAATTTTATTCACTTTTGAATAAAAATTACAACAGAAATTCCTTTCTTCATAAAAATAATTTAATAAAAATTAAATTCAATGAACTTAAGCCTGATTAAAATATCAAAATTTGGATTAAGAATGTTTTAAAAAAATAATTAAGTCGTAATATTGTTGTTGGAAATATTTGCAAACGTTTTCTTCATTGAAACTGTGTGTCGTTGCGAAAAAGTTGTTGGTTTATTTTAAACACCAAGTGAAAATTTTGCTGCCATTGTTAACGAAATTTTAAAGAAATCTTTTCGTTTTTTTAATACCAAATTCAAAATAATGGACAATTTTTATTACAAAATTGCTAATAATTATATAAATTTTTAGGCTACATTTTAGCCTAATATCTTAATCGCACTTAATGGCATTTTAAAATGATCAATATCCTTTTATAAATTGTAGCAAAACTTTTTTTTTAATTTTATTAATAAAAAGTGCTTCTTTTATTAATATGTATTTGATTGAATATTTTCAAACAATGTAAATTTGAATTGAATAAAAAAACCCATTTCCTGAAGTGGAAGCGCCATATGAATTATGCCGATGCCGATAAAGAGAAAGAAAAATAAAATAAACTTTCGCCTTTAAAAGAAAAAGTGTTGAATATATGAATTTTTGAATTGAAAAAACTGCAAACGCATGAGTTCTAAATGTTACCATGAAAATGACTGACTAGACATCATGATGAAATAGGAAAACAGCCAGAGTAACAATCACTATAAGCAGCATTAGCAATTATCACCGATGACAGATAGGCATAATAAAGATAGTAATCATGGGGATAACGAAAAAATATAGAAACTTTAAATGAGTTATCTAAACACAAACTGAAATATTTCTTCCAAACCAAAAAACTAAAAAATAATTATCAAAAAAAATTTTTGTTGTTACAGACTCCATCATTGTATGTTTGCGACTCTGTAGTGATAAACGCAAATTACTCAGAATATGGCGATTAATAATAATAATGATTCTTGGGAGGTATTTATTCCTGACCAGATAGTAATCACAACTATTACTTAGTTTCTTTTCTCATAGTGAATTGATTTTGCCAGAAAATCATATGGAATTATGATAACAAGTAACCCATTATTAAATATGAATGTAAATGCTTATCGAGGAGATAGAGCGGATGTTTTGCGAATGTCATGGCATTTTAAAGGTGAGATGGTTGTAGTTAAATGTTATATATTTGTCGGTTGGTATCTTATAATTATGTTCGCTAACTATTGTCTCCAGTTCTCTTCTCAGTTGTGGTCTATAGAAAACAAAAGCTTTGCAATTTATATAATGCTCCTTGTTTGCTTTTACTAACATTTCTTTTTTACTGACCCAGAAAATTCACTTTAGATGAACTACAATAATAAAAGTAAAATGATAATGAAACTGTACGTGTAAATGTTACAATAACAAATCAACTGAACGACCAACTGGCCGACTGAATAGCCAACCAAACAACCAACTGAACTATAAACATAGAAGATAACAATGCAGTTAAAACAAAAGTGATATTGATGGTTAGATGCTGGATGGATGGTTGGTAAAGTTTATTATTCGCATAATGTGTTTAGGCTGGATGTTGGCTGACTGGCCTCAGCATTGTACGAGTATCAACTGCAATATGTGTGCTTAATATGACCAACTAAGTTTTTCACTTTAAATGGGAAGCTTGCTAATTTAAGGTCTTTATACTCTTGACCCCTAGTTGTGAATGAGGGTATACTAAGTTTGTCATTCTGTGAGGAACTATGTTGATATTTATCTGAGATCCCATAAAGTATGTACATTCTAGGTCCCTGCGTAATTCTAAGTCAATTTAGCCATGCCCGTATATCAGAAGCACGCTCACCTTCGAAAGACTTAACAAAGAAGAACAATTTAAGCTTTCTAGTTCTCCTAAAGGCAAGTTTAGACTATTGTTCTTTGTATTAATACATGTCAAAAACTCTAGTAATATGAAAAAGTGTGATAGTGTGAATGCAATGTGTTAAGAAAATAACAAGTATTACGAAAAACAATTTTACATCCCATACGACTTCGTCGTTTTTTAAAAGTTTTATTTACGATAATACTTTTCATTTGATCTTTTTAACAAAAGCATATATCTGCAAGTGTGAATAAAAAGTGTAATGTTGAATTTGATTTTTTGACAGTCGCAACAAAACTCAGTAGATTTCTATCTGACAAAATATTATGGAATACGTAAGACCTGTGTGATAGTATTAATTAGAAATCACGCTACAACATTTTGTGTAGATCGGTGCATAATATACCATGTGCCCCATATAAAGCCCACTCTCGGAAATTCTTAAGCTCATAAATTTAATTTATGTGATAATTGAATCATTTATTTTTTAAGTTGTAAGAAAATTTAAAATTTAATTTTGATTTAATTAACATTTTAGTTGTTCTGAAATACATTTTCAATTAAAATTTTAATTAAATAACAAAAAATCTTATTTGACTTTTTTCGTTTAAAATAAAATAATTTAAACATGTAGAATTGTTGTTGGGAATTCTCAATATTTATATTAATAAATTAACACATTGTTTGAAATGGCAAAGTTTTTTGATAATTTTTTAACTAAAAAGATAGTGTATTGAAAAAAGATATCAAAATTTTAAAATTTTTAGTAATCAATATAATCATTTTGGTAATAGGTGCAAAATCAACAAATTGTTTGCTTGATATTATGAATTTGGTATAAATTTGGTGATTAGAGAAACTTAATAATTTTTTCTGTGTTTTTTTTAATAATTTTAATAATTTAATAATTTTTTCTGTGTTTATCGAATTTCGTGATAATGGGTCCATAATTTCTTATAGGTCCAATATAAAACCTCCTCCTGAAAATTACTTTAATATGCTTAAAACCGAAATGAATCATGATATTTTATTGAAATTAACTAGGTCCAATTAAGTTTTATATGACTAGAAATAAAATTTCTTTTTATAACTTATTTTAATTATATTAACCATTTTTATTTTTTGAATGTGTTCATATCTATACATTGAATGTTAACCAAAGGTTAGCTTAAGCAAAAAAGTATGTGAATTATTGAAGGAATAGAACTATTGCAAGAAATCTTTTTAAATTGAAATTTGGTTGTTAGAAATAAAGTTATTAATCATTTTGATGATCATGTTGGAGGCTATAAAAGATTCGGCACAGCTGAATATATCACTTTTACTTGTTAGTGACTAAATTAAATTTACTCTGGCTCCGGTAAATTAATGAAAATTAAATAATGTTGTTATATCTGGTTAAAATAAATTAAAGCTATAATAGAACGATTTTCGGTTACAAATTACATAAGTTTTGTGAAAGGAATTTCTCAGAATTTGTAATGACTAAAGAAGAGCGAGTTATGTTAAATAAAGCGATTTTCCGGAGCAAGAAGTCCTTCATCTTAACAAAATTTCACCAATCTCTACGGAATATAAAATCTTGATAACACTTTGTTTTTGAATTATCCTTGCCGAATTTCTATAAAATGCAGAGCTTAACAAATTTCGTACATAAATGCTAAAAAAAACATTTTTGAAATTTAAATTAAAATCATTTTGCTTCTTAGCACAATTGTAAAACATTTATACTCACTCATAAATGAACGATGAGTTAACGTTTTGGTGCTCTGATTTAATGTGAACAGGATCAAATATGGCTAGATTTTCGGGTAATTTGAAATGATTGACCGACTATGCTGCTTAGTGATTTTCCCCCTTATGCAAAAAAAGTTAAAGTTCACATTAGGTAACCAACACATTAAGCCCAGCAAAAGTGAATGGGATTAATGTGTTTGTTAACTGATGTAAGCTTTAACTTGTTTTGCATAAGGCGGTTTATCTTTAAATAAAATTTTAATAGTTGGTTACGCATTTGGAAAACAAGTTTTCATATATAAATAAATGAATAATAGTATTGTCTTAATATTTCAAGTAACACACAATCATATGAAGATTTTTCTAATAAAAGCAGTTGAACTAACAAATTTTTAGCCATTTGTTACTTGTATTCCTTGCTGGTTATCATATATAACTTTAATCTCTAACATTACAAACGATCGCATTGTGATTTGTGTTAAATAAAAAGAAACTTACGCACTTTAGAAAAATACTAATAAAAATAACCCAAAATGTTGAAACGTTCTTACTCATATTCCTATAATTGTGTAGCACTCATTATTTTTACAATATTCATACAAATTTTAATAAAAACATCGGCGGAATTCAATGAAACCTCAAATACTGTTCACCAAAAATCACGTTCTTCAGGCGGACGTTCTTTGTTGACACAAAGTGACGAATATGTGGCGCGTAATCAAAAACGGTGTATTGAATCTCGTAGTTTGGTGTCGTGCATAAAATATAAAGCTTCTAAAATAGTTTGGAAATTCGCAACGAATAGTATGGGCTATTTTCCTAATGAGTATGGACGTGAGTTGCGTGACGATAAACGACGAATACGATTTATACAATTGGGACAGCCGGCCGATGAAATAGTTGTTTTTAATGATGCGCGCAGTTTAGAAGGTTCGTATAAGTGAGTGAATGAGTGAGTTGTTAAAACTGAAAGTGAATAAAAAAATGCGTGCAACGATTTTTATAAATTTTGAAACTCTATTCATAATGTTCATAATGACCGTTGTGCCTAGGGCAAAAGGCATGAGTTTGAAATTTTGAAGGCGAAGAGTGTTAAAAGGAATGCGGCGCAGATAAGCTTTCCTGCATTCTTAGCAGTGTGGCCAGGTCTTAAAAATGTCTTAAGGATTTTTGCTAAAAATTAATTACCAGTATGACATTTGCTTCGAAGCTAAAACCATTTTAGTGACTAATTTTTGAACGAAATGGAAATAAATGGTTATATTTAAGCAAATGGCTAGATTTTTACCATATGTGGTACATATAAATAGTTTAGGGCAAACGATTTTTTCAAACATCTAATACAAAGTAACATTTCCTTGTACTTTTATATCGTAATATCACAGGGCAAATAACATTTACAATCAACATGATAAGGGCATTTCTAATATGTTTTCGCTGAATTTTCTATTTTTTTTTAACAAGACGGTAAGATGTTTCTTAACATAAGAATTATCCATTTTCATACGGAAATTCATTTTGGGTACAACTATTTTTAGTCAAAATTTATTATAATTTATTAAATTTTTGCAGTAAAATCAATAAAACTATTCGTCGAAATTTTTAAAATAAATAATGCTAAAAAAAGCTAAAAACATTTTCCAAAAATGCTAAATGAAAATTTTGCAGATAAATAAAAAATTTTAATGCTAAATTTAGCTGCAAAAATGCCAAAATGGCCACACTGATCCTTAGCCAAGCAAAAACTCATAACAAAAATGCAGTCTTAAAAATAATTTTAAATTGAATACAAAAATAGCACATACTTTTTGAAGGATTCTTTAAAGAAATAAAAAAATGTTAATTTTTAATCCTTCAAAGTGTTTTTGTCGAATTTATTCGACATTGCATTGTACTCTCTAGGCACTTTTACTGTATAAAATGTACAGTTAATTATACATATTTTTTTTTGCTTTATCTGAAAGAGGGACACTTTTGATATTTTAAATTGTTATTATAGTAGACATTGACTTTATTTTCTTATTATTTAGTGCATTGTCGTATCCAAGTCAGGAAATTTGGTAAAAGGAAGAAGAAAAAATAATAATTTCGGGGATCAGGCGATATTAAATTTTAAGTATTGATACATGCGTAAATAAGTATTTTCTTGCAAAAATAAATTGTAGGTTCTTTTGTGGACATTTGAAGGTCAATTTGGAATATATTCGGCATTCCCTAAAAACCAGGGGAGCTGCATTAGGCAAAAACAATTATTTTTTCCGGCTTCAGTGCCATCACATTACCTTAAATACAAATTTTCAGATTTTTATCTCGCCAAAAATTATTTTTGACCCTGAAAGGGTTAAATATTTGTTGGGATAAAATTGTAATTATTAATTATTATTAATTTAAACAGAATTTCTTGCAAAATTATTGGAATGAAAGTAATAAAACAAAGTTTTGAAACCAGTAATTAATTTAATGATGCTGCATTAGATCTTTAAATTGTAGATCTGATAGAAAATATTATCAAAGGGTACTTTACACAGTCACTCCGTGACTAGATTTTGACGAAATCTATTCGAAATCTAGTAGTACTTATTGATGCAACTATGTTTTTCCCCATATAGAACTAAAAACTACTTCCCTGCACAAGAAAAAAACGACTTTTCAACAAAAAACAAAACAAAAACAATAGAAGCTGCTTTTTAAAATTGTTAAAAAATTAAAAAATTTTGTAAAATAATAAAAAAAAATGCAAATGACAAAAAATATTGATAAAATAAATGAAGTTGATTATAAAGAAAATGTAATGCATATTTTTAAATGCCTATTTCATTATATGTAAGTATGTGTTACACAAAAAACTTTCAGTCGGCGGTTTTTGTTGTGAAAACCAAATCTCGATAATGTCAAACAAGTATAATGTAAACGAACTAGATTTGGAGGAAGATTTCAAATGAAATCTACTAGATTTCGATGTAATGTAAATGCCCTATTACGTATTTTGCCGAAAATGCATCTCTGATCTTTGAATCTCTAAATTATTGTTTGAAAATTTTCGTAAATAGAAATTTCTTCGACTTAACTTTAATCTTTTTGTTATTAACCTATTTTGTTACACCAAATTTTAGTTTAATTGATTACAACATTTGTCAAATGTACTAATAATCGTAGATAAATATTATTAAGTTTGAAGAACTACTAAATATAGTTTTTTTGAATATTTTTTTTTTATTCAACATATTTGATTTTTCAAATTTATTCTATGAGCTAATTTCAGTTATTTTTTTTATAAAGCTTTTTGTATTAGTTATATTCCTTAAATTTTCAGGAATAACTTTATTTACACTACCAAACTATTATCTTGTATCTTCTTGTTACATTTTACCTTAGCTCTCCTTTGGATATCAATAAAGTATATTGTATGTACAGCAGAATTTGCAATTACTAAACACCAGCAGAATGTAATGCATTTTCTAGCCCGCTACGGCCTTCGTCAGCATTCTTTGTGTCACACTGGATAGTGATACTTTATAAATTGAATGTATTTAACTCAACTATTTTAACAAATAGAATCTGGGAATTATTTCTTTTTCATAAGTTACTTTATTATATTCAACATTTTTTATTAAATTCCAGTTATGTATTTTATAAGGTTTTTTGTAAAAGTTCCATTCCATAAATATTTAGGAGTGACTTTATACACTACCAGACTATTATATTGTATCTTCCCGTTAAATTTTGCCTTAGGTATCCTTTGGATAGCAATGAAGTATATTGTATGTAAAGAAAAATTTACAATTATTAGACACCAACAGAATGTATGCATTTTCTGGCCCGCTACGACCTTCGTCAGCATTCTTTGTGTTACACTGGATAGTGATACTTTATAAATTGAATGTATTTAACTCAACTATCTTAACAAATAGAATCTGGCAATTATTTCTTTTTCATAAGTTACTTTATTATATTCAACATTTTTTATTTTTCGAATTTATTTTATGAGCTAAATTTCAGTTATGTATTTTATAAGTCTTTTTGTAATAATTCTATTCCTTAAATAAAAAATATTGAATATAATAAAGTAACTTATGAAAAAGAAATAATTCAATTTTTTTTTATTTAAATTGAACACCATTATTCAAATGAACTAATAAATTTAGTATATATGAATAACTTTCTCTTCTATTCTATAAACAAAATTTTATTCATATACACAGATTTCATTTGTGTTGATTTGAAGAAAATTTGTGTAGGTGAATAGATTTTAATTCTATTTGAGTACAAATTTAGTTGATTTAATTATTTTTTTAGTTGAGGGCTTACTAAATTGTTTAGTTAATATTACCGATGAATTTGGTTTAGTGCACTTCAGATTCATTATACGAGTATTGAACATGTCCAAAAATAAACGCTCATCCTCTTCTCGTTCGTAGATTGGTTGTAAAATTTTATGATTTGTGCCAATTTAACTGTTCTTTTCGTTTAATGACCATACCGTTTCTAGAAATTTGAGGGTTCTTGAAATTGTATTGAAACGCATTCAAATTTGGCTAGTGCTATGTTCAGACTTGAGTTTTTAAGCGCGTTTAAGAAAATGTTAATTAAAACAATCGTAGCCTTCCACATTACATTTGAGATGATTAAATTGACAGTAAAAGACATCTGAATAATAAATAAAAAACAACAATCAAACTCATATTTCTTTAAAGCATTAAAAATGGAAAGAAATACTATAATAATGAAATTATGAATATTTATGGATTATTTAAGGACGAAATAAAAACATATGTATATAGAAGAAATCGTCGTCGGTAGTACAACTGAAAGGTACGTTCAATGTGGCCGATGCTACATCGTACTCAGTATGTGGTATGTTCAGAGGATTCTATGTGATTAATAAAATGATTAAAATTTAAACATGTCAATTTGAAGTGATTAACAAATCATTTAAATGTAGGGATATTCATCTCGATTTTGATGTTATATATTTTTGTTTTTCATTTTCAGTTCCCAAAAAGAATGAAATTTAATGAAAGTATGGTAGCATTGTTGGGAGAATAACGGCGATTTCTTTTCTGAGAAAAATATTTTACATTATGTATTTACATACATATATGAAACCCTCTCTAAGTCTCAATTTACACGTTTCATCTTTTGATGCTCAACTTCTTTTTAATTCCCTTTTGAAGATGTCATTATGTTCACACGCAGCAACCGGTTTAAATTTTTTTTGCTTCAAAACAACAACACTTTTATTCAAAGGGAACCAAAGAGAAAAACAAAGGAAAACAATTTACATGCAGCCATTGTTGTGCATATACCTACGAATGAGAACACAAAGCGCACTGCCCGAGTACAGGCATCTCCGTACCAACCCCTTTTCTTCTCGCTTCCCTCTCCCGCAAACACAAGAGTTGAGCATCAAAAGATGAAACGTGTGAATGTTGACTAATATTACCTATAATCACTTGAAGTGTAACATGTTGTGAAATTTCGATAGAACAAAATTAGCCACTTGTATTTACAACCACTTTAATCGTTAATGTAGTTTCATCAGCGATTTTAAAAGCTATTTGAGCGGTTTCTGCATGCTATTAGAGTTTAGAAACAAATATTGATTAATTTAAAGCTTAAATTAAGCGTTACAATTATTAAGATATTCAGAAATCAAAATAAATACACATGATTTAAGTTATTTAATGCTAAAATTAATTTTTATTTAAATAATTATATTTCAGGTGATAATGAAATAACACATATTGTTAAATTTCTTAAGCGTGCTGCCGATACTTTTGGACAAAATCATGGTATACAATTAATGTTGAATAATGACAGTGGTGCACGCGTTACATCTGGTGAAATGGGTGAGCAAAGATAACATAATTTGTAAAATGAAATTTTGTTAAAATTATATTCGAAAACGTTATAAATTTAATAAACACAAACATAAACATTATTAACGCACCAGAATCACGTGGCTTACATGAAAAAAAGAAACGCAAATGGCTGATTATATTGCCGCTGATTATACTCATGAAGATTGCCCACTTGAAAATGACAGTTGTAACATTGCTGTTGGGAGTTCTGGGTCTAAATGTTCTTCTAGTGGGTGGTGTGGGCTGGCTTATACACTATTTGAAATTTAAAACTTTGTGTAAAATACATCCACAATTGGTGCAACATCACTCACATGTTTATGATTCCGATCCGGCTGGTAAGTTGTGATGTCGTGTTTTTATTTTAAAGAAAATAAATAATTTCTTTGTATCCTATGAACGATTTAATTTTTATGGATGATAATGCGCGTGTACAGATTATTCCCAATTCGTGGGCAGCAGCTTTCCTGGCTCCTATTACAGCTCTTCTGGCAATGGTCCTCATGAGGTTGGCGGCAATTACTACTCAAAAGACTGGAGCACGAGCAAGGCCTATAATGGCTACAACTACCTGGACACTATTAGTAAACGTTTAAAATAGCTAAAACTGTTTATGTATCGTTGGATCTATCGTTATGCCCGCAGAGGTTTTGTGAAGGTTTTTCGCAGAATGATACCGATTGTCGGTCAAATTCAGGCCAATAATTTTTTATTTGCGTTGGTTAGTTTTATAAGTCATTTGTTTTAGTACTTAGTATTTATCTAGTACAAATGGTGTTAACTATTGATTATTTTGTATGGTTTTCTTAATTCATGTTATTTATTTAATAAAAACAACACAATAAAATTTACTAAGTAATCTAATTACATTTACTAGTATGCTACAATACATAAGAAAATTCTAAATAGATTAAGAGCAGTGATAGACAAATTCTGTATTTCTCGACACGTATGATTTAGCAGCAAAATTTTGCTTGCGCTACGCCGCAAGATGTGCATATCGGCAATTCTAGAATCTTCCATAACCAGAATTGTAATAATTTGACCAACACAAATGGTAAATAAGGGTATAACACATTTGTAATTCCTTAAGTAACATAAACGAAGTGTGTTTCTTAAAGCACATTAATTATAAATACACAGTTCTCCTAAAGGGTCGTAAGTGAAATATCCCAATAAATTTTTTTTTATTTTTCGAAAGCACTAATGGCACACTTTAATAAGAAATCACATTTTTACGTTACGCAGTGAGACATACGAAGATGCAGTAAGGTAAGTGAACGAATTCTTTACAAATGTTAAAAAAAACTAACATTTAAAAGACCACGGCATTCCATTACTTCGAAGCAGGTTTGCAAGTGAGAATATTAAAAATAATTTTAACAAACAAAAAATCAGTGCGTAAGCTGATCGTTAAAGTCACTTTTGTATAAAGCGCTTTTTGTGTCAAAAATGTATTGCTTCAAAATGGGAACTCGTCATATTAAATTCATCTCTTCCGTAAGAAAGATGGTACACTGAAGAGAAAAATCAATCCATCCGTACTTAAACAAGTCAAAGCGGAGTCAAGTACAGAATTCTTGATTCAAGTACGGATTATTCAAGTGCCCCATACTTAAAATAATCCGAAAACGGAATTGACTTAAGTCAAAGTGAGATCATAAATTAATCCCAAACTGTTAATATCAAAGGTTTGCAAAATTATATCCTTTAGGTAGTAACTATTTCCTGCTTCGCACATACGTGCTCTTTTTACCACATTTCCCATGACTTTTCGCAAAATTTCGGGTGCAATGGTCATGATTTTATTTCGATTGTAATTTTTAAGTTGAGGTATGGTTGTTGGCTTGTTAATATACACTCTTTCTTTGAAAAATCCCCAAAGGAAACTGTCAGGTGCCGCTAAATCCGATAAACGTGGTGGCCAGTTAAAATCGCTTGTGTATGAAATAAAATGTTTGTTGATAATGTACAAAGCCATTGAGGTATCTGCAAAATGTGCTGCGGCTTCTTGCTATTAAAACTGCAAAGTTGGGTGATTTTCCACAACTGGCCTAACAAAATGTTCCAACATCGTGCGATATGAACAACAGTTGCGAGAGATTGAAACACCGATGTAATAAAAAAAATCTGGGCCAATTATCCGATACACCACATCAAACAGTAAAATTAAATAGGTGAACAGCTCTTGGATTTTCCGTTGCCCAAATTGTCTTTCTTTGTATATTTACTTTTAACATTGCCGGTGCAATCCGCAATGGGTTGTTGGTTTGAAAAATATATATAAATTGTTTAGATACGCTGTATGTGTGTGTAGTTATTCAACTTGAATTCCCGAAGTCTTTTTCACAAAATTCTGATTAAAACACAAAAAAAAAATAAATAAATAAAAAATCTCTGCGTAAAATTTGTGCAATTTTTCCAACATTCTGGTCCTGGGATTTGTGAAAATAAAACAAGTACAAAAAGAAAGAACTCATGACCAGTGAAAGGAGAACCAATCATTTAACTGGTATATGGAGAACCAAAAGGTAGAAAAAGTAATGAATTACAGTACAGTATTCACCGGTGATATGACACATTTCTTTCTGACTTTCTAAAATTTTGCTCTTAAATTTAGTTCTTGCACTTGTTTTAATTGAAATAATACTAAATTGTATTTGTAAAATTTATTGTGTAACTAACACACCTCCACCTCCAATGACAATCCCATGTAAAAGAGATAGGTCCCATTCATATAAAGTGTTAGAACTAGAACCGGTCTCTACCACCAAAGACCTATCACGGGACTACTTTGGTGTCAGTTCTCTTGCCGCTAGGGATATAGCTTATTCTGTACATAAAAACATACACATGCCAAAATGGAATAAATTTGTCACAGCAAACTGAATTCTTTTTAAAGTATGTATTTATTCTAGCAAGAACTTCTCAAAACTCATACAGTATTCTGTTGTATTCATTATATTGTAAGAGAGCGTTTTTGTTTGCAGTAGAACTTTCAATTATAAGACACCAGTAGAATGCCCGATCTGCTTTTCGTAGTCATTCTACATATGTTTTGAATTTTATGTATTTTACTAAATAATTTTAACAAACAGAAATAGGGAATTTTTGATTCCTATTTTACTTTTTAAACATAAAAATAATGTATGTTTTCTTCTTGTAGTGTTGTTGTTGTTTCTACGTAAAATAAACAAATCGTTTTTACTACTTTTGTAGTGTTGTTGTGGTTTCTACAAGTTTTACAAACAAGCGCCTATGCACGCCACTGATGGGATTTGTGGTATAAATATACCAAATTTGGTACAATCGAAACTTTAGTGGTACACTGGTACAATTTAGGGTTTTTTGGTACAATTAAAAAGGCAATACTCACGAAGTTAATCATTTCTTTGAAGTGGATTAAATCACTTTTCTTTCCAATAATAAAAATTTCTAATTATATGTACCCGGCCCTGACCAGAACTACCAAAAATTGCATTGTTGTTAATTCATGTTCATGATGTTATACTTACATATTTAGTACATACAGACAAAAGTAGTCCTGTAGGACTACTGTCTCCAAATCGCCACATTTGTCGATTATTTTGGTGATACTGTCTTCGAAGCGTCTACATTTTTGTCTGCATTTGACAAAAATTAAAAATGTTTGCTTCATATTTATTTTGTATTCCCACACCACAATAGGGCCAGGGTATTATGCGTTTGTGCTGATGTGTTTAAGACTAAAAAACTATTGGTCCCAAACTTCTAGAATACTGATTGACTCATCACTTTCTGAGTCGATTTAACGATGTCCCTCCGTCCGGCTGCCTGGTTGTCTATCCATGTAACCTTGTGCGCAAAGCACAGGTCGCAACTTTGAAGGTAATTTGATGAAATTTTGTACATAGGTTTCAATTCATAAGCACATAGCCTACAGAAAATGGTGAGAATCGGTACATAATTTTACATGGCCCAATACAAACTTTTTTCTGGAATATTGTTTGTACCTATAAACCATCTTAATATGGTGGTATTTAGAATATAATACTTTCGAAAATAGCTTTTAATACTATTACTTTCTTATAAATGTTGGTATTGAAATAAAAATTGACGACAATAAATTCTACGATAGCTACTATATCATGACAAAATATTGAACTGTTAGGTACAAAATTTACCATAGATCCCACATAAACATCCTTCCCAAAATCACTTAAGGACAAATTAATCTCATATAGATGAAGACATTCAAATAATTAACCGCACAAATAACTTTTACATGAATCTTTACCTCCTAACATAATTTTGTACACTCTAGAAGCTGCTATGGTGCAGGGTATCAAATGGTCGAGCTTGATCGACTATACTTTCTTACTTGTTTTGTTGAATTAAAAGGTGTTATAAAATTTTACTATGAAAGGATTTTATTTTATAGCCAAAATTCGGAACAATTTATGTCAATTTGCCTCAAGTTTGCCATTGAGGCGGTACAATTTAAGAATTGTCAGATCCCAACAGTGATGCACGCATGCAGGATGCAATGCTGAGAGATGAGACTATTAAGTTATCTGAGAACAATACGCTCACTTTGAAATTTTACTTTAAGACCAACGGAAGTTCAAGCAAAAATGTATTAATAACGTGACCTCACTATTACAACAATGCAACAATACAAAAAACAGCAGGCATTTTGTTGCTAGAATCGCGACGGTGAATCTCGAAATGTCTTTATCAAAATTTTAAGGCCCTAACCACGTAAAACGCAACGCAACGCCAAATAATTACATTGAAAGCACAAACAATGTCATAAATATTTTGTAATTTTGTGGTTGCTTTCTACAGAAATTCACATTGCGTTTTAAAATTTCAAACGCTGCATAGCTTGTGGCGTTGAAAATTTTAAAACGGTACATAAATTTCTGTAGAAAGCAACAAGAAACTTACAAAATATGTTTGTGCTTTTAATGTAATTCTTTGGCGTTGCGTTTTACATGATTAGAAAAAATGTAAGTCGTTTCTTGTTTTTGTAAAACTGAGGCCACTTTATTAAAAGTACATTCTGGTTCAAGATTTTGAGAATTTTATTAATCCCATTTTGCAGCACTTTTCAGTGCTATTCATACTTCAATTTTTTAGTAGGACTAGTTCTAAAAGAAAGTGTAAAAAACTTAAATTTATTAAGCAGCAAAGCTATTACATTTCTCCATTTCAAACCTGCTACGTTAGAATATTTATACATACAATAAATGTCAGCACTAATGAATTTTCATCCTCTCCAGCTAACATGTTTATCGCTCCTTAATTGCAACGTAGCAGATCTCAAAAAAATAAAAAAAATAAAAAATCAAACTTGGCATAATGAAATTAAAGTTTCAAAATGTACCTTTATGCTCTGATTTAATAAAATATATTTTGCTATCTATAACTTTTGGTAAAGTAATTTAAAAAATTTTTCATTTGCAAGTTAAAAAGGAGCGATATAGGAGATATTTTTATGACATAAAAAATTATGTTAGTAATGCCACTTATAATCCTATCGATATAACTCCGTTTTCGAAAAAAATATACGGTGTGCTATTTGAAGACTTGTTGAAAATAAGAACTATGGTTTATTTGCATCAAATTATAACCACTTGGGAACCTAATTATCTCTATAATAGTTACAATTTTTGTGGCCTCGGAAGGAACAAGAATATAATTCAATTTAGGCACCGCACCACACGTTAGTTTCGGAATGGGAATTTTTTATAACTGCAATACGTCTCTGGAACAATCTTCCCCCAACTATAAAAGAAACCAGCAGCGCCCTGCATTTCAAACAACAGCTTTTTAGACTTTATTCATAAATAGCTTACTTTTTTATTTCAATGTGTATGTTACTATTCTTTTTTTTCACCTTTGTTTTATGTTATTTTTATGCTATTATTATATTTTTATGTTATTGATAAATATTTTTGATTATAACGTCATTAGATTTCTACTCACTAAAACCAATGTTTTGTTGTAGCAGATCCAAAAGAAAGAAAATAAAATAAAATACAGGGTGGCCACCGGGAAGGTATACTACTTTAATTGTTTATAATTTTAAATGGTCTTGTGGAAGAACCTCTTGTGTCAACTGAATCTTAAATGGTAACAAATGCAAATCCTTGTGCGAAATTGTGGCCAAAGTTGCTCTTTGAAGACCAAGCTCCTGGGCACGGCGTCGAATTGAGGTTGATGGATTGTTTTGAACACTTTTTTGAGCAGCAGTAATGTTTTCAGCCGAATCGATATATAAGCAACTTTACGAGCATCAGGCATTTTGTGTATTTTTTTTATATGTCTCAAATCACAGGCAAAAAACATATGTATATAATATACAAAAACACAAGAAATTCCTGCAGCAATCTTAAATGAGAATATAAATTCTTGGATATGGATATATATAAGTTGTTTTAACATTATACCAGAAGCCCACGATTACATTGGAACAAATTCAGGCAGAAGAAAAAATGTTGTTTTGGGTCTAAAGCATTCAAAAATAAAATAGCTAAAAGCTTTCCAAGGCTTTTTCTTAGAGAATATTTTCAAGTTCTTACTGCATATTTAATACGCATAAAGTAATTTTTATCGCACATTTCTGGTTTCCCTGGTTATGACTATCGAAATGTATCAAACAAACAAATCATAAATAAAATAATTGTGTATTAAATGCAATTTTGTTAATATTTATATATGGGGGATTTCATGTCAAGTGACCTAACTTTTGAAATCGATGTCTTCCGATTTGGATTTGAAATTTTTAACAAGATCGGTCAAAAAGTTTCTGAGTTAGAGGGGGTCAAAATTTGACATTTTGGCCAAACCGGTGTTCTTTCTCATCCATGTAACTTATTATCTATTGGTGTTAGCAAAATTTGTCCCAAACAAATTAGATAGCTATTTCTTCAAGCTTTCGAAAAATATTTTTTTTGGTTTTTTTTAAAAATTTTTTAAAATTTTTTTTTTAAATTTAAAACTCATTTTTTATTTTTTTTTTGTGTATTTTTAAGGGTATTTTTTTTTTGCTCAAAAGAAAGCTTAGGTCTTTTCCTTTAAGTTAGTTCCGGTCGCTATTTGGGCCGCGAGTGGGTTATGCATAAAAAAAAATAATTTCTAAGTCAAGACGAGGATTTTTCAATTTTTAGCATATCGATCGATGCCTTACTTTCTCAACCTCGTATCTTAAAAAAATACGGTTTGGACTTTTTCATATAAAACGATTGTTTTTTCGTGTTCTATTACTGCAACAACTTATTTTTTCAATACTTTGTCTCAATTCTGTAAATATTAGTAAATTATTGAAATAATAAGTTTTTGCAGTAATAGAACACAAAAAAAAAAACAATCGTTTTATATGAAAAAGTCCAAACCGTATTTTTTTAATATACGAGGTTGAGAAAGTAAGGCATCGATATGAACTATTTTGAATTTTTTCCTATTTGTGTGTAAGTGTTTCTTAAATCTTAAAAATAAAACTTATGCTGAGAAACTAGACCAATTCACCTTTCCGACGGTATATAACATATATAACACAACACATATAACATATATAACACAATATGTTAATCCCAGGAATAAAATCACTTTTTCTATAGAGATGTTGACATATCAATTTTTTTTTATTTATTTGTAATAATAATTAAATTAATATAAAATAATAAAAAAAAAGATAAAT
This sequence comes from Pollenia amentaria, assembly GCA_943735925.1. Taxonomy (NCBI): domain Eukaryota; kingdom Metazoa; phylum Arthropoda; class Insecta; order Diptera; family Polleniidae; genus Pollenia; species Pollenia amentaria. The sequence goes on from OX031006.1 coordinate 193,539,166, forward strand.
AATCTAAAAAATTTAATCTTTATCACATAAGTCCTTTAATAAATTTTTTTTGTTTTTTTTTTAAATTTTTCAAAAAATTTTTTTTTAAAATTAAAACTATTTTTGTATTTTTTTTTTGAAGCGGGGGGTTTTTTTTTGCTCAAAAGAAAGCTTAGGTCTTTTCCTTTAAAGTAGTTCTGGTCGCTTTTTGGGCCGCGAGTGGGTTATGTATAAAAAAAAATTATTTGTAAGTCAAGACGAGGATTTTTAAATTTTTAGCATATGACGTCTTGACTTACAAGTTATTGTGCAAATTTCATCCAAATCGGAAGACATCGATTTTAAAAGTTGGGTCACTTGACATGAAATCCCCCTTATATATAATTATAAATATGTACCGATATCAAAATATGCGCCAACTTCTATAAAACTTTCGTAAAATTCCATTAAGCATTACATTCTTTTAAACAAATAAACCATTTAACCCAGAACACTTTTCAATCAAATTTGTGATTAAAATCTGTGGATGAATACAAGGGTATCAGTTAATCCTAAAATCTTAACATACATACAATATTAAAATTACCTTCGAATACATTATAAAATCAATCAGTTAAATTGTTTTGTACTTTTTGGCCATTAACTCTTCAGCCCTGTAACTTTAAAAAACCCACAAAAAGTGGTACAATCACTTTAACTTTAATAGGTGCGTTCGAGTACTTTTACAGTAAAATACAGTAAATGATTAAACTAAAAATTTTACTTTCAAAAAAGCTGTTGCCCAAAAAAGAACGCGAACAGAAAATTTGTAAAAATTCGTTAAATTTAGAGAACGTCTGATGGCAATTAAATATAGTGTTGAAATTTTTTTACACTTTTGACTATCTTACCCTTTTCTTAGTGGTACTTGATTAATTATTTTTAATAACACGAACATTTTACGAAAATACAAGCAAATTATTTTATGTAATCTTTCCTATTTGTGTTTTGTCGTTTATTTGATTTTAATAACTTATTTTAATTTGATTGGTTAAATTTATTCAAAAGAGCATGAATACTTTTTTTGCAATTGATTATAAAAAAAATGCAGTACTAAGTACCCAAATACTTTACACTTTAACAAAAAATTAATACAACAAACAAAAAGTTCAAAAGTTGGAAGGGAGCCATATTCTTGCTTCACAAACAAGTTTATATTAATTAATATTTATTCACTTTTTGTTTTATTTCAACTTTTCTTTTTTTAAATAACTTTGCCATAATTTGTATGCCTTTTGTTTGTTTACTTTTGCTTGTTTACCTTTTGAAACATATGTTTGTTGTTTTACTAAATTTTACTGCAAACATTTTTCCTGTAAAAATTTGTAAATACTCAGTCAAGTACTGCCACTTTATGCTCTCAATTTGTGTTCGCATTTACTGTGTTTTGTGTACGCGAACGCAATTTAGTAAAATACAGAAAAGTTCAGTAAAAAAGTAAACATTTTTGGAATCTCGAACGCACCTAATGTTAGTTTGAGCTCCTGGAAAAAGAACAGATTCGTCTAGAACAAGTTGTTTTGATTGCACAATATGGTCGTAAAATATTTCTGGTCGATTATTCTTAAGACATTTATTTTTATTTCGCATATTTCAGACATGGTGCATAAGTGTGTGTTGTTATAAAATTTTCTTAATATGTAATGTGAACAATATAAAAATTTTATTTAAGTGTAGTATATAAATGTCATACTATTAAATGTGTGTAAATATCGGTATTTCATTTTATATCTTCGTCTGGGTGTTTTTGCAATAAAAAATATGTTCATCTTAAGAAAATTTTAATAGATTAAGCTTTTGTACATTTATACCCAGCAAACACTTTTCTTAAGTTATGTATAATGCAATGAAAATTTCCATTAAACACAACTTATTTTGCAAGTGCTATAACTCAAATTTTCCACAGGGAAAGTTCCCCTTTGAACGCATTTTTGATTTATTTCTAATAAAGTTTTTTTGTAAGTAAGACAAATAAGAAAGTATAGTCGGTCAGGCCCGACCCACCACACCATACCACAGTATATAAAGACCCATTTTCGAGATGGAACCCTATTTGAGACTCATGGCCAATCATTGACCGAACAACAAAACTATGTTATTAGGTTAAGATTCATTTAAAAGTTCCCTGTGCCGAATATTATTATTTGAATCTTAACATCTATATGAGATTTGTCCGTCTTTAAGCGATTTTGGAGAGTAGCGAACCCATGGTCGATCTACCAGTACAAATTTTTGCCATGTCATAGTAGCTATTATAAAAATTATCATTGCAAAATTTTATATCAATAGCAACATTTATAAGGAAATTAGGGCACTTAAAGGTTTTTTCGGGAGTGGTATTTGTATGGGAGTTATGGTCAAATATGGACCGATTTAAAAAAAATTTGGTAAGACGATTTATATTGCAATAAGATATTTTTTGACCTAACTTAATCTAAATATCAATGTAATAAGATATGTTATGGGCACAAAGACTATTCCGGAAAGAAATTTGTATTGGGCCATTTAAAATTATGCACTGATTGTTCCCATTTGAATAAACTTCGTTCTTAAAATAATCTTCAAAATTGCGACCTGTACTTTGTGCACAAAGGGATTCACCGTCCAGAATTGTAATTTTTGTTGCTGCAATTTTTTTTAAATTCTGCTTTGAAGTGGCATTTGTGTCCAGATTATGAAATTCTAGTCTTGTAATTTTTGTATTTTTTTCTTGTCTTTCCTTTTCTCCTTTTTATATTTTATATATGAATTCTTGTGGACCCAACATTTGACGAATGTATCCGGTTGCTTCATTGTGAGCAGATAATGTCTTAGCATTGCCATCAAAACTTACTAGCGGATCTTCGTCTGTTATCATTTATAACAAAACAATATTTGGGTGAAAAAAGTAAATATGATCGAACGGAGAATGCGTTGAATGTCTTTCGGTAACTGATTGCTAGAGAAGCAAGAGGGGTAGACAAAAAGACACAATTTCGTGTTATCATACTTAAAGATCCTACTGTGAATCCCGACTGTACTGCAGGAATTATAGAAATACTTCCTAAGCATAAGTTAAACGATTTCTTTCAAGCTTTAATTTTGGATAAATACTAGCAGGGTTGTTACCTGTTGACAATTTTAAAAAATCAGGCATCAGAAATTAAGAACCGAAAACTTAAAATTTAAGTTTTTCATTTGAAAAATTGAAAACTCATGCGTACAAAATAAATTTTTTTTTTCTATCAGTTAAAAAAAAAATAGGAAACACAAAAAAGATATTTATTTTTAAAGTACAATATGTGTTTTGTACATGAAAAGAAACAAAAAAACAAAAATTTGAAAAATACACAAAACATTTTTTTTATTTTTTTTTTTTTTTAATATTTATCAAAACATGTTTTCAACTGTACAAAAAAAAAAAAAAAAAAAATAAAAATTATTTTGTTTTATTTGTTCTTCAAAGTTCAAAATAATAAAGTTCTTAAAAAAAAACGTTTTTGAGAAAAATATTTTTATTTTGTTTTTAGAACCTAACAATAAAAACTCAATTTGAAGCTAAAATTGAGAATTTTAATTAAAATTATAATATAAAATTGTGTTTAAAATAGCAAATGCAAAAAATCCTTAGATATTCTTAATTATCAAAACTAGCTGCTGTTGCATTAGCTGTACCCGCAACACAGGTATCTGTGGAGACAGCCTTCAGTGCTTTGCCAATTATTACGACCAAAAATAGAAGGAATTTAAGTTCTGAGCATGTAGAAAATTTATTGTTGCTCAAACTCAACATCAAGGTTATTGATAAGATTACTATTTTGTTCTAGGATAATCTTTATCATGTTATAACTACTTATTATTAATTAGCTTTATATTTTTTACTATAATTTTGTACGTATGAGTTTAAATTTTGTCAATTAAAAAAATTCAATTTTAAGTTTTCAGTTCTTTTTTTTTCATGTACAAAAAAATTTTTTGTGTTTGCTTTTATTTTTTTAAACTTTTTTTTTTTTTTTTTTTTTTTTTTTTTTTTTTTTGCAGTATTTATTTATTGAATCTTCATATATTAAATATGAACTAACAATAATTAATCAAATCTTATCCTAATATTTACTTAATGTCCTGCCAGTGCCAGACAAAAAGATTTAGTCATCACGGTTTCTGTTCACATATGTAGGTTTATCGCTCATCTGATTGGGTGAGTGCTGCAGTGTCTCTTCTCCTTAATCGAGTGTGGCCGCCATAATTTAAAATATTTCGAGCTAAGGGATTTGGGTGCAGTTCCAGCCTTTTTAAATATTTTACTGCATATTTCGTTATCATAGTTTTTACCAATGGCACATTGAGATCCTTGTGGATATTTGAGTTCTTGACGTACCAGGGGGCGGCTGTTATTATTCGAAGAAGTTTATTTTGGCGCCTTTGAATTTTTTCGATGTTAGAAGCCGAGGCAGTGCCCCATAACTGAATACCGTAGCACCAAATTGGCTTTAAGATAGAGTTGTAAAGTAGAAGTTTGCAATCGAGACTAAGAACAGAATTTCTTCCAATGAGCCAATAAATTTGAAATGCTTTTAGTTTCATTTGAGTTAATTTTGCTTCTATGTGCCATTTCCACGTTAAACGCCGATCTAGATGTATACCGAGGTATTTTACATGCGAGTGTTGGGGTATTATTTGATTATTGATTTTAATAGGGGGGCATGTTTCCCGACGCAATGTGAATGTTATATGTGCGCATTTTTGCTCATTGATCTTTATCCTCCATTGTTTTAACCACCTTTCCAGTTCAAATATGTGATCCTGTAAGTAACGAGATGCTTCTTGACAGTTTTCATGTACGCTTAGGAAAGCTGTGTCATCCGCAAATGTTGAGGTTTGTGTGTAGCTGTTTGTTGGCATGTCCGAAGTATAAATTAAGTACAATAGAGGGCCCAGGATGCTGCCTTGTGGGACTCCAGCGTTAACTGGCTGAGGAGAACTTAAAAAATCGCCTTCTTTAATAATAAATTGACGACCGACTAAGTAGCTTTCTAACAGCTTGTGTATGTTTGCTGGCAAGTTTTGCTGCAATTTCAGTAGTAAACCTTCATGCCAGACTTTATCAAAAGCTTGAGACACATCGATGAAGAGTGCTGAGCAATATTTTTTTTCTTCAAAGGCTTTTCTTATTACATTTACTATTCGATGAGTTTGTTCAATTGTGCTATGCTTTCTTCTAAACCCAAATTGATGATTAGGAATACATCTATTTTCATTTAAAATCTGCGTTAATTTTGCCACTAGTAGTTTCTCAAATAGCTTTGAAATATTAGATAATAAGCTAATAGGCCTGTATGACTCAACTTTTGTGTGATCCTTTCCTGGCTTTGGTATCATGGTTACTAAGGAAACCTTCCATTTATGAGGGTAGTATTGAAGTCGTAAAATAGCATTAAAAATAAAAAGAATAATTTTCTTTGCTGTACTTGGTAGCTCCAAAAGCATTTTATTACTGATCTTATCAATACCGGATGCCTTCTTGGTGTTTAAATTACAAATAGCCTTTTCGAATTCTCTAAACTCGAATCTTAGGGGAATAGCTGCTCTAACATTTACAGACGGTAAATCGACTGCTATATCGTGAAATATATTATGGGTAAATACATTTTTCAGATGATTGGCAAACAGATTTCCTTTTTCAATATCATTTCTTGCCCAACTTCCATTCAAGTTTCTCAATGGTGGCTTAGAGATAACTGGTCTATTGAGGCTTCTAGCTGCACGCCATAATGAGTAATCTGATTGTGGAGTTGCATCAAGTCCCTTGAGATATTTTTCCAGGGAAGCCGTTTTCTGAGACTGCAGTAACTTTCTCAGCCTTTTTGTGCACTCTTTAAGTAAAGTCTTAAGTTGGGGGGATCTGTGCAATTGCCACTCTCTACGAACTCTCCTTTTTTCAGTCAATAGACGCTCGACATCTGTAGAATATATGATTTTGTTTTTGGTTTTTTTGAGTGTTATGCTGGAATGTTGAACAGCTAGTTTGAGATAACTGTCAAAATTAACAATAGCGAGATCCACGTTCTCCGGTGTGCTAAGCGGAATATTTTCTGTGCAATGGGCACTCAGATATTTTTTATATTTTAACCAATTTATTTGTGAGGCTGATGTCGATAAGTAACCAGACGGAGATACGATTCTATTTGGATTCATTATAGTAACAATTGTAGGTGTGTGATCTGAAGATAATTCTAGGGACGATTCCACATGAATCGTGTCTATGGGGATGTTATTAACCACGCCAAAATCTATGACATCTGGAACTTTTTGCTGATCAGTAGGCCAATATGTTGGTTGTCCGCTCGCGACCACAGTTAGGTCCATTTTACAAATTGTGTTAAACAAAACACGACCCTTAGGTGTAATAAGTCGTGACCCCCAGAAAGTGTGTTTAGCGTTATAATCGCCAGCAGCCAGGAAGTAGGGTCCTAATGATTTGAAATATTTATTATATTGGCTTTCTGATATTGAAAATCTAGGTGGGGAGTATAATGATGAAATTACTATGTTTCGAGATAATTCCTCAACGCAAATGCTCGTTGCTTGGAGATAATCTTCACGATGATCGCACATTAGGTAGTGTTTTACTCGGTTTTTTATCAAAATGGCAGAACCTCCACAAGCTCTACCTCGAGGGTCCTTGGTATCATATAATATATAACCATTGACTTGAAACGTGTTTCTTGAGGTCAGATGGGTTTCAGAAACCATCATAACATCAATTTGTTTATTTTTAAGAAAGTATTCTAGTTCATTTTTATGTTGGCGGATGCCGTTTGCGTTCCAAAAGCAAATTTTTAAACAGTTCATGGCTTGTTTAGTACAGCTTGCAATAACATCGATTGCATTCTTAACATTTCCTGCATCATATTACCCATTGTGTTTGTAAAGTTATTTACTGTTTGTACTAATGTTTCCATGGTTTTCTCTAGACGACTTAAGTTAGAAACTGGAGTTTCATCATTATTTGGCAACTCACCTTGCATTGGCATATGGTTTGATTTTAGGACGTTAGCGTAGGATGTTCTGTTATTACTAGGCTGCGGTACCTGAACGTCATTAATGTAAACTTGATTTGTTGCCTGCATTTGAGGGGGATTAGGTTTCGGTCCAACCGAGCGCTTGACGATAGAGTATACAGGGCATCCTCTATAGTTGGCCGTGTGATTACCACCGCAGTTGCTACATTTTTTTACATTGGGGTCGTTTTTAGACTTATCGCAGAGAGCTGTACCATGTAATTCTCCACATACGACGCAAACAGGGGTTAAATGGCAATATGCCTTAGTGTGACCAAATTCTTGGCAGTTTAAACATTGCACGGGACCATTCCTTTTGTGCGGCTCCTCTATTGTTATTTTTCTATACAGGATATATTTAAGATTATAAATGGGATGCGTTTCGTTCTTTTTGAGCTTAATGTCGCCGGGTTCTAACTCCACTCGAAATAGTGGCTGAGGATTTTTTTCTCTATTTTTAATGTTTATTACAGTTTTTATTTTGAAGCCCTTCTCTTCTAAAAACGTTTTTATCTCACCTGGGTCCACGCATGAGTCAATGCCCTTAATCACTACCTGAAGACCTTTACTGCTCTTCAGTTGATATGTATAAAAATTCTTATTAAGTGCTTCAAATTTAGTTATTACCTTACGAAAATCTTCTTCACGATTAACTTGTATTTTTGTCTCATTTATACTACCCCGCTTAATTGCAACTACATAAAAAGAATTTTCACCTATTACCGATATCAAATTCTTTATTAATTCATTTGAGTTTTGCTCTCTAAGATATATCGGCGGTGGCTTAGAAGATTTGATAACGTTTTGTGCTTCCGGGGATTCCTCATCCAGAATTGCAAAACGATTTTGTGAACTTGTTCTATCAGCTGTACCATCTTTTGAGACTTTTGAGACCGAAGCAACTGCTGAGGAGGTTGGGCTGCGACCCCGTTTAAGCACTGTTATGTACCTATCAATACCTACTTGTACTGGAGGCTTTTGAGCACTTTTTACTTGTGGAGCTGAGTTTTCCATCATGCCTGATTTAGGGGTAATATTTTCATCACTTATTAAAATCGTTTTTGCCGCTGGGGCACCGCTTGCAGGTTTTATATTTTTTATTGTATTAAGATCAACCGTATTATTAGACACCGAAGGTGATACTGAGTTATCTATTATGCCTGATTGGGGGTTAATATTTACATCACTTATTAAAATTGTTTTTGCTGTTGAGGCAACGCTAGCAGGTTTTATATTTGTTATTGTATCAACCGTGTTATTAAATACAGACGGTGAAAGGGATCGCGTGCGAGTAATAGGTTTAGCCGTTAGGTATTTGCTATCATCGATTCTTTTTTTTATTTCTGCATTTGTTTCGTTAACACTCACTGTGATATATGCATTTCTACTGTTTGCACTCATAAAAGTTTTTTTTTTTTTTTTCTTTTACAGTTTTGCTCTTCTTATTTGTTATTGTTTATCAACACCGAGAATAAAAAAATGTGTGTTTATGTATGTATGTACATACATGTATTTTTTTTTTTTTTTTTTTTTTTTCTTTATTTGTTTTTACTTTTTTTAATACTTTATTTGTTCAAAAAAAAAATAAACCGTGTGCCGAGCTTAGAAAACACGTCTATCTTCAACGAGCGCGACAGACGATGAAAAAAAAAATTATTTTGTACGCATGATTTTTAAATTTTTAAAAAGAATTAAGTTTTCGGTTCGTAATTTTTTGTAAAAAAAAAAAAAAAAAAAATATTTTTCTCAAAAACGTTTTTTTTAAGAATTTTATTATTTTGAACTTAATATGCAATTTACACTACAACGAAATCTAGTACTTTCGAGATTTCGACCCAAATCTAGTTGTTTTTGTCTAGATTTCCCGTACAAAACAAAATCTACTCCGTGACTAGATTTTGACGAAATCTATTCGAAATCTAGTAGTACTTAGTGATGCAACTATGTTTTTCCCCTTATAGCACTAAAAAGTACTTCCCTGCACAAGAAAAAAATTACATTTTAACAAAAAAAACAAAAACAATAATAGCTGCTTGTTAAAATTGTTAAAAAATTTAAAAATTTCGTAAAATAGTAAAAAAAAAATGCAAATGACTAATAATATTGATAAAATAAATGAAGTTGACTATAAAGAAAATGTAATGCAAATTTTTAAATGCCTATTTCTTTATATGTAAGTATGTGTTACACAAAAAAATTTCAGTCGGCGGTTTTTGTTGTGAAAACCAAATCTCGCTAATGTCAAACAAGTATAATGTAAGCGAACTAGATTTGGAGGAAGATTTCAAATGAAATCTACTAGATTTCAATGTAATGTAAATGCCCTATAAAGAAACAATATCAAACAAAATATTTTTATCTATTTTTGGTTATTGTACAATTTAAAATATTTTTCGAACACCAATGATAAATATTGTTTTGAAAACATAAAACAAAACGTTTTCCGGTCCTTGGTTTAAATACACTTTTGTGTATTCATTTTACATTTGATTTTTAATAATTTGTTTTCACCTGATCAATCGGAAATGTTTTAAACAAAATTGATATCTTTAAGGGAAAATATGTGTAATTATGAAAAAGGAGTAAAAAAGTTAGAAAAAGTTGCAAAATTAAACGAGTTTAAAAAAATCGCACAAAAAGTTTCAGAGCGTCAAGAAGGTTGCAAATCGGTAACGCTGAATACTAGAACGGAATACTTGAGTTTAATGGCACTTATGCGGCCCCTACAAGAAAATGAAAATCAAATTCTTTTGATTTTTTATTATACTGAAGATCAACCACTAACAATTAACAACAAGAAACAATTGGGGGTTTCACAAGGTAGTCATAAAGTTGTAAAGTCATATGTCTTAAAAGAATTACAAGAAATATATGTGACTGCTGTGTGCAACAGCTTATAATTTAGATTTCTACTGTACAGTTATGACGAATGAATGAACACAGATTTAATTTTTTTTTTTCAACACAACAATATATTTATTTAAACAATTGTAAATTATTATTTAGGACATTATGACGATATGACTTAATAGCACACCTTGTGAATCCCCCAAATGTACAACAAGTCGCAACGTGTAGGGGCCGGACCGCATTAGTGCAAAACATCGATATAAACATTTATTTAAGATCCGACTGTATATGCCAAACCAAAGATATAACGAAAAATTTAAAAAGGCGGCCCTACGTTCGGCAAAAATTTCTTTTTCCAAACTGCCTTGAAAAATATTTTATATTAGAGGGTGTTTGGGGATTTTTTGTGAGGTACGGTCTAATGAACAGTCAACCAGCCAGCCAGCCGGACGGACAGACATCATTATATCGACTCAGAATGCGATATTGAGTCGAGTGGTATACTAAATGGTGGGTCTAAATTTAAGACTAAAACCAAAATTTTTATGTATTACACACACCAGCACAAATGCATAATACCCTCTTCACTATTATGGTGTGGGTATAAAAATTAACGTAAAACTAGTTAGAGTGCTTTATTCGGCCGTGCCGAATCTATTATACCCTCCACCGACAGGAGTGAGCTCTATATGATAAATACATATATATTGTTAACTATGCTACACAAAAACGAACGTCAGCATTGGTTGCGATTTAGACCTATATTAAATTATTGATCGACAATAAAAAACTTTTATGCGTTTCTTGTTAGAAGTTTGAACTGGCTAGAGTAAGATATCATGATTCCTAACAGTTTTAGCCGAACTAAAATGATTTTTAGGAGGGTAATTTGTATTGGACTTATGGTAAATTAAGGACTAATCATCCCAAAATTGTGAAGACTGATTTCTGGTATTACAATCAATAAATAAGAATAACTTTCAATACAGCAGTGTAATTAGTTTTAGCGTTAACAGTGAATTTCACAAAATTACATGATATTTTTTTCTGGCCATATGAATCTAAGTTGGAGGAAATTTTACCGCAATATCTATGTCTGTTATGGTTTTAGGGGATTTTAATTATTTTCTCAAAGTGGGCTTTATTTGGTTTTAGGCGCAAAAAACTGTTTTTCGAGAGTAGGGTTTATATGGGGCCTAGGGAAAATTATGGACCGATCTTCAAAAATCTATACAGTGTGATTTTTGGTCCTACAAAACTGCACCGTACCAAATTTAATTATGATAGCGTTATTTATTACGGTTTTAGGCGTACTAAACTGTTTTCCGGGAGTAGGGATTATATGGACCTATGGTCAATTATGGAATTATGGAAGCGAATTCGTGCAAAATGTTATATCATACCGTGCATTATTCCACCATTTATGTTAGTTTTTGTATCAAAATTATCAATTTTTTTAGGGCGGTGTTTCCACATTTTGATTTATAGTTCTGATTCTACTGAACCGATGTTGCTGGCTTTCAATCCCAATTTGCTTAAGATAACTTCAAGCAATTTGAGACCAAGCTTGTTTTTTTCTTTTACGTTTTCGAAAGTGAGCGTGTTTTCAACAGACGGACAGAAAGATGGACATGGCTAAATCGACTTAGAATTACTCAAGGAGCCAGAATATATATACTTTGTGGGTTCTTAGACGTATAACAAAAAAGTTTGACATGGAATGACAAACTGAGTATACCCTCATTCACCACTAGTGGTGGTGGAGGGTATAAAAAATAATTTGAAACTTGTATCCCGGCAACTTTACAAACAACTTTTTTACTTGTTAGTCTTAAATCTTATTCGCTTCTGCACATCCAAATTATTGAATGGCTGTTAACAATGTATGTGAACATCTTCAAATTTAATTTATTACAAATTGAATATAAAGAAAATCAAAGAATTGTAAAAATGGTATGCTTAATAGTAGATCAAAAATGGCTACACAAGAATTTATTACAAAAACGCATCATCAATATTATTTAATATAAAAAATTGTTTTACAAAATAATTCAAAATTTTTTTCGCACCAATAATTTCATTAGTAATATTTGTAAACATTGATTCATTTAAATTATCGGTCGAATCGTATAAACCATTTCTATATACTAGGGAGATCGATTATTCGAATTTTTTCTAAAGCTGACTTATGGTTATTCCGGATAGTTTCTATTTTTAAGAAACCGTTTTTCGGTTAAGTTTCAAAAAAATAACCGTTAAACAGGTTTTAGTAAAAATATAAATTAGGCAATTCACAGTGTTCTATTGAATCATATTTGTTGTATATGCTATAATTTTATTAATGTGACATTTATAAAAATATAGCAGATACAACCAATATGACACAATAAAACACTTTGTGAATTGTGTTAAAACACGAAAATGAAACTAGTTATTGAGTTATAAAGATTATCTGAATATAAACGAAACAATTCACAAATGTAAGGGATCATTAAAACCCATAGCTGAGGAGATCCATAACAAAACGCAACAATTACACTTCTTACGTTTATTATTTTTTATTTACTGAATACAATTCTACATATGGAAATTGAGACCTACGCCATAAACAGGTTATTAGTTGTTTAGGATGATAAACTGGTTTGAGAAACTTAATTTTTGAGATAAACTAGTTACAAAGTGCTGGTTCAAACTCTTCAAGTCTTAAGGCCCAACTATAATATGCATGACTTAAGAAACTGTGCGAATACATATAAAACATATGTGGCCACCTATAATGTACTTAACGAAACTTTTAGTTAAGTTTCGTCAAATGTCATTTGCTTAAGCAAAGTGCTAAACGCACATTCCGTAAAATAAACTGAAATGGATAAAGAAAAAAAGAAAATGATGAATTTTACATATTTTAATTTTGTATCCATATTTAATTAATACGTATGTACAACAACCACCAAATTTTGTCTTGTTAGACCCCTTTCAGACTCGGCAAATTAGTTGCGCAAGTTACTTGCCGAGTACAACAAAGTTGTTTTTCCTTAACCCGACCTTACCGCTGACATCTACAAGCCACGAGTTGCGCAAGAGTCTTGCGCAAGTAACTTACCGAGTCTGAAAGGGGTCTAAAAACGTTGCTTGCAAAATAAATAAAACATGAAATAAACAAATACAGGGCTGTAGTTTTTAGTACTTGCAAGAAAACAAAATTTTGTACAAATGTGCAACATGGATCTTAAGGTTATGTAAGTACATTATGGGCACCTAAAAGTCTTCTTTTAGTTGCTTATGCATTTGACAGACCTTTCGTTAATTTTTGACAGTACCATAAGCTAACTTATGCTTATTATGGTTGGGCCTTTAGCCGTAAAGTCTTGAGTTTGAGGAAAATAAATGGCATTCTCTTTTCCGGTATTTAAGCACACTCACAATATTATGTACGTAAAATTAACTGAAATTGTAATATAAAATAAATAAATATTCAGTTAAAACCGGTCTACTTATTTTTCATTTATTTTTAATGAAAAGTTAATTTAATTTTTTCTGTCAAAAATTTAACTGCGAATTCCGTAAAATCAAATGAATTTTCAGTTGTTTTGTTTTTACCGAATTTGTCGGTTATTTTTTTGATGGTTAAATTATATAAAATAACTGAAAATTCTTTTGTTTTTACGGAATTTGTGGGTAATTTTTTAGGGAATTCGCGGTTGAATTTTTGACAGTAAAAATTAAATTAACTTTTTGTTAAAATTAAATGCAAAATAAGTCGATTGGTTTTTAAGAAAATTTACAGTTGTTTTAGATTTCATTTTCATTTAATATAAATAACAAATAAATACTCAAGCTCGAGGTCCTTTTCTTTGTATAAAATATTCTATATTTTATTTTCCAATATTTCGTTATTCTTTGAATAACATCATCAGGGGCAGTACAATAAATGTTTTTCTCTTATAAGCTAGTGTGTTGCTATTACCGTCGTCATTATCTTACTAAAATCAAAAAATTAAAAAATTAAATATTGCACTTGTGATCACTGTCTCGCCTTATTAACTAAGTAGCGAAAGTGTTGAGCCGAACTCCCTTCGACATCGGCTCAACACTTTCGTTAATTAGTTAATAAGGCGAGACAGTGATCACAAGTGCAATATTTAATTTTTTAGGAATGTAAAGCAAAATTAAATTTTGCTTATCTTTTTTCAATGTGCAATAACATTTGAAATTAAAACTTAAGTTGACCGTAGGAACACAATTGCACCGTATGAAGGTAGTAGCGTGCCACTTATATACGTTGTCAAATTAATACGTATAATCTTCTATATATATAAAAACATTTGTGTCGGGTACGTGTTCCTTAAACTCAAGAACCTCTGGATCGATTGACACCAAACTTGGACAATAAATTAGTTTAGTCTGGAACCAGCTTTCTTTTAAGTTTAATCCCGATAGGTGGTGCTGATGGTATGATTTGACAAAATTCGCCATATATATTTATTAAACAAAAATAAGTTTCCTAATAAGATTTTGACTCGGCAGATAGCGCTGGGGTTAAGTTTTTAACAAAATTCTCCAGAACTTAAATGCTATTTGGAAAATCCCGGGCAGCGCCGGGACCAAATAGGAAGTATTTAATAAAAATGCACACAATATTTTACGCAAACGTAGAAGCGTAGCTACGACGTACGTTGACTTACATCTAATTCCATTTCATGTACCTGCTGCGACTGTATTGTCATAGAAAACGAAAATTAATAATATTAAATTTATTGCTTTTGTGTTCTAAAATTAAGGGGGTTATTTTCTTAATCACTTCACCTTGCGTTGAGAAATTTTTTATGTAAAATTTTTTTGAATTTTTAAAAGTTTGTATGAAAATATTTTTCAAGTGAGGGGAAGTGTTTCAGAAACTTACCCCCTATAGAAATTAAACAAACACAATTGGAATAATTTTGGAATGTTCTTATATATTTGAAAAAAAAAAAAAATAAAGTTTAAGACGGAACTGTGGGTTAATAAAGCTTGTATTTATGAATTTACGTCCATATGTCCTACGTTCTGATGACGTACATTTGTTCCTAGCATTACTTGCGTTTTAAAACGTTAGGAATATTTGGGAACAAAAACTTAAAACATTTATATCCGGAAAGAAGTGATATTAGAAAAACTAAAAAAATATATTTAAGCAGTTTTTCCTTATTACCAAGGATATAGTATTATTTTTACAAATATTCAAATTCCTACATCATCTCTTGCGTAATCAACGGACATAACTACGTACGTTTCAATTAAAATTGATAATGAGTTGAATATAAACATTTGACATACAATGTTTTATTTATTTGATATTAAATTGTTATCAAATGCTATTCTCAAATCAGAGATAAACTTGGCAACACTGAAATGAAAAATAAATGTAAGCACAAGGCGAATTAATTTTTCAGGTGGCGTTGAAAGCACAGCTGTGCTACTTTTTTTCTTACTTAGGGAGAGAAATGTGTAAGCATTTAATTTTTATTTTATCATCATTGAATCTTTCTTGTCGAAATTTACAATATCTATTCGAAGCTTAATCCTAATTGTTATTTTAGTTATTACAAATTTAGCCGCTAATTTATTGTATTCAAGTTTAAAAAAGCCTGTTAGGCTCAAAGTGTCGGTACTTTTTAGCAGATCCCAAGCGAAATTTAAAAATGGCAGTTTAAGTTCAATGTGTTTAACCATTAAAGAAAAATTACATATTACCCCTTAAGAAAACCGTAATTTCTTGTAAAAAAATATAAACGATTTGTGAGTAATAAATTAGTTACAAAGTGGCAGAATGCTAATAAAAATAAAACGGAAAAGTAAAAAAAATATTACGCCATGACAATCCTCAAAATAAAAAGGAGCCAAGTATTTTGTCTTTCCAAGAATTTGAGGACGGACAGAACATTATTTCATCTTTTAGCTATGATACCGAATGTTTAAATAAATAATGCATTTAAATACAAAAAAAATTCATTTATGTTCCACATTGCATTAAAATCCACATTTGAAAAACATTTCAGAATAACATTTGAAAGTAAGTTGATAATAAATGCATTTCCTAATTTGAAAATAATCTCCCCTTTTGGTTGAGAATGCTATAATTTTCAAATTTTTTTCAAATCATTAACAAACGTTTGGCGTTTGACAAAAGGTTTGATTTCAAATGATTTTCAATTTGAAATCAAACCTCTGCGTTTGTTGGGTTATTACACCAAAACTTATATAGGACATTTTTTACCTATACACGGGT
The DNA here is from genome assembly GCA_943735925.1 of Pollenia amentaria. NCBI lineage: Eukaryota > Metazoa > Arthropoda > Insecta > Diptera > Polleniidae > Pollenia > Pollenia amentaria. The sequence goes on from OX031006.1 coordinate 193,555,342, forward strand.
TTTATCCAAGTTTAAGCAATTTTTGGATGTAGGCTTTAATCCACTATAGAACGATATAGAACGAAAAATGTTTTTGTGATAGGATTTATCTTTATGTTTGCAATATTTAATTCAAAAACTTCAAAAACTTTGTGAACAAAGTACGGTTGTAATATAAAAAATAATTAAATAAAATTTGGGCTATGACTTTTACTTGGCCCAAGGCTATGCCCTTTACATAGACAAATATTCAGAAAATATGTTTAAGTTTACCCCCGTATTCATAAACGCTTAGTAAATTTAACAAAAGTTTATTAAGAAAAATTTTCATAGAAAATTTATGCTGTAAGCCTTTATTAAATTAAACATATTTTTCTGAATACGGCACTTAGACTAATGAAAATTTAAACTTAAAAATTCACTTAATTAAAAAAAACGCTCTATTTTACAAGAAAATCGGCAAAAGTAGGAAAAAACAAAAATGGGAATTAAATTGAAATTCAATTCATGATTATATTCGAATAAAAACAGTAGCAAATATTATTTCTAAAATTCTACTGAATATCACCTCACAGCACCCACCGTTGCCGGCATTATAATGTCAACAAATAAAAGCTTTTTCTCTTTTTTTCTCTCTCAAAGCTCCGTGGTGATAAGAAAGCTTCATGGAATCAAATAGAAAATACAGCTGATTTTAGTTCTTCCTTTATACCAACAACAATTTCTATAAAAATATGTATCTCAATCTATAAAGAATATATTGTTGAATGAGTGTGTTTGTGTGTGTGTTTATGAGCTAGTGTGTAGGTAAGTGTAATAACAACAACATCAGCAATAACTGTTATTTCATGCAAAATTTGTTCAACTGCAAAGGAATGCTGTACCGGTATCATCAGTTTAAATTTGAAGACGTTACGAATCACATCGCTTATCGGAAATAGCGAAAACGAATTAACAAGTACAAGTACTGTAACAAAACAATTTGTTTATGAATAATAAAAAGAAATACATAATTAAAAAAAAAAAAAAAAAGCTGCAAATAAAATTTCACAAACAAAATTTAAATAGTGCGAAGTTGTTTAAACATTTAGTGGAAAAAATGTTATTAGCTTAATATGAAAAAAAAAAATCCGAAAAATAACGCCGGTAATAAGAAATTTTTATTTTTTTAAAATACAATATTAGAATAATAAAACTCATAAACATTTCGGAGAATAGGTTTACTAATAATTGTAATGAAACATTTAAAAGAATGTGATGGTGTGTTAATGTTAAATATTTAAGTGCGTAATGAAAATATTGATGTTCTAGCGGTTTTTATTTTCATAAATGTTAATATTGTTTTTAGTATGTGTGAGTTGTTTTATTTTTATTGGGTTCTTTTTTATATTGTTTCTCAATTAAATAGTTCTTGCCATATGGTCAAGTGCTAAAAAAAGTAAATGTGTTAAAATATTGGGCATAAAGTTCTCGATAAAAGGAAATGTAATAAAGTTGAATAATTTGATTATATTATCAAAATAAAAATTTTTTTTATTAAATTTTTTTTTTTTTTTTAATTCAAATAAGTTATTACTTTAATACTGTTTTTTTTAAAGAAACAAAAAATTTTACCCATAAATTTTTTATAAAATTTCAAAGAAGTCTTTTAAAAATAATTACATATATTTATTTCATTTGGAGGTACATTTTTTAAAAAGCAAGTGCAATATTCAATAGACCGACTCAAGTTGTATGGAGACGAAAAAAGTGTTTTAGTTACCCCTCTGAAAATAAAGGCTGATATGTTTTATGATGATTCCCAAAATATTTTGGTTCTAGCGTTGACCATCCGTGAGCTGGACCATTTTTAAAAAAGGTATTTTTTTCAGTTTTTCGAATTTTTTTGTACTTTGCTCCAAGACGACATAAATAAAATTTGTTATCATCGAAAAGGGCTTTTGAAGCAGCATCCAATGGTATATAAAACTTGACCACTTCCGACCTACTAATTGAGATATTTAACTAAATACATATTTTCGTTTCGGGTTTTCATACAAATTCTACGTATTTTTTTTTATTAATTTTATATTATTTTATTGTATTTTTCACATTTTGATAAATTGAAATATGAAAAAATTTTATACCCATATTGCCTATATATGAAAAAAATATAAAATATATCGCGATTTTTGCGTTTTATGTAAATAATTACAAAAAAATAAATAAATTAACATTATTTTAAAACAGATTCAATATGAAAAGCAGAACATGACTTCCACATACGTAGAATTTGTATGAAAACCCGAAACGAAAATATGTATTTAGTTAAATATCTCAATTAGTAGGTCGGAAGTGGTCAAGTTTTATATACCATTGGATGCTTCAAAAACCCTTTTCGATGATAACAAATTTTATTTATGTCGTCTTGGAGCAAAGTACAAAAAAATTCGAAAAACTGAAAAAATACCTTTTTTAAAAATGGTCCAGCTCACGGATGGTCAACGCTAGAACCAAAATATTTTGGGAATCATCATAAAACATATCAACCTTTATTTTCAGAGGGGTAATAAAATCACTTTTTTTTTTGAGTCGCTCCAATATTCAAAGTTTTTAATGAAAGTGAGATTAGTCAAATATGGTGTGCAGTGCGAAAATATATTGAAATATTGTAAAATTTTTAACTTTACCTGTTTATTATTTAACTATAATAAAACATTTAACAAGAAAATAAAATATTTTCAATATTTTTTTCAAAATAAAAAAAACCTATTTAGATATCAGAAATAATAATTATTCGGGTATGTGATGAAAATCGATCGATTTCAAAACGATCGTTTTAAAAAGATGTGATGAATTTCGAGCGATTTTAAAATCAATTTCTGAACTTCAATTTAAATTTTTTGGTCAAAATACAGTACAATTAACTCATGTAATATACAATTTAAAAGAATATGGACAGAAAATAACAGGAATATGTATAACAAAAAACAATTTTAAATGATTCTAAAAACGATATTATCGGTTTCAAATCGTTTCGTTTTCCAAATCGATTTCCATCACATACCTGATTATGATTATTTTATTGAACTGTTTATGGTTTTAATCCAAATTTTGACATTTTAACCAGGCTTAACCCTTCCAGACCTGACGCTTAACTACTGGGAAATTTGTCATCATTTTTGGAATATAAGGCCTTATAAGGCTATATCGTATGAAAATATAATCAATGTTTAGGTTTTACCATTTTGTATATCCTTCAAGGATTTTAAGGACACCACAATTGATGCATCCCGATTAAATTTTTTAGCCAAAACGCATTTTTATTGCACCAAATTTCTTCAATTGGCTTGAATGATTAAAATTTACTATTTTGTTCAGTTATAATATGCACACTTCTCTATTTGTTAACGATAAGTACTTTTATAATTGAAAACACAAGTTACTTTTGTGGCTCATTTTGACAAAACTAAAATGTGCCACGAGACACAAACATAAAGAACAATCAGCGCATTCGATGCATGCCAGAACCGAAATATTGAGACCAAAATCCACCCGCACAATCGATGCATCACGGTCTGAAAGTGATAAGTTCATCAAATTAAATTTTCATTAAATAATTTCTATGAAGAAAGGAATTTTTCAACATGAAATTAATTAAAATTTATTGATAATTTTTTATTCTTGAATGACCAGTGGATCAAACCCACGTTTACGGACAGGTTAATTCTGACACGTTTCGGTAGTAACCACACAATCTCTTCAGAGAATCTTTGCTGTTTAACGCTCAACGCCATTGAGAAATATTTTCTGAAAACATTTGATAATGAAAAAATGGCATTCTGATGAAAATATTGAATATTTTGGAATATAATCTTATATAATCTTTTATTCTTCTTCTTTAACATAGTTTTATTGAATAACATTGAATTCCGCCAAAACTTCTTAGGACCTTAACCCTAGAACCCTAACCTTATATTTTATACATAAACACTAATCATTAGTCGAAACGACTAACAAGTATCTATAAATGTTTTTTTTTTTCGTATCTGAAATAACCTTTTATTCTTCCTCTTTAACACCGTTTTATTGAATAACATTGAATTTCGTAAAAACTTCTTAGTACCTTAGCCCTAGAACTCAAACGTCATATTTTATATGTAAATACTAATTATTAGTCCAATCGACTAACAAGTATCTATAAATGATGTTTTTTTTCGTGTCTATAAACAAACAGTTAGTTGTTTTGGTAAAAATAAATTTTTCGCTTTGTTTTAAATTGAAATCAAACAAGATTTTTTTTTATTATTTTGTAAAATATAATTTTTAATATTTATTAGGAACATTTTTCTAGTATACTGCATGAAAATGTAAGACACAGTTAGTCGAGTCGACTAACGTTAGCGTTGCAGAGTTAAAAAAATAATAAAAACAGAAAATTGATTCGCCTAAAGTTAATTTATAGAAAATATTAAAAAAACATTAATTTCCTAATTTTCTCCCTTTTAATATTATTTTCTTATTTATTTTGCGGAAAATAAAAAAAATCTTGAATTTTTAGGGATGACAAAAAGGGGAAATTGCGGGATTTAAATTATAAAACTAAACAAGTAAGAAAGTATATGTAGTAAATAAAGACCTGCTATTTGATACCCTACATCACAAAATATGCAGGAACATTTTCGATAGTGACCCTTAGACAATCATGGGCTTGGCAAAATAAAATTACTCTATGAGGTTAAGATTCATATAAGAGTTCTTTGTGCGAATATTATCTGGATATGTACACAAAAAATATTAAAAATTGTCTCTAATCAACAAATTCGTAGATTCAAGCAAACAATTTGTTGATTTTGCAACTATTACAAAAATGATTATATTGATTACTAAAAATTGTAAAAATTATATTTTCTATTTTAAGTAAAAAAAAAAATATCAAAACACTTTGCCATTTCAGACAATGTGTTAATTGATTTAATTAAATATAGCTCAGGTTTTGACAATTCTCAACAACAATTTTACAAGTTTAAACTATTTTATTTTAGGCGAAAAATCCATTAGGATTTTTTGTTATATAATTAATTTTTTATTAATCCAAATTAAATTTTTAAATTTTTTTCAACTAAAAAAAGAAATAATTTAATTATCACATTAATAAAATTGAAATACTTTTCAAACAATTTTTTTATTTGATAAAAAACTACTGAAAATGTTTTCTGTGTACATCTATATGTTTTCGACTTAAGTGATTTAACTGGCACCAGCCAGCACACAACTTTTCTAGTTATATAATAACATTTATAAATAAAGTAATGACACTAAAAGATATTTTCGGGAGTTGTATCGGTATGGGATTTATGGTTAAATATGGATCAATTGCAAAAAACATCGTGAAATAATTTAGACTGAAATAAAATACAAACTATGTACCAAATTTCATTAATTTATATCCAACATTGCGACCTGTACTTTGCGCACAAGGTGTGCATGGACAACCCACAAGCAGGTTGACCAGCCAGCCATGATTCTAATATTTTGAAGTGTTACACAAATTATTGCAAATGAATAATAAATACACTCACCACATATGTTGGTCTGGGTATAAAAATAATTTCTTATACTGATTAAGTGTGCATGATTATAAATAGCTGTAAATTTTAATCTAAAAATATGCATAAAAAACTTAATTTCATCAATAACAGTTGTCAATAGAATGGGATTTCAAACCGAATTCATCGTTTTCAATAGAACATGTGCTGATTTTATTTTAAGACAAACACTTTTATTAGGGAAAACTCTTAAGTTGTTTAATTTGCAGACATTTTGTTTTCGTTTCTTTTTCAATAGATTTAAAATTTTGTAAGATTTAGAATGACATACTTGCGAATAGAACTTATTTACGCTTTACTAATTTGATTTTCAAGCATACGCTGTTTGTAACAACAATTTAAATTTTAAGGTTCGACCTATGTTGGACTATTAAAAAAGTTGTTATTTTTTTATTCGGAAATTACTTCGCAATTTTCTTTATCTTCTTTTTTTTATTTTTATTAAAACCAAACCCATTAATTTTCCAAACTGAATCATGCAAATAAAATTGCAAAAGGTTTGTTAGTTTATAATTCTTCAATTTAATGAATTAAATTTAAACAGGAAATGAAATGAAAAACGAAAACTTTTATTTCACCTAAACACCTGCCCAAAAGTGTATTGCATGTAAAGAGTGGTGGAGAAGGTTAATTAGGAAGGCATAAAAAGAACTTTCGACCGGAACATTTAATAAACTGTTAAATGATATCTAAAACGTATTTAAGAACATTTGTACACATTTCTTAATAAAACATTATTCCCCTAAGGCTGACGTTCGTTCATTAATGGGAATTAAAAAAAAATAAGCTAGAATTAGGGATGCCATCTGAAAATTTTTAAAATTATGGGAATTAGGATTTTTACACAAATCTTAGGTTCCCGAATTCGGGATTTGGAAATATTTAATAATATGTTACTTTTGAGATGCGAATGAACTTAAACTGACCCTAGAAAAAAAATTATATGTATCACAAATTTTTAATAATTTATTTAATTGCGTTAAATTCCATGACAACATCGTTATTCGTTACAAATTGATGTGTGCTTGAAGTGAACCTTTTATATGTCCTTTGGCCAAAAAACAACCTGCTAATCATATAAACATTCGCCCGGGCAACCATTTGGTTTTATTTTTTTTAAATAATTTTCTTAAATTTGCTTGAGTTAAAAAAATTTTACATATTGTTAAGTTCTTAAAAAAAAAAAAATATGTATGACGAAAACTTTTTTATCGCCTATAAACATATGTGCAGTTAATATATTGGTTAACGATGTACATAAAAAACTTTGGTAAGGCGAGGTTAAACTAATTTTTGGTAACATTTATAAACATATTGTTGCTTGTTATGATTTTTTACGTAGGAGCTTAGTCCATCATCATCAACCGATCCTAATTTTTCCTAGAGATTCCTAGTCATATAAAAATAAATTGCACCAAACACAGAAAAAACTCTCCAAAATTTTCCACAAAGCATTAATCAAAAATAAATTCAGTTTTAATTAAAAATTTGACATAGTGCATTAAACGTTTCATCAAGTGAATTAAACGTTTAATTGATACTATTTATTTGTTTACTGGTGCAAATTTAATCAATTTTGTAATTAATTTCACAAATTTTTTTAATTGAAATCAATTTTCATTTTTTTCTGTGAACTATAGGACAATATCGCATTTTTGTTTGGTTTTAGGAGCATTTAAGTGTTTTCCGAGAGTGAGCTTTATATGGTAAATTATGAACTGATCATCCAAAATTTAGTAATGTGATTTCTAGACAAACAAATTTTAATGGGGCAAGTTCATTGCAATATCTCTTTACGTATTTTGGCATATTTACATTTTTTGGGGAGTGGACTTTTAAACGAGCTATAGTTAATTATGGCACGATTATCACAAAATTGTGTTCCTTATTTTTCTCATCATAAAAAACAAATATGTGTAAAATTTTATGTTAATACCAGAATTGACAGGTTAAGGGGTTTACCCCCAGACTAAGCGGTTTTTATTTTATATAGGGGTACAAATTCTTAGGGGGCAAAAATTTATATTTAACTATTACTTGTCTGTACAATAACTAGGTAACACTATATTTTACAACTCGTTTTTGGTTGAGCAAAAATATCTAGATTCCCGCTATACGTGTCTAAAACATTACCATCTTTGAAAGAAAGTAAAGCTTTTTGTAAAAATATTAAAAGAAATCGTTTTAAGGGTGAATAATTCATAGAATAATACGTGTCATAACTTTAGTCCAACAGCTTAAATGCTCAAACTTTTTAATTGTGATAATATGTACAAAGTTAACGAAAGTGATTTGGTAACACTCGATATTTTTGAAGAAACTTGATTTCAATATTTAAAACAAAAAACAGGGGGCTACTCTCTACTGCAATGCAAATGCAATTTCGATCCGAAAGCTAAATGCCTATCTGGTGCTCTCTATCGATTTCGCAATATTTTTTGAAAATGAAGCAACACTGAAAATAAAAGTTAAAGATAGCGCAGATTGACAATAATAAAACGTCATAATATGTCAAAATAATTTCAAAAGTTAAATAAAATAGTGATGATTTGCGAAAAGAAAAAACTAAAAATATGCAGAAACATTTTCTTTCCCATTGCAAGAGAGAGTAGCCCCACCAGATTTCTTCTAACACTACTTTAATCTGATACATATATACGAGTAATTTATAAATGTTCATATCCTAGTAAACAATGGAGCTATTTTGTAAGGGAGAGAAGCATATACCCCCTTACAAACCTGCTTACAAGAGGCATTATTTTCATATGGCGAATTCCCACTTGAAAGCACTTTTTTCCTCTCTGCTAAATCCAACAATTTGATGACTGATTGCATAATAAAAAAATTGTATTTCTATATTCGGTAATATTTCGGGAATAATCGTAGACATTTTAAAATCATTGAAATACAACCTTCATTGTAAGGGATTAATAGAAACACCTAGAACTCTGTTCATGAATTTTTTCTTTAAAATTATGATTTCAATTATTCACTTAAAACCAGCTTACGTATAAGGGATAAGCGAAGTTATTTTATCACGAATCCGCTACTCTGCTGCTTCTATGTAGTATGTAATAGCCAGCGCATATATCAGCGCTCATGTACTCTTCTTGTTCCGGAAATCTTAACATTTTTTGCTGGGTATGTAACAGTCATTTGATATTGCCCATTAATTGCCTTTTTCAGATATTTTATTTAAAAAAAAATATTCAAGAAACTACCAAAAAATATTTTTGGTGGAATTTTAGTAAAATGTTAAAAATTTGCCGATTTTTGTTTTATTGAGGTAATGATATTAGTACGTTTATTGAAACTGATCCAAGTTAAATTAATTTATATGAAATTATTATCTAAACTTTTACATTGGAAGATTTTTAAGACCAATTACCTGGCAACAATGGTAAAAGCAGATGTGTCACTACCGTTTTTATGCTAATTTTTGCCATTTATTTCGCGTAAATACATGAAATTCAAGGTTAAAAATAGATTTAACTGGATTGAAAAAAATAATTGCCACTGAAGCATAGGACGCCATTTACGACCGTTCTTTATCTAACTTGATTTTGTGAGACAGAAAAGTCTCTATTCTGTACGAAGACCACCGCATTCTCGGCCACTTTGGTGAAATGGGTTCCATTAGGATACATTGTGGTAATTCCAACGGATCGTGTTTCCGATGAACTCTAACTTTCTTTTACCTGCTATCGGTATTTGTAAGTAATTCGACATTAGAAATGGGTCGTGGTCAAAATATACCTACAATTCTTAGGCAGCGGTTAATGAAAGTTTGTAGATGTGTTGTTTTGTTCTTGATCAGTTTCCAAGTTGTACACCTACAAGCATAAGAGCACTGACTTTCCATTGACCTCGAAAATTCTGAGTTTGGTGATTTTGCTGACATTATTGCTTTGTGAAATAGGCGCCAGTATGCCAACATTTTATTTGGCCTTGTTTATTCAGGCGTTAACGTCAAGAATCTGCAGCAAGCTCGCATCCAATATATCAGAATTGACCGGTCCCGTCAAAATTACTGTTGTTAATGTGCATTGGGGATGTTTTAGAATCGTTTTTTTGTACATACATACATCCATGTCTCTTTTTCTACTACGGCTATTTTTATTTAAATTCTGATTAATTATTAAAATATATTTATTAATGGCAAATTTCACTAATTCTATTTAAATATCAGTTCATATATTAATATATTTTTTCATATACAAATTTTATTTTATTTTTTTTGACATGAAAAACGAATTTTAAACATAGATTTTTATTTAAATAGCTTGTTAAAATTGGCCATAAGTGTTTTGGAAGTTGAGGTGTATTTAACAGACTAATGGGGTCCTAGATAAATAGTTCTTTATGTTACACAACGAATGCCAAACTTAATTTACCCTCATTCAAAACTTGTTGTAGTGCGTGGGGGATATAAAAAACACACCAAGAGTCAATCATGTTAATTGTTTGTATTAACCAACAACAACAAGTATAAACAAGTAAATAAATATATTTATTTGTTGTATTTTGTTTTCTTTTATTTGATTCGATATTTAAGTAGCACCACTTCTCTTTAAAAAAGTAATAAAAATTATGTGTTTATTGTATTTGGCAAAAAAGCCGCACGAAATTGGGGGAAAATGTTTGTTTTTCATTTGCTAAAAATTATGTGCGAAATGAGTAGGAAAATGCACGAAAATACGAAAAATATAATTAAAATATTCTTTTTCTAAGAAAAAACAAAATTTTTGTGAGTTTTTTGATTTCAAATAAATATTTTACTGTTTAAAAAGCTTAACAAATGTTGTAATATTGAATTAAAAAAATATTTTTTCCACATGAAGAAATTAAAGACAATTCTAACTGAATTGAAAATCAAGTTATATTGTCTGTAAATCAGAGCTGTAAAAATCTGTAATCAATTGTGATTGCAATCAAAATGATTTCAAGCAAACTGATTTCTTTTTTTTAATTTCAAAATGCTTTCAGATATACTTTGTGATTGTAATCATTTGAAAATCATTCTTTTATAAGATCATTGAATGCAATTTTAGTTGAAATAATGCGATTGTAATCAATTGCCTTTGCAATTACAACTAAAGTTAAAGCCCAACTAAATAATATTCATTTAGAATATGATGGTGGTAAACAAAAATGTACGTTATTGGTAATTCCAATTACCAGAGTCAGATTTGTTTCCAGAAGAATGAATATTATTTAAAAGGTACGCAGATTTTGCTTCCGACTTTATTTTGATTGCAATGACTGGATTTGACTGCACTCAAATCGATAGCAATCAAATTTTTTTGCAATCAATTACCATACAATTTGGTTTAAAAAAATTGATTGGCATTCAAAACCAATAAATTTATTGTGTGATATAAAACTGAAATCATTCAATTAATTTTTCGATTTTAAATGCAATCAAAAAATTAGCAATCATTACTGAGAAATCTTGTGATTGCAATTAAATCGATTGCAATCGCTTGCAGCTCTGCTGTAAATGATTTCTTTGGGGTTCAATGATTTAAATTTTTTCAAAGTAATTAAACAATTAGTTCAAACAATTAAATTAGAATAACATAATCATTACTTTATATTTACTCTTGAGAGGTATGAGTAACGAAAAGGTTATATATATAATTAATATTGCTTATACGCTCAAGTTTTTGTAGAAGTGTGTAGTTATTGTAATGATAAATAAACATTTATCACAAAAAGAATTTAAAATTGTTTCTTATCATCAAATTCATAGAATCAAGCAAGCAATTTGTTGATTTTGCATTTATTACCAAAATTATTTTATTGATTATTAAAAATTGTCAAAACCTGTGCTATATTTAATTAAATCAATTTATGCACTCTTTGAAACGACAAAGTTTTTTGATAATTTTTTTTAATTAAAATTATCATTTATTGAAAAAAAAAAATATACAAAATTTTAATTTAAAATAATAATTTATATTTTCTTATAAAAATTTTTAAAATTGCTAAAAGTAAAATAAACATTTTTAACAATCTAAACGCATTTAATTTAAATCTCAACTTTAACAAGTGTTGATAATCGCTATAAAAGACCAGTTTTCACCAACAAAGCAACATCTCTTAGCGTCAAAAAATGCAAAAATGCAGGTGGCAATAAGAAATTTTTAAAATTTTCGGAATTCACTTCAAAGTTGTTCTCACTTTCATAGCCTAATGCTGAAGTAGAGAGGATATACATATAGCCGAGTAATAATAATTTTTTCGTTTTTTTTTTTGGAGATTTGGACTCAAAACGTTGAGTAAATGTTGTCATTATTATGATTTACCATCATAATATTTAACACTAATAACTCCAAGTGATTCCTATGAGATGAACAATAACGACATCGAATTAGTCGACAATTTAATTTTTTAATTAATAATTATTTAATGTTCGTTTATTTTTAAGTTACAAATTCATCTCAATTTACAATTTCATTGCAAAAAACTTTTAATGAATTAAGATAATTTAGGAAATGTTTACAAGAGAAACATTTTGCCTTAGTAAGAAATTTACATGATTAACACCTACAACGTCATCATGGAGCTGAGATAGAAGCGTTAACTATTTTTCTTTTAGAATAGAGTTTTTCCTAAGTTTGTGAAAAATCTATCAAGTATTTTATTTTTGTTGAAATACTTTTAGTAAACATTTTCAACAATACTGTATTAACTCAAAATTTAAAAATTTTTAGCAGAAGCAAACACAGAAAAAAATTTATTAAATTTGCACCAGTAAACGAATTAATAGTATCTATCAAATGTTTCGAATATGGTAGAAAGTAAAAAATACTAAAATTTTACTATCCAGAGGTTTTTATTGCTTATTAAAATTTTAAAACAGCAATAAATTAAAGTTAAAACTCACTATCTCTTTGATTCGTTTGTAGTAACTGCGATCAACAATTTTCACTTTTCTGCCGATTAAATACAGATAACATTGGAATTATACTTTAAAATTAAGGTTACAACAACAATAAATAAGATCTACAAGGAAAGACCAAATATATAAGTCGATTAGCGGTATATTTTTTGGTTTGCTTTGGATGCTTTTCGAATGTCACGTACGTAGTGCAAAAATATCATTTGTCTATGTCATCTGTATTTGATCGGTCGTAGGTGTTTCAAAATAATAGTTCAAAGCAAGATATTTGTTGATCAAAATTTGTTTTTAAATAGGAATAATACAAATTGTATAAGCTTTTAAAAGTCGTCACGTACGATATTGTAATTACTATAAAGGCAACTACTAAATGCATCATCTTATTATGTTGGTATTAAGCTTAAATTTATCCCAAACTTATTTTATTTCAATCTATATCGTCTAAACAACTATTATTTGTATCGGTCTATATTTGACCATAGCACCCATGCAAATACTACTCCCGGAAATAGCTTTTAATGTCATAACTTCCTTATAAATGTTGGTGTTGACATAACAATTGGCGACAATGACTTTTACGATAGGTACTATGTTATGACAAAATATTGCGCTGGTAGGTGCAAAATTAACCATTGGTCCTATATAAACTGCCTTCCTCAAATCGGTGAAAGGCAAACAAGTCTCATATATATAAAGATATCTTAATAATATTCGGCAAAAATAACTCTTATATAATTCTTAACCTCATAGCATCATTTTGTACTGGCGGCCATGATTGGCCACGAGTACAATATAGGGTACATTCTCACAAATTTGGTTTTACAATATTTTGGTGTAGGGTATCATATGGTTGGGCTTGACCGACTATACTTTTTACTTGTTTGTTTAATTTTTATTTAACAAAAATATATTTTATACCTTGTAAATACTATTAGAGAAAAATCTGTCACGTACGTTATGTCACGAACGATATTATATTTTGTTCATAATAGAACCAACCAGAAAAAATTTTTTCTTTCCAATTACGGATTATAAAGGAAAAGTATAAGGTTTAATGTAAAAAATTAAAAAAAGGAAAAATACCTCCCACAATTCGCTGATTTTCCTATTTTTTTACATCTACCCCAGAATCACTTCCGTTTTATGTTACGTACGATATGCACCTATTTTGCTAGATATTTGGACAACAAAGTTCCGAATGTAATAGTTATTTTTTTCATATATAGTTACCTCTAAATGAAACATAATGATAAAAAAATTCTATTTACTAATATTTGTGCAAAAACTCTTTCACTCTGAGTGCGTAAAAATGTCACGTACGATGACATGGAAATGCCCATATGATAAATATTTCTTAAACAAGCCGTTTTACTACAAAAAACTAGACAAAATAGCACGATATTTTTACGGCGGGTCGATATGAATATTAAACGCCGATTTTTTTCCAAACGGGTGAAAAACAAATAAATTTGAGTTTATACACTATTGTTGAACAAGTGCGATATGAATATTGTTTTTGCCAATTTCCCGATGTCATAAGATCGCCTTCTTTCGCACAAATAAATTTGATACAAAAACAAAATTTTTGGAATTAGTTTGCAATGTAGTTGTGCGAAAGAACGAGTTCTTTAATTGATTGAAATAGGCAGTTACTATTTATAAATTTAAAGAAATATATTTGCAAATTTCTGCTGATAATATTTTCAACACTTTATAGTCGAAATAAAAAAATTGCAAACAAAATGATAAATATTAATTAAATCAACAATGATTTAAAATAAACAGGAATACTAATGAAATTAACAAAAGATTTATTAAGTCGAAAACTGAAACTAAGTGAAATTTTATTTCGAAATATTTATAGCAAATCTTTTAAAGCTTTAAAAACATTTGGAAAAGCAAAGAGGAACAACAACGAAATAAATAAATCAAAATTTATTTGAAAATATGAAAATGAACTATGAATAATAAATGTCTTAACAAGTGAACACATATACATTATTTCAAAGAATAGCAATGGAACGGATGAAAGCAGTAAATAAAAACGAAACTGCATAAAATTAATTCATTTGCATGGAAATGAAATGAAGTTCAGTGGAATTTTTTTTTAATCTTTCGGAGGATAGAGCCACCAAAAGAACACAAAGCTTTTGCTTCTTGTAGCACAACAGCTACTGCAACTATCATCGAAGTGAAATTATTTTGTTTCAAAAAAATGGTAAGTTTAATTTTTTTTAGTACTTTTGTTTAATGTTTGATACTCAGTGTTGAAACAACCATTAATTTAATAAACACAGTACATTAAACAGAGAACAAACTGTAAAAACATGATTTCATTAGGGGGTTATGGGTTTATGATTTAAGTTTTTGAAAATTTGTTTAAAAATGTTTAAAGAAAGTTGTCTCATTTCTCTTATATATAAATTTAGTATTTGGGAATTTCTTAATTTTTTCACTTTTTTTATTTTCAATTTCACACATTGGTAGATTTTGAAAAAATATGACAATAATTCTAGATTTCGTGACCGGTTATTCCGAAATTAAATTTAAGGTGGCAATTAGAGACTTACAGTCAAGTTTAAGTTTTCTATTTGGTGCCTTTAGACCTATCAGTAGTGTCATCATAGGTTGCCAAATAAGGTCACCTCGGGTATTACAAAAATCAAACACGATCCAGAATTCTTAATTTTGGCCAGACTTTTTAATTCAGTGGAATTCCGAGATTAAAAAAAAACGGTAAAAAATCGACAGTTCACACTTAAAGTTTACAAAATATCAAACTATAAAAAAGTTACCTTTTAAAAAGTGTACAAAATATATCTGAGGTTTTCATGGGTAACCGCGTATGTCCATTTTTTCGATTTTGAGATGTTGATGCCATACAGCTTAATTTTACACGCTCTTTATATGGTTATTAAAATTTCTGAAAAAATATGGACAAGTTCCGATTTTTTTACGTAATGACCAATTTAAAAAAGTTCAATACCTCGCCCGTCGATCTAGAATGTTTTTTCCGCATTCCTGAAAAATTTGATTTTAAGACATACGCGGTAACCCATGAAAACCATAAGAGATATAAGAGTTAAGAGGTAATTAATAATTTTTTTTTTTATAAATAAAAAAAATGAATATACTTTTTTAACTTGAAAATTTCATAAAAACAACTTCGTTCAGAATTTTAGCTTTAAATGCATGAAACTTTTTAATTGGGAAATAATATTTTAACAATTTTTTCTGTAGAGTGTTGCTTGTAAGCAGTGTTTAAAAAACTAGACTCCAAGTAGCTGTAGTAATAAAAAAACACAAAATAGTCTAGTACAAAAATGTTAAAAACTTGTAGTCGTTCATTTACTATTACTACCGCTACCGTCACATTTTGATAGCAATAGTTTTAGTAGTAGTGCAAAAAGAAAATAATTGGAGCAGCGTAGTAAATTTTTTTTACTGCTCTCGCTACCTTTAAATTTTGAGAGCAGTAAAATTTTTAAAATTTGTACTACTACCTGCTTTAGTAGTTATACAAAAAATAACATTTAGGTAGTTGTTTTATAACATTAAGCAGTTTTAGAATAACATTGAAGTAGTATGTTAATAACATTAAAGCAGTCGTAAAATAACATTTTGGTAGCAGCAGAATTAATAAAAACGTAAAATTTTCAGCAAAATAAAAACAAACGAACAGCACGTGTGTGTTAAAATCAGTGTTGCCAGAAATCTCTTGGCTCATGCCCCATTAAAATTCCTTTAATTAAATTTATTAATTTTAATTGATTTACATATTCCTCCCTACTTCTGTTTTTCATGCTTTTTGCCAAGAATTTTTTCTGTTTTTTATGTTTTTGTCTTTCTTTTTCTCATTGACCTTTTTATAAGCACAACTTGAAGGAAAATTGTAAACACAGAGATTGTACCTTAGTTGTTTAACAATTAGTATTGTGAAAATTGTACTTTGGACTTCAATAAGAATTCTTGACAAAAAGTATGAAAATCAGAAGTAAGGAGGAACATGTTAATCAATTAAAATAGATAATTATTCAAAAAACAAATTTCGATCTACCAATTTGGTTTGAAGATTGGTGTTTGGCTATTGACTGCCTGTTGCCTTCGATGGCGGGGAGTGTTAAAACGGCAAACCCCTTTGTCGAGATTGTGTCCGTGAAAACCTGGGTTCAATTCCCAGCTCAGTCAAGAATGATAAATTAACAATAAATTTTTAATTAATTTCATGTTGTAAAATTCCTTTCTTCATAAAAATAATTTAATGAAAATTTAGTTTAATGAACTTTAGCCTGAATAAAATATTAAAAAAAATTTGGATTAAAAACCATAAACTGTTTAATAAACTGACCACAATACTAATTATTAATAATTTTTAAAATGTTTTTATTTAATATGTTTTTTAGTATGGTAAAATGATATATAGAACTGGTTTTAAGATAATTTCCACTAAATATAGCAGCGTTTTTAACCGTAATTCGAATAATTTTCTTCAAAGAGATTAAGTTCATCAATTGCATCATCTGAAAACGAGGGATTTAATTTTACAAGCAAAATGTTTTCAAGCGTATCTTTGTTTAACCGATTTCGGTTTTCTGTTAAAACTAATTTTAAAGATGAAAATGCTCGTTCAACGGACACCTATGTATAAAGGGATATAATAATTAACGTACAATTAATAAAATATTTAAAACTACGCACTTGAGTTGGTGGAATTGCAAAACAGATGTTGCTGAGGGCATATATATCCGGGACACTATGTTTTCTTTCTCTCCAAAAATATAGCACATTTGTAGCGCTTTTAGCACAAGGAAGATTGAGCCTTTCAATTTTGGAGCTAACATCAACAACGTCTGTGTTGTTAATTTCAAACACTACACTTAGGAAACTATCGAGAATATCTTCTTCTTCATCGGTAATGCTCGATTCATTTGTAATTGAATCACATATCGAGTTGTTGGTAATCTGAACTTGACAAGTTGCATTTAGCTTCTCCCACAACTTTTTCAAGTATTTGATTGCTTCCATCTTCTGAGATTCCTGCAAAGTATGCTGAAATCGTGGATCTAGATACAAACAAGCTATGAATCCATTATTTAGAAGAAGTTTTGTCAATATGTTTTCAATGCTTTTTAATAAAACTGTACTAATTTTATATAAAATCGAATCTTTGTTCCCACTATTGTCGTTTATAAGTTTTGTTGTTAGCAATTTACATTTAAGCCATTGGGCGTAAAAGTCTCCATAATGCAATTGCTCTTGCTGAAACTTTGTAATTGATTTTTGCAGCGGACTTAGTGCTAAACAATATGATTCAATAAACTCCCAAAAGTCTGCATTTATGTAGAAATTCTCCTCACTTGATTTGTCTTGTACAGGTTCAACAGATTCTATTATATCTCTTGCATTTTTTAAATTATCTATCATATTGTATGTTGAACCCCAGCGGGTGGGACAATCGAGCTGGGGGTAATTTTATAGACTTTAATGCAAAAACGTCTTTGAACCCGTTTGAATTTTTTCTTAAAAATTTAACAATATTTCGACAATTTTGTATTTCATGTTTTATTTTTGCATTTTTTTATAGTATCAAGGGCACAAAGTTGTGCGGTATGAGCAGCACAACGGTATATTTCAATATCTCCCACAAGCATTTCACATTGAAAGTCCATTAAATTTATAGTTTCAAAATATATATTATTGTCATGTATATCTTCCCTATTTTCTTCCTCACATAAACAATGTGATAAAATTTTTGTTGACTTTATCATATTACTTCCATTGTCGCTGGTAATTGTTACAATCTGCTGTAAATTTATTTTATATTTATTGAGCACATTTAATATTTCCATAGATAAATTTCTGGATGTGCTACAATGTTGCCCTTTTAGTTCCACCATGCCTAACATTGTAGAATGGATATTGTAATTTCTCATATATTGTGCAGAAATGCCGAAAATGTTGCGTGAAAGACGTGAGGCAGTACCAATTTTTAAAGAAATTAAACGATTTTCACATTCTTTTGATATTATCTTTACTACATTTGCTGCAACTTCTGCCAAGGTCTTTTTTCAATTGGCTGCATTCAGGCAAAATTTTTTTCCAGTATCCTTTTCAATTTCCCTTGCAAATTGGATCAATTATATTTCGCATGCTAACAGAATTTAAAAAATTAAATGACACAGCTTCCTCGGTTACTAATTCAAAATATGATTTGGTTAACAGTTTTTTTTACTAATTTCACATTTAATCATTTTTGTCTTATATTTGCAAATTGGGCTATGGATATTCTTTACGTGTTGTTATCCTGTCTTATTTTCAAAACTTATTTTATGAACTTGTTCAATGTGTTTTTTAAATTATATGTTCTATCTGTCCTTAAATCTTTTTTGCAATGTTTGCACACGAAAAAATCATTACATTTTTCAAAATGATCGTCAATATTTATTGTATTCTTTTTTTTTTGACATATTTTTAAAAAATAATTTAAATTATTTATATTTGAGAACACACCAGTTTACTTTTAACATAGACGAATTCAAATAATTTGAAATAACGGTATTGCCATTATACATTAAAATATTTCTGAATCTTGTTGCCAATAATGTAACTACATATGTTCAAATTCGTATTTTCTATGATTATTAAATAATGTTAATTTATTAATTAATTATTTTAAAGTTATATTGTTTTATGCTAGTTATGAGCCTAAAGCAAGAATAAATTAAAAATTTAGATTATTTAACATTATTGAACTCTTTTTTATATAAAATATTAATATGGTACTTTTGTTGAAACATCGTCATAACTACGATGTATTAATAATATGGCATCGCGAGAAAACATTGTCTGTAAAAACATGGCATTCACATTACGAAAGCATAAACACGAACATGTGAAACGTTTTTCACAAATAGTTCTAGTCAACTTTAAAATTTCACAAAGCAATACAATTGAAAAAAACGCTTTTTAAAAAATTAATAAATAAAATTTTCTTTATTTTATGGTTTCGTTTTGAATTTTTCTTTTCTAAATTAATATTTTATGAATATGGACGTTATTTTTTAAATTTACTTTAAAAGTGCG
Organism: Pollenia amentaria; assembly: GCA_943735925.1. NCBI lineage: Eukaryota > Metazoa > Arthropoda > Insecta > Diptera > Polleniidae > Pollenia > Pollenia amentaria. Next base: position 193,574,896 of record OX031006.1, read on the forward strand.
TTAGAAATAGGTAAATTTACGGTATTTAGAAACAAAATTTCCATATAAAATATTCCATTCAAAATATTTTTAATAAGTATGAGTACATCGATTCCTTAGGTTTTCCGACCTGATCTTTCATTTGGCGTTATCAGTTTTTTGATACCTCATACGGGTTTCGAGATATAGAGTGTTGAGTTTGTCGTATGTGGTATTTGCTGAAGCAATTTTCAAATTAAATGTCGTATGTAACTGCCACATACGACAAAATTCCATATAAAACGACCAAAAAATTTATTTATTATTTAAATGTCGTATGTGGATTTTATAAGAGTTCAAACTTCAAACTCAATTTACTCGAAACTATCGGAATCCACATACGATAATTAAATTATCAGTCGACGATATACCTTCTAAGAATCGAAAATTTTCCGCACCGAAAATTTCAAAAAGTACTAACAATAATGGTAAAAGTACTAACAATAAAAAAAGACGACCTGACAACACTGTTTATGAATTATTCAAACAACATCACATACGTACTTATTGTTGGTTTCTAGTTTTGCTGATTATTTTCGATTCTGACTACTACAATGTTATTATATTACTACTTTAATGTTATTAACATACTACTTCTATGTAATTCTACTACTACCTCAATGTTAATAATCTACTACCTACAAACTTTGTAGTCATAAAAAACAATACTCCAAATGTAGTAGTAGTTTTAAAACGAAAACCTCAATCAATCCAATAGAAAACAATTTCGTTTTTTTAACTGCTACTTAATTTTTGTTTTACTGCTGCTATTTTATTTTCTGGTTTTATTTTTTGCATGTAGCAGTAGTTTTAAAAAAGGTAATACTACAAAGCAAGACAACTGCTCTTTCTGACGCTACATATAATTGTTAAGAGTAATAGTTTTAGTAATAGTAAAAAATGTTTAGGTAATGTAGTTTTTTAAACACTGCTTGTAAGTCATGAATTCTGGAACCGTTTAAATTTTTGTAGTACCCGAGATGCCTCATAACGATACATTTTCAAGTAAAGGGTATCAAACATTCAGCAATGCAGAATTAAGTATTTTGACTTGTGTTAATTAATTTTGCAACTATTTACATAAAAATTCGAGTATCTACAAAAGAAGCTCCAAAATTTCATGGCATTTAAAATTTATAAATATGGCCTCCGCGACTGCCCCTTATGAACACCATCCTGTCGGTTTAATTTTGCACCACTTTTTCTAGCATACCCGATCTTATTTCGCAAATACTGCGTAAAATATTTGCTGGTTTATCAGCAAATACGAGAGATTTGACGTACCCCTACAAAAGGTAGCCCAAAGGTGGCAAATCACACGTGCGAGATGGACAAATCACAGGTCCATATCTTGAGATAATTCGGTCAACAAACGTTTGGCTCAACATAGTGATGGCATTTCTCCTCCCAAAAACTTGCAATGAGATGAGGAATTAAACAAACACGAATCATTTGCTTATAGCGTCTGTCATTCACGGCCATGTTTAAACACAAATGGGCCGATGACGGCTTCGGCATGTAAGCCCGAACAAACAGTGATTTTTTCAGGATGTAATGGACTCTCAAGAGCGTAATGAGGAATTTGCTGTCTCCAAAAATTACAATTCTGCTAGTTAACATATCTGTAATGAGCCTCATCGCTCATCATCACCCAATTACCGAACACAGAACTCATTTGATGGTCTGCAATTGGTAAACCCCTTTGTAGGCAATCAATTTTAATATCCCTATCATCATACTAATGTAATTTTATATTTATTCATGTTCATTTATTTTTTCATTCATACTCCCTTTTTATGCCATAGACTTAAGTACGAAATACAATCAAATGAATTTTTCTTTATAACTTTATTTGTTTCCTCCCTTCATCTAAATAAATACAGTGACGAACTAAATTATTGGCACGTAGAGCAACGTCACGATGGATTTTAGAGCCTTGTTAAAGTGCTTTTTATAAACAAATATTTTTACTAGATATATTGATGCATTTTCCACAATTTACACTGTTTCTGTTCAAAATTATGATTATATGACCTGTTAAAAAAAAGAAAAGAAAAAAAGCTTGGATGGACAAAATTATTGGCTCTTCAAATTTGATAGATTTGGCGATTTTTTTCTGATCAGTTGGGAAAAAGTAGAAATAACGGCACTCCAATTTCGAAGTTTTGATACGTAAACGTGCTCTTTAAATTTGCAAACAGTTTATTGATTTTATTAAAAATGGCTAACGAACAGAAGGAAACCTCAGAATCTCAGCGCAAAATTATTCTATTTTTGCACTATCAAGGCAAATCGTATACTTAGATTGGGAAAATGATGGATAGAAATCGCTATAGCACTCAGAGCATCGTGCAGCGTTTCAAGAGAGCCTCAACATTTGAAAGTGCTAAACATTCAGGACACCCTAAACCTTTAAGCAGCCAGATAATTTAGCCAAATAATTAGAAAACTCAAAGTTAGTCCAAAAATATCCTCAACACACTCGCTGCGGAGATTAGGCAAGTGTTTGAACAAGACGTACATCCCATTAGGACTCGGAGAACACGACATGAGTCGAACTACAATTGTCATGGTGTAAGCCGTTACCTCTAATTTCACTAATCAACCAACAGAAGTGTTTAGCATACACACAGAAAAAAAATGTTGCCCCAATAAAAGCATTAGTCAAAAATAAAATCAGTTTTAATAAAAAATTTAATCAAGTGAAATTAACGTTTAATCAAGTGAATTAAACGTTTAATTGTAACTATTAATTTGTTAACTGGTGAAAATTAATAGTATCAATTAAACTTTTAATTCACTTGATTAAACGTTTAATTCACTGATTAAATTTTTAATTAAAACTGATTTTGTTTTTGATTAATGCTTTAATAGGGGCAACATTTTTAGAGAATTTTTCTGTGCACCAAGGAGTATTTGCTTGAGCCAAATGATTTTTGGAACCAAGTGATGTTCTCATATTAAAACAAATTTAAAATCTTTCGCTCTTAAACCAAACGGCCGTCAAACGGTGTCTAAAAAGACAAACACAGAGCTAAAAAAACGTAAAATATGGTGGTGGATGGGATAGGTTTGAGGCTGTATGTGTCCGCCGCAGAGGTGGGAGAGATGGTGTTCATCGACGGCACTGTGTACAAAATAGAATATACGAATATTTTAAAAGAAAACCTGAAAAAGATTCCGAAAAATTGAATATATCATCATCGTTTACTTTCAAACACGACAATGACCCGAAGCATTCGACCCATGTTGTGCTTATGTGGCTTGCAAATAATGTTTCGCATGTTCTACCACATCCGCTGAAATCTCCAAACCACAATCCGATCCAGCATTAATGAGAACAGTTGGATAGGTGAGTGAAAAATAGGGCAATAATGATAAATAATGAGCTCAAGCCGACACTGATCGAAGAATTGCAAAATATTGAGAAAGATATCACGAAAAGACTGATGAGTTCTATGCCAAATCGACTGGAGGCAGTTATAAATCAAAAAGGATTAGCAACTCAATATTAATATTCACAAATAACTAATATTTTATAGTTTCTAATAAAGTGTGCCATTTTTATTTTGTCCAGCAAAACTGGGTATTTTTTGTTTTCTTTTTCTTCAAAAGGTCATATAATCAACATTTTGAGAAGAAACAATTTCGCGCAAAATTCATTATTATATCTAGTAAAAATATTGGTTTATTAAAAATCACTTTAAAGTGCCTCTTAAATCAATCGTGAAGTTGAAGGTGCTTCCTGTGCCAATAATTTAATCCGTCACTGTATATATTTATTGCAAGCATTTATTTTCATTTGATTTTATTTTTCTCACTTTTGTTTTCCATTTCATTTATGTTATAAATCTTTATTATAAAAATAAAACGTAAAGTGATCTAAACGCAATCACTTACACACACACATAAAGTCACGTTTTGGGACATGAACACAAGCGTTCGTTCGCATTTAGTGAAATAGGCAGTAATTAATTTTTTGATTTTCGAAAGTGGTTGGTAGATCTTTTTTGGATAAGTGAAGTGAAATACTAAAGCTTAACATAAATCCTTTGACCAAAGCACTGAAATTTTTTTAGATAACCTCTACATAAAAAAGAAAAAGGTACATAGTTAAAGTTCAGTTATAGAACAGTTAGAGTTAAAGTAGATCTACAGTAAAAGTTACCGTAAAGCATGAGTAAAATAAGAGTATAATAGGAGCTTGATATAGTTAGAGTAGAGTAAGCGCAGAGTTATAGTAGAGTTGGAGTAGAGTTAGTGCAGAGTTAGAGTTAGAATTCGAGTTAGAAAATGTCTGCAGATAGTTTATATATTGGAACTTACTTTTTTCTGGTCATTATCAATTAAATTATGGAGGTGTTTAGATTAAATTTCGTCCAACCGAATTTTAGTAATATCGGTCCCTATTTGACCATGGCTTCCATAAAATAACCACTTCCGAAAAAAGCTTTTAATGCCTTAAGTTCATTTAAACTCTTGGTATTGATAAACAATTTGGCGACTATAGCTTAAAAATAGCTACTGCTACATGTTGGTGGGTTCGTTGATCACAGGTCCCATATAAACCCCATCTTTAAAATCGCTTACAAAAGAAAAAATCTTCTATATAAAGATGTATGTATTATATATTAGACATAAAGAACTTTTATATGAATCTTACTTACTAAGAAAAACTAAAAATTTATTTCAACAAAAAAATTAGTAATTTTTATTAAAAAATTAATTAAATTTGAACCAGTAAACAAATTAATTGTACATATCAGTTAAATATGTTTTGATATTAAAAACATTTTCTGCAGAAATCTTGTTGATATAAGTAAATATCAATTGCAATTGATAAAATTTCTTATTTAAACTGATTTTATTTTTGATTAATTGTTTGATTGAAAAAAATTAGCCGGTTCTATTATTGTTCATGGGTCCTAAGTAGGGTGCACTCTCAAAAATTTCTTTGTGTTTCCTTTGGTGTAGGTATCAAATAGTTGACCCAGACCGAGTAGACTTTCCTACTTGTTAATTGCAATTATATTTTTCCTAAGAACGGGAATTCTTGGCAGGAATAAGCGAGAAATTCAAAGTTGTTTCCTCCTTTCCAGGGAAGTGAAAAGGACGGGATTCAAAGTTAAAACCTTATCACCTTCTATGTTAAATTAAGAATTTGTATTGATATCGTCATATGATTTCTAAAAAGCCCTAAGTTACAAAACATTACATATCGACTTTTTGGCCGAATTTGATGTACCGTATCACAATACATATATCTTGAAAATTTCATACTCCTACAATTAAAAGTCTTATCAACAAAATTCTAAAAGGTGGTAGTGCAAACGCCTTTCGATAAAAAGTAACCACAAAAAAAGAAAGTTTATCAGCACTTGGGTTTCCTTTGTTGCGTTTTAATAAGAGATTATCTGTTTTGTTTTTTTTTTAATTTTTTTTAAATTAAGGTTTTTTAATGCAGAGATATTTTTGCTTCTTTTATTAAAATTTGTTTAAATCAGTATTAAAAAAATAGTTTGAGGCAAAAATTGCCTAGAAACTAAGTAGAGATTTAAGTTCAAAGGCTATAAACGGTTCTTTTATTTTCTAAATCACCTTTCAATACGCGTGAAACCTTATATACATATTTATATGTGTATGTACATAATTGTACAATATTGTTTCGTTTCCCTTGACACAAAATAAGTTGTCAGCAACAACATATTATGCCATATGCTTCAATTATGTAAATTATGGCGTTTATACACTTAAAGAAATAGGTTGCTAAAGAATTTTTCGAAAAACGCAGTTTTAAAGATAAAAAATAGATAGAAAAGGGGTTTATAACTCTTACAAAAATATGATCAACTGTCACATACTACATTCAAGATGTCAATAAAATGTTATTTTAAGTTTTTGATTAGAAAATTAAATTCAGAATGTAAGTTCCCTTATTTCAGTCTATATTTATTACAAGAATTAAAAAAATATTCTGAGAAATCAAGAAGCTCACCAAATGCCTGAAGTAATGTCAGTGTGCGAAGAACTAGACCCAGTCCGTTGCCCTAAGATATTCAATTAGATCTCCTGCCCTAATCTCTGATACCGCGAAGAGGCTTGTCGTTATGCAGATGCTTAGGAACCTCTGTTTCTGGATATTAGCGACGCATATTCACAGAGGAAGTGCTAACGAATTTTTAAATAAAAAAATTAATAATTTTAAAGAAACACATGTGTAAAATATAAGTACCCTACCACATTACTAATGATACTTTTTGCACCACATGCTCAACGGGTTTAGCTATTAATCTAACACTAGGAACGATTTGTATACAGGCTATTGCTATTATCCTTTCATAACTTTATGGCAAATAATTGTAAATTAAAACTGTTTGATCTTATTGTTAAAAATAGAATAATATAAATTAATTCACAAAAATTTTTCAAGTGTAAAAAATGTTGTTTTTATTTTTACATTAGCAACACAAAAAAGCAAGTAAAGTAAACCAAATTTAACATAATGAAACCACCTTAAATAAATGTTTATTTTGTATTTCGTTGACAGATTTTAGAAAAAAAATTAACAAAATAATTAACTCATTTAATTTCATGAAAGCTTTTTAGAATAATTATGGAAATGGCCATACTTAATGTGTTTCATTACAATGTAGCTTTAAGGACACTAATGTCCAATTTTTAGGATAGTATTTAAATCTACATATTGATAATTTTGATTTAAAAATAAATCGTATTTAAATGCTGGTTATTAGTAAAGTCTTATTTATCAAGATGAAATTATGGTAGCGCAACCAAATACAAAAAAAAAAAAAAATTGCATAAAAAAAGTGTATTTATTTACAAGGGGGCCTAAAAAAACAGCTGACTGTTATTGCCTTACCTGTTATGATTGTATTGTATTGAAATTGAGGCCATATAACTTAGTAATTATATTCATGGAAACCTAAATTAAATTTAAATGCACCAGCTTGGAGAGTTAAACTTTATGCGAATTATTTTTTTTATAAAGGTCTGAATTAAATTGGGAAAGTTTAGTTCATAAATATTAAATGAAAATTTTTAAACTAAATTAAGGCTTTATCAAAAATTATTATCGCGAATATAAAATTCATTATTAATAGGATTTCTCTATGAAATGCTAAATTCCCGATTCTATTTTTTTAATAAAAACACTGAAACTTATTGTTGAGAGAATGCTAATTTATATGCGCATTTCGCTGGTTGCTTAGGCCAGCTCGTCAGGAAACTTTTTCCAAAGACTTTAGAAAAGCTAAAAATATTATACAAATAAGACTATAAAGTGACTAAGAATTTTAAACACTCAGGTCTTACTTGTAACAATATCAAAGCTTCAACAAAGCAACAACAATAAACAGTGAGCTTATCTTTTCTTACAATCCCTTACAATTGGCTGGGGTTTTCCAACTGGAATTGTAGTTGTAATAGGGTAAAAAGAAAACACAAAATTTAAAAAACAAATTGCTTAATAAAGCAACTTGCGAGTTCATTTTTTTTGCCGGGCACATGCAAATTTATTATCAAAAATAAATTTCGGGAATACAAAATTTTGTTTTTCAGCTCTGAACATAGGAAGACATTTTTTATGTGTCCAATTATAGTGTGAGTAGCTGATGTCTTTATTAATTTAGTTTTAAACGTTCAAAAAGAAAAAACTGCCAAATTTTATTACGTGTTGGCGAATTAGTATCCTTAAGCAATTATAGTTATAACATAAAAGTATTAGTTTCTCTATTGGTATTCTTTCCTTTCTCACTTTGAAATACAATAATTCTAGATTGCGTTTATGTCTAAATATATATTAAGATATGCGATGAGTTTGGCTATTGTATTCCCTGAGGCATCCAATATGAACAATATACATGTGTATCTGAATTAATTTACTAAATGTGAGAGTATATTGAAACTAATGAAATAACAAGCAAAAGAAATAACACAAATTAATTTTGACATGTTCATGTTTATCTTAAAATAAGTTTATGAAATGGACAAGGCAGCATATTTTCAGCTAAAATAATGAAAGCCTTAACTACATTAAGTAATTTTATGAAACATAGAGCAAACAGTCTTTCTCAGCAACTACCTTTAAAACTAATCATAACGTTTGTTAAAGTAAGAAAATAACAAATGTAATGTAATGTCATTTTTGAAAGTAAAACCTCAGAGAACAATTAAAAGAAAATTTGTTTCTTTTATTAGTAAATAAGCACTTTGGTCCAGGCTCTGCCCGAGAATTTAAAAATAAAATTTTATTGGCAAATAACTTTTAGATGAATCTTAACCTCATAACATAACTTTGTTTTGGTAGGTCCCAATTAGGGTAAACCGTTTAATATACTAGGGTATCAAATGGCCGGGCTTGATCGACTAGACTTTTTTACATGTTTATATTATTTTGGCACTGACTATTGAAATGTAGTCCATTTTCCTTCCATATAATTTACAATGCAAACACTTTTATACGGGTGGTAATTTTAGAAAATGATCTTTCGGGACTGACTTATTGATAAGTAATCCCAGTTTGACAACTTTAACTTGTAGTAAAACATTAGTAAAATAACAAGTCATGAGCCTTTCCCCTTACTAAAATTTTTTAAGGGCTTCCTTTCCGTTATAGCCGAAGGATTGTCACCAACAACTAGTCTAAAGCCAGTGATACCAGCATAGCTCTTTTCGGCTAAGATAGAGCCTCTTTTGAAGTGCCTAAGACAGACTTTTTATATTATATACTATTTAGCCCGTTTTTACTTTGGTTCGGTATGGTTACATTTAATGTTTTTCTGCATAACAAATTTACAAACTTGCGAATGAAAAGACATTAAAAGTACGGACAAGTTTTGGTTGGAGGTAGTTAAAATAATGCAATTTATTAATTAAGCTTTCTTATTTTTCTATTATCTCATACGAGATGATTGCTGTTATTCAAGCTAAAAAATACCTGATATGTTATGCTTAAAAATTAGTTCTGACGAAACATACAAAAAGTCACAATATTACATTGATAGTGACTTATGGAACTAAGACGATGATGACAAAGAACTGCAAGTTTTATTTAAAAATTACCCATTTTAAAAGAATGCAAAAGCTTCTTTAAGCTTTAGTTAAATTTTACTTTAATTGGATGTAAAATGATCTCATTCTCAATAATATATTTAGTTGAATATTTTGTTTAAACTTGATTGTTTTATACTTTAAAAATACATTTTACCCCTGTTTTTGCGCTTTTTGAAAAAATTGGCATAATTATGTATCAAGACTATCATATTTTAAATTTGGTCCATTTTTAAATGTCTCTAACCTTTTTAACCTTTTTCAAATGTCTTCAACCTTTACATTTGAAGTGATACCCAAGAGTTGATGTCATCACTGTCTATGGCCAAACTCACGTTGTATCAAATTATATTCTTTTAAGTTGTGATCTATTGAATATCTAATTATATTCTGTAAGAATCAATCATTTTGAACAGTTTATTTAATTGAGTTTTTTTTACGATTAATTCAATCAAAATCAAAAGGTCAATAAAATCTTTCTTTTTTGTACGTGTACTATGCTATACATGTTTATGCATAGCATAGCATAAACATGTATGAAAAAAATAAACAGAGAGTTAATAGTTAGAAGTTGGATTGTTATTAATTTTGAAAGCAAAGAACACAACGAAAAAATTCAAAGGAATAAACTTTTGCTGAACTTACCCATTAAAAGGATTTGAATAAAAACAACTGAAAAGATAGGAAAATGGTACATAGTATTAGATCTTTTAATAACAAATAAACTAAAAATTAAAAGAAAAAAAATTTGTTTTAATAGAGATTTCGAGGAAAATAAAATTGTTTTTGACTCGATTTCCTTTACCAAACAAAATCTACTTCGTGACTAGATTTTGCAAAATCTACTCAAAACTCAGTTGTACTAAGTAATACAACTATGGTTTTCTCCATATAGTACTAAAAAAGGGTTCTCTGCACAGGGGAAACAATTAGATTTAAATAAAAAAACATAACAAAAAAATAGTTGATGATGGCTTTGTTAAAAATGTTAAAAAAAATTTAAAAAAAATGGAAAAGATAAATAATATCGATAAAATGAATGAAGTTACGAGTATAAATTAAAGTTAATGCAAATTTTTAAATACCTGTTTCTACTGAATCTTGTTATAGTATAAACGGCCGGCCAATAAGTCACAAAACAATGTTATCACAAGGCTAAGGCTTTAAGGTTTTTGCTTAAAAGTAAATTTTGACAAAATGACATGTTTTCGAAGTGTAAGATTTCTTAAATACGAGTAATAACATTTCACGAATATTTTTGATATATCGAGCCCTAAAAATAAAAGGATTCCAACTAACATTTTGATCAAAATGTTATTTTCAGTTGAAAATCGTCCCAACAACGGTGCATTACAATTTCGCGAACAGGCAGTTTCATATGCTATCTTAAAATTAAAGTACTATCTAAACTTGGTTCTAACTCACGAGAATTGAAACGGATTTTGTATGAAAATCCGTTTCATATACCCTTTATTGACATGCTTTATTTTTTATAACTTAGGCCGTTAAGCTCTGGCCTGACTTTGAGCAAAATTAATTAATTTTACATTGAAAAATGTTTGGAAACAGCAGTGGTCCCTGTTAAATTTTCTAGGTTGAGATTAATTTCCAATACAGACTTTAATGTCTCCTTTCATAGGAGGAAATCTGCATAAAAATATTAAATAAAGTTGCTGCAGAAAATCAATTAACAAAACTGATTATTTTAAGTGATTCGTGTACCTCACAGAACTATTGATATACATACATTTTACTTCCGCTGTTTTACACTGTTTTATTTATTTTTTCTTTAATGAGGGGGTTAAGCTTTTATGTATACAAGGTTCGCCCGGTGGTCGAGTTTCGACGTATTTTAAAATTAAAAAAATTAATAAAAATATATAGTATGTACATATATATGTCTGTATATACCAAGAATGATAGAATAGAAGATTACTGCATCCCGAAAACAAAATTGAATGATTTCCTATTGGCTACTAATTTCAAGTTGTCAAACTCAAGAATGCTGTTTTATTACTATAACGCACTTCTGTAACGTTTATTTTAATAATTTTTTTGATAAAATGTTATTTAAAATCCGTAATTTAAGCAAAATAAATAATATATCGCACTTGATCACAAAGAGGGTATTAATTCAAAATTAAAAATTTTTCAATAGAAGCAAAACTATTTTTAGTTTTACATTAAAGGCATATGAAAAAGAATTTATAAACCAACCGTTTCATTACCATATAATAGACAAAGTAGCACGATATTTTTGCAGCGGATAGATATGAATATTACGTGTCGATTTTTTTCAAAAAGTGAAAAAATAAAAATTTTGAGTTAATACCCTCTTGTTGACCAAGTGCGATATATTTTCTTAGAGACGTCAATGTATTTTCAATTCCAGGATTGCCTTCTCTTAAAAAATTCTTGAATTTTTTTAAGAAAGTCCAAATGTTAGGGTCTTTTAGACATGACAGCCTTTGATAAGGACAAACTACGTCATCTAACAAGAAATCATGCGCATGGCGTAATCTTGTATTCTATCATACTTGTGTATATACGATTCTTTCTTCAAATAAGGGCTACTAAAATAAAAAATAAAAATAAATGGCTTGTTAAAATCATAAAAAAATTTTATTCATCAAAAATTATAAAAAAAAATTAATGGCTACAACCAAGGACTACAGTGCAGCAAAAAAAAATACCTTTTGAGAAAACCAGTGCGTTTATACGGGCACTGCTACACGTTCAATAAATATCGTGATATTTCTAGTATCACGATATTTATTGAACGTGTAGCATGCAATATTGATGGATCGCGATCCATATCGCATAATAGCCTAATTTGATGTGATCCATCAATATGGATCGCGATCCAAATATCACAATATATATTGAACGTGTACCAGTGCCCTACAGGTGTGCACATGAGTGCTTGCAAGTAAAAACAAAAATTATCCCATATTAAGAGAAAGACAATAAGCACTATTTTCACTCATGTGTGTGCGTGTGTGTTTGCATTCAAACTGGCAAGAACAAATAAAAACGAAAACATTTCCAAAGAACAACAAAACGCATTGACATTTTTAACCACCGTGCATACATGTTTGTTAGTGTATTTGCATGATAATTTATAACGCATTTTTAACAATTTAATCCTAAAAATTTTGAAAAAAATACAAAAAAACTTGAAAACGATATATACATACATTTGTTTCATTTAAATCGGTGGACGATAAGATACTTAAAGTCCAACCACAAAAAAATTGTTCCCTTATTTATATATGAAATATATGTATATCTTATATATAAATAGGGGAAAAATAAAATAATAGTATATATATTTATGTATGGGTATATATTTATCATTGCTAGTCAAAGGATAGCTAAAGCAAGCCTCGTAATAGAAATATACAAACAAAAATTCTGATGGTACATAGAAAATATTCCTGGAAAATATTGAAGGAATAAGACTATTAAACTATGAAAACTTTAGAAATTGTAAAAAAAAAATCATAAATCTAATAATTAAACCTAAAATTAATTAATTTGGTTTGAAATTTAAGAAAAAATATGGAAAAGATACAAAAATGAAAAAACTACATATATTTTAAATTATTTATAGAACATTGCTATATTACACTGCGGAACAGCCATTTTGCGGCCTGGAACTTTGTGTAATTTTTTTACTAATTTGAGGTCGCTGATTCCAAATCTAACCTTAATTTTTCTCTATCAGCTCCAGTTTTAGAGATATACCGTTATGTCCAAAATTAAGGCACTTTCAGCACATATATTGAAATAACATGAAAATGGTGCATCATATTCCCTTAAGAAAAAAAACCGAAATTCGCTAACAATATTATCTTTAAGACGTACTAGTATTGTTTTAAATTTGGCCAGTAATTTCAGAGATATGCAATGAGCTTTATTTCATTGCAATCGGTGCACAACTTTTGATTGTGTTCACAATTTACCGAATTGATAAAAATTGCGATTTCCATAAAAAAACGTATTTTAATGTGTATGTGTGAACAAAAAAAAAAAAAAAAAAAAAATATACATTAAAATATGTTTTTTTTATGGATAAATTGTGAATACAATCAAAAGTTGTGCACCGATTGAATGTATTCAAATTACGCTCTTTTTTTCAACAACGTTAGCTGATCACGAAAGTTAAAAAAAAATTAAACACAAAAATGAGTAAAAATTCGTATCATATTTTGAAAGAGAAGAAAAACTTTTATTTTTTATGCTTTATTTAATTTTATTTTTTAATAAAATGCCAGATGTAGCGATTTCTCGCCAAACGTGGCGATTTTCAAACTTGCTTGGCGACCTAATTTTCGATTTGGCGACATGGCGGTTTTTTGGCGATTTATAAAATAGTTGGCGATTTGGTTGGCTATTTTTGATGAGCCATGAATGTGGTTTGAAATTTATTAAACTCAATACGAAGAAATAATATTTTTTTATTCCAGCATTTAAATGTATGAAATTTGCTGCATTGATATGTATGACCAGTATTTAAAACTAAATTCTGTTGAAATGGCTGATGAAGATAATGAAAATCTTCGAAAAATTTTTTTTCACATTTAAATGTGCCCTTGAAAGAATAAATAAGTAGAATTCTTTAAAAATTGAATATAATTGAAGTTTATGAACATTTTTCCATTATAAAATATGACAAATTATCACAGATAAAATCCGTTGTTGTAGAGATATTTTAAAGATTTTTATGAATCCTAACGTACATTTGGATGTTAATGAAACACAATGCATAAAATACCGTTTGTTAAAAGAGAATGTTAATGAGGATATTCAATCTTATTTAAATCAGCTTAGTCTAACAATTTATAGCTACAAGGATACGGCAGGAACGTACCATTTTAAGGAACTCGCATTGGCTGTTTTTTATATGCTGGTTATCACAACTAGTAAATGCCTGTGTTGAAATAATAAACTCCACTAAAATTCGCCTTCGAAGTAGAATGCGATATGAAGTTTTCGACACGTTTAAGAGTTATATGTCAATAGTACACGTAGCATTTCTTTTGTACCTGCACAATGTATTCCAAAAAAGAAGACAAAAAGGGAGTCTTTTCGGTGATATATAGTTTTAGATATATAATAGAACTGCAACTACATACAAATGTGTTGTTAATCCAATATTTGTTTAATACACCCAGAGAAAAATTATGTTTAAAAATGGTCACCTCCAACAAAACTATTTTAAAAGGAAAATTTTTAACATATGTTTAATATAATCATACTTTTGTCACCGACAAACATATTATTGCAAAATTTGTTCTCCATCAAGAAGCCACAACCATATTATGGTTGCCTCCAAACATGGTTTGGTCTGCCATCGGTATACTAAAATGTGGGGGTTTCGTGTTATGCGCTTAATCGATATTGGGCATTTTTGACTCTTTCGATTAAACGAATAAAATTTTAAAATTAATTGATTAATCGAATAATTCAAAATCCAGAAACTATATAAATTAAAATATTTTTTTTTTTGATATTTCTAGAAAAAATTGGTACTTAAGAAAATGAACATTATTAATTAGATGTATTTTAATATTTTATTAACAAAACAAACGTAACAATTCATACTAATTAATAAAACCTTTACAACGATAAAAAAAATAAATCATGAATTGAGATCATATAATTTAAGATGTACAAACAATTAAAGAGATCTTTTCAAACAATCTTTTAAAAATAAAATGTTTAAATGTTTTACTTTACTTGGAAGTCACATGATCAAGTTTTGTCTTTTCTTTTAATTTGCCATACTCTCTCAATTTCTTTAATAATGCACTCACTAAATTTTACGTTCACTTTAACAACTGACCACAAATTCACTTTGGCGCTTTCTTTATAAAAATATATTTCTTAAAAAATAAATGTGCTTTATTAAAAAAAAATGTGTTCTAAAAAATTCTTGTGCTTTTTTACAAAATACTTTGAGCATGCTGCTATTTTGAGTTGTTTCTTCGGTTGGGGTCATTTTTAAAATTAAATTAATTTATTCCATGTGTTTAAAATTTTATTTGCTTGTATTCAACATTTTAATTGCTTGTCTTCAAAGATTTTTTAATTACGGCTTTGTTTTTTAAAATGTTTGATAAAGTACTGGGAAATATGCTGCTAAGCTACATACAATTATTTTGCTAGTTTAACTAATAACAGTAAAAAAAAGCTTCTTGAAACAATTCATTTTATAAAGACAAAAATAACTTTGAGTTTTATGTAAAATTTTTATGTAAAATTCGATAAAAAATTCACTGCACGTAAATTACTTATAAGGAAATAACAATACACACAACTTTAAAGGAAAAAGCTGTGGTTTTGAGATCAATTCATAGTAAGAACATCATTGTAATGAAGTTCACTATAGAGAAGTTCGACTGTTGTATGGATTATTAATCAAATCAGAGAAAAAGAAGTTCAATAGCTGATTAGGAATATATTAACATAAACATGCTTAATAATTGAAATGAAATAATATAGAATTGTATTCCTTTTTCCCATAAAAAATATATTTAAATATGAATGAATGAATGTAAGTACATAAACAAACATCTTTAACATCTGTTAGATTATAGTCGTAAAACAGTTTATGCCTTTGATTCCCTAAAAAATCTTTTAAGAACGAGTAACTCAGATGAATTTTATTGTATCTGATTTACATACAAGATATCTTAGGTCGCTACTAACAACGCAACCAAAATATCTGTTAATATGTGAACAAATAGTGTACGTGAGATTTAATATGATTAAATATGCTAACAGGATATAAAATAAATACAATATACATGCTCCCTCTTATTTATAAATTTCTATACTTCCTTTTTTTTACATATGCACATATCGCACTTGATAATAAAGAGAGTAAAAACTTAAAATTTAAACATTTTCAGTAGAAGCAAAACAATTTTTAATTTAAAATTAGAGGCACTATAAAAAATATTTAAACCTAAAATAAGACAAAATAGCTCGATTAATTGAGTAAATACCCTTTTATTGATCAAGCGCTATATGTGTATTTATATTTCTAAAGATTTTCTTTTTGCAATAAAAATTGCTAGATATATGATAAATTCCTTGATATTATTTTTCGAAACCAATGCGTTTGCTTGTGTGTTTGTTTGTTCCCTATAGACTCCTAAACTACTGAGCCGATTTTGGTTAGAAAACAATAAAAATAACAATACATTTGGAGAATTGTTAGAATAAAACTTTTTTAAATTTAGAACAAATGTGAAGTTTGCTAATCAAAACAAAACTCCTGTCAAATAGGGGGCTGAACTTAAAAAGTGTACAAGGACAATATATATGCATTATTCTCTGAAGAAGAATCATTGTAGAAGTTTGAAATTTGATACAAATTGCTTCCTTATCAATACACGAGATCTATTTTCAAAACTCTTTACGAATTTTATTTCAGTGCACAGAGGAAAAAATATAGTATAAAAATACCAAAAATAACACCACCCGTTGTCAAAAGGGAACCAACTACATTTGTGTTAAATTTGATAACGGATGGTTTCAATATTTTTCAACCACCTCGTTGTTATTTTGTCACCATTTGATCTCATTCGGATAACAAGCTGTTAATATATCATCACTATAATGGTGTTATTCTAACAACATGCTGTTTTCACCATTGGTACATATATTATTTTTTATATACCATAGCCCTTGCCTTATATTAAGCTTTATCACTGCAAAATGTTACATCAGCATCTTATATATAGGAATTGTAGAACCAGCAAGAAAGTATTTAAAAACAAATATTTGAGAGGGTACCCTATTGAGATCCATGGGCAATCATGGACCCGCCAGAACAATATTATGCTTTTAGGTTAAGATTTATAAATGAGTCTTCTTTGCCTAATATTATTTAGATATCCTCATCTAAATGAGATTGTTTGCCCTTTAAGTGATTTTAGGATGGGAGTAGAATTTTTATGGTTCAAAATAGTCCGAATCCAACAAACTTTGGTAAGATGATTTTAATTATAATAAAAAAAGTCTTGACCAAATGTAATCTTAATACCTACCTTATAAGAAGGTTTATGGGCACAAAAAACTTATTCCGGAAAGAAGCTTGTGCCAGTCAGGAGCTACGTACCAAATTTCATCAAATTATTTCCAGTCAGCTAGTCGAATGAACGGGCATCGTAAGATCTACTCAGATCTACTTCTGAGTCAATCGGTATACTTAAGGGCATATCTAAAGGTCTAAAACCAATATTTTAAGATGTTACAAACGTCGGCACAAACGCATGATACCCTCTCCACTATTGTGCTGTAGGAATAATTAACTACATATTCCATATTTTTGTTGATTTTTGTTAGCTTTTAAGTAATAATGTTTATAAATACAAGGAATTTTTTAATTTCTTATCGTCATGGTCCTCATCCTTAGTATCCGTGTTCATTAGGGGTATAACTAAATTTTAAGAAAAATTTGGCATAGCACCATACTTTGTGGCAAATATTGTACAAGTAATGAATATTACTTTTTAGTTGATTTGGGTTCAAAACTGTTCTGCGCCAAACGTGATTTCCAAAAATAAACAAAGTTTTTTTTTAAGTTTTTCATTTGTAAACACAAATGTTTTCAATGGCTATATGAAATAAGTTTTAAATTTGAAGTATGTGATGACTTATACAATAGCAAAATGTCTTACAATTTTTATTACACGTTCTGCGCAGTGGTGGCTTCGCCGAACTTCCTAAATAGCTGTTGGTTTTTTGATCCAATGCCCGAAAAACATTCATTTGCTTTTGTAAGGCCGAACATTTTATTTTTGTTGAAAATAAAACCAGACTTCAGTCCAAGCATTACACACAAGTAGAAAATAATTGCGGTCGATATTCCGGAATAAGTATAAAAGACAGAAGTGCCAGAATAGCTCTAGAAGGAGCATTACTGAGTTCTGGCGTTGCTCTAAATTTTTGATGGGGATAATATTTATTTTTTAAAAGTATTTAAAAGCTTGGACCAGTTCATATGAGTGTTGCATGTCACACTTATATCACTTTTTTTATATTTTTACACAAATAATATTTATTCAATATTAATGATAAAGCAATGGCCTTACCATGGCCCAATTATTGGGTCTGCTCGAAACGCCTGCTGATTTTTTGTAGAGTTGTGTTTTTAATCATAATACATAGACATAAATGGGCAAAAGTCAAAAGCTTACATTTTTAATTATATTTTTTTTAATATTCTTTTTGATTTCAATAAATCGTTTTTCTTATTGTTAAAATATAAATAAAATATAGTAATTGTAAAAAAAAAATTGTGAAAAAAAATTTTAAATAACCATAATAATAAAAAAAGTGTAATAACATTAAAATGCGTTATTGTGCAGTGTGTAAAAAACATTTTAAAAGTGGATGCGGTACGTCATTTTCAGTGCCAAAGACCCAGTGGAAAGTGCAAAATGGGGTGATATTTGTGGCAGGAATTTGGCCCCATCACGTGGAAATTGCGCAGACCCTTTTTCGGAAACAAGCATTGTACGGCAAAATTCCGTTTGAAAATTTCCATTAAACAAAATAAATACATGATAAAAACAAAACACATTTTTCTTAACAGGTGACAAGTTTTTGACATTTTAACCATTTGTATACACAAATAAAACGCGTGTTGTTTTTTCTATTGTTGCATTGTTGTAGTTGTGTGCAGACCTATTAATTTGGCCATGGGCTGTACGATCTTATAAAAAAAGTAATTGCGTTTGGTGTGGAAACTTTTATGTGATTTAAAAAAAAATATGGATCTTTATACTTTTTTATGCTCTATTCGACTATTTGCAAAAATTGTAAAAAGTTATATGCCTAGTTCCCATGTTTTATTTCATCAATTTGGCAACAATGCTAATTTTAACATCTTTGGTTTCAATTTGATAAAGTTTTGCTAAAAATTTGACAACAGATGTTGTAGAATCAAAACCTTTGGTTGGCATTTAATGCCTTTTTTCGCTCTGTGTGGGAGTAGGAAAGCGCACCGGGTTAAACTAGTGCCCGTTTATTTACTGCTACTGCAATATGACTTTAAAAATTGTCACGTAAGTAATTTAGTTTTACATACCATTACATTAAAGAAATACCAGATCAAAAAAAAAAAAAAAAACCAACATATTATTCTGCCAAACGTTCCTGGGAATAAAAATGTCCTGGAAATCATAAACCCCCCAATGTTCATAAGATATCTATTAAAAAAATTTTAAACCGGGTTCTAATTAAATATAACAATAACAATGTAAATTTTGTTTAAGTTTTTATAATACTAGTTTTAAGTTTAGTTTTAAGTTATTTTTAAGATTATTTTGGAGTGAATATAAAACTTCCTCCAAATATGAAAGCTCCGGAAGCAAGAGCGTGCACTAATTTCTATAACTGATTTTATCATTTAATTAATTTCTTTTGTCTGTATAGCTTGGTGCTGAATTCCTGTTACTGTAAATAAAGATATTACATTATAGTCTTAAGTTTTTTTTTCCTTCTTATATTATAATAATTTTAAGTGTGTTTTCAAAAAAGAATTATAAAAAGTCTTAATAAAATTAAAACTTAAAACTTCATATATTTAAATATTTCGTATACATTTAAAGAACATATGTATACGTACCAGAGCTATAAAATATTGCAATTCTCGTTATTGATTGCTAATTTTGTGATTGGATTCAAAATCGAAAAATCGATTTAAAATATTTGTTTTTATTAAATTCATATGTTAATGGATTGCAATCGATTTAATTGGAATACTTAAATTGCAATTAAAATTATATCAGATTCACAATTTTTGTTATCTCCAATTAAAACTCCTTCTTCTAGAACAAAAAGCTGACTCTGATAGCATTGAACTTCCAACAATGTCAATTTGTGTTTACAACCGCTATATTCCAAGTGTTTACTATTTAGTTGGACTTTCACTAAAGTTGTGATTTCGGACAAATTTATCTCACGAGTTTAATTAATATTTGATGCAATGGAATATATTGCAATTTAATTTGAACAAAATTTTATTTTGAAATCTGAAATAATTTTGAAATTAAAGATTGAAATCAGTTCGGTGGAAATAATTTTAATATCAATCCCAATTGATTGCATTTTTTACATTTTTAATGTGCTTTTAAAAATTTTTTACACAAATTTAATTTACACATTTATTTCTACTTTGAAGTATTTTTGTTCGCTTTTCTCTAAGACTTTCTACATTTACTTTACTTTGAAAAGAAACCCAAACAAAGAGTCCCACATAAAACGAACTTCGAAGTACTTAAGACGTATTATTAAAAGGAAAGGGAACACAAGTGGAGATAAATAATATTAAGTAACACGAATGTTTATGTTTTGTGTGTACTGTTTCTTTTCCCACTCTATCTCTCTTTTATTTGTATTCTTATTTTTTATTTTATTTTTTTTTTTTTTAATTTACATACATATTCATTTATACATTTATTAAGTTGAAGTTTTTTCGCAAGTGCATTTAAACATTTTAATTTGTGTTATAAATTTCTTTTTTCTTCGTTATTTTGTAGATTTTTATTGCGTTTTATCTTGATTTTAAATTAAGGTTTTTTTTTTATTTTAAAGTAAGTAAATTTATAATTTTTAGAGCAATTCCATATGAAAGCGATCACCTTTTGGACGATCCCTCTCCGATTTTAAAATAAATAGTCTCAATCGATTGCCCAGCAAAAAATAATGTACCTACATATATATTTTTTTTTTTATAGTGACTGGTTTAGTGGTGGTGTACACTAGAGATGAGCGATATTTCTGTACCTGTGATTTAATCACTGTTACTGAAAAATCACGAATCACAGTTGTGACCAAATTTGTCAAGTAACAGGTACTTTCTAAGTCGTTCTTTTTGTATTTTGTTACATATACAAATTTATGATATTTCACAGTTTGTGTGGGTAATAGCGTTTTTTGAACGAAATGTCGAATGTTATTGCTGTTCCTTTCATTCTCTCTTCTTATTAGTATTGTTTTAGGCCAAAGTTTATTTGTTCAAGTATGCTTGTATAAGTAAACAGATTTGAAAGCTCTTACAATTTGTTGTTTTTTCTTTGCAAAGTGCTTACAAAAGCTCTTGCGAAAGCTCGCGCATTGTACATATAGCTTGGCCGCAATTGCTATAAAAGAACAGAAAACTGATAAACCGTGATCACAATCACAGTTTAAAGGAGCAGTGATTTTTAAATCACATTCACTAATCACGATGATCTTTAAAAATCACGGGATCGCTCATCTCTAGTGTACACCACTGTCATGTGACAAAATTAAAGAATTCTTCATAAGGGACCTCATTGAAAGTTGTTTGAAAAAAAAACTACTAAAGCGATTGCAACGAGTGATAGCTCGTTGGAAAGGTATTGAATCAGGCTTTAATTGAAAAATAAAATTTTCCTAATTTTTCTTAGAAATTTACCTTTAAATTTTCCCAAGAAAATTAAATTTTTCGATTTTCCACAGAAGCTCCTTAATTTTCCGGCTAATTTTTTTTTTTGGATTCCTCATAATTTTTGCTTTAAGAATCAGCAATAAAAAAATGGGCCCCGACTCCTTGTTTGGACAGGAGAAGAGCATTTAAGAGACCACCTTGTTCAAAATACATTTTAAAAATTATTTTACAGTTAAAAATACATTTATGAAGAAAAAATCAATTTTTTTTTTTAAGAGCCCCAAGTTGAGTGTGTAGTGAATATGGTCTGCCTGCCTTCACAAGATCGGCCATAAATCCATGGATAATAGCAGCAGTGGCACACCAAACCCGACTGAGGCTACAGGTCATAAAATGTTTTGTAAATTTTTTAAATTACCAGGTAATAAATATTTCGCCTAAAATGACACGTGCAGAAACAAGTCATAAAACACGGATTTTCCATAAATATGGCGAAATATTTATTACCTGGGAATTTAAAAAATTTGCAAAACATTTTATGACCTGTGGTCGGCTTATTGGCAGTAACCAATTAAGTCCCTTTTAAAAAACATTTTATGACCAGTAGTTCACGCAAATTTTCCTATTAAAGAAAAGCAAATATCGCTTATTTTTTTTAACCTATTTTTTACCAAAAAATAAATATAAATACTTCACACACTCTGAGTCAAATTTCAGTTGAATACTAAACGTGAAAGTGTTAAAGTGTTTTTTTTTTTGTAAAGTAAAGAGTGAAGCTGTAAAGACAATTTAAAGTAAAATGAATAAATTTTGCTGCAATCCTTTTAACAAGAGTGGACATCGTTCGAAAAAGATAAAAGTATTAAAATTAACTGGTGTTTCGAAGAGATACATGAATGAATTAAATATACAATACGGTGAAGAAGCAGAATTCATTTGCCCCAAGTGTAAAATCGATTTGTCTCAACAAGCAAATGCATTGAAACAAATGCAGCCACAATCCGAGAGTGAAATGACAAGTGAACAAAATGTTTCATCTGATAGTGAGGCAGACATTCCGATGGTCAATATGTCTTTGAGTCCTTTGAATGAGGCTATTACCACTTTAGGTGAAACGCCTATTAGAAAAAGAAAGTTGCGAAGTGAAACATACAGGAAAGAGAAAAAAGGCAAGGCTATGAGTGCAATCGCGACAATATTTAATGAAGACTCTGATAACGAATGCAGTCAAGCAGATGACGTTGATGACGGCAAACAAATGATTGAGCAGTTGAAAAGAAAATTCAATTTAGCGACCACTTTTCCGGAGAAATATCTCATTTTATCTGTGCTGCCTCAATCATGGTCTATACGCAAGATTTCTGAACAGTTTCAAACATTTTTTACATCGCGAGAAGAAGCAAAGAATTAGTTCGACAGATATTGGCGACTCCCACCAAGAAATTTGGCTCAAGGACCCTCAGCGAAGCAACGGTGAAATTGATTCAAGATTTTTACTGCAATGATGACAACAGCCGCGCCTGCCCAGGTACACGTGACTATGTTATCACACGTGAAGATGGAGAAAAAGTACACAAGCAGCGCAGATTCTTATTATGTAATCTATCCGAAGCATACCATCAGTTCAATGAGATTTTCTAAGTTTGCCATCCTACGACCAAAAGAATGCGTGCTGGCATTAGACAGGCACGGAACGCATTCAGTCTGCGTTTGCATGTTTCATCAAAACATCAAATTAATTTTCTTTCCATGCAAGAAATTGAAAGTATTTCACGGTGAAATTGAAACATATAGTGACCTCCTGTCGAAGTCGTTGTGCGCATACCCCACGGAAAATTGTCATCTGTCCAAATGCGACAATTGTCCGAAGATTGACGAGCTAGAGCAATATTTGGCGGAACAGTTTGAACAGCTGTTAATTCTGGAGGTGCATTTCAAACAGTGGATAATTAGCAGCGGCAGATGTTCCCTTGAGACCGTGGTAAAGCAGATTCCGGAATTCATCGAGGAATTCGGATTCAAGTTGAATGAACTGAAGGCGCACCATTTCATATCCGAGATGCAATCGAAATTTCTAAAGGAAAGTAAGGAGAAATTAGCCCAAAATGAATTCATTGTGATAAGCGACTTTGCCGAGAATTACACTTTTCTCGTTCAGGATGAAATTCAGGCTTATCACTGGGCAAACGACCAGTGCACGGTGCATCCTTTTTGCATTTATTTCAAAAACGAAGATAACGAACTACAGACCGTAAGCCTTGTTGTTGTCGCGGAGAGTTTAGCTCATAATTATGTGTCCGTTTATTTATTTCAAATGAAACTGTTTGAATTCTTAAGATCAAAATTCGATGCAATCGACAAAGTAACGTTTTTCTCAGACGGCTTCTCAGTACAAGAATAAAAAAATTTTTTACAATCTTTGCATAATTGAAGAAGAACAAAACTGCAAGGTCGAGTGGCACTTTTTCGCGACGTCCCACGGTAAGGGCCCATGCGATGCGTTAGAGGGAACCCTAAAACGCATGGCGACTAAGGCAAGTTTGCAAAGGCCATATACTGACCAGATCTTAAATGTACAACATTTGTTTTCGTGGATTCAAAGCAAGGAAATTGCCATTAACACAGTTTTATGCACTCAAAAAGAACACGATGCCATGGAGCGACGAATTCAAAACAGATATAATAATGTCAAAACTATAACTGGAACGCAAAAGTTTCATTGCTTCATACCAAATATTTCTGATATGTCAATTAATGTAAAGCGGTACTCTTCGTCTGCCGACGTGCTAAATTTAAAGTTACTTTAATTTTATAATGATGCCAAGACAATTGAAATTTTTAATAAATATTGTAATTAAGTATAAGCAGCAAAATAAGAAAGATTTTTTCTTCATAAATGTATTTTTAACTGTAAAATAATTTTTAAAATGTATTTTTAACAAGGTGGTCTCTTAAATGCTCTTCTCCTGTCCAAACAAGGAGCCGGGGCCCATTTTTTTATTGCTGATTCTTAAAGCAAAAATTATGAGGAATCCAAAAAAAAAAAAATTAGCCGGAAAATTTAGGAGCTTCTGTGGAAAATCGGAAAATTTAATTTTCTTGGGAAAATTTAAAGGTAAATTTCTAAGAAAAATTAGGAAAATTTTATTTTTCAATTAAAGCCTGATTCAATACCTTTCCAACGAGCTATCACTCGTTGCGATCGCTTTAGTAGTTTTTTTTAAAACAACTTTCAATGATGTCCCTTATGAAGAATTCTTCAATTTTGTCACATGACAGTGGTGTACACCACCACTAAAAAAAAAAAAATATGTAGGTACATTATTTTTTGCTGGGCAATCGATTGAGACTATTTATTTTAAAATCGGAGAGGGGTCGTCCAAAAATTTGCCAATTTTGATCGTTTTCATATGGAATTGCTCTATATAAAAACTCTCAAAAGCCAGAGTTTTCATAAAGGAATTTATAAAGATTTTCTTAACATGTTTAGCTTTATTTACATATGAATACATTTTGTATAATAACTCATTTGATATTGTATAAAAAAAAATACCCCCGGGGGTTATGTAGGGAGACACATATCTTAGGCTATTTCACATTCTGGTATTACATCCTCCGGGGAAATCAGCTTCAGTCAATACCGGAAATTCGGCATGGTTCAAAATTAAACAAATCTCTTGAGATCGTGGCGGACCAGAAATTCTATGTGATTACACGGGAGTCCGGTCAGATTAAAGACCCTCCGTGGGTCACGTGGTGGTTTTTATGCGATCTTAAGTCACGGAAAGAGATATGTTAAAAAGTTGGCTTCACAAACTAGTTTTCCACCTTGAGATTAAGTTCGGCTGCTTCGAATTTTGCTATGAGCTGTAGCTACTCAACAGATACTGCTGGCTTCAAAACTATCAAAACAAAGAGTGAGTGTATAATACGGCAGAATTATTACCTGTGTGTATTGGTGGCGCTCTCACGTGGATAAATTTAGGAAACACTTTATTTGTCACCCAATGCCTAGTCCACCGTGAGGTAGTCCACCATGGCATCATTCGCATCATTTTATATAAAAATGCTTATTGCGTATCCGCACGGAAGAGTTTTTTGGTGCTGCCAAAAATAACAGTTTCACCTTTTGTCCGTTTGATGTTGCTGATTCGCCCTTGTATCCTAGTTTTCGTGACTGTGTGGGTAAATGTGTCTACCAGTGTTGTTGATCATTTGGGCATTTAATCGGTGTAGGAATGCTATTTGTCCACCAGTCCAGATCTATTTAGAATTCACATGGTTAACACAGAGAGACGCATAGAGTTAACATAGTTTTTGCATCATCAGGATAGCTCCTGCAATTTCTTTTTAGTTTTTCTTAAAGATCAGAAGGCGTAGCGATACGAATTTTTTTTTGTGATAAACTTGTCTATTGCTATCATTATGGCTAAAGGAAAAACTCTTTCTACGAAAGCGAAAGCCAACATTGATGCTTAGTAGGATTTAAAGCTGTTAATAAGCGAAAGATTGTAAAAAATCGGTAAAAGTCTCAAAGCTACAATGACATTCTTGCGCAACAAGTCGGTAAAAGCAATAAAAGAAGAAATGATTGGGTTCTTAAAGTTAATTATTGCGGAATTTCGGGTTTTTTTTAGTTTATTCAATAAACTAAGCCGTTTTTGAGTTACGCGAACATATTATAATATATCTCGTTAAATAATGTATCTCGAATAATATATCTCCAAAGCAAGAGCTAACCTAAAAAAGGTTAGCACCACTGGATACAGCGTACTCAAAATAGGTTTACACGCCGGGTGCACGCTTGTCAGTTTTTTTAACTAAGAACAGTGTAATCATGGAATAATGACCAAAAAAGGCTCCACAGTCGCACTTTCCTAAACGAGAAATATACAAAAAAAAATGTTTTTTCTGTTGTTGGACTTTGACACATGTCACGAATCAAAAAATCTAGAAACAATTTGAATTGAAAAGCTAAATAGTAAAAATTATTTATGCTCAAGCACTTTTTTTAAAATAAAATACTTTAAATGCTACCAAATGAATCACTGTCAAAGAAAATAACAATTGTTGCATAAAATTCCTAAACTTAATTCTGAGGAAATCCTTTTAAATTAGAAATGTATAATAGTGCGAAAACAATGTGTAATGAAACTTTTTGAAAGTTTTCTGAACAATACGATTTTTCCGTTAATCAAAGCAGTTTTTTTTTTACAAAAGATGTTTATATTATATTTATTTGAGACGTGATAGTGTAGACGCAAAATGTAATGAAAAAGATTTTCTATTTAATTTTTGGATAATCAGACTAAAACCTATTGGATTTTGTGAGAGCAAAAATCTCGATTAGAGAATAATGTAAATGGGGCTTGAATACCACATACACACTGGAGGCCGAACTATAATATACTTAAGTTGGCTTAATCAACTTTGAGAAACATGTAAATCATATGTGTCAAACCATATTGAACTTTAGGAATATTTTTGTCCAGTTTTGTGAATCTGTCATTTGCTTATTGTTTTTTAAATTAATTTGAGAGACCTTTTGTTAATTTTTGACGGAAGTGTCAGCAAGCTCATGCATATTTTAGTTGGGGGTTTAGTTTTCAAACAGAACTGCAGCGAGACCACATTTTTCATACAATTTGACATTCAAATTTGACGTAGAAAGTGAAATAAAATTACTTTTATTATGAGAACGTTTTTTTTAATGCTCTCACAGATAGACACGTATTCAGTGTTGCCACTTTGTGGGTAATTACCCCAATTTTGTGTAATTTTTTCTCTCGCGGGTATAGCGCGGGTAATTTCTTTGAGGTGTAGATCAGGTATAGTTTAAATTTCTTTTATTTTAAAGGAAATAATATAAGCATTTGATTTTAGTGTTCAAATTTATACCATTTAAGATATAGTTGATCTAAAAAATTTACAGTATATTCAACCAAAGTCACTGTTTATTAAAAAAAAGAATGCCGCCTGATGGACAGTTAGATTTCGATAAATATTAGCTTCAAAGTGACTTAAAACCGAAGTTCATTGGAAGAAGAAAGAACATATTTATTATAAAAAAACACCTGGAGAAAGATATTTTTCCAATATTACAAAAAGTAATAAATTTTGTTTTTTAATTTAACATTTAAAATGCTTTAGTTGAGAAATATTTACCGCCCTTTACATTTGTTAAACTTATTTAAAAAACAGACTGCCATCTGAACCCATTACAGGAATTTTATTTACTTTATAAAGTATACCAAGGATGAACATAAACATTTTGCACCTTCCCTAGATAAATGCGCAAAGTACAGGACTCAATTGTTAAAATATTTTAATGAAATTTGTTTCATAATTTTTTTTTTTTTGAAAATTTTGGGATCGGTCTATAATTTCAAATACGATCTTTTTTCTTATAGAGTCCTTTTACCCATAAACCATCTTATTACGTTGGTATTTGGACCAAATATATTTTATTTCAACCTAAATTATCTTACGAAATTAATGTTGGAATGAGTCCATATTTGGCTGCCATACAAATACCACTCACGAAACGTTTATTAATGCAGAAAACGTTTATTTATTTAAAAATTTGGATGATTTTTTGAGTTGTCCGATGATTTAAAAAAGCGCACAAACGATTCAATTGCATATGGGACCTAACAAGGGAGCAATCTGTAAAATTTGACTCTAAATACTTTCTAATTTGTTCTTTTTTGTAAGTTTTTTTTAATGATAAAACGTTTGATATCAGGTGTAATTTCATTTAAATTGTGTATTTTTCATCACCTCAAGTGTAGTTTTGAATTTTGCTGGTGGTTAAAACAATAAAATGAGAGAGAAGTTGAATATAGGATTTTTGCCTGAAGTTGAACACTTAATTCTCTTTGAACACTTATGTATATTTTTAAATCCTTCAATTATTATTATTATGTATATATTTTTTTTTTTTACAAACACAACATAATTTAATATCAAATTATAATATTTTTAGTTAAAAGCATACAGTATTTTGCAAGGTCTATTTAAAAAGGTCTGTGCAAGTGTATATATGTTTATTTTGCTTATTCTTTGAAGTTTTCGAAAGTTGTTTACATTTTGCTTAATCATGATGTTTATGTATTTTGTTAACGCTTTTGTTTTTTTTTTTGCCGCGCACACATGCATACAATATACGTTTTCCTTAACCCTGCAATGCTGATGTTAGTCATTCGGACAACGCCGATTTTATTTTAAAGATGTGTAATGTAAAAAATAATTTATAAGTAAAGCGTACTTTACACTATCACACAAGTGTTACGTATTCCATGATACTTTAAAAGATAGATATCTAATGAGTTACATTGAGAATGTCAAAAAATCTAATATAGCATTACAGGTTGTTTTCACACTATCACACAAGAAATAAAATGAAACCCTGCTCAAACGAAAAGTATTATTGTTTAGAAAAATTTATAAAAACTATGAAGTCGTATGGGATGTCAATTTTGTCCGTCATACCTGTCATTTTCATAAAACACTGCATTCAGACTATCACTTTTTTACATATTACTTGAGTTTTTCACATGTATTAATACAAAGTATAGGGCATGTTCTGACAATCGCAAAACGCTTAACATTGGAGGTTCTGATTTGAAATCGCATTAAAGGTCTTCTGCAGATCGCAATAGCAAGAAGTTTAGCGACTGAAAATTGCAAAACTACCTTGAAGGCAACTAAAATATTTGTAAGAAACTACGCAGATCGCAAGCTAAACGCTAGAGTTTCAGATAACACTAAAATAAATCTGGCGTCTTGCGATTTCAGATCGTGCGATTGACAGAACATGACAAAAGTTGAACAATTTCATGTTTTGATTTATTAAGATTCGGGACAAAATTAGTTATCAAATAATAAAATTTTTTTTAAGGAATATCTTGTAAGGCTAACCAGTAAATCGGACTTATGTATATTCCTGTTATCCAATTGGAAAAAAAATTACACCAACAAAATGCCTGTAGTTTTATTACTGTAGAGTTGAATAGACCAAATCAATTTCTACTGTTAATTTGATTTTTCATTCCGTACTTTAAAATCAATAAAATGTAAAATTTTGCACAAGACATTACACGCGTAAGTGGCTGTGTGGGTAGGCAAAATTTACAAATTTATACAAGAAAATATATATTTTTTTTCGACTAGCAACAATATACATTCTTATGTATCTATAACATAATATATTTATAACTATAATGTATACAAATCAGTTGGATTATACATTCTATTATTTTAAATAAAAAAGTTGATGTACAGGGGGGCTAAGATTAATTAGTATTTCTTAACTGTATTTTTTTTTTTAGGTTTTGTAAAGAAGTTTTGGGAATTTTAATACGAATAACTACACTATCGAACAATGTAACAAAGCAATTGAATTTTATCTCGACATAATTCACATCTTGATAATGAGCTACGAAGCCCATTGTCTATTAAATGGTGACATCATCTAGCAAAGCTGAGGCCATTAAAAAATGTGCTCCAAAAGGAGCAGGTTATATGTATGAATTTAAACCACAAGTCGCTTCAAACCTGCTGATAGGATGCCTGATTGTTGTATGGGGTGTTCCCGGTTGGGAGGACTATTTTCAGCTGACAATAAGCGCTTCGTCTAACCTAATAAAAAATGCAATTAAAGCACTCCTAAAGTGATTTTTTAATGGCTAACTATATTAACATATTCATTAATGTTTAGCTTTTACTTGTTTTAATGCATTATTTCAATCATTTTCGTAAACCATAATATGTTTTTATTTTTTTTTGCCGCTTTAAAACCTTCTTCGTTGTCAGCACTAAAATAGCAGCTTTTTGTATATTTTATTCGTTATCATTTAATACTCTATTAGAGCTCTCTTATTGAAGCGTTCGATTATGCGGTTTTTCTCTTAAGTACTTCAAAATACCCAATTTTTTTTTACTGGGAGGGATTTGGGCTACGTAGCATTTTATCAGTGACAATTAAACTAACTTAAATGTACGAAAGGACAATCGGCACATATTTTTTGGAATATGCCACTGGTGCATTGAACGATGTGGGAAACCAGCAAACATTGTGTTTTGAGCAGCACATTCTGCAGTCACCTGAATAGTTTTTATAAGCGACATATTTGGCGAACGTATTATTTCGCGCATAAATGGTTTTAGCCGGTCTTCATGTTCAGATTTAAGAACTTTTCAAAGTTTGGGCACATTTGAAGGAAAGAGTGTATGCTAACAACATGCGAAAAGTTATGGAAAATATGTTAAAATGTCAAAATAAGTATTGTGGTTATTTTATTGAACTGTTAATGGTTTTTAATCCAAATTTAATTATTTGTAATTAGGCTTAAGTTCATTGAATTTAATTTTCATTAAATTATTTTTATGAAGACAGGAATTTTACAACATGAAATTAATTAAAATTTTCTTTTTTTTTTATGCAAAATTAATCAACAAACTTCCACAATAATATTAAGTTTGTGTTAAAGAAAATTAATAATATATAAATTAAATAATTTTTTTCAAGCTCGAGGTCTGTTTTATTCTTTATTTTTCAATATTTCGACATCTATGGGTCTATTATTGCACTCATAAACCTACAAAATAATTGTTGTGTATTTTTGCGACTCGTTATTTCTGAAGATGACATCCAAAGGATGTCGAAATATTGAAAAATAAAGAATTTAAAGAATAAAACAGACCTCGAGCTTGAAAAATATTTATCAATTTATATATTATAATCAAAAAGATCAAATAACAAAAAACTTAATAGAGAAAATTAATAATATTGGCATAAAAAGTTATTAACAATTTAAACCATATATGTTGCTCAATCTGCGCCACCCTACACAAATTATCAGAAAAGAAAAAACATGTTACTATTAGCAACATTTGTATACATATTGTGTGATTAGCCTAAGGGTTCTCTTGAGTAATTGAAAATTAAAATCTCGAAATGTGATACATTTTGTTAAACGTGAATTTTTCACATTAGATGTATTATTTCTTCCAACAACAACAACAACAAACACTTTCATTTTTTTAGTCAAGTTAATTACTTGTCGCTTTTAAATGTTCTCTTTACTTCACTCAGTTAATAATACCCAGTAAAAAATGTTTTTATTTCGCGAAGCACTACTAAATGTAGATTTTTTTAATTTAGGGTACATTTATGTGCTACGCAATAAGAAATACAGGGATGTGGTGAGGCATCTCTTGTATTTGTAAGCAGATGAATTCTTAAAAAATTTTATAAAAAAACAGCATTTAAGGCATCCCTTCTACGAAGCAGGTTTGTAAAAGAGAATATTAAAGAAAACCTGTAACAACAGAAAAAAATCAATGTGTTAAGCTGATCGTTACACTCACCAGTTTTTATATGCGCCGAATAAAATGCTTTTAGAGTAAAAAATGTATTGCTTTAAAATGGGAAATCGCCATATAAAATCCATCTTTCCGTAAGCGAAACTTTTAAATTTTTCTCTATCCAACCTGTTTTGTTGAAGCTCAATTCTTTATTGAATAGCAACCAACTTTACTTTTTTTGTCATTAATCAGACTTACTACTTAGCGTTATCGTTGCCATATGTAACCTAACTTTCTAGAAGTTTCACAACAGTTCTATCTACTATGATTTTCTTACTTTGATTTTATTTTTTAATAGCTAAATTTATTAAATGTTGCCATTAGATAAATAAACCTTATCTCGTACAGATTTGTCAACAGTTAAGTACTCGGTACTCCATAAAGAGTTGTTACTTACCTTTTTCTTCTTTCCTATTTACATATTCATTACTGGATGTAAGCGATTACATACAAATTATTTTTACAAAATTTAAGTCACTATATTTTTAAATGTTTCACGGCATCTTGCAGTGTGTATAATGTCGGCAATTGAACTCGGATCGGTCTAATAATTCTAAGCCAGCATAACGTCTTTCTGCCAAGGCCTTTTATTCTTTCTGAAATGATAAATTGTAGCAGCTCATATTTTTCGCTTCTTATTACATGCCCTAGATATGCTATTTTTCTGCATTAAATTATCGAGAGGTGTTCACGACTTCAAGAATTCTTGACTTGGAATCGGTTTTCTAGGAATTTTCCAATAAGAGCACATCACGAATACTTCAGTACGGTTCATGCTTACAATTATTAAAGTCCAAGCTTTTGAAACGTATAAAGGAACGAAGCAAACATGACATTTTAAAAATCATAGTGTGAGATTTATATCTATCTTAAAATTTTTATTTATTGGAATGTGAGACATGAGGTTTTAGCTTTTTCCCATTTGACATTTATTTCCTATTCAACAATTTCGAACATAAACGTTCGTAAAGAACTTTGTATGAAAAATATTTTTCAAACTGAGCGGTTTTCATAAAAATTTACTATGCGAACGTCAACGTTCGAAATTGTTGAGCAGGTTATTAATTTCTCTATCGCATTCCATGTTCTCATTTATCCAGCAGCCCAAACAATTAAAATCTTAAATTAGTTAACATAGTATTGATGATCAGAGTGGAGTTAAGAGTGTTTCTTTTAAGTGTTTTTGCCCACGATATTTCAAATTTGAGTGAAATAAAATCTCCCGGCTGCTTCGATAACAATATATTGTAAAAAAAGGACACTACAAAATCAATTTATTTTTATTATGACATTCTGATGACTGAATTTAAAATTATCAACTTTGCACCTTCACTTCTAAGCATTTTTAAATTTTTATAAATTCACAGATAAAATTATTAAATTTCTCCAATCACCAAATTTATTTTAAAATTATAATATCAAGCAAACAATTTGTTGATTTTGCCTACCAAAATGATTATATTGATTACTAAAAATTTTAACATTTTGAAAAAAATTTTTTAATAAATGATATTTTTAATTTTAATTAAAAAAGTGATCAAAAAACTTTGCCATTTCAAACAATGTGTTAATTTATTTAAATAAATATTGACAATTCCCAACAACAATTATACATGTTTAAATTATTTTATTTTAAACGAAAAAAATCAATTAAGATTTTTTGTTATTTAATTAAAATTTTAATTGAAAATTTATTTTAAAACCACAAAAATGTTAATTAAATAAAAATTTTATTTTTAATATTCTTTCAACAAAAAAAATAATTGATTCAATTATCACATTAATTAAATTTAAATACTTTTTAAACCATTTTTTTAATTGATAAACCACTTTTTTCTGTGTTAAATTTAAATTTTTTAAAATTTTTTAAATTCTACACGGTGAGAGGTTATATACTTCACCTGAAGTCATTAAGCTATTTTTATGGAACTTCATTCTGTTTGCATACTTATCTGTGTGGCCAGATCTTAAAACTTTTTATAGTTTTATACAAGGCAGGAAAATCTTAGAATGTGTTCACAAAATATAAATTTTTTCAAGATTTATTCAAAATTTATTAACGAAACGAAGTTTTATTAAAAACTAAATAAATTTTAGTAACGAATTTTCAACAAAACTGAAATAATTGGTAATATTTTAACAAATTTAGGCGGTCAGCAGGACCTCTGATGTAAGCAAAATACAAACGATTTTATTTTTAAGATTTGCTCGGATTTAAAAGATTATATAAAAAGATATTTGAGACCAGTTTATTTTTTACATTGTAACGTTATTCTGCTGGTGTCTAATAATTGTAAATTTTTCTGTACAATTTGACTTCAATGCTATCCAACGGAAAGCGAAGGTAAAATGTAACAAGAAGATACAATATAATAGTCTGGTAGTGTATAAAGTCATTTCTAAAAATTTAAGGAATAGAAAGGTTTATAAAATACATAACTGAAATTTAACTCATAGAATAAATTCGAAATATAAAAAAATGTTGAATATAATAAAGTTGCTTATAAAAAGAAATAATTCATTTATCGTTTATCGTTTGATTTTATAATATCAAATACAAGGTAAAATTGGGCTTTTAAAATTATTATTTTTTCAGCTGTTTACAACGAAAATTTGTTTCAAATATTTTATTGGATTAACACGAAATGCCCAAACATTTGCACTACATAATTTTTATCTTGGGGTCAATAAATTTAATTTTTACTTTGCAATGTTAAATTTCCTTATACTTTTTTACTCCATAAATAAATGGAAAATAATTTCAATAATCAACAAGATTGGAGTATTTCGAAGATTCCCCAAATGTACGATTTGTTCCTACAAAACAAGTAAGATGTTTCTTAAGATTAAAATTATCCACTTTCATACGAAATTCTTTTTAAGTGCAACTATTTGTAGTCAAAATTTATAATAATTTATTAAAAAAAAAAAAATTCAGTTAATCAAGAAAACTGTTCCTTTAAACTTTTTAAATAAAGCCGTAAACATTTAACAGAAATTCGAAATAAAATGCCAAATGCTTAATGAACATTTTGCAGCTAAGCCAACATTTGTAAAGCATTTTTTTTTAAATACATAATGCTAAATTAAGCTGCAAAAATGCTAAGATGGTCAAACTGTTACTTTTACTTAAATGCTTTTAGATTTCGTTTTTCTCGCTCGTTTTGCGCTTTTGCTATAATTTGGTAATTCTGTGTTGTTTAGATGCTGTAGCCAACTATATCGATAGTTTTTCACATAATTAATTTAGGAGATTTTCTAAATTATTGTATAATAGGCAGAACGAAAAAATCTCTCCGCTTTTCTCTAAATGCATCATGGATTTCTTCTATATTTATTGCCGATATTTAATAGATATACTTTGTTTTATCAAGCGCAGCGAATGCATTTCATATTCGTGTAATATCAATGGAAATTTTTACCTTTTTTTGGCCAAACGTAAAAAAAATTTTTTTTTTTTAAATTTGATATTTTTAATTTAGTACACTTAAAACCTACCAAAATAGGCATATTTTTGTATTTTTTTCTACAATGTGGATTTACCGTTACTTTGTATATACAATCATATGTGATTTGTTATCGAGTTAAAATCAATAAATGAGTGCAGTAAAATACAAGTGATTTTTTAATAAAAGTTTTGATACAAATAACTTATGATTGCAGAAAAATAAAAATTAAAACTAATGTCGAAAGTGACTATTGGTTTAATATGTATTGAAATATTTGGGAATTCTTCAATTAGTACGATTGTATCGGCAGAATTAAAGTGGATTGAAAATTAATAAATATAACTATGAATTGGAATTTCACTTGGCCCTTAAAAAAATGACGGCAGTTGATATAACTTCATTTTTTCTCTAGAGCAATAACATATCTTTCATAAATATCTAACTTGAGCTGCAAATCTCTTTAAAAAGCAAATCTCTCTATTTAACTTTAGTGTGCCAAATTCAGAGTTATTTAATTAATGGCGAGTAAAACGTGGCGAAGCTGATAAACGAGCAGCTGTTTATGACAATTTTATATCATATATTGTTAGAAGCAGGTATTCTAAACAATATTTAAAAGAGCTCTAGCTAGTATATTGCTGAAATCTC
This sequence comes from Pollenia amentaria, assembly GCA_943735925.1. NCBI lineage: Eukaryota > Metazoa > Arthropoda > Insecta > Diptera > Polleniidae > Pollenia > Pollenia amentaria. The sequence goes on from OX031006.1 coordinate 193,610,878, forward strand.
AGATATAAATGGGGTAAGAGTTGTCGAAAACTGCCAACAGGAAGGCGAACAATATTCTAAGAGAGAAGATGAAGAAAGTGAGAATCATGTTTTTTTTTTTAAATTTATGTTGTTTTTTAATTTAATTAATAATTTAGAACTAGGAAACCAAATTTTGCAATAAGACTTTATTAAAAACCAAAGTTTTTGTTATGTTGGAACAAAAAAAGGAATGGTTTCAATAGATATATTTTAAAACTTTCGACCGTGTGTCCAAAATTTTTTTTGCAAGAGCGTGTGTCATAAAGTAAAAATTTTTTTTCGTGAGAGCGCGTGAGCATGCGTGACCAACTTTTTACCCGTGACAGTGCGTGACAAAACAGTTATGGGCGTTAAGAGGGAAGGAGACTTCCAAAGAGCGAATTAAAAAAATTATTTAACTTGGGCCAGTCGTTTGGCTAAAAATAAGTTTTGGCCAAAAAATATTTAAAAATTTCCAATAGTGCATTACAGTTGTTAATAATTTACGATACTTTGATAATTGCTTCAAACGATAGTATATCTAGGAATGCTTAACATCAACTTGAGTAATTTAAATAAATTATTGTTATGGCAGCGCAATACTTCGAGGGTTTGTTTGTTTTGTACTTTACTAGACGAAGATTTGGTTTGGATTTTAGCACAAAGGTTTTTTTTTAATAAGAATTATAAAAAAATTAATAATTTTTGTTTAATTTTGCGTATTTTTCATACACTTTTGTATTTTTTTTTTTCTTTTTTCGAACGTATTAACAAATAGCGTATTAGCGAATAAGAGTAAGTAGGATTTCGTTAAATAGGCGAATATTCGGCAATACTTGTATTCGTTTCATCACTGATATATAATCGCACTAACAAAATTGTTTAAATTTTTTAAAATAAATTTAAAACTAAAATGTTTAAGCCGATCGAAAAGAGAGACATACGCTGTTACCCATGAAAACCACAGATTGAAGCTGTCTCTTAAAATTTCCTTAAATTTTCCAATTTCTCAATAGTTAATTTGTATTATTTAAGTTAATATTCGTTTCAAATTTGGTGAAAATTCTATTTATTAAAATATTGTTCATAAAATAAAATAGAATTGGGTTTTTTTTTACGAATACGTGTTAAGTTGAAAAAATATAAATTATACGCCACAATGTATTTGTGATATCCCGAAAAACAGCGGTTTTGGGAATCTACTAAGAAATACTTCATTTTTCATTTGATAAGTTACCCACTTATGCAAAAAAAAAAGTTAAAGTTCACATTAGTTAACCAAAACACATATCTACCAGTAAAAGTGTATGCCCTTAATGTGCTGGTTACCTAATGTGAACTTTTACTTTGTTTTACATAAGGGGGTTAGTCTTTAAGTCTTTAGTTACCAATTAGCGATTTAAAACTATATGTACAGGAGAAATTTTCCAACAAATTTATTCGACATTATTTATAAAAACTAAAACATTGTTTCATTAACCCTTTATTACCCCATATTACTTACCCCATATTCATAAAAAAATATTTTTGGTTTATAGCAGATTTATGAAACGAGTTTTCCAAAAAAAAATTTAATAAACCTTTTATAAATCAAAAATATTTCTTATGAATATGGGAGATAGTCTTTAGTTCTATTATTTCTATTTTAAAATTCCCAAAAATAAATTGCACGGAAAAATGAAAATATATTTCTAATAACCAGACACTCACCGTCGCGGTGTTTTTGTCCGGTTTTACATATTTTATTTTATTATAATAAATTTCATTGAAGCCATGACAAACTAGTCTATTTTGGTTGAAATATACTATTAAAGAAGAGACTTTAACTTAGATCACTTCCATTTGAGTTATTCAGTTTCAAAATAAATTTAAATATTTTTTTGACAGTGTTAAAATAAGACAAATTCGTCACAGATTACATTCTTCAAAGAAATTTCTACATGGATCTCTTCTCCACCAATGCGATTGAATTTATTATTTCAATGCAATCATCTTCAGTTTAGACGCTTCCACACGCAAAGAAAAAACTTGTTTAAATATGGTCACCTCCAACAAAACTATTTTTAAAGAAAATTTTAAACATATTATGTTTAAATTTAACCATATTATTATCACTGACAACCATATTATGGTTATATGTGTCCTCCATCAAGAAGCCACAACCATATTATGGTTGCCTCTAAACATGTTATGGTTAAATATGACAATAATTTGTTTTTAAATTAACAATAGTATTTTCCTCTTCTCCAAGAGCAGCAAGCTATGGTTAAAAACCAACCATGCTATCATAAGTGTTAAACATATTTTAGTTATTATTGACCAAAACATTTTCGGAGGCAACCATAATATGGTTGTGCCTTCTTGATGGAGGACACATTTAACCATAATATGGTTGTCGGTGATAATAATTAACCATAATATGTTTACAATTTTCTTTAAAAATAGTTTTGTTGGAGGTGACCATATTTAAACATAGTTTTTTTCTGGGTGCACCTACTTTTAAAATTTCGTCAAAACTATTTGATTGATCAAACAGTTAAAATCCGGATGATTCTAAGTTTCTGGTGAGAATCAAGCTTTCCGAAAGCCATCTTGTGGTTCAAAAGAAGATAACACGGGTTAAACAAACAACTTCTTCAAATAAACAAGATGTTTTCTAACTTAACGACGTCGCTTAAGAAGAATGTTGTTGCTTAGACACACGTGCCAAGAAATCAGTCCATCACTGTTCTAGACAAACGTGTAGATTTAAAAATATTTTATTATTTACATACATTTTCCTATTATGTAAATTTTATATTACATAAACATTTCTAAAAATAAATTATACAACAATTTATTATAAATAATATCTTTTGTTTATATTTGTTTATTTATTATTATATATATGTTTATGTAAATGCATTTACAAAAATTTGTAAAATATGTTGCCTTTTAGTGTTGTTTTATTATGTAATTATTATAACAATATTTTTGTTTTTATACCCATATTTTAAACACAATTCCATGTTATTCAATCATAAAAAAGTTTTTAATAAATCCTTAATTTCACAATAAAACACACGTGATAAAAGAAAAAAAAGAAAAACATTTGTCAAAAGTTATTTCGGTACAAAATGATAATAATGGGAAACATTTGGTAATGATACTATAAAATACAACAATTCTAGTTAATGCAATACATATTTTAACGAAACAAAAAGTATTTACTTAAATTATATTACATACATATCGCCATCTTAAATCCAAAAGGACATAAGTGCACTTTTAAGTTTTTTTTTTGCAGCAGAAACAAAATTCTTAATAACATTACCCCCCGTTTTCACAACTTCCCGATAGCAAAAGGTAGGATTTAATCGGCTGTATAAAATGAGTTACTTTATTACAAGTTTACTATAACCTACCAAAAAGGATGAACCTTCCTTTAACTTATCGCCCACTTTGGTTTAATTAAAGTTATAGTACTGGAGCACTATCGATAAAATACTTCCTTAAGCTATCAATAAGTCCTGAAAGGGACCAAGGCTGTTTTAATATTAGTAGCGAAATTTTAGCATTTACCTTCGGAAATAAACGCGGAGATAATTTATTGCATTTGACGCTTTTTGGAAAAATAAAAAAAAAAAATAAAACCAATGGCAATGTTGTTTAATTGAGTTTGTTTTTCTTTTAGGAAAAGTGCAGTAACGGGGTTTCGGTTTATACAATTCGCACACTAAATCATAAACAGTCATAATATTTTTAGGAGGTTTAAAAAACTGGTTTTAAAAACATATTGTAATATGGCAATTTTTACAATATTGATGCTAGACTCTATAAGGTATATATTTTCTGGATCTTTATGAGAAGCTGATGTAACGTTGCCCGTCTATCTGTTGAACTGAGTTTTTCGAAGACCCTAGAAATGAAGAGGACATAGTTGGTATACATTTAGGACACATATGCTCCGGCAAATTTTGCTATTGAATTTTAGCCAGATCGGCTGAGATATAACGTAAAAACCATGATTGAAACAACAATAAAAAAATCACAAATTTGTTTTTGTTTTGAATATAAATTTCTAAACGAAATTTTTTATTTTAGTTTGAAAAACAGGCAAAATTTAACAATTTTTTCATTAAATTATCGTCACAACTCGAAATATTACTTTTTAGGTAAAACCGCTTGATCTGATATTCGAAATAAGCAATCATTCACCACTGCGAAGAACTAGGCCCAATCAAGTAAAACGCAACAACGGCAAAGAGTTATATTGAAAGCAAAAAAAATCATAAATATTTTGTAATTTTGTTGTTGCTTTCTACAGAAATTCATGTACTGTCGAGTAAAAATTTTAGTTTTATGTACGGTTGGGACGGACCTACGTGGTTTTAAAGTAGGACACCAGGTAAACGCAAGTATGAATCGATCCCACAAGTAAGCATAACACAAGTAAAAGTGCTAAATTTTAAAAAAAATTTTGAAAGTGGACTTAAAAATCTCGGGTGTTTCTAGGCATGTTCACGTATCATTTGTGCCTAATGCATTTCATCTGGATCCACTTCAGCACCTCATAATAGATTTAACTCTTCGGGTCTTATACAATTTTGAGCCTATCCCCGGCGCCATAGTTGTCCGGATTTTACAATGATTCTGCAGGTTAGCCCGGTTTCATAATTTCTTGTGCTTCGGGGTTGCCGTAATGGTTTTTTTTTTATTGCTGATTTTTTTTATTTGTTCGGTTCACAATGGGTTATTCTTTATCACACTGAGAACAATGTGTTATCTAAATGACAACCAAATATGCTCAATATACTTACAGTGTATTATCAAAATATTAACAACATGTCGCGAAATGAGACCATTGTGGTGTACATACCCAGCAACAACTTGGTAATGACTTGCAATTACTGAACATCTAACTTTTCAATGCCTACTTCATACCATCTGCATTACATCGAAGTAGTTTAGCAATGGCTGACATATAATCTGATACATAAGCATTTGTTTATGAGTTAGTTAACGAAATTTATAATTAACTCATAATAAAATGCATTTAAGATTTTATTTATTTAAATCTAATACAAATTGATTTTAAATACACGGAAAAAAGTGTTTTATCAATTAAAAAAATGGTTTAAGAAGTATTTAAATTTAATTAATGCGATAATTGAATCAATTATTTTTTTAGTTGAAAGTAAATTAAAAATTTAATTTTGATTTTATTAACATTTTAGTTGTTTTGAAATACATTTTAAGTTAAAATTTTAATTAAATAACAAAAAATCTTAATTGACTTTTTTCTTTTAAAATAAAATAATTTAAACATGTAGAATTGTTGTTGGGAATTGTCAATATTTATATTAATAAATTAACGCATTGTTTGAAATGGCAAAGTTTGTTGATCATTTTTTAATTAAAATTAAAAATATAATTTATTGAAAAAAAATATTCAAAATTTTACAATCTTTAGTAATCAATATAATCATTTTGGTAATAGTTGCTAAATCAACAAATTGTTTGCTTGGTTTATAAATTTGGTATAAATTTGGTAATTGGAGAAATTTAATATTTTTTTCTGTGTACATATTTGTTCTTATAATTTTTTATTTTATTTGTTATAAATGAAGAACAAATTGTAACATCGTTATGAAATATAAAAAGTTTTTTGAGTCTCCTGTAAATTGTGCTGAAAGGGAGTTAGCAGGTTTGCATATTAAGCCGACGATATGTAATTTCATATTCAAAATTTGAATTAAAACAACACTACCTAATCAGCCAAAGGATATTATAACGATATCGTCTAGTGATATAAATTATAATATATGATATCGATCCTATATCATAAACGATAGTATTTAAATTGTACCTTTCCTTACAATATCGTTTTTCCATGAAAATATCATATCGTTTTTGCTTGATATCTGGTTTATTGGGTATAAATATGTCCTTTATACAGGATAGTCGAATTTTGCATTAAAAGTAAATTAAATTAAATTGACAAATTTAGTTTTGTTGATAAGAATGTGAAGTACCTATTTGTAAGCGAATGTGGTAATGACTTATTAAACTCCCTATTTGTAAGCGAGGGCGGTAAGTACTTGCCTCCAATGAAATCATCGTGTTAAAATAATAAGTTAAAATGCCAATGCATAAGTAGTGAAGAGTAGTTGGATTTGCTTTTCAACTCATAACTTTGCAATATTAGTTTTTGCTGGGTATATTAACAGATTGTTCACAACATAAGACCAAATGGTGACAAAATGACAACGAGGTGAATTAAAAATCTTGACACCAGCCCGGTTCCCGCCAAATACTCTGGACTATTTCACTAGAACGGGCTGAAAGTGTGCATTATTATTGCTCGATATAGTTAGAATATACTTTGTTTTTAAATGAATAAAGAAAATAAAAAAGGTGGTAGTTTCAATTTCTCGTCTTTTCTATTACAAATTATAACTGGCATTCAAAAGGAATATGGATTATGGATTTTTCTAAAACTCGAACTTTCACAATAGGTTTTCAATGGTAATTTTTAATTGAAAATAAATAAAAAAAAATTATAGAAATAAAGATGTTTTTAAATACCGTTATATGGCGGAACTTAGTGATACTACTATACCGTGGATTATTATACTGAATTTTATTTTTAATTAAATAAATAAAACAAAAAGCTTTTCTCTATTGTATACAATATAATATATAAAATAAATATTTTCATTTTATTATTGTGTCCTGCTATGATATAAAAAGTCCTTTTATATTTAAAAAGTAATTAACTTTTAAAACAATTTTAATTAACGCGATAAATATTATTAATTTACAGCAAGTTTATTACTTTAATGCCTTTGCTTTTATTTTATTTGAACAATAAAATGGAAAAGTCGTAGGTGCGGAGGAACAAATTGAAAAAAAAAATTCTTATAAATTTGCACTATAAAAATAAATAGATTATTTGTTTACTATGGAAACCATACGAAATAGCAAAAGACAATTATGGTGTATTCATAAAATTATTTTAATAAAGGTTTACAAAAAAAATTCTATAAAAATGTTACTTCATAAACGTTTGTTAAACTAAATAATGGTTTATGATTACGGCACGCATAGAAAAAACATGCTTGATACAATCACAATCGCAAACTATCATTAATTAATGTTTGTAGTTATGATTGTGTCAAACACGTCTTCAGAAACAATATATGTTCAGACATGTTTATAGCTTATTTTTGTCTCAAATATATTTTTGGGCTTAAAAGAAAAACCCAAATTATCTTCCTAACCATGTTTCTATATTTCCCAACACCTTGCAAAATATATATTTGAACATGTTATATGGTTCTGACAATAAAACCAATAAAAAAATTTATTTAAAACATTTCATGTTTTATTAAAAATACTTAGTATCATATATAAAAATAAAATAAAATTAAATACATACATTTATACATATATAACTTACCTGTTTCAATTAACGTATAATAATTTATTTCCTTAGTTTTACAATCAGGCCATGTACTTTTTCTCCCGAAAAACTTTTATTATTTTGTAGTCATTAATGGTTCCGATTAACTGACTCTCGCAGACGGAAAATGACGTGGAAGAAGATTTTATTTGCTTTATAAACACACACTATTTGTTTTGACAATAAATGTTTGCTCATTTAGAGAATGTGTCTTAAAGCGAACCAAAATGATGGTATCAACCATACCTTTTGTGTACAGCTAATATTATGATTTTAACTGTATAGTTGAAAATATAAACATCTAGTAGCAAACATTTTACATAATTTAATATGTTTAGCTAGATCATGGTAACTTTTTAGGTGTTAAACACCATATAATATTATTATAGTGAATTAAAAAATGTTAAGGAGAAAAAATATTTTTTTAAACTATATAAGCACTATAATAAGTTTATTAGGGTAAACATATTAGGCAAATATGAATAAAAATGGTGGTAGCGACCATTAATTAAACATGTTTTTTCTCTGCGTGGGGGCTTAATATTTCTGTGGTAAGAGGTAAAACTGACAGGAATGGACTTAAAAGTGAAAAAATGAGTGATAATAAGTATTTGCCGAATATTTCATACCCTCCACTAAGAAGCAAATTTTTGGAATGGACGTTAACGTGATATGTAATAAATTATGAATAAATCTCCATTAAGCCACCCATCAAAATTTAAAGTTCAATGAAACTAATAAGTGACAATTTTAATTGAATTATTAGTATTAGAACCAATTTTATAACGATTTCATTATTTTTTAGCGCTAAGGTACATAACCAAGTTTTCCGAGAATAGGCTTTATATAGGGCATAGTGTAAATTATGGACCGATCTTAAAAAAATTATACAGTGCGATTTCTGGTCCCACAAAATTGTACCGTACCCGATTTAATTATGATAGCATTATTTAATACGGGTTTAGGCGTACTTAACTCTTTTTCGGGAGTAGTGTTTATATGGGCCTAGAGTAAAATATGGACCGATCTTCACGAAATTTTTCAGTGTGATTTCTAGTCCCACAAAACTGCACCGTACCGAATTGAATTATGGAAGCATTATTTATTACGGTTTTAGGCGCACTAAGCTGTTTTCCTGGAGTTGATCTTATATGGGGCCTAGTGTTAATTATGGACTGATCTCCAAAAAAGTATACAGTGTGATTTCAGGTCCTATAAAACTGTGACGTACAAAATTTTAGTATGACAGCGTTATTTATGACAGTTTTAGGCGTACTAAACTGTTTTCCGGGAGTAGGGTTTATACAGGGCATATGGTCAATTATAGACCGATCGTCACGAAAACAGTATGATTTGCGGTTGTATAAAGCGAATTCGTGCAAAATTTTATATCATTCCGTGCTTTATTCCACCATGTATGTTAATTTTTGTATCAAAATTATAAATTTTTTAGGGTTGTAGTTCCATTGTTCCATTGTTTGATTCATTGTTCTGATCCTACTGAACCGCTGTTGCTGGATTTCAATCCCAAACTGCTTAGGATAAGTAATTTGAGACCAAGTTTGTTCTTTTCTTTTGCGTTTTTCGAAAGTGTGCGTGTTTTTAACAGACGGACAGATGGACAGACGGAAAATATAATTTTTATATAGTTTTTTTTTTTTTTTTTTGGTAATACTCGTAAAAATATATGACTAAAGTTTTTAAATCAGAGAAATGGCCAATAAAGCTTTTTAAAGCTTTATTAGAAACATTTCTAAAATAAAATATCATGATTCATTTCTGTTTTAGGCATATTAAAGTGCTTTTCGGAATGCGGCTTTATATGGATCCTATTGCAAATTCTGAATCGACTATCACCAAAGCCTTTTAGTGTGATTTCTGTCTCAGCAAATCAAATTTGGACGTTTTTCAGAATTTTTCATGAGTGTGATTTATATGGGACCTATGGTATAATAAAGACCAATCATCACAAGATTACGTGGTGGTTTTTCTATAAATATATATAATTATATATAATATATATATATATAAATATATATATAATATAATTCTATAAATAAATATTTTGATTTCTATTTTTCTAAGTTGAATTATTTTATTATGCATTTATTTTTAATTACCTGAGGTAATTGAAACAAATATAGATTTTTTTTATTATTTTTTTTTAATTGATTCAAATAAAACGTTGTTTAACATTGGACTGTTTTTTGAATATATTTTAATCCAAATTGAAATTACCATTCATTGAAAAAAAATTCACAATTTTCACATTTTTCAACTATTATTAATCAATATAATAATTTTGGTAATATGTAAGTGCACGATCAACAAACTGTTTACTTGATTCTATGAATTAGGTGTTTAATATCCATTTGAAATTTATTCTGTGTATGTATGTAGATTAGGGTGGGCCGATTTGTATGAACAAAAATTTGTCAATATAGTGCCACCGATTTTTCGATAGCTTTTGGCATGAGAAAAAAAAGTTGCATTACGACATATCCATAAAATCCGTTTCGAGGCCCCCAAATTTCAATTTTTTGACTTTTTCTAGCGAATTTTTATATCGATATCATTCTTCTGAAACCAAAAAAATTTTTCTTGGAGTTTTCAGACCACTATGTGTCGAAAAGACGTTTTTTTCGATTTTATACATTTTTTTAGGGCTCTAAACCAATTTTTGCCTATATACTCTTTGTAACGAAATTCGCACGTTAAAGGCAATGGTGATATCAGGTTTTTGAAAAAAATTAAAAATAATGTTGATCGAGTTTTGGTCCAAAAATTTATTTACATTTTTAATGTATATGGATCAGAAAAATCCTTAGTATTTCGGCCAGTAAAAGCAAGAGTAGCATAAGCATATAAACGTAAGTTTCGTTTAAAATTAAATTCCCAAATCATTAATTCTCACTCCCAAGCCTAGTCTGCAAAGGATTACGAACCCTTGTAAAACGTATTCATATTAATTCTTACATAATTTTTAACACACCATGTACTTAGTAATTCTTTGGCTGGACTGTTCGTTTATGGAACAACCTTCCAGCGAAAGTCTTCTTTCTCACTTTCAACATGAATACGTTCAAATCGAATATCCACAAGCACCTCTCCCTTTATCCTCCTTCCCATAACATACTTCCTTACTTCCAACACACTACAAGATATTAGTACGGATCATTCCCTCAGTGTTAGTCCTAACAAAAAAAAAAAACAAAAAAAAAAATATCAAACCCATGTATTTTATTTATCTATATCCCGCTGTAATTTTATTGAATCATACAAACAATTAATTCTAGAATATATTTTCAAATCATCAGCATAAAGACGTGTTTGTTTGTAAGGGATAAACTCGAAGACTACAGCATCAATTTAACAGTTTTCTTAAACTAGCTGTTCAACATTCCAGCATAACCCTCAACAAAATCAATAATAATAAAATATATTCTTCAGATTTCGAGCGGCTCTTGACTGAAAAAAGGAGAGTTCGAAGAGAGTGGCAATTGCACAGATCCCCTCAACTTAAGAAAAGAGTGCACCGGGAAAATCATCTAAAGGAACTTGATGCAACTCCACAATCAGACTACTCATTATGGCGTGCAGCTAGATATCTCAAAAGGCCAGTTATATCTAAACCACCATTAAGTTGGGAAGGAAACGATGTAAAAGGAAATCTGTTTGTTAATCATTTGGAAAACGTATTTACCCCAAACATATCGCACGATAAAGCAGTTGAGTTAGCACCTGTTAATGTTATAGCAGCTATACCCCTAAGATTTGAGATAAGAGAAATAGAAAAGGCTATTTTTGATTTAAACATCAAGCAGGCACCTGGTATTGATAAGATCAGTAAAAAAATGATTTTAGAGCCACCTCGCATAGCAAAGAAAATTATTCTTTTTATTTTTAAAGGATATTTTACGTCTTGAATACTACCCTCAAGAATGGAAGGTTTCCTTAGTAACCATAATACCATCTGGAAGAACTCTCTGAGATATCGCGGGTGAACTCGGAAATTTGGTAAAATATCTCAACGTAAAAGGCGGCTCTAGCTGCCTCAGTATTGCCCTGGGTCACACTTTGAATCGGAGTTCCTACAATTGACGAGTTGTGTGGGTTCAAAACGGAGTCACTGTCGACTATGATACCAAAGCTAGGGAAGGATCACACAAAAGTAGAATCATACAGGCCTTTTAGCTTATTACCTAATATTTCAAAGCTATTTGAGAAATAAAAATCGATGTATTCCAAACCATCAATTCGGTTTTAGAAGAAAACACAGCACAATTGACACACTTATCGCATAGTAAATCTCATAAAAAAAGCCTTTGAAGAAAAAAAATATTGCTCTTCACTCTTCATCGATGTAAGCTTTTGATAAAGTCTGGCATTAATGCTTATTACATTAATTGATGCAAAACTTACCAGCAAACGCTCACAAGGCATTAAAAAGCTACGTAGTCGGTCGTAAATTTATTATTAAATGCCAATTGACGCTGGAGTTCCACAAGGCAGCATCCTGGGCCGTCTATTATACTTCGGGTATGCCAACAAATAACTGCACCCAAACTTCAACATTTGCGGATGATACAGTTTTTCTAAGCGTACACGAAAAATGTCATACAGCATCTCGTTACTTGCAGGATCATATATTTGAACTGGAAAAGTGGTTAAAACAATGTGGGATAAAGGCCAACGAGCAAAAATGGGTACATATAACATCCACATTGCGTCGGGAAACATGCCCCCCTATTAAAATTAATAATTAAAAAATACCCCAACACTCGCATGTAAAATACCGCGGTATACATCTAGATCGGCGTTTAATGTGCAAATGGCACATAGAAGCAAAATGGACTCAAATGAAACGAAAAGCAATTAAAATTAATTGGCTTATTGGAAGAAACTCTGTTCTTAGTCTCGCTTGCAAACTTCTACTTTTCGAATCTATCTTAGAGCCAATCCCCTGCTTCGGTATTCAGTTATAGGGCGCTGACTCGGCCTCTAATATCGAAAAATCCAAAGGCTCCAAAATAAACTTCTTCAAATAATCACAGCCACTCCCTGGTATATTAAAAACTCAAATATCCGTAAGGATCTCAATGTGCCGTTAGTAAAAACTATGATAACGAAATATGCTGTAAAATATTTAAAAATGCTGGAACTACACCCAAATCCACTAGTTCGAAATATTTTAAATTATGGCGGCCAGACTCGAAGACACTGCAGCACTTACCCAATCAATCAACAGCTATATGTACATACATAACTCCAAACGAATAAAATGATATTGATATTGGTAGCATAGATGAAATGTACGCATATTGTTAACGATTCAAATACAAAATAGGAGCTGCAGGTTTGTCTTGGGTTAATGGTAAAGTGAAATTGCCGGAAATAAATAGATTGCCAGAACCAATACAAACACTGGTATATGGGACAACCCTGCAATCAAAACAGTTTATTAGAAAATACAACAGTAATTTTGATTTGGTGTGGAAATAATAGTTACTGATAATTTTATGCTAACATTTATAGTAGAAGCGCCAACAGTTCCTCAGTGCCAATTTAGCCGGCGATATGGTAATGGTTGTGCTGGTATGGTAAATCACCTTTAATCAAATCAAGTGTTGCCCATAAGTTTGGTTCAAACAGCTGTTTTGTATGGTTATGGTTATGTCATATCTAATTTGTGCTTTAGAAACAGTTGTGAATTTTGAGACTGATCTGTAGCGCATTACTCCATGCTTCTTTTCAGACTTGTATATTTGCACAAAAACTAATGGATATCGGTCATACATTTTATTTACAAAAGGGCGACTCATTGGCGGTTATGGGACTTATTCTTCAATATATTTTTAGTCTGTATTAACAATTTTGTAAATATAAGGAATAGAGATAACGGGTAGGTTTGTTAGAAATAAATGACGTATATGAAAAATTAAGTGGGGTTGCCCATATATTTAACCCATCTAGGAGTAGCCTACCTGTTGCAGGAACCATATTTGTGTGGTTAAAATTTTTTAATTAGGCCCCTGCAGTGCGTAGTATGCTAGTCACTTGTATGAATTTAAATAAAAAAAATAAGGATACTATAGGCTAATTTCCGTTAAAAAATAAAAAAGAAGTTATTACCAAGTCAGAAAAATTTTAAATTGACCATTTCCGGGTTTTTTTTATATTAATTCTCAATATTAATTCTCGATCAATCGATTTCCTATTAAACTCACTGAACAATTTTTTTGTTTGGTTAGATTAAAGGTCGAAAAAATAATTTAATAAACAACTGGACAAATAAACATCATAGAAAAAAATATTTCGCACACTTATTCATATCTACTAGTTATGCCAAATATAAAGGAATTCCAACAAAATTTTTTTTATTGGAATATTTAAAGCTTTGTGCAAATTTAGAACGAATATTAATTTATTCCATTAAGTACCCTCAACATTACGAGAAATTCCAAGAATGTGACACATTGTGAAAAGTATCCTAAATCTGTGTTTTAGTTGTTTCTTAAAACAAAGTAAAATTTTAATTTATATTAAATATTTGCAAAAAGGTTAAACAATATAGTATGACAAAAACATTGATTAATTGAAACACAGTTTTTCAAGCTTCATTTATCTTAAAGAAAAGTTTTCCATTAATTACTACCTAAATTTAACAAGCAAATTGGAAAGTACTCAATCGTTAAATACTATTTTATTTATCACTTTTACAGTTTATCCCAATTAAAATTTAATATGAAATATTTAACAACTTTTTAGTTGTCTAGAAATTCTGTACACGAAGACTGGGAGAAAAAGTTTTTCGCATACGAACGAAACATTTTTGTTTATTTCCAATTTTTAATGTTTATATTTAGTTTAAAATGTTTGTGAAAGGAACAACAGACTTTTCTTGAAGTTTAAATTTTCAACAACATTTTTGTTTTAATTAATTTTTAATTTTAATTGTATTTGTTTCATTTAAAAAAAGTAAGCACTTTGAGAATATTTTCTTTTTATGTTTTAAACAAACTATTGTCAAGGTTGGGCAGTACAATACAATTACGTATTTTGTATTTCAATTACATTCTCAAAATTCATTTTGAAATTAAAATACCTGTCGCTCAAGTGTTTTGCATTTTACATACATGTCATTAATAAATAATCCGATGCTTATTATTAATAAATAAAATATAAGTTGATTGAAACTTTAACCAGAATCTCTAGAATTTTCCTTCAACTATGTTTCTTCTTATAGTTGACTACGCTTAAATTTAAATTAAAATACAAAGCAATTTGTTTTAACAGGTTATTTATGTTGGTGTTTTTTGTTATGGTAAATTTTTAGACACGTGTGAGAGAGGAAATAATTTTTTACAACTTTAGCCAAAAAGTCTGCTATTAATAGCACCTCATAAATATTAATACATCTTGATCAAGCGTGTTGGAACTAGGGCTGTGGAGTCGGAGTCGGAGTTAATGTTTTTGTACCTGAGTTGGAGTCGAAGTACTCCAAAATTTTTTTACTTTACATATGTAAATTACTTTATTAAAGCTCAATGTGGTACGTGTTAGTATTAATATATCGATTTGAAATTTTGAAAGAATTATTTTCTAGCTATATTTAACCATTTAAAGGGTACTGCATTAAAAAAAAAGAGTTAAAAGTCAAATAAGGGCCAATCTCATATATATTTAGCATTAAGGTTAGAGTAGGAGTTGGAGTTGGAGTCGGATAAAAAAATTTTATTGATGGAGTCGGAGTCAGAACTATTTTTGACGACTACACAGTCCTGCTTGTAACTGTTATCTTTTTGAATACCGTCATATTTGTGAAGCTTATATTTTTTAAAAATTGCATTGATTTTGATTGATGATTTTGCTATAATGTAAAGCCAACCAACATAATCGGCTACAATGCAAGACGTCTTTACACTTGTATCCACGTATTTTAGCTGGAAGAAAAACGTATTTTAAAGTAAACACAAAAACAGTGATTAAAAGCGAATGTCGTAATGATCAAGATAGATAAACATGAACTATTGCCTGAAGGCGGTGGAAAAAGCAATTCTAGTGCAGAAGATGATGAGTTTATTGTTCTTATTAATAGGAAACACTGATCAACCAAAGAAATCAAATTTGGAGTTAGAGTTCGTCAGCTTTCTAAATGACAAAAGCAAAGAGCATATCATTCTAGACATCTATCCAGAAATAAAAAAACATTTTGGGAAATTCATCATCAGTTTGTGCTCATCAGGGCGCATAGAAACATTGTTTTCCTTAGCCGGTTCTTTTTATTTTCCATAAGGAAGCTTTTTGAAATACTTGTTTTGCTGATAAAATATTTTTCAGTTTCCAAACAACCTCCATGACGTTTTAATTGTTACTAAACTGAGCTTAATACTATTGGGGAAAGTGTTCTATTGGGTCATATTAATTGTATTTGCTATAATTTGATATGAATGTCACAACACTTTGTGAATTTCCCATATATTTTACATTGATTTAAAATAAAAATAAAGCATTTTGTATTTCGTATTTAGTGTATTTTGCATTTTATACAACATAAATGTATTTTGTATTGCGAATACATCAACACATGTATTTTGCCAACCCTGACTGTTGTTCCTAAATGGAAAAACTTTATCTTAAGACATAGAATTGAAGCTATTGAAAGTTTAACTTGGTTAACTATTGCTAAGATGCACAAAGAAATTTTAAACTAGAATTTACTTATGATACAATATTAAACTTTTTTTCAATTTTTATTTTGCGAGCATACAATATTAAACTTGTTTTCTATTTTTTCTTGTGAGCATTATAATCATGGCTATTAAAATTTTACAATTAAATTTTATCCACAAAATTTTTTGTTCTGAAATACGCATACTCATGCAAAGCAAGATTTAAAAATTTCTTGCATATACATATACAATGATGTTCAATCAAATAGAGCCACTTGTTCTCGGCAGTGTTGTCAATTTAGCCATTTAGTCGATAATTTGAGATTTTCGTTATTCAAAGACTTTTCTTATGTTTAGTTTTTTGCTACTAAAAGTCTTAAGTGCAATTTCTGTGCAGTGAATAAATTTTGTAAATTATTTTTTATTAATATTGACTAGTTTTTTTGTAATATTGATGCGTTTTTTTGTAAAAAAAATCTTGTTTACCCAATTTTTAGCCAACGCACAGTGGCGCCATTTGAGTTTTTTCGTTGCAAAAATCATATCTTTTGAACCGAATAAGATAATTGAACAGTTTAAACAGCATATGATAGATAACTGTTTAGCCTATGAAATGAGCGTTTGGAAAGGGTGCTACGCTTTGTAGGGGCCTACTTATGGGTTATCAAAGTTAAAATTAGTAGAAAAATCAATTTTATGGTAACTAAAAAAAATTATTTTTACATTTTTAGATTGTTTTTATTTTTTTTCTTAAAGGTTTTATGTTTTAAATTATTACCCAATAAATTAAAAAAAAATTATTTTTTTTTTTTAAATTTATTTTTTCAATTTTCTGTAAAATATTCATCACAATTAGTAAGAGAAGGTATATCTAAAAGACTAACAATTTCTAAACTATAATTATTTTGTAACTCTATTCGTGACTTCACATGCCGCAGGGAAGAAATAAGTGGATCGGAAGATGCTGCCAACATGTTGAAGAGGTCCTTATTTTGCCTTACCCTTGATGCTTTAAATGTGTTCTGCAATCTATATTTTTTTATAAAATTTGTTAAGAGACTCCTGTGCTTCTTCAGAAAGCTCTTCAATTGGCAAAGACTGGTACTCAATTATATCTTTGCCATGCGCCAATATTTTATGGACGGTCGGGGTCAACTTCTTCTGTGGATACATTTCTGCTAAAAGAGATGCAGTTTTCGACGCATATTCTCCATATTTTGTAGAATTGACATTTTCTTTGCAGTTTAAAACAACCAAGATCGTTCCCAATCTTTTCACGATTTGATTGCCAATTCCAATGATTCTAGTTATTGCCTCATCATTTTCAAAAAATCTCCTAGAAGTGTTTCCATCGTTTGAGTTACCGTATCCGTGCTTGGGACAGTCTACTTTTAGTCCAACTTGTTTAAAAAAAGCATCCTGTATTTGCTTCTTTCTGATCTTTTCCTTATCCTTTATTGATGTATTTTCATCGAAGTTTTCCTCCTCTTGTGGTAGGGTATATGCCAGTTTTAGCAAGAATTCCATACACCTTATCCTTGCGTGCAATGGTGACATTCCATATTCGTAATTCTCCTCATTTGTAGAATCGTTTAAATTACCAAAGTTCTTCTGACAAATAATAATAAAAAATCGATAAAAAATATATAA
The DNA here is from genome assembly GCA_943735925.1 of Pollenia amentaria. Taxonomy (NCBI): domain Eukaryota; kingdom Metazoa; phylum Arthropoda; class Insecta; order Diptera; family Polleniidae; genus Pollenia; species Pollenia amentaria. Next base: position 193,628,644 of record OX031006.1, read on the forward strand.
AAATGAAACGAAAAAAGGGGTTTAAATAGGGTTTTGCTAAATTTTTACCTCCAATATAATTCTGTCTATATATATGTATATGATAACTAATTGAAATATGTTATAATAAAGCAGAAAAATATACTAATCTTAAACTCTTTACAACTAATTATATAAAATTGAGATGTAACATATTATATATGAAATAAATTGAATTTAATTGAAAAAAGTTCTTCTGACTCTTTTTGCAAATCGGGCATGACATTGTTGAGGTTGTTCCTGTCAGTTCGTTTACGACTTTTCCGTCAACCATGGTCAGGTGGAACTCGTAATTGCATTCAATATATTTTCCTTCTCCAATTTGCAGCTTTGTAGGCTTAATCTTGCTTATTTGTTCTTCAATGTCCTTCACCGTAGTCGTTATGAGTTCTGCCGATTCCCTTGCAAACTGATACATTATTGGTCGGCAATAATGCACTGATGACGGACGTGGATTTTTCCAGTATAGGGAATCATCCGATTTTAGACGTAAAGGAACAACAGATGCCATAACCATATTTCCGTCCGATATTGTAGCGTCATCGGAAGATATGCTTTGCTTATAAACGCTTTGTCCGGATGATCCATCGCAGCCCCATTTGCTGATCAATGTCAACTTCTCAGGAAGAATTTTCACTTCCGTGAAAAACTTTGGTGTGGTTGACTTTCTAAGCAGTTCAAATAATTTTAAATTGTTCAACGCCATGTTTTCAGTACTTAAATTGTTTAATGGTTTCAGTAATTGTTGCGCCAACTTTCAGGCGTAGACTAATCCAGGCATTATGCTTATTTTGCAATATATAGGCTTTTGCTACCATGCCTAAAAATTTACCTCTTCCCTGCATACATATGGATTTAGGCTGAATAATGCAATTTTGATATTATGCACGTGTCCGAATAAGATTTGTGCCTACCTGTAGGGACCATAAGTCAATATTGTTCCTGACCATTTGTACGCCAAAGTATTGTTTATGTGAGGTACATACCTGCTAATTTCAATGAGTAGTTTTTTTCAAACTATTAGATCAAACTACTGTCAGTCAAAACATATAAGGGATGGACGCCATACAATTTCTGCAACCATGTCTTTTTAAACTTTTTTACCTCTAGAAGCCAAACGGGCACGTACGGGCAGATAAAACCTTTTGCATTATGTAAAGAAATAATCAAAGAACAGGTTTTGCAAATATGGCAAATATAGAAAAATATAGTTTTTTTTTATTTTCCGTCAAAGTTGAAAAATAGTGAAAAAACGGATAGTTTTTAAATAGTGATTTACCAGGAGAAACACAAAGCAAACAGTTAATTTTTTTTTTATCATTTTACATTTAATAAATACATCAATCAATACAAACAAAAAATAAGGCGATTCGTTACCTATATTTCGTGATATTACACCTGAAATCGCAACAAATTGACTAAAAATTGTGTGTTTTTTTGAAAACCGAAAGTCGGTCAACTTTGAACGGTTATATCTTCTAAACTAAAAATGTGATATTATTAAGAGTGGCATATTTGAAATCGTTGAAAAGTTTCCTATAACATGGGTTTATTCAAAACTTCGTCGGCACTCATGAAAATTTTGATTTTTGCAACCTCGCTTGCTCTACGGGCGCCACTGTGCAACGTTTAGTCATTGTTCACTAAAAGTTTAGCTAGTTTTAGTAGTAAAGTGTTGGCATCTCTGGTCCTCAAAAAAAATTTGACATACGTAGATTTAGGCATAAAAACCTAAAGTACTATAACCGAAGAAAAGTGATAATTTTATTAGAAAAAAAATATTTTCAAAAAACACTTTAAAGTTTAAAATTGCTTTCCTACAAAACTGGAAAAATAGACTTAAGCACTTTTTCTTATTGCCACAGATATACATATGTATATATATATATATTAAAGACTTGTAAACTCCAACTATAAGATGCATGAGCTTGCTTAAGCTACTATGAAAAATTAAAAAGAAGAATTTAAAAAATCAAAAACAAAATCTTAAAAGACTTGATTCCGTACGAAATGTGCGATCATTTTCGCAATTTGTTTAAGCAAATGACAGTTTTACCAAACTTAACAAAAAGTTTGCCTAAGTTCAATATGGTTTGACACATATGATTTACATGTATTGACACAATTGCTTACGCCAGCTTTAAGATATTATAGTGGGGCCTTAAGAGTGTGTCATTATGTATTGTCAAAAAAAATAAACCACATCTGTTATCAGCTTCGGGATATTTTCAAAAAGTACCAAAAATGGGATATTTACAAAAAATTGGCCCAAAAAGGGGGTTTAAGAAAAAAAGGGGGCACCTCTTTTAAAATCAATATAAATAGACCAAATTATGTTTTTTCCACGTATTTTGTTCAACTTATTTTAAATATCAAATAACATTTTAAAAATGGTGAAAAAAAACATTATGTAACAACACTGGTCAGCAAAAAACAAAAAAAAACAATGGGAACAAGAACTTTTTATATGATTTTAATTGACTTTAGCGAGCTGAATTCAAATATGTTTGCAGATTTATGGGCTAGACCAATATTTCTCCCGTAATAACGCGGTTATGCTAATACATTTTATCATATTTTGAGACCGATTTTGTCAAAACAGTTACAGATGATTAGTGAAAAGAAGCTTTTGTTACCTGTATGCGCTTGAAACGGAGCACAGCCTAGATGTTTGTACTTTAACAATCAGAAGACTAACCTTACGCCTATTTGTTTCACTCTAAGGCAGTGATGCGCAAAACTAAATTCTCTCACCAATACACTGACAAAACCACAGGTGCACTGGGAGAAAAGTTGTGAAATTTAAAAGAACTGTTGTTATTTTTTTACGGTGTGAAAAATTTTGTAATTTTTTTTGTTTTGAAAATAAATTAAATAGAAAAGAAAAAGTAAACTTTTAAATAAATTATTTTTGATAAATACCTTATAAAAATGAAAAAGATTTTTTTTTCACTAAACTTTTCATAGAAGTGCTATAAAAGATATAAAAATGCCTTTTAAAAATGAGTTTTGTTCATTGTTTTAAATGTTTAATGACAAAAGAGGCATTACATGTTACCAAAAGCATTTTTAATCATAAAATAGGATATAAGAAACTAAGACAGATGGTATCTAGTCCTTAAAATTTAGCTATTATTAAGCAAGGTAGACCTTTTTCTGACGAAATATTTATTAAGAATATATTCCTCCAAATAAAACAAAATCTTAATTGTAGTTTTAATGTTATAGAATCCTCTGTCCCGTGGTACTTTTGCTCGCCGTACTGTTTAGTTAGGAGTATACGCAGAGTTTGCCATTAAAGAAAATATAAAAAATTTTGATTTCTTTTCTTTTGCTTTTGATGAAAGCACTGACTTGCTAGCTTGTTACGCAGATAAAGAGTATTAAATCTTTGAAACAATGATTTCTCTCAAAACTGTTTACACAAAAGTAACAGCCAAGGTTTTTGTTCAATGTTATTAATGAAAATTTTTTATCAATTGCGGACTCCAGAAAATTTATTGACCTCTGTGTAGATGACAGAAATATCGTGTGAAAAAATATGGAAGTTAAATGTGTCAACTAAAACGACATGAGTATATATTCAATAATTTTAATCGCATTGTGCACCTGGTAGTGCTGGCATCAAAAGTTTTAACATCTCACCCTGCCGTAAAAAATTGACGTTTGCGCCATCAGTACAAACGCCAGCTAATTTTTTGGAGTCTACTGTAGAAAAAAGTTTTTCATTAATAACATCGAACAATAGTTTGCCTGTTACGTTTGAGCAAAAGGTTTCTAGTGAAAACATAGTTTCAAAGACATTATATTACATATCTACACATCGAATACAAATAACGAGCTGGCAGAGATCGTTGATGTCAGTGCTCTCATCTAATGAAAAAGAAAAAAATTCGCAATTTTTTAAATTTTCTTTAATTTTAGATTCTACGTATGCTCCCAAATGAAGACTACGACGTGCAACAGTATCACGGGACAACAGAAGATTTTCTATAATGTCAACATTATAATTTAATTTTTGCGTAAAGTGGAGTAATATGTTTTTAATAAATACCCCATCAGTGAACGGTCTACCTTGTCTAATAACATCTAAACTTATAAGACTAGATATCTCCTGCTTAAGTTTTTTATTTGACGACTGATTTTATTCTTTTTCTTCCAACCATTCTTTAATCATCTTTAAACAATTTTGTTTTTTTTTTTTTGAAAAAGATTTTCTTTTCCTTCTTCATTTAACTTTTTCATAGTAATGCTATGAAAGCTATCAAAATGTCTTTTTAAAACACTTTCTTTCATTGTTTTAAATGACTTATGACAAAACAGGCATTGCATTTTACCAAAAGTATTTTTAATCATAAAATATTTTTTACATGCCATAATTAAACAATTTATTTTGTTCAGTGCACCTACAAAAAATACGTAAATAAAATCTGAAAAAATAAAGAAGCAGTCATACACCCGTGCTCATGTACATACGACGTTGTCTCGTTGAGTCGACAATCGCTACTAACCACAAGAGCATAAGAATGTGTGTGATTTGATTTTGAACAATTGTTCTATGGTTTGCGCACCATTGCTCTAAGGAAAGCGTTCTTTAAGTAAGTAGACCCCCCGATACTAAGGCCCTAATCATGTACAACGCAGCGCAACGCAAAACAATAACATTGAAAGCACAAACAATGTCATAAATATTTTGTAATTTTGTTGTTGCTTTCAACAAAAATTCATGTACTGTTTTAAAATTTTCGACGACACAAGCAATGGAGCGTTTGAAATTTTAACACGCAATGTGAATTTCTGTAGAAAGCAACAACAAAATTACAAAATATTTATGACATTGTTTGTGCTTTCAATGTTATTCTTTGGCGTTGCGTTAGTTCTGTGGCGTTGCGCTGCGTTGTACATGATTAGGGCCTAAATTCCTTCCTCAATAGACAACAAAAACAATTTAGGATGGTGAAGACAATAAAGTCGTATATGACTGTTTCTCTTACCATGGCACAGGTCCTCTGTTTCGGATTGAGGTAAGAACGGATGCTGTGTATTTAAGAACTATACCAAGTAACATAATGGGCCCTTATGCAGAATGGGAAAAATGCCGCTTCAATGGTATTTTCAATAGGACAATGACCCGAAACACACATCAAAGCCTTAAATGATTTGTTTAAAAACAATTTAGTTTTCTATTAAATCTGGCATGCAGAGTCAAAAGACTTAAATCTTAATGAATGTTACCCATTTTTGGATTTAATGCCAAATCGTTGCTCGGCATTAATTCAAAAAAAGAGTTAGTTGAATAATATATTATGTAGGTAAATAAAAAGATACTTAATATTGTTAACTAAACAAAACAAAACAGAAATAAGTTTGTTTTAGGTAAATTAATTCGATGGATCTATTTTTACACACAAAAAATAAAGCGAAAATGTTAATGACTATAAAAATTTTTTGTGATTAAATTCTCTATTTGTACTATTTTTAAGTAATTTATATTATAATCGATCCAAAATAAAGAAAAGAGTATTAAATATCAAGTTTTTCTATAGTATTTTTGTATTGAAATATTTTAGATGAAGATGTCTCTATTTAATCGAACATCACTGTATATACAATTCTCCTCTATAAGTGAAAAAACTAACTTCATCTTACTCGTGTTCATTGCCCTCATGTCATAAGTTCTTACTGAATACTAACGAAGCGAATACCAAATTTAAATGAACGTTTCATGAACATCATTATTAAGTTTCGTGCAGATATTTAAATATGTACATATGTATATTACCTTAGAGAGGTTAAATGAAATTACATAGTTGTTTGTTTTAGTTTTAACATCTTTCAAATAGATTTGCCATTTCTTTAACTTAAAGTAATTACAAATAATATTATACGAAATATTTGCTTAACACTTTATACGCAATATTTCATTCAAGTGTTTGTTAGTGAACGTCTTCAAGAGTAAATAAGAATTCTTGTTTGTTGTTTAAATGTCGGAAACATAAATAATTGTATTAAATTTTTTTTTTTTTTTTTTTTTGGAAAATTTTACTTAGTAAGTCGTTTCATGGAAATGTTTTTTGTTTTGCTTTTAATCTATTTATTGTTCTTAAACGCGAACAAAGTTTTCTAAAGAAATGCGACAAGTAAATTACAGAAATTAAGTTTTCTTTAAAAATGTATATTAAATAAACATTTTTGATGAAAATTTATTAAGTTATTTAATTGAGGCTTTGCAACAGGGGTTCCCGCTAATTTTGTTTTTACGAAATCGTTAAGAAGCCAATGGTTAACTGCGGATCCCCAAACGTACTTTATTTACTTCATTTACATTCAAATACAGTGGTATCCCGGTTTAACGATTACTCAGTTGAAAAAATTTGCGACTTTACTAACGCTTGATTTGTTCTCATTTAGCAAAACGGCACTCGATTAAACGAATTTTTTAAATTATATATACAAACATACATACACGCAGAGAAAAAATATCGTTGGGAATGGTTACGGCAACTACACTATGTTTATTGTAACAATATTTTGTTGTCGTACACTAAATATTGTTATTTCTATTTAATATCAATAATATTTTAGTTACTGTAAACATGTCAGTGCTTATCGCAATTATACATTTAAGTATGGTTCACTGAAAAATAATCATTTTTATAACAACTAAATAATGATAACTTTGAAAACATATTTAGTCAATTCACAAGGTATCCTAACATGTCATATTGTCAAAATGTCCTAATATTTCACAATGGTTTAAAAATATTGTTGTTGGTTTGTTAACAAAAAGTGTCTTAAATAAATAGAACGTTGCTTGCTGTGTTTATTGTGCTGTCGTAATTAATCAGAAAAGTCCAGCGCTGAGCGGCTGAGCCGTACAACAATATTTTTAAACCATTGTGAAATATTAGGACATTTTGACAATATGTCATGTTAGGATACCTTGTGAATTGACTAATTATATTCCTTACAACCATTTAATGATATTTAATAGCCATAACATGATAACTTTCATTACGTGTACTCATAATATGTTTAAGATGCAAAGAAAATATCTTTACTCTAATAATAATTTGTTATCGCCATTTGTAAAATAATTTTGCATCAGTTGTGTCGTTTATTTTACATATGCCGATCGAATTATTTGTTATTCATAAAAAACCCAAGCTTAAAGAAATTAAAAAATAAAGCAATTGTAGGTACATTAATAAAAAAATGCAGTGTCATAAAATAAAATATCAGTGCTAAAAAAAATTTATTATTGTTTGAAAATGGTGGAAAAATATTAACCATTGTTGTGTTATTTTAGAGAAAATGAATGAAAATTCTATAAAATAATTTATAAATAATTGCGACCTACGACAAAAATAGGTTAAAAATATTATGTTTAAAGTTGCATCATATTATGATGTGAAATATCTATAATAGCTTTACGTTAAGGTTACCAGTAAGTAAATAAGCATAAATATATATTAAAAATATTTTTCGGTCTTAGATTTAATCTACATATTATTATGATTAACATGATAATAATATTATTACTTCTTAACTTGTTATGATTAACATTTAATTATAATATGATGTAATAAAAACAAATTAGGATAAGGGCAAAAATATTACGAATATATTTGGTCATAATATGATTCAACAATAATCGTAATATGTTGACTACAGTCATGAATTTTATCATAATATGTTGCTCTTAGAATATGTTTACCACAACCATGTTTTTTCTTTGCGTGTATAAACAAGAGAATATAATAGGTCGATTACAGAAAGAAAACTTTATAAAATTTATTTTTACATCAGCGGCGTTGCCTGATTTCGCTTATGTTTTTACATTTGCTAACATTCATGCTGTGCCAAGAATATCTTTTTTTAGGGTATTCATTCGGTTAACCGTTAATCGGTTAACCGATTAATTACTACCCGATTAACTGATCGGTTAATTTAAAATTGGCAATTTTCGATTAACGTTAAACCGATTAATTTCAGTCGATTAACCGACATAACAAAATTTAAAATTTTTTGTAGTATTATAACATATTCTTTTGATTTGGTATGTGTTAAGAAAATATTTTTTATATAAACAAGAAAGGTGTTCAGTTATCTACAATTTTAATAAGTGTTTGCTGTCAACAGCTTTTTGTTTTCCATACTTTTTATATTTCAGCGTTTAGTTATTTGTTTCTTCTTATATTTTCTCAATTCAATCTTTTAACAGAATTAACCGAAACAATTAGAAGAGTTGAAAATTTAAAGAAATTAAAACAGGACTCTAATGGCATAATGGAAGATTTTATATTTGAGAAGGACTGATAAATTAGATTTTCTGTATTATGGGTTGCTTTCGATTTCTAAAACATCAACGATAAGTGAAAGATTTTTTTACAAGTTAAGTTTTTTCAAAACGAAAGAAGAGAATCGCTTAAATCCTAAACATTTAAACCAAATTATTTTTCTAAAAGATTATTTTTTAAGATCTCCTTAAACTATTCAAATAGCAAATAAAATTATCTTATAATTTATTTTTCAATTACTACCTAATATTTATGTACTAATTAAAAAATATGTTCAGACCTAACAAATATTTGACGAAGAAATACAAAAAAAAAAACATGACCAGCAAATTGATAAAACTTTACCTTTATTTTTAAAAAATTTTTATTGACTTCCTTATCTTTTATTTGTAAAAAGATAGTTATATAATTCTATTATGAAACTTTTAATTGATGTTTTATCCAGCAAGCGTTTTGCAAAATCAAACAATTTTTTTAGTAAAACTAGTGGCTACGTGTAGGACGTGAAATATTTAATAGGTGTGAACAAAGCTTTATATATTTATGAATTATTTTTTTGTTTGCTTAGTTCAAGAATTGTTATGTTATTGTTTTTATACTAATAAACTCCAAATAATTAATAATTTTTGCATTTTTGTTTATTGAAATTACTTAATTTATAAAAAACATTATTAATCGGGTAACCGATCAATTACAAAATTAACCGATTAGTAACCGATTAAACCAAAACCTCGGTTAAATGAATACCCTACCTTTTATGCACCAAAAACAATAATAATGGCATGTTCAACTATTTCTAAAGAACGACTTCGATCGCATTCTAAGTGATCGAAAACTGATTTGGGTTCAGCTAACTCTATTCTATACGAACATTCGTTTAAACGACAACTCGAAAGAAAACGTAAGTACTTTCATGCAAAAAACGGTTTATCAATATCGAAGGTATTGTCAACATTGCGAACACAAATATCAAAATCACTCACTTGATGTTTTGTTGCCGAATCGATGAATTTAAAAAGAAAAATAAAAAACAAGCAATTTTTAAGAGTTATTTCAAATAATTTTAATTAAAAATGGATAACAAATTGTAAGTACTTATATACAGTTTAAAAAAGTCGACAATGCAGCAACTGCAAACATTAGTCGAATAAATGGAGGCAAGTTCTTAGCTTACGAGAGGTGCACCAGTGTTTGGAGAACAAAAAGTTTCTATGAACGAGCGATCGAAAAGTATTAGACAAAAACTCAACAACCTATTTGTTGCAATTTGTTTATCTCCACGAATACGGGTACTTCGAAATGACAAGGCTCTTTGTGTTTCAGATTTTTACGCAACATTTCGAAAAAAATTGTTATAGACTCGAAAATTTGCACTAAATCTAATAAATCCATAAAAGTTAGCCCTTCCAATAATCCATAACAACATTTTTGAATATACTTACTAGCTGGTGGGCATTATCATCTTCCTCGCAAGTAACAAAAAAATGCACCGTCAACATATTCATTATTTTATGGTTTTTGTTTGTTTATTTTACTTGGCACTAATTTAACTTTCTTTTACACTTTGTTTGATTATTTTATTTATTTGTTTGTATAGTTTATTTTTTCTTTTGTTTGTATTTGTTGCTTTTGATTAAATTTAACTTTTGTTTAGACTTTTTAAAGTTTTTAAAAATGTTTTTTTTTTATTTTTAGGCATTTCTATACAGCTGATAAAATTTCAAACTCGGTTGTACTTGTTATTAAGCAAATTAGTATTTTTATTTATATTGAGCAAAAACGCCAATAATTATAGAAATATCTGGTAATACTACTCGTAAGAGCAAGCGATCGAAGTTGTCGAAATTGTTGAACCCAATCTGATTCGAAATCGAGTGAATGGATGGCGATCGCTTCGTTTTGCTGTCGAGATCGTTGAACAGGCCATAAGAGAAATTTTATTATTATGTATAAGCAAAGACACATTTATACTGCACATGCCTCAGAGAGAGGTCTGCAGGCTATTAATTATTTTTATTGATAAAGGTAAAAAAAGACTACCATATTAAACGCCCTTTCAATTTAACGGATCGTCCTGACATTATATCGATCGTTACAACGGGATTCCACTGTTTTTGGAATTACCGGACACCCGTGAAATCTGTTCTATTCCGTAGTAAACTTGAAGGCAATGGCCTTTTTTTGGCACGTTATGTGGGCCAGCCGAGGAAGGTTTTTGGAAAGATTTCTAAATCTTCTTCCTTAAATTATTGCATTTTTGGACACATTGGAAATTGGAACATACAGTATGGGTAAACAATTTGCATTCCTCACGTATTTTAAGAGCCATTTCAACTCGTTTAATTTACAATTACAAAGAAATGCACGTAAGAAAGTATATTCGGCCAAACCTGACCACATGATACCCTACACCACAGTATATAAGAAACATTTTTGCAAGTGTACCTATTTGGGACCTAGTTTTGAAAAATGCATAGCTTATGTGTCCATATAAATTTGGATCTATCTATGTTTTTAATTTCATTAAAATAGGTTTTATAGTGGGCACAAAGACCCTATTGCGGACAGCAGCTTGTATGGGGGCTATATGAAATTAAGAACCGATGCGCCCCATTTTCAATAGGCTTGGTCATTGTGCCCTGTACTTTGCGCACAAGGTTACATGGACAGCCAGCCAGCCGGACGGACATCGTCAGATCGACTCAGAAATTGATTCTGAGTCGATCGGTATACTTTGAGGTGGGTCTCGGACCAATATTTTAAAGTGTTAAACACATCAGCATAAATGCACCACTATTGTAGTGGTACTAACTTTTATTGAGTTAGGTAAATGCTTTTAAAGCAACATAAAAACACAAAATTTTAAATGCTGTGGTTATGTATGAAACCGCTTAACGGGAATATCAAAATATTTCCTAGATATTTTCTATGGTATTGGATAACCTAAGTGCGAATGAACGTTTTTATCGCCCAGAAGTATGACCGATAAATACTACAATATCCAAAAAATCGGTTCTTTGTACCGAAACAACTTTGAGTTGAACGAACAACGACCAAGAATTGTGAACTCAGTAATATCTGTTCTTAAGGTCTCGCTGCTACAACAACAACAAAAATGTACAGAAATTTCAGCAAGCTCGATCTGTAGGAAATGTGAAAACACCTGTGCATGCTTATGGGCTAGTTTTTGAGAGCCGATGACGACAGGCCGCACTTCTTCGAAAATGAGCTTGGCCAAGCAGTTACCGTGAATGGTGTTCGCTATCGCGAGATGATAACTTACTGCTAGATAGTATCTGGTTCCAACAGGATGATGCCACTTACCCACAGACAACAAAACAATTGCTCTTTTACGTGAGTAATTCACACATCGTGGCGATGTGAATTGGCCGCCATGTGATTCATGTGATTTGACACCTTTAGACTTATTTCTTTGGAGATATTTAAAAGAAAAACTGTACTGTAAAAGGTGTACAACAATAAGTCAAAAATAATTCAAGTGCTTAAGGATGAGATAATTTGGCACATTACCAACATTGAACCTCAATTATGTCTCAGAGTCATTCAAAATATGGACCATCGGATAGAAGTATGCCATTGAAGCCGTAGCGAGCTTTTGACCGATATTTTGTTCCGCACATAATTGTCATAGATACTTATATCATAAAGAAAAATATTTAGATATTTCTCTGAAAACTTCTTATTTACAAGTAACATCGTGCGCCTTTATTAATTAATTCATTTATTAATGATGTGCTAAAAGTCCCAATTTATGATTAAAAACACTGAAATTTATTGTTGTGGGAAAGCTAGTTTCTATGCGCATTTCGCTGGTTGCTTATGCCAGCTCGTTAGGAAACTTTTTCCAAATACTTTAAAAAAGCTAAAAATATTATACAAGTAAGACCATAAAGTGAATAAGAATTTTAAACACTCAGGTCTTACTTGTAACAATATCAAAGCTTCAGCAAAGACACAACAATAAACAGTGAATTTTTCTTTCTTACATTTCCCTACAATTGGCTGGTTTTTTTCCAACATGAATTGTAGTTGTAAGAGGATAGAAGGAAAAAAACAAAATTTCAGTTTTATATTTGCCTTTTGTTTGACCACTATTTACCAGGGATATTAAATCGGCTTTTAAATTTTGTACCAACTTTCAAAAAAAAAGTACTTTTTGGACCTTCACGGTACCATTTTTTTTAAATTTATTAAAACAACAAAAAAGTACATAAAAATTCAATTGTTCACAAAAAACAAAACTTAACATTGGCATACATTATACATATGTATGAATTAAATAAGGTACATAAAAGTCTTATAAATATATGAGATCAAAATCGGACACTTATATGTTTAGTTAATAAGCTATTTGGAATTTTTACTTCATAGAAGCATGAATTTGTCGATCTTAACCAATCCTTTGTTTGTATGAGACTTGATAATGTTGGCACATGTAGTCTGTTTCTTTCCTTAGTTTTCATTATATTTTGAAAAGAAAAAACTTTCCACATTTGCAGACAAATGTGGAATGGATAAAATTCCAGCAACGACTCTGGAAATGTCAGGAAATATAAGGACAGTCAGTTCATTTTGTAAGTTATCTACTGCCGACCAAAAACTACAAATGCTTTCAGGAACAAAGAAGTTAGCCTTTGTTAAAATACATACTTCTGATTGCATTTCTAAATTAACCATGTTAATAATTTTAAGTGCATACTGCATAAATAAAAAATGCAAATTAAAAGAAGGGGTTTTAAATCCTGATGAAAGAAATAATAATTTACAAAAATAAATACAATGAAAAGGACTTAATAATTTGTTTACTATACTAAAAATTAAAAAAAAGGGGGAATTATGACAAATTTTTAAATTGTACCAAATGAGTCACGGTAGTACCACGGTACTTTATAAGGTCAAAATGTTACCAAAAAAGTACAATTGTACCAACTTTAACATCCCTGCTATTTACTACGCTAATTTTTAACCCTTTCCGTCTGGCATTCGAATACGAAGTGGTTTATTAAAATTTATGATGCACCTGTATTACACAGCACTTTTGGCGCTTAATAGTTACATTCGGAAACTAGTTGTAATTGACATGTCCAATTCGATCTTTACTTTGGTCGGAAAGATCTTAAAGGTTTGACTTAAAAGCTTTATTTTATTATATTTATTTATTGATATATTCAAAATTTATGTACTATAAGCCTTTTAAGACATTAAAAATACAATAACACAGTTCAATTCCCGAGTATGTATTTATAAAATAAAAATAAAGAAAACAAAACTTTAAAAAGAAAAAAAAAAGAAACATTTCATTTATACTTAATATTTTAAATGTTTTATTAACTGGTTCCCCAGCCGTAATACACGATTTACAATGAAAAAAAAAAAACAAAAAAAGAATAGCAGTAAAGAATGTAACAATCAGTCCTTAACTAGTGGTAGGCATTTGAGTTATATAATCCTAATATAAAAAAATATTTAAATTTTGAAATTATATTATCCTCTTGTTTACAGAGAAATTTAAAATAAAAAGTGTGTCAATGAAGTTGCCAGAACCTAAAAAATATTTTTTGTCACGCCCCAAAATACAGCTCTTTTAGTTTTTTTTATATATTTAACGCAGGTATTTAAAGCCCGATCTCATCGTAAAGAATATCATTGTGTATGGCTTGACCAAGTCTTGACAATAGTATACGATATGATGAGAACGGCCTTTAAATGGCCCTTTTTATGTAAGAAGTCTCCGTCCATAGACTAACAAGCGAAAAACCATTCCAGAATTACTTTGGAATAAAACAACGATACAGACTACCTTTTGTTTATGCACTAGAATTCCATTAATAATGAAAATTGTATTCAATTTTTCTAAGAAAATTATTACTAACTCACTTCAAATTTCATGACTAGCTCAAAACGATTTTGCTTTTGCAATTTTCAGTAAATTAACTTTAACTACAAATATTCAAACTATGAAATATGTTTCGGATTTGCCTAGAGAAGAAAATATTAACCCCCATATTCATAAATTTAATATTTTCTTCTCTAGGCAAATCCGAAACATATTTCATAGAAAATTCGTTTCATAAACCTGTCATAAGCCTAAAATATTTTTTTATGAATATGGGTGTAAGAATAAAACATGTGATATGTTAATAAATAACACATACTTAGAGTTTTTCTCATCCGGGACTTCTTCACTTCCCGGGAAAGCGGGATTTATTTTTCAATTTCCCGGGAATTCCCGTTTAATATAAAACGATGCAAAATATAATATTATTTTATTTATTTGAACAAAAAATAAACAACGATTCATGAGATCTTTTAAATAAATGTATCAATAAAATAAGATTTCATTCAGAATAAGCATTTACAGAATCGTTTGGCAGTCCATTTTTAATTTTAATTAACAAGAGTCCTGTCAGTGAGAGGACACGGTCACTTTCTACGGATGTTTGCCTTTACTGTCAAAGAACATTATATAATCTCTGGATACTTTTAGTTTTCTCGCCCCTTCCTTCAAAAACTTTTAATTCCTTTTTAAAAGGAAATTATTTTTTAATCGAACCAGCGTTTGCTTCAGTAATTGCTGCATTCAAAATTTTCCTTTGTCATCATCTTTTACATAAATATATTAAACGCATTTTCAGCATTTAAATCAAAAATCTTTGATGCAGCTACTTTGCATATAAAATCACAACATTTTTTGAGAAAGTGGGAACAACTCTTTTATTCGTATTTATAAAAAAAATCTGGGTTGTTTTTTACGTTTGTACATACATTGAACTCGCGATAATGTGAACTAATAAAAACCAAGGTAGTTCACATTCGAAATTGTTCACATTTTCGATTGAAAAAAATTGAAGCGCCATCCTGTGTTTTTTTTTTTTGCTTAAAAAAGTCTAGAAATCAGTGTAAATAAAGCTTGAAATTTTTTACATATAAATCTGACTTGGACATGGCCAGAAAATGCCAAAAATTAGATTAAAAATGTTAAAAATAATGCAAACATTTTTTTTAAACATTTTTGTTAAAACTGTATAACCAGTATGAAACAAAATACATTTTCGTGGCTTATTTTTTTAACGAAATTGCAGTAAGTGGGTAGATTTTGGTAAAACATCAGATACATATAAATATGTAGCACAGGTAGTTGAGATAAAATTTTAAATTTACATAATGAGGGCATTTCTAATATTCCCTGAAAAAAATTTTTTTTAAAAGACAGGTAAGACGTTTTTTTAAGATAAGAATTAAACATTTTCAGGTGTTAATCAATTTTCATACAAAGTCCGTTTCATAAACCCTTTATTAACCTGTTTTATTTTTTATAACTGAGGCGGTTAATACATTGGGAAAATCACTGTTTTTGGGTGCTTTTTATATAAATTTTACTACACAAGCCTGTAACCTGGAAACAGCACATAAGTTCAAGTGATTTTTATGTGCAACAAAACTCATAGTATGTATGCATGTTATGTTTTCTTTTTTTTCATTCAGTGGATTTTCAAAATTAGAAAAAAAAACAAAAATGGCCAACATTTTTGTTCACTATTTATAGCCATTAAGCTTTGTTCACTATATTTAGAGCGATAATATAAAAAATAGGTGTTCACATTACTGGATAGTTCACTATATTGAAAGTTCACATTACCGAGAGTTCACTGTATAAGTATTTTGTGTTGCTAATTGGGGGTTTTGCTAAGCATTTTCAGCATGTTTGTAGAAATATAAAAAAATTGTAGCTGTTGGATATTTGTCAAACTTTTTGTGGTGTCTAGAGCTAAGTGTTATCATTTTTAAGAAAACTTTGCAGAGTTTTCAGTCGTAAATTTTAATTTTTTAAGAAGCATTGTTTGCCACAAAACAGGTTGTGTTTTAAACTACTCTTTACTCCAAATTCGTTTCCTTTATTTTATATTTCTCATCCTTTTTAAACAAATAGCGAGCCAAAAATCCGCACCCCTATCGTCGCGTCGTCTGCATTCATTGAAAAAAAAACCATAATAAGAAATAAAAATTTATACGAAATTTGTTTGTATTATTGGTGAACACAAAACGGAAACAAAGTATGTGTTTGCTAAGCCAATAATCCACACGTGGTTTATTTTGCCTTTTACTTTTCGGATTTTAATTCACACCTTTTTTTACATTACTTATTAACAATTCTATCAGCATTGAAGTTGTCATAAGTAAATAAAAAAATCACGGGAAAACCGCACAAATTTCCCGGGATTTTTTGCCCGAAAAATGTTCGGGATCCCGGGATCACCCGTATGAAAATCACTACACAAACTGCTTGAGTGTTAATTAATTAAATATAAAAAATTACAAATAAACAAGTTTATATAATAAGTATCAACAATGAAAATTGACATTACAAACAAAAAACACGAAAAACTTTCATTAACATACCAACAAAATTTTAATTTCACATATGGCGTGCTGACACACTAAAGCCGTGGGGTGAACAACACAAGCAAAGTTAATTTACCTGTAAAAAAATAATAGAATTATAAATGAATCTCATAAATACCAACAACATATGTATAATTAATTACTAAAAAATAAAATAATCAACTTCAAATAAATTCCAACAACTCGTACCAAACTAAACTAGATATTTAGATAAACGGATGTACATGAATAAGTATTTTTTTGCTATAAAATATGACATACACTTTTAGTTGTCATAAAGAGGAATAATTTCCATCAATAAAATACCAAAAAGTTGAGGATTCTATAGATAAAAAAAGTTTGTTATTGGGTGTATAACTTAAAAAAGATGGCGTATCTGTTACACATTGTTTTTGTCTTTAATAACTTATATGTAGGTCACTTTGGAGGGTAAACATCTGTTATTCATTTCCACATAGTTCAGAAAACAGTTTAAGTAATGTTTTCTAATTTGCTTAGCAAATGTCTTATTTTGCATCAAAAAAAAAATGCAATTTTCGAAAAGATTGGTTTTACTTTAAAATAAAGTACATCGTAAGTACATCGTTTGCACACTGAAGCTTATCGATTTCAGCTGGCGAAAAATTGTTTGTGAGGCTCAGAAGTGGTGATTTCAGCTTGGAAGACAAACACAATAAAAGTCTGCTAAAGCAGCAAATTTTAAACGTTTTCAAGCAGTAGGATTAATTTCTAGGCAATTAAATTTTGTATTACATGAGTTGAAGCGAATTGAAAGCAAAAGCATGTGTGAAATGCTGCTTGAACACCATAAAACGGGCTGATTTATGTATCAACCCATTACTGGTTATTATCTCTGGACCAGACATAATAGTAATAGTAGTCCTTAATGGTAACGCTTGGTACAGTAAGTAACGGATATAAGAACATCTCATATAAGAAACCCCGCTTTTAATAAAATATGGCAAAAGCCCCGTGTCTTTTTCAATATTTGTCAGCATAAAAAGTATTCTGTATAAGAACAAAACTGATACAGGACATATTTTGCCATGCACCAATGAAAAAATACGTACAAAAAACATTTTTAAAGGAAAATTTTTTTTTTAAACAAATTTTGACTTAATTTCGCTAATGCATAGTAAATCATTCTTATGAAAATATTGTTAATATTTCTTTTGAAGATATTGTAAACTCAACTCTTGAGAGAATTATAAAATTCTGTTTTCCGTTATGTTGTGTGTAAACTAAAAACTTTGAAGTCGCTTTCTGTAAAATTAAAATTATGAGTTATGACAATGTCGCAGCAAATGAGCGATATTATGATGTATATAATTGTACACTGAACAAATTTGAGCAATATATCATGATTCGTAACAGTTTTAGCCGAACTAAAATTATTTTCGAGATGGGAATTTATATTGGACCCATGGTAAATTATGGACAAATCATCACAAAATTCTAAACAGTGTTTTCTAGTATTAAAAATCCTAAATTAGAACAAATTTCGATATAGTAGTGCAATTGTTTTAGAGTTTTAAAGTGGTCTTCAGAAGGCTGCTTAATATGGGATCTAAGGTATGTTATGGAGCGATTATCACAAAATTGGATGGTATTATTTCTGGCCATATGATGCTTCTACGTTTTTTTTTGTCGTATTTTAATAGTTTACCATTATATGGGCCCTATGGTAAATTATGGACCGATCTTCACGAAATTTAATAGTCTGATTTTTAGTACTATAAGACTGTTGCGTACCAAATTGTAATACAGCACCATCATTTGATATTTGGCCTATGGTAAATTATGAGTACTTTAAAATATATTAGTACTTTAAAACCGCGAAGACCAAATGTTATTACAATAGCATCAGTTGTTATAGGCCTAGGCGTACTTAACTGTTTTCAAGAGTAGTTCTATAGGAAATAACGGAAATTTAACACTACTTATATCAATCTGTGCATTATACCACCATTTATGTTAGTTTTTGTAACAAAGTTATCAATTTTTTAGAGTTGTGGTTCCATATTTCGATTCATAGCTCTTATCTTACTCAACCGATTTAGCTGGATTTCAATCCAAAACTGCTTAGGATAACCAGAAGCAATTTGAGGCCTTCATTGTTATTTTCTTATGAGTTTTTCGAAGGTGTGCGTGTTTTCAACATACGGACATGGCTTAATCGACTTAGAATTACTCAAGGATCCAGAATATATATACGTTAAGGGATAAACACAATTACAGCTGCCAGATCAAATGAATTTTCAATTAAGCGATTTGTGTTCCCACATTAGCGAAGTAAAATTGTTTGCCTATTTTTTTTTCTTAAAATAGCGATAGATGCAAACATGATTTTTTGTTTTTATGAGGCACTTAAAAATAACATTTTGTATTTAAAATAAACGTTGGTAACCAAAAATCGATAATGTTATCTACAATATGCACTTAAGCAAAATGTACGTACACGATCATATACAATGCTTCGTTTTTTGGGCAAATAGGCAACAAATACAGTTAAGTGAAATGCAGCTAAACGAAAATTAGAATCAAATCTGATTTAAATACGTTATTTTTACGGAAATTGTATTTGGTTTTTTGATTTTCGAAATTTCGAAACATAAGATAGGTCCAAGTTATCTGCCAGTAACAGTAAGGGTGCAAATCAGCTGCTCCACATAAAAATCTAATTTTTATCTATATTTAATTATTGATATAAAAAATTACACCATTTCCAATAGTGTTTTAAAATTTCCAAATGGATTTTAAAATTTTTCAAATGCATTTCAAAATTGCCGGAATATATTTTAAAGATTTCTAAATTTACTTTGAAATTGTCCATATGTGTTTCAAAACTATATAAATGTGTTTCAAAATTTTACAAATGTAGTTCAAAATTTTCTAAATGTATTTTAAAATAGTCCAAACGAATTTTAACCGCCATATTCATAAAAAATATTTTTGATTCATAAAATATTTATCAAACAAATTTTCATAGAAAATTCGTTTCATAAGCCTGCTATAAACCTAAAATATTTTTTATGAATATGGGGGTAAAAATAAAATTGGGCAATTTCAACAAAAAAAAAAAAAAAAAAAAAACAACAAAAAAATAAATAAAAATTGGAAAATTTAAAAATTCAATTGGAAAAATTTTGCAATACATTTGGATAATCTTAAAATACATATGAACGATTTTAAAATACAATTTATGTATTTCAAACTTTTAAAAGCAGTGTACTTATTATTATTTAGTTATTAAGTTTTATCAGCTAAACACGGACGAATTTTGTAGTTAAGATATGATGCAGTTGAAAAACATCTTTCGCACTCAACACTCGTTAATATAATTTTTTGTAAATATTTAAATTTAAATTCAAAACGCGTACAAAAAAATAATTATACAAATTATTGAAAAAAAATTAAAAATAAAAACTAAAATTGGGATCCCGAAAATCCCGGTATTAAAACACAGAAATTCGGGGAATCGGGATTCGTCCAATTCCGAAAATCCCGGGAATTCCGGGATCGGGATTTCCCGATTGGAAGCCCTAATGTTCATACATACTATTGTTGTAAGAAGTTTCTTATAATAGAATAAACTTCTATATATTTTTTATAAATCTGTACCTACCAAAGGCCAGCTAAAAACCATTTAAAAAATAATGATTTAAAAGTTTTGCATTACCCGCATTGTAGTCCAAACCTTGCCATTACGATGCCCAATGCGCGAAACAAATTTACTTATATTATTCCAATGTTTAACAAAAACCTTAAAAGTTTGCCAAAATCCATTGTTTTTAAGTTATGCACCTCTTCAAATATTAAAAAAAAAATTAATTAAAATATAACATGTGCCAATTTAATTGATTTTTACCACACTTTTTGTTTTTCGTAGAATTCATTTTAGTTGTTCTTTTTTTTTATATATATATGTACATATTTGTATTGAATTTTTTGCAGATTATTAACATGAATCATTCCAATTCAACGATGAGCCTTTTAATAAAAACAGATGCTATCGGCTTAATCAATTCGCTATCTTCGCTGGAAAGTTTGGAGAGTAACGATGCAACTTTTGATTATTTGGAAACGACAGTCGTTGATGGTCATCTGTCGGCAATAAATGCCTCAATAAATAATAATGAGACATTAACCCTAGATCCAGTACTTATAGAACGTTTTACACGTAATCGCAGTATAGATGGTCCTTGGTATCATATACTGATACTGTTGTACAGTGTCCTTATAATATTTGGTTCATTGGGGAATATATTGGTGGTTATGGCCGTTGTAAGGAAGCCTATAATGAGGACAGCACGTAATTTATTCATATTGAATTTAGCAATATCAGGTAAGTGTAATATTGTCTTTTGCAATAATTGTACTAGAGATGGCAGAGATGTGCGAAGTGGTTTAAACATTTTTGTAAGACTTAAATTTTCAACAGTAGATAGGTAGGTAGGTAGAAAGGATAGTGTGAAGTCTTCTTCACACCTTCACCCAGAGACTAATATGGTTAATTGTGATGCCTTGTTTAGATATAGATAGCTGGAAAGTAGGTGAAACAGCGAAAGCATAAGAAATGATAAAAATGATAGATAAGAAAAGAAGATCGTCCCAAACCCGAGAGAAAACCCCACTCAACACAAATCTCCCCAAGTGCGGCTAGCTCCCAGTCTCCTGCCTCGTAGCCAGCCCATCCCCATTACGAATCCTATTAGACTCTCGAGTCCACAGCCCGAGACATTTTAAACAGTATTTTATGAATAACTTGTGCATATTTGCCATGTTAGAATCACTTTCTGAATCGATATACCAATGTCCATCCTTCCGTCCGGCTGTCCAGCTGGTTGTCTGTCCTTGCAAACAGGTCGCAACTTTGGAGATTTGTACTTTGATAAACTTTGGTATATATCTACATTTTAATTGTCATAAGGGCGAAGCCTGTTGATAATGGTGTTCCCGAATATAGTGTTTTTTTGCATATAAGCATCCTATTATGTTGGAATTTAGACTAATTTTTGCCCACAAATATTCTATTGCAACCTTACCCATTCAGCCTAATTTCATTGGAATCGGTATATATTAGCCTACAGCTCTCCATCAAATATATATGGGTATTTCCATGGGAAAGTCTTCTTTTTGTCACTTTACGCCATCATGCTATTTAAATTGTTTCTCAAAGAATAATTTATATATTATTAATTTTGTTTTTTTGTTTTTGGTTTAAAAACGCAATTAAGTAAAACAGAAAAATAATTAGAACAACATGGGTCTGAAATACAAGCCTAATTGTTTGGTGGTGTAAAGTGACAATTCTGTGGAAGTACAGCTTAAAATGCCACAAATTCCTTACAAAGAAAGTGTGATCGGGCTGGGCCGACTGTACTTCCTTTTTTTCAAAACAATTTGAAGAAAAGTTCTGTGTCTACGTTTCAATTTTCATAGAATGGTAATAATCAGTCCATAATTTGCATGGCCTCCATAAAAACTTTTCTCTAGAATAGGGTTGTTGTGTCTATAAGCCATCTTTTTATGTTGGCTAGATACTTGTACAAATTTTTTTTAAGTCGGCCCATATTTGACCATAGTCCCCATACAAATACCATTCCTGAAAAAAGCTTATAGACCATCGTTTAATGGATTTAGATGAAATTTGGAAGACGGATAGCATATGGCCCATATTCCAATATAGGGTAGTTCTTAAGAGAAAAATCAGGGAAGAAATAAGTACTTTAGAATTTTTTTCTTTTTGTCAAATTTGGTATACAGATTGCATATGGTCGGGATTCAAACAGAAGGTACTTTAAAAATTTGGATAAAATTGATAATTTTTAAAGGGTCAAAACGGGATAAGATTGGTACTTTTTATCTTTTCGATAAATTTGATATACATACATATTATAGCCTACATTAACATACAGTGTACTTTCTGGGGCCTAAAATGAGGAAAAGCTGGTATTCTTTGTACTCTTTAACCCTTCGTACTCTCTTTTCGAAAATTTGGTATAGATATAGCATGTGACCCAAATTAAAATATAGGGAACTTTTTATGATGTAAAAATGAGAAATTGGCACTTTTGGCAGTTTTTCTCTTTTCTATAAATTTGGTATACAGATTGCATTTGGTTCACTTGCTGGAATATTAATATTTAGAGACCCATTGCTGCACTCACAATATTCTGTACGTAAAATTAACTGAAATTGTAATATAAATTAAATGAAAATTCAGTTAAAAACCGGTCTACTTATATTTCATTTATTTTTAACAAAAAGTTCATTTCATTTTTACTGTCGAAAATTTAACTGCGAATTCCGCTAGGGGCTCGAAGGCCACTTATGTGGACAGCCAGGTTAATCTTTGGGCCTTCAAGGGCTGTTATGTGAACTCGGAATGGACTGCCGGGTATCGAGTGTGCTGTGGCCGGTGCTAAGGAAGGCCGATTCGGATTCGCTGCTGTGCAGTAGGGTCTGCGATATAACCATGATAGGTATTATCACGTGCCACTGTATGATAGGAAGGACGGCGATGAGAATGGGATCTGACTTGTCGGACATGACCGGGTTGTGAGAGGACCCGGATGAGTTAGATCACATTGTGTGTCTGCAGAACAGTAGGCTGAGTTGGCTAGGTAGTAGATTTTTAGACCAATTGGGATATGTCTCGGCTTGTGGGCTCAATAATCTAATGAAATTCGTAATGGGAATGACCTGGCTGCGTCACAGAAGACTGTGTACTGGGTACATACAGGGCAGATTTCTGTTTTATAGGGATTTTCTATAGGTTTGGTCCGATTTTCTATCTTCCACTACTTTTTCTCTTTTTGGGCTTTCACTCTTTATTTCTCCCTCTTTTTTCTAATCAGTATCCTATCACTATTTAAGGCGTCACAATGGACCATATTGGTCTCTGGAAGAGAGGGTTCACACCGGCCTTTCAACCTAACATAACCTTTATAGAATCGACCAAAAAATAGCAATTACAACTGATATAATTAATTTTCGATATGTTTTTTTTAAACTCATATAAATAACCCAATAATATTAAATCTTAGCCAACATGTTGTACTTTTTTGCATTTTACTTTTTTTATTTAATGCATTTGCGAAAATTGCATATCCCTTTAATTTCTAAGTTGATAAAATTGTTCATATATTGGCACTCGTGCTTAAGTTTGCGTGAATTTCTTTTTTTAATTTTCTTTTTTAGATTTACTTTTATGTTTGGTAACAATGCCCTTAACATTAATGGAAATACTTTCGAAATATTGGCCATTTGGTTCCTGTGCGATATTGTGCAAAATGATAGCAATGTTACAGGCATTAAGTATATTTGTATCAACTATTTCAATAACAGCGATTGCCTTCGATAGATATCAGGTAAGTGTAAATAATATTATTATTTAAATACATAAAGTTAAGCATTAATACCCAACAATATGGGAGTGTCAGTGAACACGCCTATTCATTAAAATACAGGTGTCATACATGCGTTAAGAGTAGTGTGGCTTAAAAAGCGAAAAATAAATGTATAAAATAGGATTATTTATAGTTGTCAATTTATAGTTTTATTTATAAAGCAAAATTTACATATACATATGTTCATTCATTTACATAAATTTTATTTATTCAAAAAACGTTAATGAGTAATTTCATTAGAAATAAAAAAAAAATTATTGTAGGTCAAAAGGGTTCCATTTAATAAATTTTCTAAAGAGAAGTGATGCTTTGGTAACTATGTATATTGTTGCATGTATGTATATCACAAAACTGTGGGAAAATCCAATACAATATCTTTCAATGCTAAGAAGTCCTTATTTAATACTGTTTTTTTTTTTTTTTGTTAACTTTTATACAAGGGGTTTGTAAATTAAGGCCTTATTCACTACAGTTTTTTTTAAGATTTTTTTTTAAAGAAGGTGTAAAGCAACTTATACCTTACTCAAACATGTGCTAGAAAAAAATTGTGTGTTTTCAGCTTTCACCTGAAATACAGAGATTCATAAACATGTCTGAAATTTTATTTTCCAGCCTCCAGTACCACCTTGATAACTTAAATATTGTTTTTACAAATTCTAAGGTTTAAACTTTATCGCATCGCTGTTTGACCTTTTGCTATATCTAAAACTTTCCTATACAATTTTCAAAATCTCATCTTCCTTTCATTATTGCTGTATAATTGGATACTAACAAGAACTTGCATAGTTTTTATAAACATACATATGTATTCGTGTGCGATTTTCAATATGTCATGTTTATCAGGTGTGGCCACACTTCTATCCCTCGCGTGCTTCTTATTCAGTAAAAAATAGCCGATATAAATATAGGTAGAATTATTTTATTGATTTAAAAAAAAATACGTTAAAAAACAAATGTTCAAAAATTTAGCAAATAATAACACAGGCCTGCAAAATTTGGAAAAAGTTGAAACCCTGAGACTACCGTATACTTTTCTATTCTATTCTAATCTAATCCGTACTCAGCCTTTCTCTATTACATCAGGTTTTCGCGATATCTTCACTTAAAATTTAAAAACCACCGTTTTTCGCCATATTCAAGACGTAACAACTGCGCGAATTAATATTTAAATTTTTAACCTTTGTAACATCTTTTTCCTTCTCTAAGATATCTTAACCTGAAATTTGAAAAATCCGATTTTTCGCTATATTTATGGTACGAATATATTTGTCATTTTTTTCTAATGCTGACTTAATTTTTTTTAAGACTTTTTTTAATTTTTTATATTTTTTATTGTGATTAGTAAAAATTAAAAAAAGTCTTAGAAACTACAAAAATGAAGTGAAAATTTAAAAAAAAAAAAACAAAAATATTTAATAAAAATGGCGGAATATTATGTCAATATGTAGCAGCTGTTTACTGTGCTCATCGCTGCATTAATTAGCAAAGCTCTTAGATCTTACGAAGTTTACTTTTTTAAATGCAACCCCCATAACATGATCGAATCTTAATACTTTTGAACACAACACTTGCGTATGTATAAAAGAGTTATGAGTCATAAAATTTGGAATATAATCGTCATCCTTACACCGCAGAGCACCGAATCCGCTTTTAAAACCGAGCATGGCCGGAGCCCCACCAGCGGTTATGGATACCAACTTGCAAATTGGAATATCTGTACGTGCAACATAATTTCTAAGCATATCGAAGATAGCCCGACTTATTGTGCGTTCATGCATTACAATCAGTGTTGCCAAATCTTAACCATTCAAAATGTCTAATTTTTAAGTATAAAATTGCTAAGCAAGATTTTATTACAAAAAGCATATTAAATATTAGTAAAAAACATAAAAAATGTATTTATTACACTGATATTGCACATATTTTGTTTGTATTAATGCATTTTTAGTAACAATAAAATAAAAATAAAAATAGTGAAAAACTCAAATTATCGATGAAACAGATGTTTTTATTGTAAAAGTCATTTGCCCTGACCAATTAAGAAAATTTAAACGTTTTAAAACAACTAATGCAGCATTTATTAAATATTTTGTTCTAATATTTTTGAAAACTTAAAATATATTATAGGCAAAATAAAAATGGCTAAATTGATTTTCTCATGGATTAACGAGATCAAAAATGGCTACACTAAATGGCTCAATTGGCAACACTGATTAGAATAATAGTTAATAATTTTTCTATAGCCGACATATTATCGCAAACCATTTGAATTAAAATTCATAATTGTGCAGTGCCGATAAAGTCCGTAGATTCGTCCAATTGTAATGACAAATCATTGCATTTATTAATGTTTTCATGTAAAATGTCTTTCTGATTTTGGCTAATTCCTTCTGTTCTTCAAATTCATAGAATCAAGCAAACAATTTGTTGATTTTACACCAATTAACAAAATTATTCTATTGATTACTAAAAGTTATAAAAATTGAAAATTGTGAATTTTTATTTTCAATAAATGTAGGTATGCTGAATCCAGTGGTGCTACCCGTCTTTTTAAGTTTAGCTCTTGTTTTCGAGATATACCGTTATTTCGAAAATGGAGGAGGTCGCACAACATATTTTCACGTAACTCTGAAACGGTTTAGTTAATTGAAGAAATTATTAAAACCGAAATTCTGCAATAAAATTACCTTTAAGAAAGATTAACATATTTTCTAATACGCGCAGTCGTTTTGAAAACAAAATTAATTTTTTTTGGAGCAAAATTTCGACATTTTTGTTTTTTAAAAAATCATAAGAAATTGGAAAATGCAGCTTTGCTTCTAAGTAATTTCTTCTAAACATTAAAAAAACGAAGTTGCATATAAAACAAGCCATAAATGATTAAACTCTATTAGCATTTTTTGATCTTATTCACAAAAGACGAACCATTTTAAATAATTTAAGCATTTTATAAAGGCAATATTTGTATGGGAGCTTCCCTAAGAAGTGGAGATAAGGGTCAAGTATGTTTTAGGAAAATGTTAAGAGCAAAAAACTGATGGAGGTCGGGCATATATTAAATCCACCTAGGAGCGACTCCTTGAGAGTTATGGGGCTTTTTCTTCAATATATTTCTAGCATGTATTGAAAATTTTGTATGGGATCCCCATACATCAATTTTCATCAATATATTTTGTTACAATTAAGAGTTATATTTCTTTATACGTATTATTTGGATTCTAAATTAAATTTGTTATCCAACATTTCCGTTATTATTCACTTAAAAATAAAGATCTAAAACTGAAGTAAAACTTAATAATTTCAAACTTGTTTAACTTAATCTTAACAGGCTACTTTTAAAAACCTTGCGGTCGACTTTTTGGCCACCCCTGATGCATATAAAAAATATTATTGAGTTTGTTGCTGGATACTAAAACTTCACACTGGAAATTGTTCCGAAGGGAAAAGTTATTTTAGATTGTTTTTGGTAATAATTTTCTTTTATGTTTTGCTTGAACATAATTTTTCATGTTTTATGCGTATACATTTTATTATAGAAACATACTGTGGGAAAAAAAGACTGAACACTAAATTAAAAAAATAACAATTTTGATTTTATTGAACTGTTGGGTTTAAATTGAAATTTTTGATATTTGCTTTTTTTTTAAATAAAGCTTAAGTTCATCAAATTTAATTTTCATGAAATTAATTTAAATGAAGGAAGGAATTTTACAACATGAAATGTATAAATTTTTTTTTGATAATTTTTATTCTTGACTGACCAGGGGTAGTTGACTCATGTCTAATTTACTAGATTTTGTCATAGATTACCGAGTAATGTTTCAAATTTCTATCGAAAAGCTTATAGTTTAATTTTCTTTTTATTTATTTTATGAAAATAAAAGTTAAAAACCTGCGCAATGTTAAAAAAAGTAAAAAAGCATCGGGGGAAGTTCGCATAAAGTAATTCTGTTTTTTAAACTTTTAGATTGCGAATCTACTTAAAATTGCTTGGAAAAAAAATAGTTGCTAATAAATTTTTGGTTGGTAAGCTTTATTAGTATAATACACTAGTATCTTCTTTATGTAAGAAAACTATAATTTATTGCCTAAAAATTAAATTAGAGCTAAATTAATATAAAAATTTGTTCAAAAGTGCGCATTTTTTATTTCATGGTTACTTATTTAGAAAGTTACACCGTTTTAGATATTGAAGATTTAGCTTCTGTATGGACAAATATCTTAACATTTATTCTGCTCTAAGAAAACGCATTTGGTATTTGTGCATTTTGGTATTTTGCCCAATATAGAAAGTCCTTCAGGCATATATATTTCCAAATTTTAATATATTTATCATCAAACTTAATTTTCATTAAATTATTTTTAATGAAGAAAGGAATTTTCAACATGAAATTAATTAAAATTTATTGATAGTTTTTTATTCTTGACTGAAGCTGGGATTGAACACACGGTCAGGTTGATTGACATGTTTCGATAGTAACCACACTATCTCTTCAGAACTCTTTGCCATTTAACACTCACCGTCACTGACTACGGCTGGCAGTCAATAATCAAACGTCAGTCTTTAAATCAAATTGTATTTTTCCTGGTGGATCGAAAATTGTTGTTGTGAATTATTATCTATTTTCAATTGATGTACATGTTTTCCCTTAATTCTGTTTTTTCGTACTTTTTGTCAAGAATTCTTCTGAAAGTCCAAAGTACATTTTCTGTTTTTCTTGCTTGTCTTTATTTTTTTGTTGACATTTTCAGCACAACAGAACAAATGTAAACATAGAGAAAAACATAAAAAAATACTTTGGACTTAAAGAAGAATTCGTAATATTCATATCTACCCACTGTTGTTTTAAACATTATTTAAAAATATCGTTATTTAAAATATCGTTCTGTTTTACTTTTTGGTAATGAAACGGTTGTTTTAAACATTATTTTTCATGTGCCTTTAATGTAAAATTAAATTTTGTTTTGTTTCTACTAAACATTTTTAAATTTTGAGATTCTTGATCATATCGATATACTTGATCATATCGATATGTATCTAATAGAAAAAATAAGACATTGATTAATCTTAGTCTGACGCCCAATTTGACATTTTTTTTTTTTTTTTTTTTTTTTTTTTTTTTCATTATTTATTTATTGAATCTTCATATATTAAATATGAACTAACAATAATTAATCAAATCTTATCCTAATATTTGCTTTATGTCCTGCCAGTGCCAAACACAAAAGATTTAGTCATCACGGTTTCTGTTCACATATGTAGGTGTTTATCGCTCATCTGATTGGGTGAGTGCTGCAGTGTCTCTTCTTCTTAAGCGAGTGTGGCCGCCATAATTTAAAATATTTCTAGCTAATGGATTTGGGTGCAGTTCCAGCCTTTTTAAATATTTTACTGCATATTTCGTTATCATAGTTTTTACTAATGGCACATTGAGATCCTGGTGGATATTTGAGTTTTTGACGTACCAGGGGGCGGCTGTGATTATTCGAAGAAGTTTATTTTGGCGCCTTTGAATTTTTTCGATGTTAGAAGCCGAGGCAGTGCCCCATAACTGAATACCGTAGCACCAAATTGGCTTTAAGATAGAGTTGTAGAGTAGAAGTTTGCAATCGAGACTAAGAACAGAATTTCTTCCAATAAGCCAATTAATTTGGATTGCTTTTAGTTTCATTTGAGTTAATTTCGCTTCTATATGCCATTTCCACGTTAAACGCCGATCCAGATGTATACCGAGGTATTTTACATGCGAGAGTTGGGATATTATTTGATTATTTATTTTAATAGGGGGGCATGTTTCCCGACGCAATGTGAATGTTATATGTGCGCATTTTTGCTCATTGATCTTTATCCTCCATTTTTTTAACCACCTTTCTAGTTCAAATATATGATCCTGTAGATAACGAGATGCTTCTTGACAGTTTGCGTGTACGCTTAGAAAAGCTGTGTCGTCCGCAAATGTTGAGGTATGGGTGTAGCTGTTTGTTGGCAAGTCCGAAGTATAAATTAAGTATAATAGAGGGCCCAGGATGCTGCCTTGTGGGACTCCAGCGTTAATTGGCTGTGGAGAACTTAAAAATTCGCCTTCTTTAATAATAAATTGACGACCGACTAAGTAGCTTTCTAACAGCTTGTGTATATTTGCTGGTAAGTTTTGCTGCAATTTCAGTAGTAAACCTTCATGCCAGACTTTATCAAAAGCTTGAGACACATCGATGAAGAGTGCTGAGCAATATTTTTTTTCTTCAAAGGCTTTTCTTATGACATTTACTATTCGATGTGTTTGTTCAATTGTGCTGTGTTTTCTTCTAAAACCGAATTGATGATTGGGAATACATCTGTTACCATTTAAAATCGGCGTTAATTTAGACACTAGAAGTTTCTCAAAAAGCTTTGATATATTAGACAATAAGCTTATAGGTCTATATGACTCAACTTTTGTGGGATCCTTTCCTGGTTTAGGTATCATGGTAACTAAGGATACCTTCCACTCTTGTGGGTAGTATTCAAGGCGTAATATAGCATTAAAAATTAGTAGAATAATTTTCTTTGCTATGCTGGGTAGCTCCAAAAGCATTTTGTTACTGATCTTATCAAAACCAGGGGCTTTCTTGGGGTTTAAATCATGAATAGCCTTCTCGATTTCTCTTACTTCAAACCTTAATGGAACAGCTGACCTAACAGCAACAGGTGGTAACTCGACCGCAGTATCGAAAGATGTATGAGGGGTAAATACGGTTTTCAAATGATTAACGAAAATATTTCCTTTTTCTATGTCATTTCGTGCCCAACGTCCATTTAAGTTTCTTAATGGTGGTTTAGTGATAACTGGTCTTTTAAGATTTCTAGCTGCACGCCATAATGAGTAATCAGATTGAGGAGTTGCATCAAGTTCCTTAAGATATTTTTCCAGAGAAGCCGTTTTTTGAGACTGCAGTAAGTTTCTTAGCCTTTTTGTGCACTCTTTTAGTAAATTTTTAAGTTGAGGGGATCTGTGCAATTGCCACTCTCTTCGAACTCTCCTTTTTTCAGTCAAGAGACGCTCGACATCAGTAGAATATATTTTACTATTTTTGATATTTTTGCGGGCTATGCTAGAATGTTGAACAGCTAGTTTGAGATAATTGTCAAAATTTACAATAGAAAGATTCACATTCTCCGGTGTTCTAAGCGGAATATTTTCAGTGCAGTGGGTACTGAGATATTTTTTATATTTTAACCAATTTATTTGTGTGGCTGACGTCACTAAGTAACCAGACGGAGATACAATTTGACATATTTATAATATTCTTTAAAACATGTTTCCGTTTTTTTTGCATTTCAGGTGATTGTTTATCCAACACGTAATAGTTTGCAATTTGTTGGTGCTGTATCGATATTAGTGGGCATTTGGCTATTGGCGCTTTTCCTGGCATCTCCCATGTTTATTTATAAACGCCTTATACACGCCGATATACCATCAGTCCTGCAAGAGTTGGGCATACATGGTGTCTCGTTTTGTATAGAGGATTGGCCTCTGAGTCATGGCCGTTTCTATTACTCCATTTTTTCGCTGTGTGTTCAATATCTAGTGCCAATACTGATTGTGTCAGCTGCCTATTTCGGCATCTACAATAAATTAAAGAATCGCATTACAGTGGTAACTGTACAGACGACATCAACGCAACGCAACACCGAACGAGGAAGACGTATGAAGCGTACAAATTGTTTGCTGATTAGTATTGCGATTATATTCGGTGTGTCCTGGTTGCCTTTGAATTTCTTTAATTTGTATGCGGATATGAAACGAGCGGCTCTTACCAACAATATGCTAGTGACGTATGCTTTCTGTCACATGATTGGCATGAGTTCGGCCTGTTCGAATCCCCTGCTTTATGGATGGCTGAATGATAATTTCCGTAAAGAATTTCAAGAATTATTATGCCGTTGTAAAGAAAACACTAATATTGCTCTTAATGGTCATACAACAGGGGGTGCTCAATCGCGACGGAAACGGAAACACAATGACATCTCCAAAGGTGATCTGAAGCTTTTAAGTAGTGTGGGGTTTGGAAACAACGGTGACGGAGGACGACTGGGTATATCCAATAACAACACTACAACTAATGGCTTGCGCAGTGCTATTACTGAGTCAGTGGCATTAACGGAGAATCCCTTGTCAACGGAAGTGACAACATTAGTGATGCGGTAAATTTATTTTGTATACATTATCTACAGATAAAGTAACACTATTTTTCTAAACTAATTTACTTTCACAAAGAAAGTTTAATACACCAACAAACACGCATGAACACTTTGAATTTAATTCAGGGTGTGTTTAAGAAACAATGATCGTAAATTTAAATAAATTTAAAACTAGCTAAGCAAAGAAAAAGTAATTTTGTATTAAATATCAAACAATGAACCAAAATCTAAGCGCACTCCATTAATACAAAGGTGATAGCAAAGTAAAGTAATAAAAAAATGTGCTGGGGCTCTTATTTAACAATTTTGCATTGTTGAATTCTAAAGATTACAAAACTACTTAAAAAATTTTCGGTCTTTCGTTAAAAAAACAAACATTTATCTTTTAGTTACAGACTGCCAAAAGTTCTTCTTTAGAACACAATTTTGATATATTCCTTTTTCATTTATTTTATTTTGGCCCTAATCATGTAAAACGTAGCGCAACGCCAAAGAATAAAATTGAAAGCACAAACAATGTCATAAATATTTTGTAATTATGTTATTGCTTTCTACAGTAATTCATTCATGCCACAAGCAATGCAGCGTTTGAAATTTTAAAACGCAATTTGAATTTCTGTAGAAAGCAACAACAAAATATTTATGATTATGATTAGGGCCTTAGGAAATATGGGGGTGCCCCAGTAGGTAAGTTGGTAGTGAGCTAGTCTATCAGCGCTGTGGTTGCTGGTTCTATTCCCGCCTAAGAATCTGGTTTCTTTCCTGCAGACAAGCGTAGAGCATCGTGGGATTAGTATAGGAAAAAAAAATTGTATTCGAGATCTCGAGATGGGAATTCCGGGAGAAATTAAACTCTACCAACAATAAAACTAGAGCTTAACATTGAAAAGAGTGTGTATTTTTATACGCTTTACCCCAAGTGAATAGAGTTTTTATAAGATTGTTATTTTGTTTGTTATTTCTACAAAATTATTCTTAGACCCTATAATGTTCATTTGGTGCAACAACGTCAAAAGTCAAAAATCGCAAATTTTGACTTGTTATATAGTGTGCGGGCTTTTAAAATTTCACACAGAATCGCTAAAGAAGCATTTCGTCATAATTTCATAGCCGGTTGTGTACAACAAAGTATTATTTCAGGTAGCTTGTGTGGTCAACATTGTTAAATTCTCTGGAAAAGTGACATATTTTGTCTTTTGTTATTGATACATCCTCAAAAATCGCATTGTTTAATTTATGATATAAAGCTTTTTATAATCCATAAACTTTTTTTTAATTTCTTCTTAAGTAAACTTAGTGCAATACTAGTAGAGAAGGTTAATATAATCGGCTTATAAATAACCGATTTATAGACAAATAAATATTTTTAATTTCCAAAATGCTTTCCTAAATACTTAATTGTTTTAGCTGTCTCCCATACAAGAGTTCTGCGTTTAGGAACCGCCCCCCGAATGTGAGAGGCATAATCACACCAAGCTAGCAAAAATTATGCACTCTCTCTTTGTTTAGCGGCTAGAGCTATCTAACCTTCGCTGCTTTAGAAAAATCCAGCAGCATCTGTTGAATATTAACAGCACCGAGGTGGAATCGCCACAGGCAGAACTTTCTTACAGGGTAAAAAATCCGCCCTACATGTGGAATTCTACCTTCCCACAACTTTAGATTTGAACCACAAGCACCACGAGATCTCCGAAGTTATTCTTCAAAAAAGTAGAATTTCGTTGAACCCAATTATGGGTTAATGCTTCAGAAAAGACCGTAAATAACAGCTATCCAGAGAATTTGAACTAAAAAACTTTTCATATTAGAGTCAACGGAGACCTATACTGGCATATACCGATTGATTCGTATGGACGAGCTCTTTCAGAATCTTTGGTGATCTTAAAAAAAAAAAACGATCCCAACTCCACAGTTTTTCAACGCAAAAATAAAAGTTTTAATAAAACTCTGAAAAAGAGGGTTTTATTTTTTCCGTCTGAAGCCTAGTGCTCTGTTCGAACTTGCGAAAAATGTTGAGCAACATTGATTATTTTACACGAAAATTTTTACATACATGTATAAATATTATCTATCTCGCGATTTTTCAAAACTTAACGTTTTTATTAGTTGCAAGTATACAACATTGTTTTGCGAAGGTAAACAAAAATTATGTTTTTTTAAATTGTTATTAAAAAAAGTAAAAGAATATTATATTCACAGAATTTGTTTATGTTGAGTTTGACAACATTTCGCACGAAATACTGAACAGAGTACCAGGCTTAAAATAAAACTCATTAGAGGAGTTTTATTTTTTCGGTCTAAAAAAAAAAATCAGTTAAAGAGGATTTTTTTCCGTCTTAAATAAAACTCACTTTGCCGTCATAAAATTAAACTCTATTGAAGAGTTTGTGTTGATTAAAAGATAACATAATTCACACAAAGAAACAAAAATTCCCAAATTCTATTTGTTAAAATTGTTGTTAAATACATCAAATTTTCAAAGTAAATGATGACGAAAAGCATACAAGTTCATTCTGCTGGTGGCTAATAATTGAAAATGTATTTCTTTGATATAAAAAGCAAATTTAACTAATTTTAACAATTATTTGATGAAAAAAATCATATTCTTTTCTTCAATAAACTAAATGCAAAATAAATTGTTTGATTACGCAAATTTGATTCTACCGGGAAAAATAAAAATTAAATAAGTTTTATTTTCTGACGGAAACAATAAAACTCTTCAAATTAGTCTTATTTTATTACGACGAAATAAAATTCCGCAAATAAGTTTTATTTTATGACGGCGTAATGGTCCCTGGCCGTAACGGTCACTGGAAAAGACACATCCTGACATCGTAAAAACAAAATAAAATTTTTGTTCTGTAAAAATTCATAAAAAATTAAAATGTGACAAAAGTCTCAGCTTTGGTCTAAAAACATTTAGATAAATATATTTCGAATTAAATGAGCTTTATTTCATTGTAATCGGTGCACAACTTTTGATTTTATTCATAATTTTTTTCCTTTACTTAAAAATGAGGTGCCTTCACTTAATTGTGAATAATAGCGAAACGCGTTCAGCGATTCTGAGTGTTTTTCAAAGCTGACTATTACGTCTTTTAAAAAAGAAACATTTTAAAAATCGCTTAATGAAGAGTAAGCGAAAAAAGTCAAAAATACGATTAGTACCGATAACCTAAAAATGCGAGCTGATAGAGAAAAACGGAATTTTAAATAAGCGACCGCAAATAAGTAAAATAAAATTACATCAAACTTTCAATCAACACAAAAAAAGTTCAAGTTTGTTCCCTTGTGCAATTGAATTTTTTTCTTTTTTTTGTATTTCTGTAATCCACGGATTTCAACAAAGAAGAATTGCTGTATCAGAAGCCTTGCATATTTATTGTGTAGCACAGTTTGAATTATTATTTACTTTTTTTTATTATTATTTTTTACATTATTTTTACTTTTAAATTAAAAATAACAAATTTACAAAATTCTAAAACGATTGTGAATTAATCTGTTTAAATCTCATACACACTAACGAACACTTTATACAAAATAAATAAACAATTAAGCAAAATGTTTTAAATAAATATATAAAAGATACATTTTTAAATAAATAACGTTGTTTTAAATTGGTTTTGTTGTCTAATTATTGTAACAATTTGTCTACTTAAAAATTATTGTAAATTGCATGCTTTAACCTACGATTATATTTCATTCTGTCCCTATTCATTTATTTTTCTTCTATCTTTTCATTAGTTTTAAATTTTATTTACATTTAAACTTCAATGCCATTTAAAATTAAATTTTAAATATTTTTATATCTAAATGGCAAACACACACACACACTCATTTTCACAAAAAAGATTCCACAAAATTGTTAATTTTATTCAGCAACATGCATTCAAGGTCATTTCCACAGAGATTAAACACTTGAAACTGAAATTAATTAAACATTAACTGGTGAGTAAATACAATTCCAATTATATTATAATGTTTATTTAACAAGTAATAATGCTATATTCGGCTATGCCGAATCTGTGATACCCTCCACCAAGAAATAAATTTTTAGAATAACATATTCGGAAATGGAAACTATTTAGTAACATATCAAAATTAAGTTTCAAGCTATAAAGGACTAATGAGTAGCAAATTACACGACAGTATTATTATCCGCTACGGCTTAGGCTTAAGGCATATTCAAGAGTGGGAGTGACCTTCAGGAGTGGGGAAGACCAAAAGCAGATTATAATCCAAGCATCACAAAATGTTGAACTAAACTTGGTCAAATTGCATTGCAATATTATTATTCAATAAAAATGTATGTGTAATAAAATATTTTTGGGGAGTATATTTTATGTGGGACCCATGGAAAATATGGACATATTTTCATTATCATAAAATTTCGTAGTTATAAGGGGTGGTTAAATTACATATGGTATGACAAACTTTATATATCCTCATTTACGTCGTGGTGGAAGGTAAAAACGTATAAATTGCTTTCTTTTATATTTGAATTATTTAATTAAATGGCAAAAAATTTGTTTCAGTTTGTTAGAAAGGCAAATATTTAAAAAGAATTAATGACGAACAAAAAAAAAATATAGAGAATTTGAAATTTGGCTAATGTTTGTTTTTCAAATTAAAATGCATTAACATAACAACATGAATGTTCATTCGGATATAGCGAATCTTATACTTAAATCTAGAGGTGTACACGTGGATTTTTTGTCTTACCCGTAACTTGTAAGTAATTTTTAAAATTTTAAGAATTTCAAGTTAAAAATATTTTTAGCAATTGAATTGAATTTAAGCTTTGCTCTATTAAACTCTTCTTAATTTCTCTATATATTCAATATGGATGGTTAAATATAAAAATGTTTTCCTAGGATAAATAAATCAGAAGGCTTTCGTGTAGCGGCTCAAGCAGCTTCTATTGCTGAAAATCTTAATATTATTGTATCAATATGGATGGGTGTAAACTAACTGGTGGGTAAATTTGGTCTATTTTAAACACAAATAAAAGCTTATCTTTTATCTTTTAAAAATTCTATTTCGGAGTAAGATTTTCACGGTAAAATAGTGAACAGATTCTCTCCAGTTTTAAATATACACTTCGCGCCATCAGGCTAGCCCAGGGTCGCCAGTCGTGCTGTTTTTATCAGTACATGTAGTGTTTTTTGTTAAAAGTACTGATTTATGCATGACAAGAATATGTACCGATTTTTTCATATATGAATTGATTTTTTACTGCTATTCAGTGTTGCCAATTAAGTCATTTAGTGGCTAGACTTAGACATTTTCACCTTGTTTAGCCATTAAAAAATTAGTTTAGCCATTAGCCATTTTGTTAGCCATTTGCCAACTGGTTTAGTCATAATTTTTTTCCGCTTTTTCTTTGAAAATAATCATTTTTATTTTCTTATAAAAATTTAGAAAATTGCTAAAAGTAAACTTAACATTTTTAACATTTAAAACGCATTTAATTTATATCACAGCGTTTACAAATATTAAAAATCACTATAAACGGTTAAAAAAAAATTAACAATAACAACATCGAATTCATCGACGATTTTATTTTTTAAACTCTAAAAAAATATTTAATTTTCGTTTATTTTTAAGTTACAAATTGATATCAATTTTCAATTTCATTGTCAGAAACTTTCAATGATTTATTTTTGTTTTGTTATTGAATTTTAATGTGTTTTTATTAAAAAAAAACTTTTTGCCATTTTTTAAGCCAATTTTTTGCATTTTTAAGCCATTTTTTGTGGTAAATTTAGCCATTTTTGATCGCCAAGTTTTGGCAACACGCTGCTATTATATATTAATTTTGTTCAGTATATAAATAAGCTCGAGTTCTTAAACTAAAAGCGGTTTGCCGAGAAGGAACGAAAAGAAAAGGCAGTAGAAGAAAGAGTTTCTAAATGGTGGTCCTTTTAGTCTGAAATTACACGTTTCATCTTTTGAAGCTCAACTTCTTTTCAATTCCCTTGTGAAGATGCCAATATGATCACACGCAGCAATCGATTTAAACTTTTTTTGCTTCAAAACAACATCAATTTTATGCAAAGCGAACCAAAGAGAAAAAGAAGAGAAAAAAATGTATATGCAACCATTACCTATGAATAAGAACACAAAGCGTACTGACCAAGTACAGGCATCTCCGTACCAACCCCCCTTTCTTCTTTCTTCCCTCTCCTAAAAACACAAGAGTTGAGCAGCAAAATATGAAAAGTGTGAATGCAGACTAACGAATAGCGTTTAATTGTATTTCTTCCATTCCACATTCAAACGCTTTTACAGAATGAATCTTTAGTTTAATGTTTTCAAAGTGGAGGAAAAAGAGAAACAGGCTCTTAATAAAGAAAACCTAAAATGTGAGTTGCTGATAAAGACAAACTTTGCTTAAAGTTGTAATGAGTTTTACAATTTCCGTGAAGACGGAAAACGGGAAAAAGATTATAGACAATGTACGAAAAGACGAAAAACATTTGTTACTTGTTTATATATTGTATATAAATATTTTTGTCCATAGATATGTTAATATATTATTTATAAGAATCTATTGTATAAGATAGTCTAAAAAACGATAGTGCCTTTTGCAATAATTACAATTAATAATAATAATTAGCTGTTAAACACTTTTAAATAATTTTTTTTAATTATTTATGTTATATTTGTTTTTGTTTTTAATTTGTTTTTGCTTTACCTACTTATAACTACAATAAATGTTGGAAGAATTCCTACTAATTGTAGTGGGGAATGTAGGAAAAGATAAACTCATTATTTTATTGTTGGTATTGTGTTTAATCTTTGATATCGTTGCAAATAAGACTTTTTGAGTGTATATATGTAGGTAATTCTCATTCCCTCTGTAGTCTTGTTTGCTGATAGCTTTGACTTTTCTAAAATTATTTAGGAGAACGTTTCCTGATGATCTGGCCTAAGCAACCATTGAAATGCGCATAGGAACTGCTTATCCTACAACAATAAATTTCAGTATTTTTTTTTATCAATTATTAAAAAAATGGGAATTAAGCACAACAAACAAAATCTTTTAATAAAAAAATTGTATTCCCAAAAACCACTTTGATAATAAAAAATTATTTTGAATATAAATACATAATAAGTTTCGTTATTTCAAGTGATAAATCTGTTTTTCTTTATATCTGTAGCTTTGTGCTAAAAGGGCTAATGTCCAAAATATTCACTTTTGAGAAAATTTAAAATATAGTTTTTTTTATAGAACAGTTCTTTGTAAAATTGGGTTGCAAACACCTTTTGAACCTGTTCTTACTCAATAAAAAAGGGAGCTTTCAGCGAAGCAGGTTTGTAAGGGAGAAACGTAAAAGTTTCACTTACCATAGCGCTTACGGAAGACATGAGTTTTATAATAATAAGATAGAGTTATGCTAGCTGTCCCTTTTTTGAAAACTACATTGTATTTTGTTTTTGTAAAAAGTTAGAGTGAATGTCAAAATTATTTGTTGAAAACATAAACAAGGGATTTTGTTTTTTTTTTTTTTTGTTTAGTCGCAATTTACTCTATGGACATTTCTTGCGGACAGACGAAGTTTGTGGGCGAGGGCCGACGATGTATGCTTACTATTTTCCTCTCTCGCCAACAAACTTCATCTGTCCGGCAAGAAATGTCCATAGTGTAAATTGCTATGGAAAGTAAATCTTTTTCCTGTATTGAAAATTTATTGTGGCTCCACTTATTCCTTACGCACATTTTATTCCTTGATATTATATATTACCTTTTTTTTTTGTTTTATAAAATTAAAATAAGTTTTTTTAAGTATTTAGATTTATATTGAATTTTATATTTTAACTAATTTTTTCACAAAATATAAACAAAGCTTGACATTCAGTATACACACAAATAAATAAACAATAAACAGATGACTCGAAAATATCACCTGTATGAATTCGCCTTGGTTATTATGAAAAAATGCATTATATTGTTTTTTTTATTTCATAAACAATTTAAGAAGTATTGTCATATCGACAGTAAAAATCGCCGATATGTCGGTATCGGTATTAGTTACATCCCTAATTAATACGTCGTTTATGGAAATAGATGGTATTTAGGAAAATAATGGCTAAGATAATTTTTTAATTTAAGCAATAGCTTAACAAAGATACTGAAAGACTGTGAAAGATACTGTCGGTGCATGTTATCCAATTTAAATTTGTTTCAACATGACTTGGAAGATTGGATTACACATGATGAACTTTATTAATAAATATGGATGTACATTTTCAAACAAAAAAGATATATAATAACTAAACAAACAACGTAACACTGCTATGTATAAAAAATGGGTCTGTTTAGTTTAATTAAAACTTCTTAGTTTGTATAACACTTCACCACACTTAAAAAATATTTTCATATAAATTTTTGGAAATTAAAAGAATTTTATATGAAAAACTTCTCAACGCAAGGTGAAGAGATTTACAAAATAACAAAAGTTTGTTTTTAAATTTTATTTTTTTAGTAGATAAAAAAGAGTAAAATAAATAAAGTGCCAAAATATACATATCGTCACTTCAAGTCCTAAACAAAACGTATCATCACTTTTCAAAAGTTTACAGGTGAAGAAAAAATGTAAAACAAAAAATTAAGTGTATATGTTTGTTATAATAAAATTTTACATTTTTCCATTTCTGCAATAAAAAATCTGAACTTCATACACCCCTTGCTATGTCTTTTTAATTAAGAAAGATAAAATTATTTAAACAATAAACTATTAATTTTTTTTTAAGTTCTATAAGAATTTAATTTCAGCCACCCGGAGTTGCTTAATGATCTTGTTTGCTGATTACAGTTAACAGCTGGGGGTACAATCCAAAATAACAAAACAATTAATTTAAAAGTCAATTATATTTTAAATAGAGCCTGATTAAAATATATTTCACTTTTGCACTCTACAATTTTTAATAAAATTAGGGGTAATCACAATCTCTAGATAAAGTTGTATACATTTTACAAAATGTCTGCATATACATACAATTTATTCGTGTGAGACTCGTACATATACACATATAACTAAATGATTATGCTGTTCAAACTTTTGGACTTTAGGCCGTAAATGCCCTTAATATAACCTTGAAGAGATGTATTTATATAAAACAGCAGGTAACTGAAGTTTAAATTTTTCATCCATGCATTTTTACTTATACAAAATTTATATGACTACAAATTATAAAACAGATAAACTTACACATTCATTTACCGGTTTTACAGCATTTTAACAATTTTGTTGGAATCTTTTTTTAATTTACTTTTTGTTTTTTAACTAACAAACTTGTAAACTTTAGTCCAGAATGCACATCAAATACAGATTTACACTTGCACAAAAGAAAAATATATATTAACTTTAAGAGAAAAATAAATTGTATCGCCAAATTAATTTAAAATTTTAATTATTCATTTTTTCTTTCTTTTTGTGTCATTTCATGTACTTTTGATTTTATAAACGTGCTCGTGTCTCCATGCCTGTGATTGTATGAAATAAATGAAACTAATTCCTAAAAATTTGTCATTAAAATTACATTTATATGCTGTAAAAACTTTAAATTACAGACCAAATCTTAAAGGAAAACACATTAAAACAAAATCGAATTTTTATAGAAAAGTATAAAATTAATTTAATTACTCTTAAACTTAATTGTACATTAAACTAATAATTAGATTTTTATTGTATATTAAATATGGCATTTTACAATTGTATTTAAAACTGATGTAAGAATAATGTTAAAATAAAGTTTGATTTATGAGTTTAAATATTTTGTGTTCGGGTAATAAAGTTAATGAAATTTAAGATATTCGTAGTTTAAATGAAACTTTGTAGTTAATATGATGTTTAAATATTGTTGTTTATAAACTCTTTCATAATTAT
This sequence comes from Pollenia amentaria, assembly GCA_943735925.1. Lineage (NCBI taxonomy): Eukaryota > Metazoa > Arthropoda > Insecta > Diptera > Polleniidae > Pollenia > Pollenia amentaria. The sequence goes on from OX031006.1 coordinate 193,670,873, forward strand.
GTAATTGATATAACTTTTTGCTACATATTGTTGTAAAATTATTGTAAATATGTAATTAAAATTTAAACTGTAAGTTTTTTTTTAATATTTCTAAGTATTAAGTATTTTACAAAATAAACCATCCAAGAATTAAATTTGTTAAAAACAAGTGTCGTTTATTTAATAAAAAAATTTCAATTAAACAAAATAAAAAAAAACATCAGAAATTGTTAATGAAATTAAGGGGTATTTAAATTCAACGAAAATATTTCAATGATTGTATTGCAAAAAGCAGGCGGAACATAAGAAAATTAAACAAAGTAGCTTTTCGAAATATTAATTCATTTGAACTGTTAAATAAACCGCATGTCTGCGTTTCCTGAAAATGGGCGGGACTAGAGAAGGGGGCTTAGAACGTTCCGTACATATACATTATAGATTTCTGTATACCTAGAGAATGGGTACATGCATCACGGTTATCCATAGACAACATCCGACAAAATGTGGGCGGGATAATAACAAAATAACAAAATAGATTTACTTATATTTAAAGAACTCTATTTATATAATTTTCTGTGCCTATCGCACAATAATGAAGGTGAAATACATATAAGATGGCGGCTTATCCAAACATAGCTCTTGCTTGCTGTTTCTAGGAACGCATGAAAATTCTACTATTTTACTATCTGAATTTTTTGTAAAAAAAAATTAACGAAATTATTAATAATTAAAAAGAAGAAATGTATGGTCGGTGAAGCCCGACATATGAAATCGTACATGACAGTTTTTTAGACAAATTTTCGAGGATCATGGACCCACTAAAACAAAGTTCTTTTATGAGGCTTAAATTTACAAAAGAATTTTTTTTTGCCAAAAAAATATCTAAATATCTACATCGTTATGAAATTTTTTGCTTGTCTTTAAGCGTTTTTAGGAACGAAGATTATATCGAACCTATGGTAAACTTTGGACTAACCAGCACAAAAATTTGCGATGAGAGACAGAACCCAAGTTTTATGTCAATACTAACATATATAAGGAAGTTAAATGCTATTTTTGGTAGTGGTATTTGTGGGGGAGCAAGGTCAAATATGGAAATGGATTCCAATAAAATTTGGTAAGATTACAACGATTACAGCTAAATATGTTGGGACCAAATTCAATCTAAATACAATCATAAAAATACGGACACAAAGACTCTATTCCGGAAAGAAGCTTGTATGGGGGCTATTGAAAATTATAGACCGATTCTCATCATGTTCATGGATGGCCCTTGTGACAATTAAAACGCATATCCAAAGAAAGAAAAAACTCGTACTAAATTTAAGTTTTTTCTTCTAACTTTATTACAATCGTTCTGAAAAATTCAAATACGAATAACACAAAAAAATACTTAAAACAGTATGCCTGCATACGATTGCATTTGTAATAGTTTGTTTTAGAAACAACAACAACACTACAAAAGTAATTAAAAAAGATTTGCTTGTTTTATGAAGAAACAATAAAGAGACTACAAGAAAAAAAAATACAGATTATTTTCATGCTTAAAAAGTAAAAAAGTAGCAATAATTCCCATATTCCATTTGTTGAAATTATTTAGTTAAATACATAAAATTTTCAAAGTAGAATTATTACGAAAACCATATCGGGCATACTGCATGTGTCTTGTAGCTGAGAGTTATTTTGAAAACAAAGGGCGGAACAGAAGTGAAACAAACATGTGTACGTGTAAGTTAATAATAATATTATCCCTATCTCTGGTTATGTGGGGTGGGTTAAAAACTAATCTCACTTTCGGATTACTTCAAGTACGAATCGGGATTAAGCCAACTTAGAAATTCTTGAATCAAGCACAGTTTGAGATAAATTTTTATCTCGCTTTTAACAAAGTCAATCCCGTTTTCGGATTGTTTTAAGTAAGGATCAGGGATTAAATATGACTTAGTTAAGTATTTGGCACTTGAAAAATCCGTACTTGAATCAACCATTCTGTACTTGATTTAAGGAAATCCGTACTTACCGTACTATTGACATCGCTTTGGCTTGATTCAAGTACGGAAGGATTGCTTTGTCTTTTCAGTGTACCGAATTTTTTCAATCCGATCAGTATATTATAAATATAGGTCTAGGACCAATATTTTTAAACATCAAAACGCCGTAAGGATTTATTGCACTTTTAAATATAAGAAAACATACAATTTTTAAAATGCAATATTTTCTTATCATGAGCTGATCGTTAAATACGAAGAATGCCCCTTCACAGGAGGAAAATCCGGTATAAAAATTTAAAACGATCTGTTGTCAAAAGTGAGCCAACTACGCTTGTGTTCAATTTGATAAGGTATGTTGCCAAGATTTTAAAACCACCTCGTTCTCATTTTAGTACCATTAAGTCTCATTCTTTCAACAAACTCATTACTACCACATGTTATTAATATTTTGGCAACAAGCCGTTGATTTATTGACAACATTTACTTGTCATTTGGATAACATATTGTTCTCAGTCTCGTAAAGAATAACCCATTGTGAAGAATATCATTCATATAAATATATTTAATAAAAAATTCCATAATTGCCTAGGATTCGGCCGTAGTGGGAAAAACGTAAGACCGACCTCCATTAGTTTTTTGTTATTAACATTTTCTCAAAACAATATGGCGGTTTAATTAAATTTTAAAATTGGATGTCCATAGACGGCTAAAATGAATGACCAAGCCCACTTTTTTTCAATCCTCATCATTTGTTCCCAACATACCTACCCCCTATCACCATTTCTACAAAATTTTTAATACAGACTAGAAATATATTGACGAAAAAGTCCCGTTACTGTCTAGGAGTCGACCCAGGGGGAAACATGTATAACCGACCTCGATTAGTTTTTTGCCCTTAACATTTTCTCAAATAAAGATGCCCTTTATCTCCATCCCTTAGTTTTTCATCTTTGTGAATCAAATCAAAAGTTGTTAACAAATTTTAATAATTTATGACTTGTTTTGCTTCGCACTTTGTTTTCTATATTTTTTTATCTTCCAATTTTTTTTAAATTTTTTATGCTTTTTTAAAAAATAAAAATTTCGAAATTTTGCTAAAAAGAATTATTTTCTTATGCCACAAATAAAAATAATTTTTCTAAAACGCAGATTAGAAAAGATTAGCCTTGCTTAAAGGTAATTTTATTGCAATTTTCGGTTTTTTCGAACAAACGGTATTTCTCGAAAACAAGAGCTAACCTAAAAAAAAAAACGGTTAGTGCCACTGGATTCAGCGTACTCGAATTAGGTAAACCCCTTGACAGAAAAAAGTGTCAAGTCATTAATACCTTCCATGTTTAAGGAGATAAGGAGTTTTTTAAGTTCCTTATCGTCATTGTTATCATTTTTAGATTTTACTGAGTGTGTTTTTTAGGCATTTAAATTTTCTAAAAAGGAAGATCTTTGTCGAGTTCTGATATTTGCAATACAGTTAAATGCTTTAGCTTTTAATTTTATCACGAATAAATTATTTACTTTTTAATAACTTGCAACCTTTTTTATTTATTAAACTGCTAACAATGAGGTAAATTCAAAAGTGGTTATCTTGACGTCATTAGCAAGTACATATTTATGTTATCTATAAAGGCAACCGGGCGTTATCTCTTTGACAGCAATGATATTGTTCCCATGTTTGGTTTCAATTTGACAACTGTTTGGTTCAAAATTAGACAACAGTTGTTGTCGAAATATTGACAATACTTCGTTGTCATTTGAATAGCACTTGTTGACAATTTTTTTAGTTCTTTTTTCGCTCTATGTAGATGCTAATTTTTTACTCAAGCTTTTTCAAATTTCTAACAAGAAAAGCATACAACTTTCCGATTTTCGTTTAACAATTTAATATATGTAGATCTAAGCCGCAAACGTCCGATTTTATAAAGATTAATTAATAATATATATATATATATATATATATATATATATATATATATATATATATATATATATATATATATATCATATAGAGCCCACTCCTGAAATATTCGAAATATTGATGGAGGGTATTAAAGAGGCGGCACAGCCGAATAAAGCAGTAGTACTTGTTTTTAATAAAAAAAATCTCTGATATCCTTCCTACTGAATAATACAATTTGCTTAAAGTTTTTATTTTAAATAGATATTGGGAATTATTTTTTTTTTTTTTTTGTTTCATAAGCAACTTTATTATATTTTAACTTAATTTTTTTTTACTTCAAAATAAATTTTGGAATTCTATTAAAATACACATATAAACTTAATGGCGAATATAAAGCATAAAACTTTTCTCTTGCGAAATATTTCCTTAAACCATTTACGGCAATTAGTTAATAAAATTTTCAAGAGATATTGAATAAACTTTAAGGAAGCACTATAAAATATATTTTAAAAACATTTAAACGCAGGATTCTTTAACGTTTTTTTGTGCTTCAATTTTATTATGAAATTATTTGTTTTCTACAGTTTTGATGAAACAGCAGCATTCATATTTCCGTTTTTGTTTATAGGGGAAATTGAAAACATTCTGGTTAAAAATAATATCAAAAATGAAAGGAATGTTTAGCCCAGTAAGCATTTCAGGAATAAAGTGATCATATATGACTCCTTTATAGTCATACTTAAATTAATTTTTCCGATTTGTTGGTAGAAATTGGTACCCTCTTCTTAAGGAGCCATTCACTGCACGTCTATCTCAATAGTTTTGATAAATTTTTAAGTTGGGTTTTTGCTCGACTGCGAATCCTTTTTTGGTGGTGTTTGCAAATATTTATCAGTCTTTTACGATTAATTTCATATAAACATTAAGAGACAAACTTGAGTCGTATTGCTAAGAAGTCTCTTAACCCTCTTATGCCCAGCTAAAGTAAAAATGGGAAAATATTATGAGAATAATTTGTTTATTGTAATTTTGGGCCTCTGAGTTCAAAATAATATTTGTAAGCCCGTACAATGAGTCATTTACTTTTTAGGTGAGAACACATCAAGGAGTGCCTTGAGGTACTTTTGGGCACTTGGTAATAAAAACATATAACATTTTTGGGGAATTCAGTTCTTTGTAACTCAGCTCATTTCATGTTCAATAAACACAAACAAATAAAAAATATGCGCATAGAAACCAGCTTTCCCTAAACAATAAATTTCAGTGTTTTTATCAAAAAAAAAAAATTGGAGTTTAGCACGTCATTAATAAATGAATTAATTAACAATAAATTTTGTATTCCCGAAAATAACTTTTGATAAAAAATATTAACTTTTAACCATTTTTATTTTTCGAGAGTGTAGAATAAAAATAATTTATAGAAAATATTTATTTTTAACTATTTTTATTTTTTGAATGTGTGCAATAAAAATAATTTGTAAAAATAAATAATTCTCACATTTTTATATTTACTTTTGTTTATAATAATTAAAGAGAACAATTTTATTATTTGTGCAGCATAAATGAAGCTTGCGTTTGGAATAAAAACATTGTGTTCTATATTTTTTACAATGCTTTAAGAGCTTTTAACAGCTTTCGAAGCTTCTACACATAGTTTGCTTAATCTTTAAGCAATTGAGGCACTCTTAGGCATTAGAGGGTTAAGTGTAATAATTGTATTTTCAAGCGTATATGATTCTGTTCAATATTTATATCTGGATGTGTCAGTAGCTAAAAAACCTAACTCGACTTTTCGAAAATTCTCAATTTTGTCTTAATCTTAATTAATTTTTTTCAGAAGCTACCAACCAAATAATAAGAAAATATACATACGAGTAATAAAATGAGGTCATAATATATTCCTGTAATATGAATTACTACGTTTCGCGTGTTCGGCATCTTCCTTTTTCCAGTTTTTATACTGAGTTCCACTTTCATAGAAATATTGATGATCAAACCCTCTTTCATTTCGTCGGAAAGTTCATTGTTATCCCAGAGACTTTACACGACATTCTGGAGCAGAAAGGCACTTGTTTGGGGGTCTGATTTTAGCAGCTTTGGGATAATGTTGTCAGGCTCTGGCCCTTGTGTTGTTTAAGGGCGCAAATGGCGTTTGCTATTTCGGCTTTGGTGGGGAAGATGGTAGGTTGTCATCCCTTTCGATGTGCCGAGTGCAGTTACATAATGGTTGGGGTATGTGGACGTCCATTGACAACACGTTAGAGTAGTGGTGTACCCAGATATAAAGCTGACCATTTTTCGAGGTGATAAGATCGCCATTGAAATTTTATTATATAAACTTAATTTAAGTTAAAAATGAATGGAATTCTAAATTTGTAAACATTTAACACTTTCTTCAAAGCAAAGCAACAATTTGTCCCATTATAATCGAAAAAAAACTCAGTATTTGATCGTCTCGAAACATTTAAAATAGTTACATTTCAAACAACTGCATCATACTTTTTCGACTGCTAAACGTTTTTTAATAAACGTTTTTCAATATACCAAAACACAAACAAAAACAATCTCATAATAATCAGTGTTTTATCGTCCAATTGAACAAAATATAATTTAAAAACAAAGTTTTTAACAGCAACATTTCGAACGCCTGCGATTAGTCAGTTTTTAGTCATCGAAATTAATAATACAAATCTCCTCTTCCATATCCATAATGGTGTATGGGCAAGCAGCGATAGGTAACACAATATTAAGGGTTATATTTGATTTGAAAAATTACAGTAAAGTAACAAAAGGCGAGAAATAAGTTTAGAGTTTTGTAATTTTAGTAAGAATCAAAAAGAGCAAAGAGATAGAACAACAAAGTGTACGGGTGTCGATGTAGCAGAAGCAGAATGTAAAGGGTTTTCATTTAACAACTTCACAACTTTATTTTAAAATAATTTAATGA